>CM055116.1:584894222-585494222 GCA_029206835.1 Rana muscosa
GTGTTAGCTCATGCCTGGAACCAGACCTGTGTGGACTGTCTAGGGAGAGTGAACCCCTGTGCGGTGAGAAAAAGCCTGTGTGGCTATTTGCTTGGACATTTAAAACCAGGGACTTAGGGACTAGGACAGCACTAGGCTGATCCCAGTTGTTAGTTAGGAAACCTGTATGTTTAGTCAGAGGTCAACTTGACCAGGATTTATTTTGGTTATGTTTCTTTTGCTTTGCTGTGTTTTGTCACTGTAAATAGAAAATAAACCGCACCTTTTTGATTTTGAAAACCACAACCTCCGTTTGCTGGGCCTGTTTTGTGTGGGGAGCCCATCCCGGGGGTCACACACACCCGCTGCCGAGCTAACCCCCTCACAGTTGGTGGAGAACCAGTGGCAGTTTTTTTAAGCCAGCATGGAGGAGATACTGAAACAGCTGGCTCTAGCAAATGCCAATCAACAGCAGACAAATGCAGGTTTGCAAAGGAGCCTTGCAGCCCAGCAGCAAGCTCATCAACAAGCCCAGCAGCAATCTGAGGCCCGCTTCATAGACCTGTTACAGAAGCAAGAGCAGAGACTACAACAAATGGAAGCAGTAATGCAGCAACGTCCGCAGACCAGTGAGGAAAGCCGTCCCACTAATACCGCGTCCTTTGGGGTGAGTCGTTTATTGACAAAAATGACTGGAGAGGATGATCCAGAGGTATTTTTGACCACATTTGAAAGGACTGCTGAAAGAGAAAAGTGGCCTGAGGAGCAGTGGGCTGGACTGGTGGCTCCTCTGTTAACTGGTGAATCGCAGAAGGCTTACTATGACCTAGAGCCTGACCAAGCAAAAGACTATGTGATGCTAAAAGCTGAAATATTGGCAAGGCTGGGTGTCACCCAGGCTGTCCGGGCTCAGCGTGTGCATAACTGGACTTTCCAGCTTGGAAAACCCCCCAGGTCTCAAATGTATGATCTCATTCACCTGAGCAGAAAGTGGCTACAGCCAGAGACTTTGTCCGCACCAAAGATTGTGGAACGTGTTGTAATGGATCGGTTTTTGAGAGCTCTTCCTACTGCCATCCAAAAGTGGGTAAGCCATGGAGACCCAGAGACGGCCGATGGTCTTGTGGATCATGTGGAGAAATACTTGGCTACAGAGAACCTGACGGCCTCTTCCAGAGACACTCGGACTTTCCACCCTAAGACCAGACCATCCCCAGGGGCGGATAAGAGGATTCCAAGGGGTGAGGGTGGAGAGAGTGAGAGGGTGGGAGCTCTACCCCAAGTTTGGCGAGAACAGCCTGGGAAATCAGCGGCTCAAGAGGCGGCAAGAAGGATCGTTTGCTACCGCTGCCGGCAAGCGGGACATATTGCAGCCAATTGCCCGGTTGTGGAGGAACCCATGCAGTGTGACTTTCTGACGGGCAGACGTCAGTCGCTGTGTGCGACAGTCGCATGCACTGCCATTCGAGGAACTGAGAAACATTTATGCAAAATGTGTGTTAATGGTAGAAATGTTGTGGTATTGCTGGATTCAGGTAGCCTTGTGACCCTGATAAAGGCTGAGTTAGTTAAAACAGAGGTCTCTGGGAATAGCAAGGTAGCTGTTATTTGTGTGCATGGGGACACCCGAGAGTATCCAGTGACTACAGTGTGTTTCGAGACCCCCAAAGGTACCCTCTCTCACCCAGTGGGCTTAGTATCTCAGTTACCGCATGACGCCATTGTGGGAAGGGATTTTCCGAAGTTCTGGGAACTGTGGGATGATCCTGAGCCCCTCACTGGTGCCCCTATGTACCAGGAATGTGATAGCCAGAACTCCCCTGAGAGTGGTGAGGACTCTCCGGAATTTCCCTTATCAGTATTGGCAGGGGAGACTCAAGAAACTGGAGAGGAGCCCACCTCCTCAGACGAAAACCTACCGTCTGTGGAGTTTTCTGATCTTGAGGTTCACAGGGAAAACTTTGCCACAGAACAGTTGAAAGACCCCGCCCTAATAAAGGCACGGGAAAACGTAGTGAAAATAGATGGCGAGTTAGTGAACCCAGATAATACCTGCACTTACCCATACTTCAGCGTAGAGAAGGACCTACTGTATCGGGTGGCAAAAAGGGCAGAAGAAACCGTTGAGCAGCTTGTGGTGCCCAAACCTTACAGGAAGTTGGTGTTGGAGTTGGCCCATGGGCACATTCTTGGAGGTCATCTGGGGACAGAGAAAACCCGAGAGAGGGTATTACAGAGATTCTATTGGCCGGGGGTGATGAAGGACGTAGAAAATTATTGTTCCTCCTGCCCTGTGTGTCAGAGGTTGGCCCCGATGCCACATTTCCGTAGCCCGCTGGTCCCTCTACCCATCATTGAGGTCCCGTTTGAGAGGATCGCCATGGATTTGGTAGGTCCTATAATCAAGTCCGCTAGGGGGCACCAGTACATATTAGTTATAATGGACTATGCCACCCGTTATCCAGAAGCGATCCCTCTCCGAAATACCTCGGCCAAAACCATAGCCAAAGAGCTATCTCTTGTTTTTAGCCGGGTGGGTATTTGTAAAGAACTGCTTACGGACCAAGGTACACCCTTTATGTCCCGGGTTATGAAAGAGCTGTGTAAATTGTTCAAAGTGACGCAATTGCGTACGTCTGTGTATCACCCCCAAACCGATGGGCTGGTTGAAAGATTCAACAAAACCCTAAAACAAATGTTGAAGAAAGTGGTGGATAGAGATGGAAAGGATTGGGACTGTTTACTTCCTTATTTGATGTTTGCTATTAGGGAGGTGCCCCAATCCTCTACGGGATTCTCCCCCTTTGAGTTACTGTATGGGAGACACCCAAGAGGGCTGTTGGATATTGCCAAGGAAACTTGGGAAAGTGAGAGTTCTCCCCACAGGAGTGTGATTGAGCATGTCGCCCTGATGCAAGATCGAATTGCACAGGTAATGCCCATCGTGAAGGAACATTTGGCCCAAGCGCAGTTGGCACAGCAGAGAGTGTACAACCGTGGAGCCAAGACCCGTACCTTTTCCCCGGGGGATAGGATATTGGTACTTGTCCCTACGGTTGAAAGTAAATTCCTTGCCAAATGGCAAGGCCCCTACGAGATAATGGAAAAAGTGAGCGAAGTGAATTACAAGGTCAGACAACCAGGAAGGCGAAAGCCCGAACAGATCTATCACGTTAATCTGTTGAAAGCCTGGAGGGATAGAGAGTCCCTAGTCGCAGACACTTGGTCACCAGCTCAAACTGGTTGCGTGATTCCTGAGGTTGGAATAGCAGCCACCTTGTCACAACCCCAACAACAGGAGGTTAAGGAGTTTGTGCTTCGCAACAAGGAGGTATTCTCTGAGCTGCCAGGACAAACATCGGGGGTAGAGCATGACATCATTACCCCGCCCGGTGAAAGGGTGAAGTTAAAACCCTATCGGATCCCAGAGGCTCGACGGGAGGCAATACGGGAGGAAGTACAGAAAATGCTGAACTTAGGGGTGATAGAGGAGTCCCAAAGTGATTGGTCTAGTCCCATCGTGTTGGTGCCTAAACCGGATGGGAGCTGGCGATTTTGTAACGATTTTCGTCAGTTGAACAAAGTTACAAAATTTGACACCTACCCCATGCCACGTATAGATGAGTTGATCGACCGGCTGGGAACAGCCCGATACATGACGACTCTTGACCTCACAAAAGGGTATTGGCAAATCCCCCTGGCCAAGTCGGCCAAAGAGAAAACAGCATTTGTAACCCCAGACGGGGCGTTCCAATATAAAAGAATGCCGTTCGGGTTACAGAATGCGCCGGCCACATTCCAGCGGAAAATGGACCAGATGCTGAGGCCCCATCGGAAGTATGCTGCGGCTTACCTGGATGACGTAATTGTCCATAGCACAGATTGGGCCTCACATCTGCCAAAAGTGCAAGCAGTCCTGGACTCTGTTCGGGAAGCGGGGTTTACGGCTAACCCCAAGAAGTGTACCATTGGGCAGGAGGAGGCCAAATATCTTGGGTACACCATTGGGAGGGGGGTAATAAAACCCCAACTCAACAAAGTCGAGGCCATCCAGAGTTGGCCACGTCCCAACAGCAAGAAGCAGGTACGAGCCTTTCTGGGAATCGCTGGGTATTATCGGCGATTCATTCCCCACTTTGCTTCTAAGGCTGTGCCCCTAACCAACCTGACGAAGGGGAAAGGGTCGGTCATGATTAAATGGACCCCCGAGGCTGAGGCAGCATTCCAATTCTTGAAACAAGCCTTATGTAGCCAGCCAGTGTTGTACTCACCCGACTTCTCTAAAGACTTTGTCGTACAAAGTGATGCGTCAGATGTGGGGTTAGGAGCAGTATTGTCCCAGGTCTGGAACGGGGAAGAGCACCCAGTCATTTACCTCAGCAGGAAGTTGAAGTCCCATGAGGTAAATTACGCCACCGTTGAAAAGGAGTGTTTAGCGGTGAAGTGGGCTCTAGATTCCCTTCGGTACTACCTGCTAGGTAGGCACTTTGACATGGTTACGGATCACGCTCCGTTAAAGTGGATGGCTCAAAACAAGGAAACAAATAGAAGAGTGAATAGGTGGTTCCTGGCCCTCCAGGAATTCAACTTCACAGTAAAGCATCGCCCTGGCGTTCAAATGGGGAATGTGGATGCTTTGTCTCGAGTACATGAATGCCTGATTGCTCGTGTTCCAACCCCGAGGTTAAAACAAGAGGGGGGGGGTATGTGACAGCAGGAAGGTAAAGTCACCTGGTTGCATCCAGGGGGGTAGATATATTTCGCCCAGATTCAGGCTTTACGCCGACTTATACAACTAGGTGGAGAGTTGTATAAGGCTAGTGGGCTCATGGATGACTCATACCTCTAGGGAGAGTGTGGGGCGTCGTACAGACAGGGAGTTGATGAGGCCAGCTGAAGCTTGTCAGCTCATTTAGGCCTCTATAAGAACTCCCAGATTCATTAGGTGTTAGCTCATGCCTGGAACCAGACCTGTGTGGACTGTCTAGGGAGAGTGAACCCCTGTGCGGTGAGAAAAAGCCTGTGTGGCTATTTGCTTGGACATTTAAAACCAGGGACTTAGGGACTAGGACAGCACTAGGCTGATCCCAGTTGTTAGTTAGGAAACCTGTATGTTTAGTCAGAGGTCAACTTGACCAGGATTTATTTTGGTTATGTTTCTTTTGCTTTGCTGTGTTTTGTCACTGTAAATAGAAAATAAACCGCACCTTTTTGATTTTGAAAACCACAACCTCCGTTTGCTGGGCCTGTTTTGTGTGGGGAGCCCATCCCGGGGGTCACACACACCCGCTGCCGAGCTAACCCCCTCACACTATGTATTCTATCTATCTATCTATCTATCTATCTATCTATCTATCTATCTATCTATCTATCTATCTATCTATCTATCTATGTATTCTATCTATCTATCTATCTATCTAACTATCTATATATGTAATCTATCGATGTATGTATGTATATCTATCTATCTATCTATCTATCTATCTATCTATCTATCTATCTATCTATCTATCTATCTATCTATGTAATCTATGTATCTATGTATCTATGTATCTATGTATCTATCTATCTATCTATCTGTCTATCTATCTATCTATCTATCTAACTATCTATCTATCTATCTATGTAATCTATCTATGTATGTACAGTATGTGGGGGCTCGGGTCCGGTATAGTGTTTGTGTACTACGGAATTGAACATGTCTGCCCGGAGGAGTTACGAGTAGGCAGGCCTTCATTGGCCGAAGTGAATCCCTGCTTGAAGTCGCGGACATGACCCAATGAAGGGAAAGGCCCGCACAGAAGAGAGTGAGGAAAGGGGGAAGCTCAGCCGTGTGAAGGACTACACGTGGGGGCTTCTATTTGCACTGCGCCACCGGGCACACCCCCACCGCTTGGTTCGTGGGCGTGGCTCAGAAACAGAAAAGAAGAAAAGCCTGCAAACTGGAGAAAAGGGGAGGAGTCCAATACGTGTGAAGGACTACACGTGGGACGTTGGCGCAAAAACTTGGCAGTGTGCGATGGATCAGCAACAGGTCACCATGTTCGGACATACATTGTGGATTCCGGTTCACCCTGCTACCACGACACTGACTGCTGCTGCTCCGGTAACAGATACGGGAATCCGGCTAAAGCCAAGGGGTCGATTCGCCCTGTACTCATGCATGGACGTTGAGGCCCTGGGTGTGATTTGTCCTGGCTGTTCGGGACTGGTGTGCCAACTGAAGACATTCGGGCGATGTGAGGCCTGTGAGGAATTTCTTTTTGAAGTGGATCCAGCGGTTGAGAAGCCGAGAACCATTTACCCTGCCGTGCTGCAGGCAACACCACTCAAGGAGGAGGAATCACTGCTTTGACAGCCATCCCTGTGCACACTGCAGCGACCACGGAGGAGGTCGTGAAAACTAAACGGGAGAAATCCAAGGATGCTGACTCGGTCACCACGATCTCGCAGCGTCCACCACCGAAGAGAAAGACCGGCATGGTAGCCCCGACCAGCGGTTGTGGTGGACCGTCTCGCCCGCTTACACCCGGCCGGGATGGATCCGTCAGCAAGAATTCCGGACGTCCCGGTTCAAGTAAAGGCCGAGGTAAGCCAGGCGGAGAGATTTGGTGTGTGGGAAGAGGTGAAAACTCAGTCTCCACTACAGGGTACCTGCCCGTGGAGGAGTGTGACACCTCTGACCTGGAGTCGCTCTCGGACATGGGAGACGACGTTGCTATAGACTAACTGTTTGCAGAAAAGGGCTGGGACAAAGTACCTCTCGCTTCATCCCGCAGAACCAGGGATCCACCCATGTCTACAGGGGAAAGTACACCCCAGGTGGAGGCACCAGCACCTGAAGAGGGGTCCCGTCCCCGGCCTGCCTCTACATCCCCGGTACCATCTGTACCGAAGACCGGGGAAAAGAGACTGCTGTTGCGGGCACCTATGCCCAGATCAGATGTGATCAAGGTCCCTTGCCACCCGGACTCAATAGTTTTGCCTGGCGAAGGGGACAGAGCCACTATGCCTCCTCTGGCCAGACTACAATGCCTATTTGGCCAGAAGGTTGCTGCAGAGTATGGATGAGAGTATCCATACTTGTCCAAGGAGCTGCTCTATGAGGTGGAAGTGTGCCGGGAGCGCTGGTACAATGACTTTGTGTGGACTCACCTTCAGATTCCACACGCCCGCAGGTACCTGGCATGCTCTCCCAAGGCCTCTCAACGTTTTAAGGACTGCGAGGCAGAGTGGATGTTGGGACGGCACATCCATGCAGACAAAGTGCTGATCCGGCGCAAGGAAGGAGAAGATGTAGAATATCATCTGGAGACCATGGACCAGCACTTGAAGCCACTTGTTCTGCCGCATCCCAGCTTTTACCTATAGGAGAAAAAGACTCTGTTTATGTTATATGCTGCTGAACTTTCTGGGGCCCGTTGTCCTTGTACCCAGAGGAAGAAGGACTGTTCCTGTTTT
Source organism: Rana muscosa (assembly GCA_029206835.1). NCBI lineage: Eukaryota > Metazoa > Chordata > Amphibia > Anura > Ranidae > Rana > Rana muscosa. The sequence continues at coordinate 584,901,663 of CM055116.1, forward strand.
GTTCTTCACTTTCCAGCAAGAGATCACAGACTCTGGGGTAGATAGGGCCAAAGAGAAGAGGAAAAGAAGTTCCACGAGTGCAGTTACCGCGATGCTGTCACCAGGTGGCAGTGTTGTGCAACGTTAAACACTTTTCACACACTCACTCCTTGGAGAAAAGGAATTTCTTCCCGGAGAAGTTTCTTTTCTCTCACACAAATATATGTGTCAGGGTTTATGTGTGGTAATTTTCTTTCTTTTCCCTCTGCAGGAGAGCATCCCATCAAGACCACTGAGTATGGGGTGGGTCTTAGTCAGGATGGGTGGGAAAAGTATAATGTGAATATGTGATTCAAAAAGTTATGGTTAAATGTTGTTGTTTCTCTTCCTTTTTTTTATATAGGGCTCAGACACAATTGCTTTAGTTGATCAAGTTTTTCAAAAGTTTTATATTTTTGTATAATTGTTAGTTGGTCTCTGGATTGGATCATGCCAGCCCTTGAGGGTATGATTTGTTCCAGACACTGGGGACCAGTGTCAAATTACCAGGGGGAGAGTGTAGCGGGTATGTACTTTCCCGGGTGTAATTCAAACTGGCAGAGACACCAGTGATGTGCAGTTCCTTGCGGTCCAGTGGGTAGCGCTGTCGCCTCGGGCTGGGGTTGAACCATCATTGTGTGCTGTGCCTTCTTTTTGTCCTCCCTCGGCAGCGGTATGGTGGGGCGGGGAACCCGCCGTGCTTGCTGGGAGAGGGTATAAAGGGGCTGGCCATCTTTGTCACGGGGTCGAATCCCAGGCACCTTCAGCCTGAGGGCGTGTGGTTCGTGTCGGTCCTCTAGGCGCCCTAGGCCTAGAGGACGTCCGGAGATCGTGTTCCATCCCAGGCACCTTTAGTCTTGGGTGAGGTACTCGGATGGAGGTCTGGAGCTCAGTGCCCAACACTGAGTTCCGCGAGGGAAGGAGGTCCTAGGGAACCCAGGGATTGGGTACCCGAATCCAGAAGGTGTAATGGACCGGGGGGAGCTCCTCACTTGAAGACCGGGTGCAGCAGATTGCCAGTGACAGGTGAGCCTCCCATCGGAGACCGCCTGGAAGGAAAATCCCCCCCTCGCTAGGAGACCTCAGCCCACTTTCAGGAAGGAAAGTGGAGAGTTCATTGTGTCTGGGCCTACTCGCATCCACACCTCCTTGTTTGTTCTGTTCTCTAAGGGAGTCTAAGGCCCCTTTCACACGGACGGATAGAATGGTGCTTTTAGCTGCGGATTTTCTAGTTTTCTACTGCAGCTAAAAGCACACAATGCTTCCCTATGGCCCCATTCACACACAGCGTTTAGCTGCGATTTCGTTACATGCGGTTCCGTGCGAATAGAAAAAATAGAATTGAATGCGTCCAGGTGCGATGTAGCGCAGCTATCTGCAAACAACCGCATGTAATCGCAGTCTTTTGAGTCAGCTGCGGATAGCAGCGTGAGAAAAAAAAATCACCCGGAAGCGCATCATAACCAGTAGGTGTACCTGGGAAATGACACAGGAAGTTCAGAGGGATATTGGAAAGAGGAGAAGGCAGCATGGCGGCGCGAGATATATCACATGAGGCCATAATATCCCTGGTGCATTCCCGACCAGAGTTATGGGACTCAGAATGCCCAGGATATGCCGATCGAGTGTTGAAGAGATCCAAGTGGGAGGAAGTTTACAGATTTGTCACACCGAACTGGGACAATATGTCTGCCACTGAGCAGGATAACCGAGGTGAGTGCAATGTTTGTTGTGTCTATGAAGCAGGGTACACATGCATCATAGCTGTTTCCCATAATAACCACAAACAAGATTTACCCCCTAAATGACCAGGCCATTTTTTAGTGATCCAGCACTGCGTCACTGACAATTGTGCAATGCTGCAAACAAACCTAATTGGAAAATGGGAAATCAAATGGTTGGTGTCTTCCCTTAAGTTTTCCTTGGGTGGGGTGTGAGCAGATCTCTCTCGACTTTTGTTCCTAGCATGCGTCATGTTTGATATATATATTGCAGGAAAAGAGGTTTATACACGTTGGCGGTCCCTACGTGACCGGTACAAAAAAGAAGTTAATGAAGAGAAGTCTGCGGAGAGAAGCGGAGCACCCTCAACTCGACGCACGGCTAACCCCCATGCAGAGGCTTTGTCATTTTTGAGGCGCACCACCGAGATGCGCTCGTAAGTATATATATTTTACTTTTAACAAATTTGTGGGCAGTATAGCCGCACTGTCCTAATGATTTGAGTGGGCTGGAGAGGTGTAGGAGCGGTATACACACCGCTCCTTCACCACTCCAAGGATGCTGCTATCAGGATTTTTGGTTGCGTCACCGCTCCAGTGTGAAAGGTGTCTAAACCCACCCTGCTCTATATAGAGGGCTATTCTGTAGTGTACACATGACAGTATTCATGTTATTTTTAAACTTGTAATTATGTTATTATTAGAACTGTGTCAAGTGTTCCTGAGAGAGCAAGCGCAAGACGTGAAAGTTCGTCACCAGATGACGCAGACACCAGTCAAGAAACCAATTCAGAGTCACTTTCATCCCAAGAATATCAACCATCCACTCAAGAACCTGTGGTATGTACTTTCAAAACGTCACAATGATGGTTTTTACAATTTGCTTTCATTTTTTAATGGGGGGGGGACAACAGTGTCAGTGTGTGTTTTCTTTTATTTTTTGTATTTTTTACAATTATTTTTTATTTTATTCTTTTTTTTTATCAGCCCTCTCTTTGGTGAGATATCAGGGGTCTTAACAGACCTCTGACATCTCCCCTTTGAGACAGGGAAAGGGACTAGGGACACAGATTCCCCAGTCCCTTTCTCAGCAGCCTGCACTGAAAATGAATGTAGAGAAGACAGCGGCTTCTATTCATTCATAAACTGAAACATTGTAAAAACAGTCGAGGATTTGTCCGACTAGAAGTACTCAGGCAAATGCCCGTTATCGGTACCGATACCGATACTAGTATTGGGACAACCCTAGTCACAATCTCCGTCCACAAAATACGTATTACTTACATATTGTAATGGCAGCTGGTGTTGGTACATAGATGTTCTTAAGGAGAAACAACAACGGCTTACTTTTTGGGCAAAGTACCACTTCAGTACTTCTGGTTTTGGAGGTCTGGCTGCTAATACAGTGACATCAGGTTTTCAGGGCTAAACAAGTGCCTGTGTCTGATCTATTGAAAATACGTGTTGCAAGCTCGGACACGACTTTAATAATTGTGCAAGCATCATGTTTATTATTATGTAAGTGTGATCTCAAAATCAGAAGCATAATCTATATATTTGATCTATTTGCAGGCAAATGTAGGTAGGAGAGGACAGTCTACTTCCACCAGCCGTCAAAAACGTACTCAACAAGAGACACCTTTTGAGGAATATTTTAACCGTATTATAGCAGAAATGAGAAACCAATCGCAAAACCAGGCCAAAGATGATGAATTCCTCAATATCTCAGACCCAGATGTTATGTTTTTGAGAATGTTGCTTTGTGTAGTCAGGGAGATTCCTCCTGATAAGCGCACTGAGGTCAGGGGTGATATACATGCCTATTTAACGTATATTGTGTCCGCTTGCAAAGAGCAACGCCCATATCCAAAATTTCAGCCGTGGGCTATGGGTTTTAATTCACCCAGTGGCTCTTTGAGTCGACCAATGGCCAATCAGCAGTTCCATGACACAACACCTGCCATTAATCCTTATGCAGGACCCCCACCGATGTATACACCTTACCCACCTAATCCTGGTTATCAAAGGATGCACGTGCAGCCACACCCAGTTACTTCACCCTCATCTTCCCAATCAGGATCAGGATCACCCATAGATGTTGGCAGTGAACCAAGCCACTCTTCCCTGCCTCTCCCTTATCCGGTGTATGATAACTTGTAGTTTTGACCTTCTAATTTGTTATATTACTGTTTAATTTGTTATGTTTTGTTACTTGAATTTTATTGATACCTACCTCAATCTCCGCTGAACTGTGCGGATGTAAGAATCTCCCACTGTTCCAAGCTTCCATATCTTGCTACTCGGCCCCGCTGGCTCTCACAGTACCAAAGCATTGTTTAGGTTGAGAGCCAGCATGGCCGACTAGAAAGATACTGAAGCTTAGCCCAGTGGGAGTTCCCCCAATCTACACAGTGCAGCATAAATGGCGAAATCTGTTTCAACTAATGTTTACAACCCTTTTAAATTAAGGAGACAAAGGTTAGGGTTTTGACACTTTCTCTATGGGGCCATGCCTCAGCGGAATGTAAGACTGGCCATACACCTATAGATTATCTTCTGTTTTTCTATGTTCAGATGGAACACGTGGAACAGATTCTTCCATCTCCGCTAAACTGTGCGGATGTAAGAATCTCCCACTGTTCCAAGCTTCCATATCTTGCTACTCGGACGACTAGAAAGATACTGAAGCTTGGCCCAGTGGGAGATCCCCCCCCCCCCCATCTACACAGTGCAGTGTACATGGACAAATATTATTCCATCTAATCATAGACATTATGCAGATAATCTATAGGTGTATGGTCAGCTTTAAGCACTAAAAAACCTTTTTAAATTCTTTCCTTACATTTGGACATTGTTATCAAACAGCCGCTACACAACAGTTGGTAAAGTTGTGAAAAAATGTTTCAAAGCTGTTTACTGCACTCACAGTGTCCACATCAATATTTTAGGGGGGGAGGGGGGGGTAAGTTATCTTACAGAGTCAATTTATACTTGAAAATAGAAGAAAATTTTCTATATTCCTAAGGAATTGAAAACATAGTTTTCTATACATGCAAGCATTCAATGTTTTGTAAGGTTTGTCTATTTTTTCTACCTTTTTGTTATTTTACATGGCAAAGATATAAAAATAAAAACAATTTAATTGTAATAAATTGTCAACTACTTTATTTCAAGAACAAATTTAAACTGTAATATAAGGTTGATATAACATGGGTAACAAAGATCTCTTTACACATGGTCATATTGCCATGGGAGCTGTCCATCCTCTGTCAAAAAAAAATCTGTGAAATCCTCACGCACTTGTAGAGCTTGATTCGTGGGACGAGTGGCAGTAACACGACCTCTGTGTTCTGCGGAAACAGGTAACGCTAACGGGGATTCGGTGGGCACCATCTCCTTACCCCTCAAATAGTTGTGGAGAACACAACATGCCAAAACAACATTGACCGCATGATCCACTTCTAGGTGCATGGATGTCATCAAAACACGCCATTTGGCAGTGCAAATGCCAAATGCGCACTCCACCATTCTCCGGGCTCTACTGAGACGGTAATTAAAAATGCGCCTCCTGTCAGTGAGACCATGCCTCGTATAGGGCCTGAGAAGGTGGGTGGATAAGGCAAATGCCTCATCTCCCAGCACAACAAAAGGAAGATCCGGCACAGCAGTACCAGGAAGAGGCCTTGACTGTGGCACATTAAATTCACTATTTTCCAATCGCTGGCCCATCATAGAATTACGGAAAATTCTGGAATCTCCAGAACTCCCGTAAGCTCCCACATCCACAGCAATGAAGCGCATGTTGGCATCACTGAGCCCCAGGAGGACAATGGAGAAATATTTTTTATAGTTAAAATAACGGGAACCAGAGTTTGGTGGCTTGATGAGCCAGAAATGTTTCCCGTCTAAAAGCCCCAATGCAATTTGGGAAGTTGGTCTTCTCCCAAAACTCCTCAGATATTTCCTCCCACAGACTGGATGTTGGTTCCGGCATGACACAGTTTTTCAGCTCTTCCCATATAACTTGACATGTATCATGGACTATTGTCGATACAGTAGAAATTCCCATTAGGAACTGATGATGAAGGGAGGTGAAGCTGGCACCAGTGGCAAGGTATCTGCAGAACAAAATTGATAAAAATTTAGAATATATAAAAAATAATAAATTGAACAAAATAAGCGAAATAAAATCAATAGACATAAGGAGTAAGCAGAGTTCTACATGGTAAAACAGCACCTATGTAGCTGCTGACTTAACTCATCGCAGCCCAAAGACGACATGTCCCTTGGCTCTGGGTGCAGGTGCCGGCTTCCTCGGAAAAAGGAAGCCTTGTGGTGGGTGGGGCTAATAACAAATCGATTGGAGGTATCTTACATGATAATGCAAATTTCTGCCTTTGTATTTAGAGCTCACCTACATAATTATAAACTACTCAAATACTATGATATATATATATTATATATTATGCAAGAACATACATACACACTATTGTCAATAATATTGGTACACCTGCATGTACATGAATTTTAAGCATCTGTTCAAGATATGGAAAACCTACCTTAAAGTAAGTAGCAGCCGCTCTTCTGCACTAATGCTTCTTCTCATGTTGGTCCTGGTTCTGCTGAGGCGTGTTCTACAGAGTTCCAACAGCTCATCGAAGCTTGCCACGGACATCCGAGTATAATTGTAGAACTTGTCCCCATGGGTCCGCAGCTCACCGAACATGAGGGCAAAGTAGCCAATTGATAGACGCTGTGAGGTTAGGGGATGGACCCAGTAACGGCGGGGTGGTCGCCTAGACTGGATCTGTCTTCTCCTCTTCATCCTCATCATCAGCAACCTGAGCATTGCCAGCAAACTCATCATATTTGCATTCATTTTTGCAAATCTCAGGCACAACACACCGATCACTCCTCTCACCTCTAAACTCCAACACACACTCAGCAAGTGAACAAAGAAACAGGAAATAGATGGTTTGTAATGCAGAGGACCGAATCATCATGGGTAGGTCCAAGGGACAAAAAAATAAAAATAAAAAATAAACAGGTTGCTATGGGAATAACTAACCGCAGCTAAACGCAACCGCAAATAAACGCACGTAAACGCAGGTAATCGCAATGTACAAATGCAGCTAATCGCAGTGCCTGAAGCCTTGAATTTCACAGAACAAAAAACATGCTTTTTACTGCGGCAATTTTGCCGTTCGTGTGAAAGGGGCCTAACTGATTATGCTGTTCTCTCGAGAAGAATAAAGGAGTGTTGGACTTTAATGGTGTGGGGCTCTTTTCTGGTGGACATTGTTCAAGGTAACTCCAGGTGCACAACACTGACCCGAAGGTAGAGAAAGAACTTTGCTTACACTGCACAGACACATGTGGTGAAGGCTTGGAGTGGTGACCCCGCTCTCTCCCCTCTAAGGTACCCCTAGACAAGAGAAAGACGAGTTGATGCAAAGAGGGGGGTGAGGAGGCCGCTTCATATGTATTCTATGTATGTATGTATGTATGTATTCTATTTATCTATCTATCTATCAGCATATCTGTCTATCTGTCTCTCTATCTGTCTATCTAATTATCTATCTATCAGTATATCTATCTATCTGCATATCTGTATATCTATCTATGTATCTGTCTCTGTCTGTCCTATCCAATCTATCCCTCTGTCTGTTTGCAGGGGGGGGGGGTTGGTTGGGGTTTTGTTTGCGCCCCCCCCCCAAAAAAAATGGAGCACCAGCCGCCACTGCTTTTACTATTTTTATTATTATTTGAGATTGTGCTGCTGTACATTTTGTTGATGGCAGTTTAGTCTAGCACGTTTTTCCCTTATCTGTGGTTATCCTTTAAAATGTAGTTCATTTTTCCCTTCATGCTTTTAAATGTTTCTTAAAACAAATACTTTTCTTTGCAACACTAAATCAAAATTCTTCCATTCCTGTTCAGATTGTCGCTTCAGTAGAGTCCACATATACTACTCACTTTATCAGTGCCAATCCGAGTGCTGAAATCATCTATCATAATTACCACTCTGTTCTTTCCATGATTAACGTCTTTCAGGGCTTCTCTTATAAATACAGTATGTTGCTAGATTATTTTCTTTTTTTTAATGATATTTAGGATATATACACCTGCATCATGACAAATGTGTTCTTCTCAAGTTGTATTATCATTCCAATTGCAGAGCTACTTTTTATTACCACTTTTTACACATGGGGTTCTAATTCCACATATATCAGGAAGGTCACACCTTATTTTCCTTTGCAATCTGCTTCATTATTTGTTTTCCTATACTTATTTTAGTTGGGAATAGCATATATTTTTTATATATATATATATATATATATATATATATATATATATATATATATATATTTATGGTCGGAGCCCTCTGTCAGAAGAGATATGAATCACATAGACACGCCACAAGACTAACGACACAAATAAGACGTGAAGTGTGGCCTGGCCTGCTGTATGGTATGCCAAAGAAGGGGCCAAAAGTCACACAAGTTAGGGAGGAATGGATTTATTATGAAAGTAGATGACTACAAAGCGAGACTGTTGAAGGCTCGTGCTACCTCTGACTGAGGATCGGGGACATAACGAGCGAAACACATGGATTTCCATCGGCCCATTGTCTTGATGACGTGGTCCGGGACTCCGTTCCGTGATGCTGCGGAGGCGGCTCCGATGCGGAAGGAATGTCCGGAGCATCGTCTGGGGTCAAGGCCCAAGGTAACTAGAAGTGTCCTGACATGGGTGATGAATTGGTTCCCGCTCAGGGGTTCAGAAGGAAAAGGCAGGAGTGGGCTGTCCGCGGGTAGGTCGGACAGTAAGGTAACCAGACGATCTAAGACGTCCACGGGGCACCAGGCGTTGTGCGTCCGGAAAAGCCTGATGTCAACCCCGGGACCGGCTTGATGGGTTTTCGACACCGTTAGGTGCAGGACGAAGTGAGCCTGGTGGCGAGTCAGGTGGTGCATACGGAGTACCTGGCAGCTAGGGCTGGTGACAGTAAACTCACTGGGCCGGAGGAAGCCGTAGAAGGCTAGATATATGGCTGCCTGTATGACCAGACTAGGCCGTACACCAAAGGGAGCGCGTGTGAGGATTGTGGACATGCTCCGGAATATGGAGCTGGTCACCGGTAGGCGCTTGGTATCGGTGTGCGCTTGCTGCCTTTGGATGCCGTGTAATATGGCCTTGACCGCGTGGGTGGCGAACAAGGAAGGCGTGGTCGGATCTTGTAGGGACATGAAGTGCTGGATGCCGGCCAAGTACAACCTGATAGTATTACACGACAGCTTGAGCTGGGTGTGGCAGTGGGAAATGAAGGCCAGGATATGGCTGAGGTTCCCTGAGAGCGCCCCGGGGTTAGCGGCTAGCAACCTGTTGTAGGTCTTCCAGGCGGAGCGATAAGCTTTCAGCGTGTTGGGAGATAAGGATGCGTTGATCAGGGAGGTAGCACCCTGGAGGTGTTGGCTCAATCCAGGGTCAGTTGAGACCAGTGTGGGACGTGTGACATGGTTGGATCGGCTCCGGGCTCCTGTGAAAAGAATGCGGTATAATTAGAGCGTCGGCTGAGGAATTGCTATGACCGGGGATGTGGACACAGAGGACATTGAATTGGTGTTGAAGGGATAACAGCACCAGCCTGCGCAGGAAGGACAAGGTGTGGACGACTGTTCTGATGCGGGTCAGTTTATCAAGGGGCAGGCTGGCCTGCATGGAGCGAGTATCAAGATTGACTCCCAGAAAAGTGATAAGCTGTGCTGGGCCTTCGATTTTCTTTTCTGCTATAGGAACATTGAGATTTTTAAAAACCTCTCTAAGGCTTTCTAGGTCTACTGGAGGCCTGCTAGGTGACTCTATGAGGAGGAAGTCATCTAAGTAGTGGATGACCTTCTGACAGTGAGCCTGGTGTGAAAGAATCCAGGAAAGGGCTTGTGCAAAGGTGTCGAAGAGCCAGGGACTACTTTTGGAGCCAAAGGTCAGCTTTGTTGCAAAATAATATAGACCTTTCCATTTGAGCCCGTGCCACCTCCACAGGTTCGGCTCGATGGGCAGTAATTTAAAGGCATCTGAGATGTCAGCTTTAGATAGCCAAGCCCCAACCCCTGTTTTGATTATCGATTGGATGGCTAGATCAACGGAGGAGTATTTGAGGGAGAACTCCTCAGATGGTATGAGGGAGTTTAAACTAGGAATGACGGAGGAATGAGGCGCGGACAAGTCGTATATTAAGCGTAATTTATTAGAGAATTTGCCCTTGACAAGCCCAATAAGGCTGACTCTCCAGGTGGTAAAGGGTGACTGAGAAAAGGGGCCAATCATGTACCCCTGGTCCAACTCGACCTGTAGAAGGGTGGAGATAGCTTCCTCGTCTGAGGCTGCCGAGAGCAAGTTTCTGCACTCGTAGGTGGAGTCGGGAAGGGCGATGAGTCCGGTATGGAATCCTGTGGTGAACCCCTGTACTAGAAAGGCTGTAAGGGACGGGGTCGGGTGAGCGGACAGGTAAAAGCTGAGCCACCCGACGTGTACGCGGCCTAGTCAGGACGGACCCAGCTGTTTGATGCTGCAGGCACTTTTTGGATGGGCCTTCTGGCACAGGAGGCAGATGTGTAGAAGTCTGCAGTTGGGGTAAAAGCAACCCTTAAAGTTGAAGTTGTTACATATGGGTGCCCCCCCAACGCTCGAACCGGGCGTCCTAGCCTGTCGGCCTGGGATGACTGCATGTTTGTATGGGGAGCATTGGAGGTGGAAGGGAAGCTGGGGGGACGTCTGCCACTCGACTCGGAGCACCAATTCTCCGTGTGGGCGGCAGATTGGCAGATGGTGCAGAGTGGTGAGCGAAGGCCAGCGAAGTGGCGGCAGAACAGTTCCGTGTCAATGGTGCTCCAGTCGGTGACGAGCTGGAACTGGGACAACCTGGCTGCGGCTTTTGCAGAAAAGGAACGATGATAGTCATAAAAGGAGCACCCACCATATTTGTGGCCTAGGTCGACTATCGCGTGGAGGTACAGGTCGAGTTCCTCCCTCCTGTCGGGGTTGGCTGAGCAGAGCACATCTCTGAACATCCCGAAGGCCAATACGAATTCAGTGATCGAGAGCTTACGGTTGAGCCTGGGATCTTTGGCCTTTAGGACAATAGAGACGTCCCCCCAGAGTACGATTTATTCTCTGCCATGTCCTGGACGGAAATGAGCAGAGACGCTAAGTTCACATCCTTGCCGTCCAGGATGTCCTTCCTGATGCCCGCTGGGACAAGGTGAGAAGGGAGGACGGTGGTGCTACTGCCCGGGGTACCTGTGAGAGTGGGTACTGCAACAGCCGTGGAGACTAGGGTTGCTGGTGGTGAGGTTAGACGTGTTTCCAGGACCCCTACTCTAAGCCGGACGTCGGTGAGTGATGTGGCTAGCGAAGCCACTAAGTCGTGGAGCTGGGTGATGGCGGAGGATATGGACTGTAGAGACGCTTGTGGATCGGATGGGGCAGCCGCTGGTGGTGGGAACAACAGCCGAAACAGCTCGGCTTTCCTGGCGGTGGCAGGGTAAGGGATGCCTTTACGGCGAAGTTCGTCCATAAGCCTGGGGATGGTCCATGCCCTGAGGGGCTGCGTAGAGCCGTCCGGAGTGCCCGCGAGGGGTGATGGTGGGTCGGAGGCGAAGTCCTCGCTGTCGGCCTGCGACATGTTGTCGGCTAGGAGAAGGGGAATGCATATGTTATAGAATAAGATGCCAGATAGGAGGGGATAGAGAAGTATAGGCAACGGGGAATGAAAAGGAGAGCAGTGAGGATAGGGCAAGGAGCGATAGGCGTAGATGACAGATTAGTTTGCGTACGAGCGCGGTTGAGTGAAAATTTGGAAAACTCAAAAGAATGCGCGGCAACTGAGGTGAGCCAGGAGGTGACTGGCTAGGTAACCGATAGCTCAGGTGCCGTCTGTGCTCGGCACAGACTGATGAACCAGAGCCCCCAGGGCGTGCTGGGGCGGGCCGCAAAGGTCTGGTATGCTAAGTAAGAATGTTTCGATCTGTAGTGGTTGACGTGTGGCCGGTCTGCTAACCCTCGCACTGCCAGCAAGGTGGATGTTAAGCGACCTTGTCTGTGTGGTGAAGGATCTCGGATCGCTCTTCGAAAACAGAGTGTAATGCACAGAAGTATGTGACAGTCACTAGCGCCTCATGAGCGGTCGAATTGATGTATGTGAAGAAACATATGTCGTGAAAGAGTGCGAGAAGAAAGCAAGGAGGGGCCTTGCATCGTTTTACGCACCTGTCTGGTGCGCCGGTAGTTGGAGTCTGGTAGAGGTCGAGACGTGGGTCGACCGGAAACCTGAGACAAGGGTGACACGGAGACATGTATCTATGTGTGAATAAATGACATATTCCCCCCTTTTTTTATTTTTTTTTATTTTATATATATATTTTTTTTTTACCTGGGAAGGATAGTGTCCGAACCTGGAGCAGGGTGGACCAAGTGAAGCTTAACTGTAACCTGACCTGTGTGGGGAAAGTGATAGAGAAAACGGTGAGTAGCCGTGTCGCTACTGGAGATGATGAGTGGCTGATTTTTGAACCACTTGTCGAATGCTCTCAGCGATTGCGAGGAAAAACAGCCTTGCTGAGAGGCGAAGGAAGGAAAGTTTGTGAATTGTGAGTATGTAGGGATGACCGTGCGAGATGAACATGAAGTAATTAAAGTCAGGTGCGTATGTGATGCATGAAGAAAGTTGCATTTCATTTTTCTCTATTTTTTTGTTTTTTTTTTGGAAACGACTGGGTTAGTAAAGGATCCGAATCTTGGAGCCGACGTTACGACTGGATTCGGATCGGTCGAGATTTTTGATGGTGCGGATCCGAGCCGTGCGAGCCGGTGGTGCGACTATGCTTGGATCGGACGTGTTTAGCGAGGGATCCGAACCTTGAGCCGATGCTGCGACTGGGTTCGGATCGGATAGATAGGTTTGTGCCAGAGGACCGAGCCGATAAGCCGGTGGTGCGACTGTGCTCGGATCGTTAGTAAATGCCAGAGAACCGAATGTCGAAGGCGATGCTACAACTGCGTTTGGATCGGATAGAATGGTTCGTAGCTAAAGATCCGAGTCGGACGAGCCGATGCTGCGACCGGACTCGGATCGATTGGGAATGCCATAGGTCCGAAAGTTTGAGCCGATGCTACGACTGATTTCAGATGGTTAGAAGTTTGATGTTTTTAGAAGATCCGAGCCGATGAGCCGGTGGTGCGACTGTGCTCGGACCAATCGTAGATGCCAGAGATCCGAATCTCTGAGCCGATGCTGTGCCTGTATTCAGGCTGATAACGGGTGCAAGAGGAGGGGGTTTGAATTGCCGGGTCCGAATCATAGCGCTGGAGATACGGCTGGACTCGGACGGCTGTTCGGTGTTTCGAAGTTGAAGGGGCTTGTGGTTGCCGAGGGTCCGACCTGTAGTGTCGATTGTTGCGACTAGGGCCGGACCGGACTGTTCGGTGTATGGTGTGTGTAGTAGGAGGTGTGGGGCATCAGTAAGGTGAAGGGAGAGTATCGTAGGAGGTGTAGGGCATCAGTGACTAGGGATTAGGAAATGAAGTGTGGGATACCAGTCCGACGACTGGGTATCGGATGTGCGACTTGAGGTAAGAGGTTTGCGAGCTGCGAGTAATTTGTACAACAGCTCTATGAGATGTAGTGTCTAGGCGGGCCGTTACGGTGGTAACGTACGTGCGACAGGGTTCGACAGACAACTGGACTAGTCGGTAAACATACGATGCAGACGGAAAACACGGGGTTATGAACCGTGTGATTTGTAAAAGAAAAACGTGTACCGGCGCTACGATTCGTACGAATGGTAACGGCCGGTCCTACCTGCGACAGCGAGCGGGGATACGATCAACTGCGAGCGAAGCTGGAAGGTACGAAAGCAACTACACGGACGTTGCGAGTCGTATGGCGTCGGCTGATGACGACGAATACCGCGCACTAGAGCCGACACTGACCATCGTGGATGGTCTGAATAAGTACCCCTCGAACTCCTCCCATAATTTCAGGCCAGCATACTGGCCTTCCTATATATATATATATATATATATTTGCTTTTTTCTTCAGCATACCTTTCTGAAAGTCCAATTATATCAAAAGTCTATAGATCTCTTCACAAAACAGCTGCTATTCGCCCACCTCTGTGATTCCTCTGATATACCATGTTGTAATTTTTAATCCTCTTTTTCATTTTCCTTGAGGATTTCACTTGATGACAACCTGGGAAGTCTCAAGTTTAGGGCCGCACACATGCCCCTTCATGCCTGTTTTACTCAGCTGTGCAGTTGACTCTATACAGTATTCACTTACATAGGCTGCCTGCATGCAGCTCCGGCAGGCATCGGGGGTACAAACAAATGTCTCATTCATGCTATAGGGGTCTCTGCTTACGTGTGAACAAAGCCTTAAAAACTCAACAGTTTGTAACAAGTGTTACCAGGGTCTGAAAGAAGAAGGCTGCAGTTGGAATTGTAGACCCCAGGGCTAAACACTATGAACACAGGGGCGGATCCAGGGGGGCAATGGGGCCGCCGCGGGTAAGTGAGCAGGCTGGCAGGTGACTCGGCGGGTGAGGGAGCAGAGAGATGACATAATCTCCCACCAGTGGCGACATTATACTGTGCCCCCCCAATTAAAATGCCTTTTTTTGCGTAGCGGGTGCTGATGCCGACCCCTCCGCACATACCATCAGCCTTTGCTGCCACAGGACACAGGGCAGCGGCGCCAAAACTGACAGGCTCTGTGAAGGGACACAGGCAGAGCCGCAGCTGTGGGGGATTTCCACCCCCTCCTTCTTTTCCTTGAGCTGAGCAGCTCTCATTCAGACATTCACCTGGCAACGCCCGCTCCTATTGGCTACATTTAGGGCCAATGGCTGGGAAACAAACAGAGGATTATGTGACATGTAGTCCTGTATACCAGCTGACCCAGGATGATTCCCTGAGAGTGCACTGCAGCCCCCAACATGCCGAGCGGGAGGGGAGAGAGGACCGTCAGAGGAGAAATGGGACCACAAGGCTGTCGGGTAGAGGGAGCCTGAGAGAAAGTGCCAGTTATTATACTATATATGCCCCAAGGTAATAACTTACCTCCAGGTGGGGGGATGAGGGGGGCTTCTACCCTGTGCTCCCCTCCACCTGGCTGCTCCCACCCTGTGCTTCCCTCTACCTGGCTGCATCCACCCTGTCCTCCCCTCCACCTGGCTGCATCCACCCTGTCCTCCCCTCCACCTGGCTGCTCCCGCCCTGTCTTCCCCTCCACTTGGCTGCATCCACCCTGTACTCCCCTCCACCATGCTGCATCCACCCTGTCCTCCCCTCCACCTGGCTGCTCCCACCCTGTCCTCCCCTCCACCTGGCTGCATCCACCCTGTGCTCCTCTCCACCTGGCTGTTTCCACACTGTCTTCCCCTCCACCTGGCTGTCCCACCCTGTGCTCCCCTCCACCTGGTTGCTCCCACCCTGTCTTCCCCTCCACCAGGCTGCGAACCACCCTGTCCTCCCCTCCACCTCGCTTCTCCTACCCTGTGTTCCACTCCACCTGGTTGCTCCCACCCTGTCTTCCCCTCCACCTGGCTGCTCCCACCCTGTCCTCCCCTCCACCTCACTGCTCCTACCCTGTGCTCCCCTCCACTTGCTGGATTCACTCTGTGCTCCTCTCCACCTCGCTGCTCCCACCCCGTCTTCCCCTCCACCTGGCTGCTCCCACCCTGTATTCCTCTTCCCCTCCACCTGGCTGCTCCCACCCTGTGCTCCCCTCCACCTGGCTGTTCCCACACTGTCCACCCCTCCACCTGGCTGCATCCACCCCGTGCTCCTCTCCACCTGGCTGCTCCCACCCTGTCTTCCCCTCCACCTGGCTGCTCCCACCCTGTGCTTCCCTCCACCTGGCTGATCCCACCCTGTCCTCCCCTCCACCTGACATCATCTCTCACTGCCCACCCACACTCTGGGACAACAGAGACACTGTCACTGGCCACTGGCAAGTGACAATCCCCATCTGGTGGCAGGCAACAGTGGCAAGTGACACGCTCAGGGCTCCCACCGATTCCGCATTATGGTGAGTTGAACTATTTCATTTTATATTACAATGTAATAATAGAAATAATGAGCTTCAATCATCCTGACACCATACAACCATGGTGCTGTGATGATTGAAGCGCCAACACCAGCCATTTCCCCGACAAATTTCCCGCAAAAATTTTGGCAGTGCCCCTAGCCAGATTAGACTTTGGATTCAGGTTCAAGTTCAAGGTGGTCCAGTCCGGTCGCTAAAATGTTATTTCAGCTGAGATCTGAATCTCATAAAATGCTTGTGCTATGATTCAGGATGTAGTCATTGTATGTCTGTCAAAAAAAAGAAATGTTCTGTTTCCATACATAAAATCTATTTTTATTTCCATAAAATATTTATTGTCAAATTTCAGTTGCAACTTTAAACATGTGGACAGCAGGGATGAGCCGAACACCCCCCTGTTCGGTTCGCACCAGAACCTGCGAACAGACAAAATGTTCGTGTGAACTTTAGAACCCTATTAAATACAATGGACTCGAACGTTCGAAATCGAAAGTGTTAATTATAAAGGCTAATATGCAAGTTATTGTCCTAAAAAGTGTTTGGGGACCCAGGTCCTGCCCCAGGGGACATGTATCAATGCAAAAAAAAGTTTTAAAAACAGCCGTTTTTTCGGGAGCAGTGACTTTAATAATGCTTAAAATGAAAAAATAAAAGTGAAATATTCCTTTAAATTTCGTACCTGGGGGGTGTGTATGATATGCATGTGAAGTGGCGCATGTTTCCCGTGCTTAGAACTGTCCCTGCAAAAAATGTAATTTTTGAAAGAAAAAAAGTCATTTAAAACTGACTCGCGGCTATTAATGAATTGTCGGCTCCCGGCAATACATTCAAAAGTCATTGATAAAAAAAAAAAAAAGCGTGGGGGTTCCCCAGAATTCAATTACCAGGCCCTTCAGGTCTGGAATGGATATTAAGGGGAACCCCGCCGCAAATTAAAAAAAAAAATTGACGTGGGGTTCCCCCAAATATCCATTCCAGGCCCTTCAGATCTGGCATGGATTTTAAGGGGAACTCCACCCCAAATGTAAAAAAAAATGGCGTGGAGTCCCCCTAAAAATCCATACCAGACCCCTTATCCGAGCACGCAACCTGGCCGGCCGCAGGGGAAAAGGGGGGGACGAGAGAGCAGCCCCTCCTCCCTCCTGAACCGTACCAGGCCACATGCCCTCAACATGGGGAGGATGTCCCCATGTTGATGGGGACAAGGGCCTCATCCCCACAACCCTTGCCCGGTGGTTGTGGGGGTCTGCGGGCGGGGGGCTTATCGGAATCTGGAAGACCCCTTTAACAAAGGGGACCCCCAGATCCCGGCCGCCCCCCCTATGTGAATTGGTAAGGGGTACATTGTACCCCTACCATTTCACGAAGAAAGCGTAAAAAAATGTTTAAAAAAAACACACAAACACCTTGAAAAAGTCCTTTATTTAAAAAAAACCATTCCAGCGGTGAAATCCAGTGTCCCGCGGCGATCCCGATGTCCAGCGCTGTCCTTCATTGGTTGTGCCTGAGCGGACCTGATGGGGAACTCCCTCTCAGTATTTTAAATGTATAGACCCGCCCCTTCTAAAGTTCCCCATCAGGTCCGCTCAGCGGACCAGATGCGGAACATGACAATTCATTAATAGCCACGAGTCAGTTTTAAATGACTTTTTTTCTTTCAAAAATGACATTTTTTGCAGGGACAGTTCTAAGCACGGGAAACATGCGCCACTTTACATGCATATCATACACACCCCCCAGGTACGAAATTTAAAGGAAAATTTCACTTTTATTTTTTCATTTTAAGCATTATTAAAATCACTGCTCCCGAAAAAACGGCCGTTTTTAAAACTTCTTTTTGCATTGATACATGTCCCCTGGGGCAGGACCCGGGTCCCCAAACACTTTTTAGGACAATAACTTGCATATAAGCCTTTATAATTAGCACTTTAGATTTCTCCCATAGATTTTTCGAATTTGCCGCGAACACCCCAATTTGTTCGCTGTTCGGCGAATGGGCGAACAGGCAATGTTCGAGTCGAACATGAGTTCGACTCGAACTCAAAGCTCATCCCTAGTGGACAGTTTGAACTTAGATGGCTTTACATTTGTTCTTGTATTTGTATGGAATACAAATAACTATTTTAACGTAAAAAACATGTAAGACAAATATATAACTCTTTAATAAAATGTAAAAGTAGGTCAATCACATCCACATTTCAAGTAAAAGAAAATAGAACGGGGGCGTGTCCAAGATGGTGAGGTGAGCGGACGCTTCTAGATTGAGCTCCGCTGGGCAGATTGCTTTTCTCCGGATCTGGGCTGTTGTTCGCTCTCCTGACTGACCCCGCAGCGACTGGATCGGACGCCGGTCCTGGGGCACACCTGCCGGTAAGGGAAAGAGGCTCCATTTCCCGGTGGTGGTGGAAGATCCGCCGCCTCTCCCTCCTGTCCATGTAGAGACTCACGCCACTCGGGTCTCTAACAGGGCCGCACAAGCCGCGCTGATGGCGGAGCCTGAAGCCAGACCCCCCTGGCTTGCGGAGGTCATGGCAGCCATAGCCACCTGCCAGGCTAACCTCACGGCAAAGATAGAGGCCGTTCAGCTGGATATGGGCATCATGAGGCAGGACATGGACAAGCTGCAGTCCCGGACCACAGAGACCGAGCAGCGGATTGGCATTGCTGAAGATGAGATCTTTGAGCACTCGGCGGCGCTCTGATCCCTCCAGACCAAAGTGAAGGCCCTGGAATATAGGGCTGAGGACGCCGAGAACAGGAATCGGAGAAACAATCTCTGCATCGTCTGCCTCGCTGAGGGGGCGGAGGGGCCGCATCCGACTACCTTTGTGGAAGATCTCCTGCGTTCCCTCCTGCCGGATGCCCGTTTGTCCCCCCAGTATGTGGTCGAGAGGGCGCATCGTGTGCCACCCAAGCCGGGACCCCAGGGATCGCCGCCGAGAACCTTTATCCTTAAGCTCCTCAACTTTAGGGACAGGGATGAGATCCTTAGGGCGTCCAGGGCCCTGGGAGACCTCCGCTTCCAGAATACCAAGCTCCTGATCTTCCCGGACTACTCTGTTGAAACACAGAAGATGAGGAAATCCTTCGACCAGGTCAAGGCGGCCATGAGAGGAAGGAATATCCACTACAGTGTGCTGTTCCAGGCACGGCTGAGAGTCCAGGATGGCGAATCAGTTCTTTTCTTCACCACGCCGCGTGATGCCTCGACATGGCTGGAGTCTCTGCTCCGGGACCGCTGAGGTCTGGAACCGTGAGTTTCTCCTGTATACTGTACTTGCTCTTTGCCTCTCCTGTACTGCCCCCCCCTCTATACTCTATACTGACCAATGCTGTGCTGCCCCCCCTTTCCCATGGCCTGGAACGCTTTAACGCCCTGGCGGACCCTGAGGGGTGGATGTGGCCGGGACACCAGGGGTGCATATCCTGATGGGTGGAAGTTTGCCTTCTCCTGCACAGACTTCCCTTGGCCAGTTGGGGGCCGCTATGTTCTTGGGGTTGTTGTTTAGTTTTTATGTTATGTTACTTTTGTTGGTTTTACAGATAATTGATATGTCAGCATTACTTGGAGCTATGATGTGCATGTCATGGGCTCAGGGGCTAGGTCCGGGAGCCGGCCAGATTCACCATTCTGACTCCCCTGTGAAAATCATGGGTTATGTCCTCAGTTAACATTGTGTCCTGGAACACCAGGGGACTGAACTCGCCAACCAAGCGCTGCCTGGTGTTTAAATTTCTTAAGTCCCACAACCCCCACATTTGCATCTTACAGGAAACCCATCTTATAGGGAGTAGGATACTGTCCCTTAAAAAGCCATGGGTGGGATACCACTACCATTCTACGTATTCTAGCTTCTCTAGGGGGGTTAGTGTCCTGGTCCACAAGTCCTTTCCATTTCGGCTCCTGGACTTGGCCCTTGATCCAGATGGCAGATATGTTATAATACATGCGGTGATCCATTCCTTATCCTGGACAATTGTGGGCCTATATTTGCCTCCTCCGGCCTCACTGTCGCTACTAAACCAGGTCACTGGTAAGATGGCTGAGTTTGCCTCTGACAATACAGTTATGCTCGGAGACTTTAATATGGTCCCTGACTCGGGATTGGACCGCCTGATGTCTGCGGGGGTCCCTCGCTCAGGGCTGGCTGACTGGGCCGAGACCTGCGGTCTGATTGATGTGTGGAGGTGGAGACACCCTCGGGTTCGGGCTTATACGTGCCACTCGGCTTCCCATAGGACATTCTCCCGCATTGATCTGGTATATGCGGGGGGGACGGTCCTCCCGCCAGTTGCGGATATATGTATACTCCCCCGACCATACACCATTGCTTCTGACGCTCAACCTCTCCACAGGCCCCGTGGTCAGACTCTGGATGCTGTCCATGTTCTGGGTTACGGATACTGATGTGGACGTTCGGTTTCAGACAGAGCTGTAGGGCTACTGGGCAGACAATCCTGGTACGTCCGACGCCATGACTGTGTGGGATGTCTTTAAGGACACTACCAGACCATTATTGCCACAGTGCGTAGGGAGCGCAGAGCTGAGTTGGTGCGGGCGGAGAGGGAGGCGGCTAGGGGGGAGGAGGTTTTCATCAGATCCCGGGATCCCCAACATTATGCACGACTACAACTTTTGATTGGGGAGGTCCTTAGTCTCCGTACCGCTCTCACCCAGAAAGGGCTGCTTGCTCAGTCCCAGCGGATTTTTGAGCAGGGTGAGCGGTCCGGGAGGCTGCTGGCCTGGCTTTCCAGGGAACAGGCGGGAGGGATGTATGTCTCGGGTATTAAGGACCCTATGGGGGAACTGATCTGTACGTCGGAGGGTATATGTAAATGTTTTGCTGAATTTTACAGGATTCTCTACAGCTCACGGGTTGACTATGAGGCATACTTAGGGGACATTGACATACTGGTCCTCACCCCGACATATCGCACTAAACTTGACACCCCTATCACAACACAGGAGGTTCAGCGGGCCCTTAAATCCATGCAAGCGGGGAAGACGCCGGGTCCTGATGGACTCCCAGTGGAGTTTTATAAACACTACGCAGCTGACCTTGTCGTCTGATTCCATTCCCTTCTTGCAGAGTCCTTGCAGATAGGGAGACTCCCCGAAACCATGAGTGAGGCGGTGATTGTGGTCATTCCCAAGTCAGGGAGGGACCCCACACTCTGCTCCTCATACCGTCCCATCTCTCTACTGAATGTAGACGCAAAAATTTTGGCCAAGGTCTTGGCGAACAGATTGAATTCAGTCATTACTGCCCTGGTACATCCGGATCAGACGGGATTTATGCCGGGGCGGGGAACGGACATTAACATTAGACGCCTCCTCACTCACATTGACGGGGCTGAGGAGGGATCACGGGTATGGTTGTCTCACTCGACGCGGAGAAGGCTTTCGACTCCGTCGAGTGGGGCTACCTGTGGGAGGTGCTCTCTAGCTTTGGGTTCGGGCCGGCCTTCACACAGTGGGTATCCATGCTATACAATTGTCCCTTGGCTAGAATTAGAACTAATGGCTGCCTTTCTGAGATATTCCAGTTGGGCAGGGGTACGAGGCAGGGGTGTCCCCTCTCCCCGGGCCTATTTGCCCTGGCTGTGGTGCCCCTCGCCATATTACTGAGAGCGGACACGGGGGTCAGGGGATTGCAGATAGGGCCGATTGAGGAGAAGGTGTCTATGTACGCGGACGATACCCTCCTCTATCTGGCGGATGCCTTTTCCTCCTTGCAAGTGGCATTGGATCTTATTGATTGGTTCGGTCGGTACTCGGGCATACGTGTTAATTGGAGTAAATGGGTCCTGTTCCCACTCCATCCCTCGTCCGTGAGAATCCCGACACACACACTGCTTCAGTGGGTAGACGAGTTCAAATACCTGGGTATTAGGATCAGTGGTAGGGTGGGTGACTATTTCAGCAAGAACATTCAACTGCTTATGACCCAAATGACGGCCAAGTGTTCGGCATGGCGTTCTCTTCCCCTGACACCGGTGGGTAGAGTTAATCTGCTGAAAATGGTTTACCTCCCAAAATTCTTGTATTTCTTCCATAATACTCGCATATCCCTAGGACATTCTTTAGGCGACTAGAGGGCCTGCTGCTGTCGTTTGTGTGGGCTGGCCGACCTCCCCGGGTGGCGAGGCAGATCCTCTACCTCCCTTTGTCTGGTGGGGGGCTAGCACTCCCGAATTTTCTGCTCTACTATTGGGCAGCAGTGCTGGTTACGGTTCGGTGGTGGTTCTCACAGGCCAGACAGAACCCGGCGGTTACTCTGGAGGCGGCTATCCTGGGCTCATATGCGGCCCTGAGTAACTTGCCGTTTAGGGGCCTTAGGGCGCACCCCTCTATGACGACCCTCATGCGGACCACAGTTAAGGTCTGGCAGGAGGCTCGACTTATTTACAGGAAGCTCGCCCATGTGTCCCCAAATATGCCCCTGTGGAGCAATCCTATGCTGCCCCACCTAAATAGCATCCCGGACCCCTCCCTCTGGGCTAAGAAGGGTATTATTAAGCTCAACCAGATAGTGTATGAGGGTAAGCTTATGCCTTTCCTGATGATTAGAAGTACTTATGCCCTGCCAGCCTCTTTTAAGTTTAGATAATGCCAGCTTGCACACGCCTTCAAGGCCCAATTCCCTGACCCCCTGACTTTGGAGTCTGACTCTGTTAAGCGACTCCTAGCTTCTAGTGTAATGGACCGCCCTCTCTCGTCCCTATACCTGTATCTAACCGTGGCGTATGATACCAAACTTACTAAGTCCTGGGAGAAGTGGAAAGCTGACATGCCGTCCTTGGATGAAGAGGGGTGGGAGGACTGCATTTCCTCGTATATCCCCTCTCTGATCGCCGCGAAGGACAGATTTATACAATTTAAGTTTCTCCACAGAGCCTACTATACCCCACAGCGACTGGCCCGTATCTATCCGTCCCGGGATCCTAACTGTCAGAGGTGCAAACAAGAACTGGGTTCATTCTGGCACATGGTCTGGTCGTGCCCCAAACTCCAACCGTATTGGATGGCTGTGGCCTCCAGACTGACTGACGTGAGTGGGACGAGTGTTCCGGTCGACCCGACAGTTTTGCTACTCAGCCATCTAGAAGACGTGACGGGGGATAGGTACTGTAAGTTACGGTTGACCTTTGCCCTTTTCTATGCCAGACGTGAAATATTGTTGAAGTGGAAATCTGAGGATCCCCCAACCTGTGCCTCTTGGCAACGCTCAGTAAATTTGGTCCTCCCCCTGTACCAGCTGACGTACGAAAACAGACAATGCCCAGACAAATTTGACAAGATCTGGTCCGCCTGGACAGTGACCCGAGCTGCCCTTGACCCTCCCCCTGACTAAGGGTGGGTGCCTATGGTGGCCCCATATGGCATTTGCTGCTTCGGGGTCCCCTCCTCCCCCCCTCTTGGTCTGTCCATGTGTTTCCCCTGGGGTCACAGATTGAGTGGGATGAGTATAAAGTGTTTGCTGAGACTCGATGCTTCGGCCTGCCTGATGTTTGTTCAATTCTAGCTGTTATTGCTGCCTTGGGACCTGCCCTTGGCTGGATAGTGCTGTATGCTCCTGATACTTTGATATGTGCACCAATGTACTTACTGTAGTATGCCTATAATGTAATGCTGATTTGTCTAATAAACTTTTCCCTGTTAAAAAAAAAAAGAAAATAGAACCACCATTACATCAGGTGCCCCCATCAGAGTACCCCCATATATCAGGCACCCTAAATCAGAGCACCTTTATATACCATTTGCCCCCGTCAGCACTGTCCCATATCTTAGTTGCCCCATCAGAGTATGCATGGTGTTTCTCCTCTACATCAGGTGTCCCCATCAGAGTTCCAAACAACAGACTTGGGGGGCGCATCCTAAAAATGACATCACTCCTGACCTCTCTGCTCTTTATGCAGCCAACCTCATCCTATTGCTTCTTCAACTGAAGGCCGAGTTACTTCACTGGCATTCTATTACCCTAACTTGGTTTGGGTGCTGTAGTGCTCTAAAGATGACCATGCTTCCTAAGGTGCTATAGTTGATGCAGACACTGCCTATTCGTCTCCCCTCGCAATTCTTTAAACGGATGAGTTCTATGTTTAGAGAATTTGTTTGATCTTATCGAAGGCCACGCCTCCAGCTTAAACTTCTTCATCTGACGAAGCCTAGGGGTGGAGTCGGACTTCCAGATGTGCAGGCCTACTACAGAGCAGTACACCTCACCAGGGTTATGGACTGGCACTGCCATGGTGACGAGAAACAGTGGGTAGCCATGGAACTTGAGGATTCCAATGGCACGGCATAGAGTTGGCCATGGATCACCTCTTCCCTACCAAAGGTTCTCAGCGAACATACTACTCTTGGCAGCACATTACAGATGACCACGGATGCATTCAAGCGTTCCCCATTATCACCAATCCCTTCCCCCATGGTGCCGGTCCTAGGTAATCCAGAATTTACTCCCGGTCTCCAGAACCCTCACTTTTAATGTCTGGCAGTGAGTGGGCAGCTCCATCTCTGTGACTTTCTAGAGCCCAATGGCCAGCTCTCCCCCACTGCATGTGAGATGGCCGCTGACCCCCCTCTTGACTTCTGGTGTGGCCTACAGCTGCGTAACTTTTTCCATCGATATTCGCGCTCCCTGGGTATATCTCGACAGCTTACGGAATTGGAACGTATTTGCCACAGTCAAATCATACCGTCACTGTCTTTTATTGATCTACGAGCTACTGATCCGACCAGCAGCAGGGTATGAGCTTGGGTTCCTCTCAAAATGGGAATCGGACCTTGAAACCAAATTCACTGACGCACAGAGAGAAGATTCTTCACCTTGACCAGAAGTCCTCTATGGCTACAAAATTTTAACCCAACGGTACAGGTCCCTGTCGCTCTACACCGCTTTTACCCCCAGGTCCCCAGTAAGTTCTGGCGGTGCGGTAAAGCGGAGGGAACAATGCTCCACATATTCTGGGACTGTGCCAAACTTAGACCCTTTTGGCAAGAGGTGATCGGTACTATCAAGCATCTGACTAGTGTCGACCTGGAGGGGAACCCTGAGGCGTGATTTCTGCATCTCTCAAACCGTCCAATCAAGAAGTATAAGGCTTCTCTCACAATTCAGTTACTGAATGCGGCTAAAGCATTATGTTGGAGATCAGAGAACCCGCCGTCAAAGTCCTTGTGGTTTTCCAAAGTTAATGAACTCAGGGACATGGAGGATCTCACTGCTACCTTGCATAACTGAGAGGAGACCTTCTGCGACACCTGGAGACCATGGCAACATTTTGTCTTTACTGATGCCTATTTTCAAGGGGCCTTGCATTTGAACTGAGCCCCCAAGAGGGGCCTTGTTCCTCTTTTTTCACCTGAGTTCCCTTTCTCCTGCATCTGAGATGCAAAATTCTTTTTTTTCCTCTGCACAACTTTCTCCTACAAACCTTCTCTTCCTTTCTCCCCCCATGTT
Source organism: Rana muscosa (assembly GCA_029206835.1). Taxonomy (NCBI): domain Eukaryota; kingdom Metazoa; phylum Chordata; class Amphibia; order Anura; family Ranidae; genus Rana; species Rana muscosa. The sequence continues at coordinate 584,926,979 of CM055116.1, forward strand.
CCCCATCCTTCCTTTTTACTGGGCTTCGTTCTGGGTGTAGTCCTCTTTCAGATTTTTTTTTTTTAAAGGGCAAATTTTTATTAATTTCACATAAAAAGAAAAAATACATAGAAATAAAGTGTACAAAACATTTCTCTTACATAGGAAAGAAACCTTTGGATACCAAGACATTAACCAATATATACAGTAGTATGAACACCGTATTAAAGGTACTCATGTTACATATACATTGACTGATCATCTATACATAGTTTCAACCTCTTACATCACCGGGGAAGTACCCCTAGGTGCAAGGATGTAAACGCAGAACATTTAATAGAGAACATAAGAAACAGACAAAAACAAAACAACAGTGTAATGGAAGTAGTCCACATTTGAAACTCAATCAATAGACTCATCCCTCCTATTATATATAGGGAGACATGTGCATCTGCATACATCAGTTTATTTCCTGGTAAGGAAGTCGGTTAACCGACATGGTCCCATCTAGTCGGCCTCACACCTATATATCCCCTGACACCGATTTAATCCAACCAGCCCATATTTTGTTAAATTTATTTGGGCAACCCCTGGAAATTAGGGATGAGCCGAACACCCCCGGGTTCGGTTCGCACCAGAACCCACGAACGGACCGAAAGTTCGCACGAACGTTAGAACCCTATTTAATACAATGGATGCGAACGTTCGAAAACTAAAGTGCTAATTATAACGACTAAAGCCCTGTACACACGATCGGATAACCTATGGGTTTTCGTCCGATGGATTTGACCATCGGAAATCCGATGAAACTGTTTTTCATCAGTCTTGGCCACACACCATCAGTTTAAAAACCGACGGCAAGAAAACGACGGCACGTACAAAACGTACGACGCGCTATAAAAGGGCCGAACAAATCTAATGGCGCCACCCCTTGGGCTGCTTTTGCTGATTTCGTGTTACCGCGTGTTAGTAAAAGTTTGGTGAGAGCCGATTCGCGCTTTTCAGTCTCCGTGCTTTGCAGATCGTTTCCTGGTGTTCAGTTTGTGCTTGTGGGTTTGTATTTGTGATTCAGTGTGTGCAGTCAGGTCGTTACTGCCTTGCAGTGCCTTCTTGGCCGTTCGTTTCCTGTTTTTCAGGTCCACGGTGCGTTCTGTTTGAGTGCGTTCTGACCAGCCGACCGGTTTAAAACCATGTTTGAAGTGCGTTCTCGTTCTCGAGCTCGTGCTGGCTTTGGGCTTGGTGTTGCAGTTAACACTGTAACCCGAGTTCAGTCTGTGAACAGGGTGAGGAGGAGTTCATGGACTAAGAATTGGTTGCTCCAGCGGGACCAATTCTCTCATATGCCTCTGCTGCGGGAAATCCATGAGAATAATCCTGATGATTTCAGGAATTATCTCAGGATGACGGACCCCGTATTTCACCGTCTGTTGGATTTGCTGTCCCCCTATATAACGAGGCAGGACACTGTGATGCGCCAGGCCATCACTGCCGAGCAAAGGGTTATTGCCACGTTGAGGTACCTGGCGACTGGGAGAAGCTTGCAGGACCTCAAGTTCTCAACAGGCATCTCCCCCCAGGCTCTCGGGATCATTATCCCTGAGACGTGTTCGGCCATCATTCAGGTCCTGCAGAAGGACTATATGAAGGTAATTTTGCTCCTTTAACCTCACATTATATGTTTTGATTGTTTTTGAATCTTCTTATTTTTTCCCTCCTAACCCAAATTTGCCTGTTTGTAATATCCTGGTAATGTCCCCATTTTCCCCATGCATTTTTTGACCTGTAAAGGCCTTTTTGGGCCCTCCATGCTTATTTCCCTTCACTAACCTCTCCAGCATGCTATCGTGGGCGCAAACCCAGCTAGCCTTCTATTTTCCTTTTCCTTTTTGTGGGGTCATTGCCCGCGTAGTTTGACAACCCTCCCTCCCCCCCTAAAGATGTTACCAATTTTTTAGTTCTCAATCAAGCTCAGCAGAGTGGTCGAGCCTTTTTTTGGATCCCCCACAATCACCTTAGGCCCCCCCCCCTTAGTTTATTTTAGAATGTCCACTCAGCGGGGGTGAGGCATCTGCTAAGTGGGCCTTTGTTTATTGGTAGGAAATACTCCCCTAAATAATAATGTTAGAATGATGTTGGTCAACAATGTTTTTGTGTAATCTGCTTGCACTGTACACATAAACCGTACTAATGTCTTCTTTTTGTTTGACTCCACAGTTCCCTAGCACACCACAGGAATGGCTGACTGTGGCCTCCCAATTTGCTCAGCGGTGGGATTTCCCCAACTGCGGAGGGGCAATTGATGGGAAGCACGTCCACATAGTGCCGCCACCCCGTTCGGGGTCATACTATTTTAACTATAAAGGTTTTAATAGCATAGTGTTAATGGCGGTGGTGTCGGCACGGTATGAGTTCCTGTATGTGGACGTGGGGAAAAACGGCCGGATGTCCGATGGCGGAGTATTCGCTGAGACGGAGTTCGCTCACCGTCTGCAGGCTGGGGGTCTTGCACTGCCTCCAGATGCAGAGAACGTGGAAGGGCTACCGTTCGTTTTCATCGCGGATGAAGCTTTTGGACTAGGACCACACCTCATGCGGCCGTTTCCCCAACGCACCCTCACCCCGGAGAGGAGGGTTTTTAATTACCGGCTGGCCAGAGCCCGGAGAGTTGTGGAGAATGCCTTCGGGATAATGGCCAGCCGGTTCCGCCTGTTCCAGACAGCTATCAATTTGGCGGATTATAAACTCAACAACATTGTGTACTGCTGCTGCTTGTTGCACAATTTTTTAAGAAAATACTCCACAAATTATGTGTCATCAGTTGGGTCTGAGGCCGGTCCCTCTGAACTGATAAATCTGACCGGCCTCAGCACTGCCCGTACTGGCTTGGCCCCCCAAAGTGCCCGTGAAGTACGTCAGAAATACGTAGAGTACTTCACGGGTAGGGGGGCCATCGCAATGCCAGACCACATCTGAACTTTGATGTTACCTTTTTTAAATAAACAAAAATATTTGATTTACTACAAACTTGTGTTGTCATTCTTTGATTTGTGGTTTATGTGTCTCCCAGGTTCTAGTAGTGCCAAGTGTATTTCTCCTTAGTAAATAGCCTCCAATCTCAGAGGTAAAAACACTCATTTTGCATCTTCAGAACTGCTATTGAGCATAGAAACAACAAGGCACACCTTTTTTCGACTTCCCCAATGTTTTTATTGATTGCAACACAGTTTTGTTTTTTTTTCGAAAGATTTTTTTGGGGTGTTTTGTGCGGCTTTTTTGGCAGAAACATGCATGGGTCAAAAGCCACATTTTTTTACATTAAAAAGTAATAAAATAACACAGTGAAAAATACAAACAGGAGATGGGGTGATGTTACCCCTGATCCATCCCAAATGTGAAGAAACACACTTTCTTTTTGGGGCTCAAATGGGTATCTTCAACATGATCCCATGGCTAGGGTAAACATGTGCTATCTGCCATCATGGGGGATCAATGGACGTGCTTTGGGGGTGAAAACCCTTCCTCTCCCCTACTTGAGGAGGGAGGAAGAGGTTGCACCCCCAAAACAGGGACATAGATATCCTGTGACGGCAGATAGCACATGTTGAGTCTTCAGTGTGTGCATCTTCACATTTGGGCTGGTGGAAATCCCATAGAAAAATTCCAACACATAACAAAACACACATAAAGGGGGGGGGGTCACACTATTCTCCCCAAAATATCTATCATGTTTTTATATTTTTGCTCAACCACAATCATTCTCTTTCTCATAATGTCCATTTCGCTACTGCATTCCATGATTTCCTGAATGATTATTTTGGCGCTGGCACTCGAGAATGGAGGATTTGGACTTCCTGACACACCCCCACGTTCAGTCCCTAAAAAGAAAAAAATATTTTAAAACTATGCAGGCCTACATCTGTATTTACCTTGAAGTTGTGGTGAGAGACACTGACCTGTTGTGCTGATAAGCTCCACCTCTCCTTCCTCCACCTCTCCTTCCTCCACCTCCACTTTCTCCCCCTCCGCTTCCTGAACCTGCTGAACTTTGTCTGCTTTGGGATCTTCAGGGAGTTTCTGTGGTGTTGGGTTCCTCGTCTCATGAGCATGGTGTCCTCCCACTCTCCTCTCCCCTATGGGAATAGAAAAAAAAATGTATCCTTTTAGCCCACAGACTTTTTAGGCCTGAAAATGGATTCTCAATGTTTTAAAGTGGGGTCCAATTGATATTTGGCCCTGAGTTTCAAGATGAACATATGAGATCTTGCAAACTCAACAAAGCAACATGTTATTTTGGAGGACACTCACTAATTCACTTGGATAAACACCAAGGTATCCACTGGACCACCTGTGTGTGACACCGTTAAGAAATGTGGTCATGTGGCACAGAGTATAGTATCTTGATGAAGAACAAAAAAGAGTACACAACTGCTGGAGTGTCATCTCCTTTACCCAGAATACAATTTATTCTTTCATTCACATTCTAAATTTCCTTACAACACATCATCTAGCCAACAATGTGTAGATAAACATTGTTGAAGTAAAATGAGGCATGCCCACATGTAGTTTACGTGGATATGTGCCAAACATGTTTGGGGGAAGAGCAGCAATTTTTTGTTCAACACATTTAGCAAATAAGTGGACTCTCCACTTAACAGAAAAGTTGAGATTTTAAAATGTGAAACCAGTCAAGCCAAGCACATGGTGCAAAACATGGAAGAATACGTGTAAAGGCTGGCCGCAGGCTAGCCTGTATTTGTGGGAGGAGGCTGAGAGCACTATTTATAGCCTCCTCCCTTGCCAGGTCCTGCGTCGGCGTCGTTCTGGGTTCCTGCTGATGTCACTTCCGGGTTTCACAGGGCATCTGCGTCACTTCCGGTTTTTCGTTCAGCGGAGCGGCAGCGTGGTTCGCGGTGGCATGGTGCACGGCAGGAGGCTCCTCTTCTCCACGTCTCCCGGGGCTCGCGGTACTGGTAGGGGAGCGGAGGGCTTCTGCAGGGGGGTCCACATCGGAGACCAGGTGCATGCTCGGGCCGGGGGGGGTTCCATGCCGTGACCGCCGCTCACAGCAGGCCTTCATTGGGGGGGGAGCTTGCTGAGGGAGAGGGGGACGAAGGAGCCTGGGCTGTCGCTGGAGGTCCGGGGATTAGGGAGAAGCGGGCTGGCAGTCTTGTGGGCCACTCACCTCCGGTTCGTGGGGGTCTCCCGCACGCCTCCCTTCCTTCTCCGGGTCCGGGCTTGCTCTCCGGTCATCCTGCTCATCATCAAGGGGAGGGGGGAGCCGCTCACCGCCCGGTTCCCACGCCGGCTTCATGGGGTTCCGCATGCCTCCCTTCCTTTTCTGGGTCATTACAGGCTTCCGTGGGGGGGGGGGGGGTCGCGCGCCGTCTTCCAGGCGCACGCCAAGCACCATGGAGGGGAGGGGGGGCACTCACCCAGTTTCGGATGCTAGTCGTCAGCATGGGTGGGGGTGGGGGGGTGTCATGCACCAGCTGTCCGCCCGGCTACGGCGTGCCTTTGGGGGGGGAGGCTTGCTGGGTGAGCGGGGGTCGGAGTAGCCGCTCTGCCGCTGGGGGTACGGAGACACGTGCTGGCAGTCTGCCATGGGTCACTCACCTCCCGGCATTCACATGGGGGACTCCCGCATGCCTCTCTTCCTGCTCCGGGCTCCATGCAGGGGGGAGGGAGGGGGGGCGTTCGCCCGTTCACTTTCTCGGTCTCCACGCTCACCAGGGGGAGGGGGGGTCACTCACCGCCGGGTCTCATCCCGGCTCTGGGGGGGGCGGGGGGGTCTCTGCACGCCTCTCTTCCTTCACCTGCTTCACGGGGGGGGGGGGGGGCGGCCGGCCCTTCCATCCGTTCTTCCATCCGTTCTTCCATCCATCCTTTTTCTCCCGAGCCTTGCTGGTGTCGGGGGGGTCTCCATTTCCACTCCTCCCGGACCACGCTAGCAGCGTGCGGGGGGGGGGGGATTGGGTCACCTCTCTGCTGCGGTAGCAGTCCATCTTTTCTCCGTGGTCACGCCAGCGGTGTGGGGGGGGGCTGTCCGCCCATCGGCAACGCTGGCAGTATTTCTTGCGTTGCATGCTGGTCATAGGTTTAGCGTTTGCAGTGTCAGTGTTTAGGTCTTCAGGTTTATGCATCAGGCGTTTTTGTCGTCATGTCATAGCGTTCATGTCTGCCCCAGGTTTTTCTGTCATTTCTTTGCCTCTGCTTTAGGCTCAGCGTTTCTGGCATAGCGTTTTCCCAGTGTCTGTGTTTTTCTCATTGTCTCTGCGTTTTTCTCATTGTCTCTGCGTTTTTCTCATTGTCTCTACGTTTTTCTCATTGTCTCTGCGTTTCTCATTGTCTCTGCGTTTCTCTCGTTGTCTCTGCGTTTCTCGCGTTGTCTCTGCGTTTCTCGCGTTGTCTCTGCGTTTCTCGCATTGTCTCTGCGTTTTCGCATTGTCTCTGCGTTTCAGCAGTATCCTGCGTTAGGCAACAGGCGGTGTCTTGGGCGTTCTGGCCCGGCTGTTGCGTTTTCTGTCTCAATGTTTCTGTCAGTACTTCTGGCTCAGCCTCAGCATTTGGCTGCCCCAGGATTCTGTCGTCACGTTTCAGTCTCAGCTTTCTGGCCCAGGTTTCTGTCGTGGCCTTTTCTGTCATAGCGTTTTCTGCCCAGGATTTCTGCCTCAGCGTTTCAGGCTCAGCTTTTCTCGCGTAGCATTTCTGCCCCAGGGTTCTGGCATTTCATTTCTGCCTCAGCTTTCAGTCTCAGCGTTTCTGTCATGGCGGGTCGGCCCCAGGTTCTGTCATTACTTCTTTCAGTCACGTTCTTCATTGCGTTCTGCCCCTGGTTGCGGCCTTTACATTTTCAGTCACATTCTGTCATAGCATTCTGCCCCAGGTTTCTGTCGTTACTTTTTCAGTCACGTTCTGTCATGGTTTCTGTCAGTGCATTTGTTTTTTGCAGTCACGTTCTGCCTTAGCTTTCTGCCCCAGGTTTCTGTCGTTGCGTTTCTCAGTCGTTCTGTCATAGCATTCTGCCCAGGTTTCCGTCATTACTTTTCAGTCACGTTCTGTCATAGCGTTCTGTCCCAGGTTTCTGTCATTACATTTTCAGTCACATTCTGTCTTAGCATTCTGCCCAGGTTTTCTGTCAGTACATTTTTCAGTCTTGTTCTGTCCCAGGTTTCTGTCATTAAATTTTTTCAGTCAGGTTCTGTCATAGCATGCTGCCCAGGTTTCCGTCATTAAATTTTTCAGTCACGGTCTGTCATAGCGTTCTGTCCCAGGTTTCTGTCATTACATTTTCAGTCACATTCTGTCTTAACATTCTGCCCAGGTTTCTGTCAGTACATTTTCAGTCATGTTCTGTCATGGCGTTCTGCCCCAGGTTTCTGTCATTACATTTTTCAGTCACGTTCTGTCATAGCATTTCCGCCCCAGGTTTCTGTCATTACTTTTCAGTCATGTTCGGTCGTAGCATTCTGGCCCAGGTTTCTGTCATTGGATTTCAGTCTCAGCATTCTGTTGTAGCGTTTCTGTCATAGTGGTTCTACCCCAGGGGTTTTTCTGGCATTGCATTTGTCTGCCTCAGCGGTGCAGTCTCGTCGTTGTCATGCATCTTGCCCCAGGCTTCTGTTTTTTGCTTTGCCGCAACGTTTCAGTCTTAGCGTGCTGCTCCAGGTTTCCTGTCATTGTATTTCTGCCCCAGCCTTCAGGCTCTGCGTTCAGCCTCGGCATTTCTCTTGTACATTTTCTGTCCTAGGTTTTCCTGTCTTGGCACATCGGCCTCAGCATGTTCACGAGTTCTGTCATAGCGTTTCTGCCCCACGATTTCTGTTGTCGCATTACTGCCCCACGAGTTCCGTCATTGCGTTAGTCTCAGTGTTCTGCCCCAGGGTTCCGTCATTGCGTTAGTCTCAGTGTTCTGCCCCAGGGTTCCGTCATAGCGTTGCTGCCCCCAGGTTTCATGTCTGGCGTTCCGGCCCGCGATTTCCTGTCATAGTGTTTGTCATAGCATTGTCTTTGTGGTTACTATGTCTCATCGTCATTGTCATGTTACAACCTGTGTTGTTTAGCTAGTGTTCACATTTCGGGATCTGTCACGTCTACAGATCCATACGGGTTGAGGTTTCGTTTTTAATGATTGGAGACCACAATCTTCTCGCCCGTATACCACACTTCATACGATGTACGTTCATTTATTACACCTGTACGTTACCCACCACGGTCTGTGGGTGCACTAGCCCTGAGTGTTCAGTTCTACTGCCTGTCTGCGCTGCAGGCTACTCGGGCTCACATCTCACATTAGGGTGGGGGGGGCTGTTATCATGTTCGTCACGCGCAGTGGTCTTGTCCTTGGTCATGCTCGTTCTTAGGTAGTCACGGGGGGGGGGGGCGTTTGTTGTGTTTTTGTGTCTGGTTCTGTTGTCATGTCAGTTTGTGTCCTTGGGTGGGCTTGCTGCCCGTCTCTGTTGGATTAGTTCATGTGCATCCCTTCAACTGCGGGGTGCTTGGTCTGGTTTCTTTGACTTCATTCCTTAGGGGAGGGCGGGCGGGCCTCCTAGTTACCTAGTGGCGGGTTCCTGTTGCATTGGTTCTTTGGGCTGCTTTTCCTGCTAGTTTCCGTTAGGTGCTCGTCCGTGGTCTGGCGGTCCAGCACTTGCTCTACTCGTGGGAGGGTTGGATTGGCTTCCACGCCGACGTCAACTGTCTTGCACTCGTTCCATCAGTCCTGCTGTTGATAGGGTGGGACTTGTGCATTCAGGACTCATGTTTGGGTCATGCTTCTGCCTAGGTTCTGCCGGCCAAGTCCGTCAGGTGGGATCGGTGTTTCTGTGTGTCTGGCTTTTCCATGTGCAGCGATGTTGGTTGCCTCAGCACATTGGCCTTTTCTACCTGCTCCTCCAGGTATCCAGCACTTCAGATTCCTGCCAGGTTGTCCTTTTTGCAACTCACCCTCTCACTCCCCGTACCAGGGTGGGTAGGCCGGGGGTTTAGGGGGTTCTTCTCGGAGCACTTCCCGGGTGGCCTGTTGAGGCATTTTTCATTCTGTATTGGCCTCGTTGCAGGGGCCCCTTGCGCCAGGTTTGCTTCTACTTCCTTTCGTATCCGCTCATCACGAGGGTTGCAGTCATGTCTGGGTTGTCTCGGGTGCCAGGCTCTATCCATCCGTCTCAGGGGGTTCAGTCGATTTCTGGGCTGCGTCGCAGGTTCGATAGATGAACTGCCTGCCTTTAGTCGATAGGTTTCTCCAGTCATTGCGGATACTCACCGGATACATACTGTTGCCTTCGGGGCACACGCTGCCTTCCTTGTCGGTCACCTTCCCTTCTTCACCTAAACATGTGTCTTTTGCCCTCTTTTCAGGCATACCGACCAGCTAGGCCATGGCACACCTCAGGCCTTGGTTGTTAGGGTTTCAACGCTTACTTACTTGGTTGTTAGGGTTTCAACGCTTACTTGCTTACTTGTTACGGTTTCAATACTTACTTGCTCGAAGTCTCTGACTACAAGTGTAAAGGCTGGCCGCAGGCTAGCCTGTATTTGTGGGAGGAGGCTGAGAGCACTATTTATAGCCTCCTCCCTTGCCAGGTCCTGCGTCTGCGTAGTTCTGGGTTCCCACCCACCCATTCCCCCAGCCTTCATACACACTCTTTATACATTTTTCTTGTTCTTACATTCAGGGTATGCCCTCTTTTCAGGCATACCGACCAGCTAGGCCATGGCACACCTCAGGCCTTGGTTGTTAGGGTTTCAACGCTTACTTACTTGGTTGTTAGGGTTTCAACGCTTACTTGCTTACTTGTTACGGTTTCAATACTTACTTGCTCAAAGTCTCTGACTACAAATATTACAATGTGAAAGAACACAGTAAAATAAACTTACTTTTTTCAATGCTTTTTATAAGCTTCCTATACTGCTCCGGCTCCCTGAGCTTCAGGTCTGACCACCTTTTACGGAGTTGTTCCTTGGATCTCCTGACCCCATATTTTTTATAGAGAGTCTTCGCAACTTTGTCCATAATTTGTGACTTCCGAAGATTAGGGGTGTCGTATGGGCCATGCTTGCCGTCGTAATCCTTCCTCCGCAGAATGTCCACCATCTCCGCCATCTCAGAAAAAGACATATTAGTCGCCTTGTATCTTTTTTGACTGGATCGTGACGTTTCCGCCTCCGGGCTTTCCTCGTTGGTAATTTCAAGTAAAGAAGCCACCTGTGTCTGCAACATGTCGCCGTCTCACACTGTGCGCCGATCGTTAAGGGGCGGGGAAGTCCTGGAAAAGTCCGTCATGGGCGGGTGACGAGGGCGGAGTTACACGCATGCGCAGGGTATAAAAAGGGGAAAGAAGTTATTAGGGATTAGGGATGAGCTTCGTGTTCGAGTCGAACATACGTTCGACTCGAACATTGGCTGTTCGATCGTTCGACGAAGATCGAACGATTTGGGCCGTTCGCGCCAAATTCGAGTGACGCGAACGGCCCACAATGCACTACGCCATCGCAGTGTCATCCAGGCGCTGTGATTGGCCAAGCATGCACTGTGACCCCGCATGCTTGGCCAATCACAGCGCCGGCAGCGAGGAGAGCAATGATTGGCCACAGGCAGGATGCCTGTGGCCAATTATTGCTGAGGGTGTTTAGTACACGCCCCACACTATAAAAGGCCGCCAGCACGGCGGCCTAGTGTAGTGTGTTCCGGAGCAGGGATAGAGTAGCATAGGCAGGGACAGTGACTGTTATTTCTTTCTTGCTTAACCTGGATTCCTTTAGTTTAGGGAAAGAGAAGGATAGGTAGGGAGAGTGTCAGTGTGTTTTGTGCTTCTGCTATAGTGTGCTTAAAAAAAAACATTTATTCTAGGGACAGAAAACTCTAGGTAGGGACAGTGTCAGTTTCTTTCACTCTGCAAGTCCTTGTTTCCAGGGACCTGGAAGGACAGTGAGTGAATTGTCCTTTTGCTATATTGTGATTAAAAAAAACATTTATTCTAGGGACAGAAAACTCTAGGTAGGGACAGTGTCAGTTTCTTTCACTCTGCAAGTCCTTGTTTCCAGGGACCTGGAAGGACAGTGAGTGAATTGTCCTTTTGCTATATTGTGATTAAAAAAAACATTTATTCTAGGGACAGAAAACTCTAGGTAGGGACAGTGTCAGTTTCTTTCACTCTGCAAGTCCTTGTTTCCAGGGACCTGGAAGGACAGTGAGTGAATTGTCCTTTTGCTATATTGTGATTAAAAAAAACATTTATTCTAGGGACAGAAAACTCTAGGTAGGGACAGTGTCAGTTTCTTTCACTCTGCAAGTCCTTGTTTCCAGGGACCTGGAAGGACAGTGAGTGAATTGTCCTTTTGCTATATTGTGATTAAAAAAAACATTTATTCTAGGGACAGAAAACTCTAGGTAGGGACAGTGTCAGTTTCTTTCACTCTGCAAGTCCTTGTTTCCAGGGACCTGGAAGGACAGTGAGTGAATTGTCCTTTTGCTATATTGTGATTAAAAAAAACATTTATTCTAGGGACAGAAAACTCTAGGTAGGGACAGTGTCAGTTTCTTTCACTCTGCAAGTCCTTGTTTCCAGGGACCTGGAAGGACAGTGAGTGAATTGTCCTTTTGCTATATTGTGATTAAAAAAAACATTTTTTTCTAGGGACAGAAAACTGTAGGTAGGGAGAGTATTTTTTTTCTTTCACTCTGCAAGTCCTTGTTTCCAGGGACCTGTAAGGACAGTGAGTTAATTGTCCTTGTGCTATATTGTGCTGAAAAAAACATTTATTCCAGGGACAGAAAACTCTAGGTAGGGACAGTGTCAGTTTCTTTCACTCTGCAAGTCCTTGTTTCCAGGGACCTGGAAGGACAGTGAGTGAATTGTCCTTTTGCTATATTGTGATTAAAAAAAACATTTTTTTCTAGGGACAGAAAACTGTAGGTAGGGAGAGTGTTTTTTTTCTTTCACTCTGCAAGTCCTTGTTTCCAGGGACCTGTAAGGACAGTGAGTTAATTTTCCTTGTGCTATATTGTGATTAAAAAAAACATTTATTCTAGGGACAGAAAACTCTAGGTAGGGACAGTGTCAGTTTCTTTCACTCTGCAAGTCCTTGTTTCCAGGGACCTGGAAGGACAGTGAGTGAATTGTCCTTTTGCTATATTGTGATTAAAAAAAACATTTATTCTAGGGACAGAAAACTCTAGGTAGGGACAGTGTCAGTTTCTTTCACTCTGCAAGTCCTTGTTTCCAGGGACCTGGAAGGACAGTGAGTGAATTGTCCTTTTGCTATATTGTGATTAAAAAAAACATTTATTCTAGGGACAGAAAACTCTAGGTAGGGACAGTGTCAGTTTCTTTCACTCTGCAAGTCCTTGTTTCCAGGGACCTGGAAGGACAGTGAGTGAATTGTCCTTTTGCTATATTGTGATTAAAAAAAACATTTATTCTAGGGACAGAAAACTCTAGGTAGGGACAGTGTCAGTTTCTTTCACTCTGCAAGTCCTTGTTTCCAGGGACCTGGAAGGACAGTGAGTGAATTGTCCTTTTGCTATATTGTGATTAAAAAAACATTTATTCTAGGGACAGAAAACTCTAGGTAGGGACAGTGTCAGTTTCTTTCACTCTGCAAGTCCTTGTTTCCAGGGACCTGGAAGGACAGTGAGTGAATTGTCCTTTTGCTATATTGTGATTAAAAAAAACATTTATTCTAGGGACAGAAAACTCTAGGTAGGGACAGTGTCAGTTTCTTTCACTCTGCAAGTCCTTGTTTCCAGGGACCTGGAAGGACAGTGAGTGAATTGTCCTTTTGCTATATTGTGATTAAAAAAAACATTTTTTTCTAGGGACAGAAAACTGTAGGTAGGGAGAGTATTTTTTTTCTTTCACTCTGCAAGTCCTTGTTTCCAGGGACCTGTAAGGACAGTGAGTTAATTGTCCTTGTGCTATATTGTGCTGAAAAAAACATTTATTCCAGGGACAGAAAACTCTAGGTAGGGACAGTGTCAGTTTCTTTCACTCTGCAAGTCCTTGTTTCCAGGGACCTGGAAGGACAGTGAGTGAATTGTCCTTTTGCTATATTGTGATTAAAAAAACATTTATTCTAGGGACAGAAAACTCTAGGTAGGGACAGTGTCAGTTTCTTTCACTCTGCAAGTCCTTGTTTCCAGGGACCTGGAAGGACAGTGAGTGAATTGTCCTTTTGCTATATTGTGATTAAAAAAAACATTTATTCTAGGGACAGAAAACTCTAGGTAGGGACAGTGTCAGTTTCTTTCACTCTGCAAGTCCTTGTTTCCAGGGACCTGGAAGGACAGTGAGTGAATTGTCCTTTTGCTATATTGTGATTAAAAAAAACATTTTTTTCTAGGGACAGAAAACTGTAGGTAGGGAGAGTATTTTTTTTCTTTCACTCTGCAAGTCCTTGTTTCCAGGGACCTGTAAGGACAGTGAGTTAATTGTCCTTGTGCTATATTGTGCTGAAAAAAACATTTATTCCAGGGACAGAAAACTCTAGGTAGGGACAGTGTCAGTTTCTTTCACTCTGCAAGTCCTTGTTTCCAGGGACCTGGAAGGACAGTGAGTGAATTGTCCTTTTGCTATATTGTGATTAAAAAAAACATTTTTTTCTAGGGACAGAAAACTGTAGGTAGGGAGAGTGTTTTTTTTCTTTCACTCTGCAAGTCCTTGTTTCCAGGGACCTGTAAGGACAGTGAGTTAATTTTCCTTGTGCTATATTGTGATTAAAAAAAACATTTTTTCTAGGGACAGAAAACTGTAGGTAGGGAGAGTGTTTTTTTTCTTTCACTCTGCAAGTCCTTGTTTCCAGGGACAGAGAAGGACACCTGAAGGTAGCCCTTATTGCTTTTTTCCCATCTCCCTGCAGGCCATCTATTAGAATGTCTGGAAGGCAAACAAGGAGAGGCAGACAGTCAGGAGGCAATAAAAGAGGGCAAGCAGGCTCTGTGTCTGGGGGCAACAGTGCTGGTCGTGGACGCGGTGCATTGTCATCAGCACATGGCCATGGGACACGCTTGTCCTTCTTTTCGGCAGCTGGACATGTTGAGCCACATCATGCCGAAGACTTGGTAGAGTGGATGACCAAGCCCTCCTCCTCCTCCTCATCCTCTCTCACCCAGGCTCAGGGTACTGGAAAAGCAGCTGCCAAAGCGTCGTCTTCCCTGGTATCAATGTCAGACAAATCATCAGTCACTCCTTCCCTAGACCCACCATGTCCTCCTCCTGAGGAGTCCCCCGAACTGTTTCAGCACAGTGTTGGGTACATGCTCCAGGAGGATGCCCAGCGTTTCGAAGGGTCTGATGATGAAACCCAGCTAGAGGAAGGCAGTAGCGTGAGAGCAGACAGAGGGGATGCTCAAGAAGGACACCAATCTGGCAGTCATGTTCCAGCAGCTGCAGCATACTGCCAGATTGGCTCCAGTGATGAGGAGGGAGGGGATGATGAGGTCAATGACTCCACGTGGGTGCCTAATAGGAGAGAGGAGGAGGAGGAGGATGAGGAGGAGGCACATCTCCAACGAGGCAGGATGCCCTTTGGTGGCCAGCGTAAGGGCAGTACACCGACGGAATCACACCGCAGAGCTCCGCCTGTGCAGGGCGCTGCCTCTGCCCGTCATTCAAAAAGTTCTTTGGTGTGGGCCTTTTTTGAGGCTAGTGCATCAGATCGCACAGCTGCTGTTTGCAACATATGTCTCAAGCGTATATCGCGTGGCCAAAACATCAGCCGCTTGGGTACCACATGCCTGACCAGACATATGTTGACCTGCCATGCAGCTCGTTGGCAAGCCTACCTCAAAGACCCACACCAAAGAACAAAGCGGACCTCTCCTTGCACCGCATCAGCTGGGATCTCCAACCCCACTATAACTTCAGTCCTCTCTGAAACATGCACTGAGAGGAATGAAGGTGTAGAATTAGGTGTGTCACAGCCAAGTACTTGCGCCCACTCTGCTAGCAGTACACCGACGTCCGATTCTAGCAGGCAAATTTCCCTGCCCCAGCTGCTGGACCGTCGAAAGAAGTTCACTCCCAGCCATCCACATGCCCAGCGGTTGAATGCTAGCTTGGCTAAATTGCTAGCGCTTCAACTGCTGCCTTTTCAGTTGGTAGACTCGGCCCCCTTCCGTGAGTTTGTGCAATGTGCGGTTCCTCAGTGGCAGGTTCCCAAACGCCACTTTTTCTCACGGAAGGCTATTCCGGCTCTCTACCGGCATGTGGAAGGCAATGTCTTGGCCTCGCTGGACAGGGCGGTCAGCGGTAAGGTGCATATTACCGCTGACTCATGGTCCAGCAGGCATGGACAGGGACGTTACCTTTCTTTCACGGCCCATTGGGTCACTCTTTTGGCAGCTGGGAAGGATTCAGGACAAGGTGCAGTAGTGTTGGAGGTTGTCCCACCGCCACGCCTCCAAAATGCTACTACTGGTTGTGACACACCTCTCTCCTCCACCCCCTCCTCTTCTTCTTCCTCCATGGCCTCTTCCTGTGGTTTGTCCTATGAACCAGCGGTGCTCCGTAGCCGTTCACGGGGCTACGCAAGTACGCAGGCAAAAAGATGCCATGCCGTGCTTGCGCTGGTGTGTTTGGGGGACAGAAGCCACACTGGGGCAGAGGTCCTGTCTGCTCTGCAGGGCCAGGCCGAGAGGTGGTTGACGCCACGCCAGCTTAAGCCAGGAATGGTGGTTTGCGACAATGGCACCAACCTCCTCTCCGCCCTCCGACAGGGACAACTGACCCATGTGCCCTGTGTGGCTCACGTCCTTAACCTGGTGGTGCAGCGGTTCTTGGGCAGGTACCCGGGCTTACAGGATGTCCTGAGGCAGGCCAGGAAAGTCTGTGTGCATTTCCGCAGATCTTATAATGCCAGTGCTCGCCTGGCTGAGCTGCAAAAGGAGTTGAACCTGCCCAAGAACCGCCTTATATGTGACATGCCCACCAGGTGGAACTCAACGTTGGCCATGCTGCAGCGGCTGCACACGCAGCAGAGGGCCATCAATGAGTACCTGTGCGACTACGGCACCAGGACAGGGTCAGGGGAGCTTGGTTTTTTTTCTCCACGCCAGTGGGGCATGATCAGGGATGCATGCACTGTCCTGGCACCATTTGAGGAGGCCACGAGGATGGTGAGCAGTGACAGTGCATGCATCAGTGACACTGTACCTCTTGTCCACCTGTTGGAGCACACGCTGCGTGGAATAATGGACAGGGCACTTGAGGCAGAACAGAGGCAGGAAGAGGAGGACTTCCTTGCCTCTCAAGGCCCCCTTTACCCAGACAGTGTTCCTTCTGTCCCACCCATCGCACAGGAAGAGGAGGAGGAGGAGGAGGAGGAGGAGGATTGTGTCAGCATGGAGGTGGAGGCTGGCACTCAGCATCATCAGCAGCAGTCTTTTAGGGATGATTTACAGTCCCAAGAAACCAGTGGACTTGTACGTGGCTGGGAGGAGGTGGCTGCGGATCATGTCGTCCTTAGTGACCCAGAGGACTCCGGAGCGAATGCCTCAGCAAACCTACGCTGCATGGCCTCCCTGATCCTGCAAAGTCTGCGGAAGGATCCTCGTATTCTTCGGATCAAGGAGAGGGACCATTACTGGCTGGCCACTCTCCTTGATCCACGGTACAAGGGTAAGGTTGCGGACCTTATGTTACCGTCGCAGAGGGAGCAGAGGATGAGACAACTCCGGGAGGCCTTGCAGAAAGGTCTGTGCAACGCGTTCCCAGAGACTGGGAGGTTGCAAACTCCTGGTCCTGGACAACGAGTTGCTGAGGCTTCGGCCAGTCAAAGAAGGAGCGGTGGGGAAGGTGGCCGTCTGACCGATGCGTTCAGACAATTCTTTAGTCCGCAGCCCCAAAGTATGATTGGTTCCAGCAACCATCGCCAGCGTCTGATAAACATGGTGCAGGAATATCTAGGGGCAAGGTCAGACTTGGACACCTTCCCCACCGAAAATCCTCTGGCTTACTGGGTCTTGAGGATGGATCACTGGCCAGAGCTTGCACAGTATGCAATTGAGCTACTGGCCTGTCCTGCATCCAGCGTTCTTTCGGAACGCACATTCAGTGCTGCTGGAGGATTTGTCACGGATCACAGGGTGCGCCTGTCCACCGACTCGGTTGATCGACTGACTTTCATCAAGATGAACCAGTCTTGGATCACCACCAGCTACCACACACCTGATGCTGATATAACAGACTAATTGATTTTAAAATGTCACATCCCTTCAAGACTGATGCTGATGCTGAGTGCCTGTGCTGTTATGTTGACTGGCTATCCTCCTCCTCCGAGTCCTCAATGATACGATTGATGATGATAGCTTGGAAGATCATTTTTGTTTATGGGTGCCGCCACCAGTGCCTAACGCCCAATTTTTCAGCCCCTGTTTAACAGGGGCGTGTAATTACAATTTTTGAAGCAATACTTTGCAACAGGGCTCATTGCTGTGCTCCAAGTACAGTATCTGTGAGGAGTTGCAGTGTTGTGCCACCAGTGCCTAAGGCCCAATTTTTCAGCCCCTGTTTAACAGGGGCGTGTCATTACAATTTTTGAAGCAATACTTTGCAACAGGGCTCATTGCTGTGCTCCAAGTACAGTATCTGTGAGGGGTTGCAGTGTTGTGCCACCAGTGCCTAAGGCCCAATTTTTCAGCCCCTGTTCAACAGGGGCATGTAATTACAATTCTTGATCTAATAATTCACAGCAGGGCCCATTGCTGCACCCACCAAGAGTAACTGTCAGGGCTTACAGTGTTGTGGCACCAGCACCACCATCAAAGGCCCAATTTTTACTACCACTGTTCAACAATTATATGTAATTAAAATTCCTGATATAATAGTTGACAGCAGGGCGTTCCAGCACCAACCAAGAGTAACTGTGAGTGCTTACAGTGTTGTGCCAACACCAACAACTAAGGGGCCTATTTCTGCAGAGTATATACGGCAGGTCCCTACTTTCAAACATCCAACTTACAAACGACTCCTACTTGCAAACGCAAGAAGACAACAGGAAGTGAGAGGAAATCTACCACTAGGAAGGAAAATTCTCTCCTGTAAGAATAAATATGGGAGAAAGGTGTCTCCTCTGTACTGATGCTTTATCAGCAATCCTTGTTTCAAGAAAAACACCACATTTCAAAAACAGTTGTCATTGGGACGGAAAGTGAGGTGAAATGTTCTGAACAGGGGCACAGACAGCAAAACAAATGTTACAGGGGTGATAACCCTTACCTATGTTTTCCAAAAAGTTTAAAAATAGATTTTTGGGCTGGAGCTACACTTCAACAATGTACCTGTTCAAAATTACAAACAGATTCTACATAAGAACAAACCTACAGTCCCTGTCTTGTATGCACCGCCTGTATACGGCTGTTCAGAGTATATAGGGCCTTTTTTATTTTATGTGCGGGGTTCCCCTTAATATCCATACAAGACCCAAAGGGGCTGGTAATGGGCTGGGGTAGGGGGGGGGGGGTCATGGGGTAGCTATGCCATTTTTCTTAAAGAATTTCATCCATATTACCGGGACCAGACATTACATTAAAGCCGCAAGCAGTTTTAAATGGCTTTTTTTTCCTTTAGAAGTGTCATTTTGTGCAGGGACAGTTCTAAACACGGGAAACACGTGGCACTTCACAGGCATACTTTAGACACCCCCCAGGTACGATATTTAAAGGAATATTTGACTTTTTTTTTTTCACTTTATGCATCATTAAAATGACTGCTCCCGAAAAACGACCGTTTTTAAAACTTCTTTTTGCATTGATACATGTCCCCTGGTGCAGAACCCGGGTTCCCAAACCCTTTTTAGGACAATAACATGCATAATAGTTGTTATAATTAGCACTTTAGAATTCGAACGTTCGCATCCATTGTATTTAATAGGGTTCTAATGTTCGTTCGAACTTCCGGTCCGTTCGCGGGTTCTGGTGCGAACCGAACCCGGGGGTGTTCGGCTCATCACTATTAGGGATGCGCGGAGTAAGGACGACCGGAAGTGAACCAACGAAGTGAACTAAGGTAAGAAGGGAACTCGGGCCTGCAGTGGCCTATAATGGTTCATGATTGTAAAGGGCAATATTGTGATAAGTTGAGGAGAATCAATTCTGATCCTTTACTTTTTTTTCTTTTGTTTTTTACTTGTTGTTCAAAAAAGATGCAGAAACTACGAGAGCCGGAGGTGATGCTGATTTTTATAGAAAAATATAAGGAACAGCGCAACCTGTGGGAACTGAAACACCCAGCGTACCACAAGAGTGATGTACGTCGGGCAACTATTACCAAGTTAGCAGAGGATATGAAGCCATGGATCCCAGATGCAGACTACGCTATGATCAATAATAAAATCAACAACCTGCGTAATTCCTATAAAAAAAATACAAGGAAGTGCGCCAGTCAAAGAGATCAGGAGCAGCAGCCGACGATGTAGTAAAGCCCAAGCTGTGGTACTACAGACATCTTCAATTTCTGGATGACCAGATCGAGGCCAGGGAATCTATTTCCAGCCTTCCCTCAACCCTTCCTTCCACCCTTCCCTCCAGCGTTCCTTCCACCCTTCCCTCCACCCCTGCAGAGGCGGAGGAGGAGCCTCCCGAGCTAGAAGAGCCAGATCTTTACATCTTCAGCCCGGTATAGTATTTTTGATCATAATTATTGTCCACTAAGTAATATTGTGTTGAACTGTTTGGATTAGCCATAAATGATATCATACCCCCCCCCCCCAAAAAAAAAAACCAGGAAAGAGATCAAAATTGTGTGTGATAGATTCCCCAAATAATCCAATTTTTCATTTTCTTTTAAAAACAGGATGAGGCAAGCCAGGAGGAAGAGGGTCAGGAGTGTGGCAGGCAGGAGGAGGCAGGGCCAAGTGGGACTCAGCAGGTCCCCAGGCCTAGTGGCAGCACCGTCTCCCAAGTGGCTCCCCTCCACGTCAGACCGCCAAAACAACGGCGGATGACACAAGTGGAGGAGGAGTCACTAAAGATGATTCAGGAGGCTGCTGCTATCATGAGGGCCCCCCTCAACCCTACGGAGGGGTTTAGCACCTATCTGGCGGATAAGTTGCTCAGAATGGAGGCGGGACAACGGGCCCTTTGTGAGCACCTTATATATATGGCCGTACACATGGGGGCGAGGGGGCTGCTGACTGAGGCCACCCATATCTCGCAGCAGGCCAATCCCTCTCTTCCTTCTCCTCCTCCTCCTGCCACATCACCACCCACAGTGGCCCAGCCTGCAAGGGTGCGTGGACGGGGCCGTGGAGAGAAAGCTGCAGAGAGGCGTGGAAGGCAGACTACAGGGAAGAGCAGGAGGTGATTCCCTGGCCTCGAGCTGCTCATCCAGAAATTGAAGGTTGATGGAGTACCACAGCTTGGGATGATGTATGTCTTTGGCTGCTGCTCCTGATTTCATGCTGTTGTTGATTTTAATATTGATCATAGTCAGGTCTGCATTTGGGATCTAATGACTTTATATTCTCTGCTAATTTCTGAATAGTTGCCCTTCGGTTTTTGTTTGTTTTTTGTCCGAAATAAAGGGAAATTTGATTTCAGCCATTTTTTTGGAAGTAGCAATAAGATTTCATAAATACAATGTGTAATTAATAACAAGGGACACCAACCTCCATGAGTAAAAAATAAAAATAATATGTTGTTCTGAGAAATTGACACACCAAAAAATGCACAACAAATTTAAAGACAAAAACAAAAAAAAAGGTGTAATTTGTGAGTTCGGCCTTGAAGAATTAAACAAATTATTCCTAAGATCACAAGAAAGAAGAAAGACATACGTTTGTCAGAACTCAGGAGAAAGATTTGCTGCCAAAATGACATTTTAAAGACCGTTCTAAAGCAACAAAACATGCGCTGCATTAAACGAAGCAATAACTTGCAGAATGACGAATGTGCTCTCTCCATTAGGAACGCTAGTTTTACCAGAACGAGCGCTCCCGTCTCCTAATTCAGTCTGAGCATGCGTGGGTATTTTAACCGATGGACTTGCCCATAGACGATCGGAAATTCCCATCGGTTTTTTATCCATCGGAAAAATTTAAAACAAGTTCTATTTTTTCCATCCGATGGAAAAAAGACCGATGGGTACCATACACGATCGGTTTGTCTGATGAAAACCATCCATCGGACGGTTTTCATCAGTTAAACCGATCGTGTGTACGGGGCTTAATATGCATGTTATTGTCCTAAAAAGGGTTTGGGGACCAGGGTTCTGCACCAGGGGACATGTATCAATGCAAAAAGAAGTTTTAAAAACGGCCGTTTTTCGGGAGCAGTCATTTTAATGATACATAAAGTGAAAAAAAAAAGTCAAATATTCCTTTAAATATCCTACCTGAGGGGTGTCTAAAGTATGCCTGTGAAGTGGCACGTGTTTCCCGTGTTTTGAACTGTCCCTGCACAAAATGACATTTCTAAAGGAAAAAAAAGCCATTTAAAACTGCTTGCGGCTTTAATGTAATGTCTGGTCCCGGTAATATGGATGAAAATCTTTGAGAAAAATGCCATAGCTACCCCATCACCCCCCCCCCCCTACCCCAACCCTTTACCAGCCCCTTTGGGTCTTGTATGGATATTAAGGGGAACCCCGCACACAAAATAAAAAAGGCCCTATACACTCTGAACAGCCATATACAGGCGGTGCATACAAGACAGGGACTGTAGGTTTGTTCTTATGTAGAATCTGTTTGTAATTTGGAACAGGTACATTTTGTAAGTGTAGCTCCAGCCAAAAAATCTATTTTTAAGCTTTTTGGAAAACATAGGGAAGGGTTATCACCCCTGTAACATTTGTTTTGCTGTCTGTGCCCCTGTTCAGAACATTTCACCTCACTTTCCGTCCCAATGACAAATGTTTTTGAAAAGTGGGGTTTTTATTGAAACAAGGATTGGTGATAAAGCATCAGTAGAGAGGAGACACCTTTTTCCCATATTAACTCTTACAGGAGAGAATTTCCCTTCCTAGGGGTAGATTTCCTCTCACTTCCTGTTGTCTCCTTTCGTTTGCAAGTAGGAGTCGTTTGTAAGTTGGATGTTTGAAAGTAGGGGCCTGCCGTATATACTCTGCTGAAATTTGCCCCTTACATGTTGGTGTTGCCACAACACTGTAAGCCCTCACAGGTACTCTTGGTGGGCGCATGAATGGGCCCTGCTGTGAATTATTAGATCAGGAATTGTAATTGCATGCCCCTGTTGAACAGGGGCTGAAAAATTGGGCCTTTGGTGGTGGTGGTGGTGGTGTTGACACAACACTGTAAGGCCTCACAGTTACTCTTGGTGGGCGCAGGAATGGGCCCTGCTGTGAATTATTAGATCAAGAATTGTAATTACATGCCCCTGTTAAACAGGGGCAGAAAAATTGGGCCTTAGGCACTGGTGCCACAACACTGCAACCCCTCACAGATACTGTACTTGGAGCACAGCAATGAGCCCTGTTGCAAAGTATTGCATCAAAAATTGTAATTACACGCCCCTGTTAAACAGGGGCTGAAAAATTGGGCCTTAGGCACTGGTGCTGGTGCCACGACACTGCAACCTCTCCCAGACACTCTAGTTGGAGTGCAGGAATGAGCCCTGCTGCAAAGCATTGCATAAAAAATTGTAATTACATGCCCCTGTTAAACAGGGGCTGAAAAATTGGGCCTTAGGCACTGGTGCTGGTGCCACGACACTGCAACCTCTCCCAGATACTCTAGTTGGAGTGCAGGAATGAGCCCTGCTGCAAAGCATTGCATAAAAAATTGTAATTACATGCCCCTGTTAAACAGGGGCTGAAAAATTGGGCCTTAGGCACTGGTGCTGGTGCCACGACACTGCAACCTCTCCCAGATACTCTAGTTGGAGTGCAGGAATGAGCCCTGCTGCAAAGCATTGCATAAAAAAATTGTAATTACATGCCCCTGTTAAACAGGGGCTGAAAAATTGGGCCTTAGCCACTGGTGGCGGCACCCAGAAACAAAAATGTTCTTCCAAGCTATCATCATCAATCAGATCATTGAGGAGGAGGAGGATAGTCAGTCAACATAACAGGACAGTTACTCAGCATCAGCATCAGTCTTGAAGGGATGTGACATTTGAAAATAAATTAGTCTGTTATATCAGCTTCAGGTGTTTGGTAGCTGGTGGTGATCCAAGACTGTATTGATTGGGGGGAGATGAAGCCATTAGCCAGCCAGCCAAGACTGGTTCATCTTTATGAAGGTCAGTCGATCAACCGAGTCGGTGGACAAGCGCACCCTGTGATCCGTGACAAATCCTCCAGCAGCACTGAATGTGCGTTCTGAAAGAACGCTGGATGCAGGACAGGCCAGTATCTCAATTGCATACTGTGCAAGCTCTGGCCAGTGATCCATCCTCAAGACCCAGTAAGCCAGAGGATTTTCGGTGGGGAAGGTGTCCAAGTCTGACCTTGCCCCTAGGTATTCCTGCACCATGTATATCAGACGCTGGCGATGGTTGCTGGAACCGATCATACCTTGGGGCTGCGGACTAAAGAATTGTCTGAACGTATCGGTCAGACGGCCACCTTCCCCACCGCTCCTTCTTTGACTGACCGAAGCCTCAGCAACTCGTTGTCCAGGACCAGGAGTTTGTAACCTCCCAGTCTCTGGGAACGCGTTGCACAGACCTTTCTGCAAGGCCTCCCGGAGTTGTCTCATCCTCTGCTCCCTCTGCGACGGTAAGATAAGGTCCGCAACCTTACCCTTGTACCGTGGATCAAGGAGAGTGGCCAGCCAGTAATGGTCCCTCTCCTTGATCCGAAGAATACAAGGATCCTTCCGCAGACTTTGCAGGATCAGGGAGGCCATGCAGCGTAGGTTAACTGAGGCATTCGGTCCGGAGTCCTCTGGGTCACTAAGGACGACATGATCCGCAGCCACCTCCTCCCAGCCACGTACAAGTCCACGGGTTTCTTGGGACTGTAAATCATCCCTAAAAGACTGCTGCTGATGATGCTGAGTGCCAGGCTCCACCTCCATGCTGACACAATCCTCCTCCTCCTCCTCCTCTTCCTGTGCGATGGGTGGGACAGAAGGAACACTGTCTGGGTAAAGGGGGCCTTAAGAGGCAAGGAAGTCCTCCTCTTCCTGCCCCTGTTCTGCCTCAAGTGCCCTATCCATTATTCCACGCAGCGTATGTTCCAACAGGTGGACAAGTGGTACAGTGTCACTGATGCATGCACTGTCACTGCTCACCATCCTCGTGGCCTCCTCAAATGGTGCCAGGACAGTGCATGCATCCCTGATCATGCCCCACTGGCGTGGTAAAAAAAAACCGAGCTCCCCTGACCCTGTCCTGGTGCCGTAGTCGCACAGGTACTCATTGATGGCCCTCTGCTGCGTGTGCAGCCGCTGCAGCATGGCCAACGTTGAGTTCCACCTGGTGGGCATGTCACATATAAGGCGGTTCTTGGGCAGGTTCAACTCCTTTTGCAGCTCAGCCAGGCGAGCACTGGCATTATAAGATCTGCGGAAATGAACACAGACTTTCCTGACCTGCCTCAGGACATCCTGTAAGCCCGGGTACCTGCCCAAGAACCGCTGCACCACCAGTTTAAGGACGTGAGCCACACAGGGCACCTGGGTCAATTGTCCCTGTCGGAGGGCGGAGAGGAAGTTGGTGCCATTGTCGCAAACCACCATTCCTGGCTTAAGCTGGCGTGGTGTCAACCACCTCTCGGCCTGCCCCTGCAGAGCAGACAGAACCTCTGCCCCAGTGTGGCTCCTGTCCCCCAAACACACCAGCGCAAGCACGGCATGGCATCTTTTTGCCTGCGTACTTGCGTAGCCCCTTGAACGCCTACGGAGCACCGCTGGTTCCGAGGACAAAGCACAGGAAGAGGCCATAGAGGAAGAAGAAGAGGAGGGGGTGGAGGAGAGAGGTGTGTCACAACCAGTAGTAGCATTTTGGAGGCGTGGCGCGGGAACAACCTCCAACACTACTGCACCTTGTCCTGCATCCTTCCCAGCTGCCAAAAGAGTGACCCAATGGGCCGTGAAAGAAAGGTAACGTCCCTGTCCATGCCTGCTGGACCATGAGTCAGCGGTAATATTATGCACCTTACCGCTGACCGCCCTGTCCAGCGAGGCCAAGACATTGCCTTCCACATGCCGGTAGAGAGCCGGAATCGCCTTCCGTGAGAAAAAGTGGCGTTTGGGAACCTGCCACTGAGGAACTGCACATTGCACAAACTCACAGAGGGGGGCCGAGTCTACCAACTGAAAAGGCATCAGTTAAAGCGCTAGCAATTTAGCCAAGCTAGCATTCAACCGCTGGGCATGTGGATGGCTGGGAGTGAACTTCTTTCGACGGTCCAGCAGCTGGGGCAGGGAAATTTGCCTGCTAGAATCGGACGTCGGTGTACTGCTAGCAGAGTGCCCACAAGTACTTGGCTGTGACACACCTAATTCTACACCTTCATTCCTCTCAGTGCAGGTTTCAGAGAGGACTGAAGGTATAGTGGGGTTGGAGATCCCAGCTGATGCGGTGCAAGGAGAGGTCCGCTTTGTTCTTTGGTGTGGGTCTTTATGACACTGACACTCTCCCTGCCTATCCTTCTCTCTCCCTGCACACAAGGTTTAACAAATAATATGACACTGACACTGTCCCCTGCCTATCCTTCTCTCTCCCTGCACACAAGGTTTAGCAAAGAATATGACACTGACACTCTCCCTGCCTATCCTTCTCTCTCCCTACACACAAGAATAGCACAAAGAATAGCACAATGACACTGTCCCTGCCTATCCTTCTCTTTCCCTGCGCCGAAACACACTACACAAGGCCGCCGCGCTGGCGGCCTTTTATAGTGTGGGGCGTGTGCTAAACCCCCTGAGCTATAATTGGCCACAGGCAACCTGCCTGTGGCCAATTATGGCTCTCCTAGCTGCCGGCGCTGTGATTGGCCAAGCATGCGGGGTCACAGTGCATGCTTGGCCAATCACAGTGCCGGGATTGCACTGCGATGGCGCAGTGTATTGTGGGCTGTTCGCGTCACTCGAATTTGGCGCGAACGGCCCAAATAGTTCGATCTTCGTCGAACGATCAAACAGCCGATGTTCGAGTCGAACGTACGTTCGACTCGAACACCGAGCTCATCCCTACTGGAAATGTAAGTCAGCTTATATTTTGGTAGGGCTCCATTGACCATGTCAATCCAATATTGAAGGGACGGAGGCCTATCATCTTTCCATTTCAAAGCCAGTGCTTTTTTAGCATGAAAGAAGAGAATTCTCAGTAGAGTCTTTTTGGATTCTGACAGTTCCTCATCTCCAAAGTTACCTAGTATGCATCTACCTGGAGTACATATGTTCAGGAGGGCCAGCTTATCTTCAATGAATGACATGATGTTCGACCAGAACCCCCCCACCCGGGGACAAAGCCATATCATGTGAAAGTAATCTCCCATCCCCACCACACATCTATTTTATTCTGGTGCTCTTTCAGTCATTTGAGTATCCTGTTATACATTGAATCGGTTACCCTATTCCCACTCTGGGCCCAGCTGGCCACTGGGAGGTCTGCTTCCTGGTACAATACATAATCCTGTTAAAAATATAGTTGCACGGCTTTAAATCCACAAATTGGTGTGTGTGTGGTCTTCCACAGTGTTACTCTATTTGCTGCATTTACCTGTAGCGGGTGTTTCACAATATAACCCGCAAATCTCGCCAGGTTGGCCAGAGCAATGTACACAGGATTTCCAGCTTCAGTTATGGAGAAGTTGCCTGTCATGCCTGGGTTTATTTCCACCCCTCCTCCTTCCTGTTTTCACAGACTTGAGGGAGTGTAATATGAGCTGACACACATACAGCTCTGAATTCAGTGACTTCTATTGTGTTCCTATGGCTGGAGAGGAAAGTGCACAAGCCTAGTCCCTATAGTCCCACTTATATTTTCTAACACTTGCAGTGCCACATATAGGAATCCTTTGCACCCAAGAGCGATACAACGACTTGGGGAAATTAGCATTCACTGTACCGCTACACTGTGCGCCTTGACTGGCTGCCTTTTCCGTTCACCCTGCCTATTGGAATACAAATGAATAAGTGCACCAACGGAGCTAGCAGAAGATTAACTGACTCTTAAAGGAACAGTCACCTGTTTCATTACCCTCACATGTTGTTACTACAGGACACGCACCAGTTGAACTGTCCTCTAAGGGGAGCCATACAGTTGTGAATTTATGTGATTGATATAACTGTTTGCATCACTTTGTGATTTCTACTGTTTTATGTGAGACTTGGTGGAGAGATGCCCCAGTGCTAATGTCATTGCACTGAGAGATTCCTCCACCATACTCTCACTCAGGTCTGGCCCTCAGGTCACGTCATTTGGGTCTGATTGCAGGGTTATTCAGAACCAGTGGTACTCCATTGACTTATACAGGTACCTATATGTATTTGATGTTGATTGCATAACCATTGTTCTATTCTTTTGCCAAGTAAACATCTTACCACTGGTTAAGCTACATCTTGTGTGGGACTCTGACTATTGCAGCTGTGTGGCAGGTGAACAACACCAAGGTAACAATATTTAACTACATCTATTGCTGTGTGGTATCATTGTGGTCCCCTATAGCCATTTGGGGGCCCACAATCATATTATTGTCCAGTTGTGCCAAGGAGGGTTTGAGCCAAATTTCTGGGGTTGACAGGCAGAGTGCAGACCCAAAACAATAACCAGCAGCTCCTACGGGGGTAGTGCTACATACCTAATCAGTTTATTTGATTATTCAGATTGTGTTTTAATAGACATACTGACCTATGTATTTCCATGAGAGATTTTCAATGTCTATGCTAAATGTTGACCATGCTTCGTCCTTTCATATTTCTGTTTAAGGCCTCATGCCCATGGACGTTTTTACAGCCACATTTATGAGCGTTTTTTGCAGCTTAAAAACGGCTCTCCATGTTAGCCTATGGCCTCATGCCCACCATGACGTTTTTGAGCTGTAAATGGCATAGCCGTTTTTAAGCTGCAAAAAAAAACAGGACCAGTGCGTTCTGAAGCTCCAGCGTTAGAGCTGTAAAGACGTCAGACGCCGGCAAAGGGTGCAAGGCCTCATGCCCACGGACATTTTAAAAAACGGGCTGTAAAGCTAGTTCAGACGGCAGGAAAAAAACAGCGTTTTTAACGCAATTTTTTCCACATTTTGCATTGAATTCAATGCACGTTTCCCCGCTCTAGCTTTCAGCCACGTTTTTCTTTCTCTATTCAAAATCAATGGTTCCCTATGGGACCCTATTGATTGGAATAGAGGTTGTACCAGAAGTCGGATCAAGATGATCTGACTTTCGGGGCGACTCGTGTGCGGAGAATCTTGACGGGGAACCCCGTGAAAAT
Organism: Rana muscosa; assembly: GCA_029206835.1. NCBI lineage: Eukaryota > Metazoa > Chordata > Amphibia > Anura > Ranidae > Rana > Rana muscosa. The sequence goes on from CM055116.1 coordinate 584,955,288, forward strand.
TAGGCAGCTCCGGGGGTCTTCTTACGACTTCGGGGGTCTCTTCCGACTTCGGGGGGTCTCTTCCGACTTCTCCGCTTTCTTCTCCCGCTCTCTGGTTCTTCTGCCGGGCTCCTTCGCTATCTTCTGCTGCTCTTTTGCTAGCGTTGGCCCGGTCTTCTCCGTCGTCTTCTTCCCTCTTCTCTTCTTCGATGTTGACACAACGCTCTACCCCACTGTAATGCCGTGTGCGCAGTTCGCAATGACTTATATAGGCATGGGGCCTGGTCACCGGGTGATGTCACCCAGTGACCCCACCCCCTTATGGCATCACAGTCCCGGGGCATGATGGGACTGTGACGCCATAAGGGGCGGGGTCACCGGGTGACATCACCCGGTGACCACGCCCCATGCCTTTATAAGTCATTGCAAACTGCGCACACAGCATTACAGCCGGGGAGAGTGTCGTGTCAACATCGAAGAAGAGAAGAGGGAAGAAGACGGCGGAGAAGACCGGGCCAACGCTACCAAAAGAGCGGCAGAAGATAGCGGAGAAGCCCGGCAGAAGAACCGGAGAGTGGGAGAAGAACCGGAGAGCGGGAGAAGAGAGCGGAGAAGTCGGAAGAGACCCCCGAAGTCGGAAGAGACCCCTGAAGTCTTAAGAAGACCCCCGGAGCTGCCTAATAAATTACTTTAAAAACCTGTCTAGTGTGTTTTTTTTATTGACACTTTTTCCCCCCAGGTGAATGGGTAGGGGTACGATGTACCTCATACTCATTCACATAGGGTGGGGGCCGGGATCTGGGGGCCCCCTTATTATTAAAGGGGGCTCCCAGATTCCGATAAGCCCCTCTCCCGCAGACCCCGACAACCAAAGGCCAGGGTTGTCGGGAAGAGGCCCTTGTCCTCATCAACATGGGGACAAGGTGCTTTGGGGTGGGGGGCGCAGTGCCCCTCCTGCATCAAAGCACCAACCCCCCATGTTGAGAGCATGTGGCTTAATATGGTCTAGGAGGGGGGGCGCTCGCTCGCCCCCCTTTCCTGACCTGCCGGGCTGCGTGCTCGGATAAGGGTCTGGTATGGATCCTGGGGGAACCCCCACGCCATTTTTTTTTGGTGTGGGGGTTCCCCTCAAGATCCATACCAGACCGAAGGTCTTGGGGGGAACCTCACGCAAATTTTTTTTACAATTTTCGCGGGGTTCCTCTTCAAGATTCTCCATACACGAGTCGCCTCGCAAGTCAGATCATCTTGATCCGACTTCTGGTGCGACCTCTATTCAAATCAATGGGCTCCCATAGGGAACCATTGATTTTGAATAGAGAAAGAAAAACGCGGCTGAAAGCTAGCGCGGGGAAACGTGTATTGAATTGAATGAAAAACGCAGAAAAAATCGCGTTAAAAACGCCACTTTTTTCCTGGCGTCTGTACTAGCTTTAAAATAAAGGAATTACAAAAAAAAGAACATTTTGCAGAGCTTTTTTATTTTCCCATTAAAAAAAATCTATTTCTCTTTATCATTATTTATAAGCTATTAAAAATCACTTCTCAGTGATATAATTATTTTGTAGGCATTGTATCTTCTGTCATGGGGTGCTTTAAAACATTACACCCAAGCAACTAAATGCAAGGGTAAATACAGTATATGCTGTTTATTTGCTAATATGTGTGTCTTCCTGGAAATGTGGAAAATATGCAAAGTAAAATAAAGACTGACTAAACCATATTTGCTTAGCACTATTGCAAATTATGGTCCTTTACTTCCTTTCCAATGCTTTTTTTAATTTATCTTTTTTTTATATAAAATTGTTACATAACACTAAATTATTATTCTTAATTGTCGCAATTGTATAATCATGGCAAATTGCCTTTGATATAAGGTTGCTATGGATGTGTCAAAGATTTAGTCAGCCTAAGAGTCGCTGTATGGATCTTTTTTACAAGTCTAATTTATGTGTGTGTCAAAGCCAAGAATCATGCTTTGAGCCTTCTGCCTTTCTAACATTATAGTATAAATGATCATTTCCTTAATCTGCAACTTCAGTTTGGTTCAAAAAAAGGAACTCACCAGGGCAGGTATTAATTTGCAAGGATTTTAGAAAACTACAGATACTTCATTGTTTTTTTCTTTTCTTTTTTTCTGCAAATATTGAGATAAGCCATTCTAGTACCTTTACAGAGGTTCTGCCCTTAACAAAACTAGTCAACCAGTCCTGGTGTTGGTTCAAAATATCACTGATGTCGGCACCTGTAATGTATATAAATTCATTTTTTATTTCACTTGCCATTTTTTATGCTATTCTCAACAAGCAGTCCAAGCTGTATGGCAAAAGACTGTAAAAAGTGTCAGGGCAGTTAGCTTTAGGCCCCTTTAGGTCCACGGTACCCCCTAATCCCCCCTAATAAAGGCCCCTTGATCGCCCCCCAGGTAACCCTTTCACCCCCTTTCGCCAGTGTCACTAAGCGATCTTTTTTATGATCGCCGTATTAGTGTCGTTGGTGCCGCTAGGTAGCCAGTTATTTTTTTAGGTTCACCGTCAGGTTTTTATAGCGTCAGGTACCCCCATATATTACCTAATAAATGTTTTAACCCCCTGATTGCCCCCTTGTTAACCCTTTCACCAGGGATCACCGTATAAGTGTTACGGGTTACGCTGGTTAGTTAGTTTGCTGTTTATAGCATCAGGGCACCCGCCATATATAACCCAATAAAGGTTTAACCCCCTGATCGCCCGGCAGGTGATATCAATTAGGTTTAGTGTCAGATAGGGTCTGCGTCGCCCCAGGCAGCGTCAGGTTAGTGCCAGTAGCGCTAACACCCATGCACGAAGCATACACCTCCCTTAGGGGTATAGTATCTGAACACATCAATATCTGATCTGATCAGATCTATACTAGCATCCCCAGCCGTTTAGGGTTCCCAAAAAAGCATTGTTAGCAGGATCAGCCCAGATACCTGCTAGCACCTGCGTTTAGCCCCTCCGCCCAGCCCAGCCCAGCCCACCCAAGTGCAGTATCGATCGATCACTGTCACTTACAAAACAATAAACACATAAAAGCAGCGTTCGCATAGTCAGGCCTGATCCCTGCAATCGCTAACAGTTTTTTTGGTAGCGTTTTATACAGTTGCTGACAGTCAAGTGCTTTTTTACCTGTAAATCTTACTAGTGTACCAGTAAATTTAGAGCCCAAAATGGCAAATCGAAGGTACACTATTAAAGAGGCATATGAGTTTCTGAGCATGACAGATAGTGAAGAGGAGGTCATGCATCTGTCAGATTCAGGCTCAGAATACGATCCCGTAGACGACAGCGGCTCCATGACAGATAGCTCTGGCGACGAAGGTAAGGTCCCTGCTAAGGTCAGGCGTACCCGACCCCAATCTGCTGTTGTTGAGCTACAAGAACCGCAGGGCTCACGTATGGAGCAGAGAAGTACTTGTGCCGCTCATCCTTCTGGTGAACTGGCAAGCACCAGCGGCCTAGTAGACCCTGGTCGTTCATCCAGCACTGCAGTAACACTTGGTGACGTGGCGAGTCCCATAAGTGCAGTTCAAGCTGGCGAGGTGGCAAGCACAAGTAGTGTCCCGCTGCCATCAAGAAGACAAGGACAGGCCCGTCGTGCCCATAGTGTCCTTCCTGCAGAATTCGCCAATCCTGATTGGGTGCCCACCACTTCTGCAGAACCCGTACTTCCCCCATTCACTGGCCAACCCGGAATTCAGGTGGAAACAGCTGATTTTACTCCACTTGATTTTTATTCGCTGTTTTTCACGGAAGATCTTTGAAGATCTATTGTGGACCAAACTAATTTGTATGCTGGTCAATTCAATTCAATGCCGCTAATCCCTAGTTGCCCTCCCTTGCTAGAGATTGGAAACCAGTTACGGTTTCCGAATATAAGACCTTTCTGGGACTTTCCCTCAACATGGGCATACATAAATTGACGAAGTTGCGGACGTATTGGTCCAAACGCCCAATTCACCATATTCCCGTGTTCTCTGCCTCCATGGCCAGGGCACGATACGAGCAGATCTTGCGGTTCATGCACTTCAATGACAATGAACTTTGTCGTCCTTGTGGAGACCTTGAATACGATCGGCTCTACAAAATTCGGCCCCTCATAAACCACTTCAACGAACGTTTTGCAGCCTTGTTTACTCCCCATCAAGTTGTCTGCGTTGACGAGTCCCTGATTAAATTTTCTGACCGCTTGTCTTTCAAACAGTACCTTTCCAGCAAGCGTGCCAGATACGGGGTCAAGCTCTATAAGTTCTGTGACTGGGCAACAAGCTATGTATGGAGCTTTACGGTTTATGAGGGAAAAGATAGTCACGTAGAGCAGGAGAACTGCCCAGATTACATAGGGAGCGCTGACAAGATTGTGTGGGACTTGGTGTCACCCTTATTCGGAAAGGGGTACCACTTGTATGTGGACAATTATTACACGAGCGTGCCACTTTGTAGTCACTTGTTTGATCATCAGATTGGCGCATGTGGCACCGTGCGATCTAAACACAGGGGCTTTCCCCAGCGGCTTGTAGATTCCCATCTTAGGCTGGGGGAGAGAGCCTGCTTGAAGTGTAATAATTTGCTCGCTGTGAAATGGAGGGATAAAAGGAATGTTTTGGTTCTTTCCTCCCTTCACGCAGACACGACAGTCCAAATTCCTACGGCGACTGGTGTTGTGGAGAAACCCTTCTGTGTCCACGAATATAACCTTAACATGGGAGGGGTGGACTTCAACGACCAGTTGTTGGCGCCGTACCTAGTTGCCCGTAAGGCCAGACGCTGGTACAAAAAAGTGTCTGGTTACTTATTTCAGTTGGCTTTGCTGAACGCTCATGTGCTATACAGAGCTTCAGGACAGAATTTATCCTTCCTTAAATTCCAGGAAGAGATCGTCACAGACCTCCGGTATCCAGGCGGTGCTGCACCTCACCATTCCCAACCAAATGCAGTAAGCCGGCTGCATGAGAGGCATTTTCTGTATGTCCTCGAGAGTACCCCTACCCAACGAGCCCTCCAAAGAAAATGTCATGTCTGTAACAAGCGCGGATATAGGCGTGACACCCGTTATAATTGTCCACGCTGTCCTGACAATCCTGGTCTTTGCATTGGTGAATGTTTTGAACGCTACCACACACTAGTGAAATTTTAGCATAGGGTACAGCATTTCACAGACTAGGACACACTTACACAGGGTCTCCCAAGATGCCATCGCATTTTGAGAGACCCAAACCGTTACAGTTGTTACAGTTACAAAAAAAAGTATAAAAAAAAACGTAAAAAAAACCACAAAAAAATATTTAAAAAAAAAACAGTGGCCTAAGCATGGCGGAGTAGTGAGACACACACTACAGAGCTCCATCTTTCCACCCGCCCGACTAGCAGACTAATCTGGGGACGAGACAGCAAGCCAACCAGCCAGCTAGCCGGACTAAACTGCAGCTCAATTGCCATGCTGTCGGGTCCTGTGTCCCGTGTCCTGTGTGCGCATAGAGAACGAGCGAGTGAGCGGGATTTGAGCCCTGATTGGAGCCCTAGTCCTGTGTCCCGTGTGGATCCTGTGTGCGCTGGTGTCCTCCCCAATCCGCGGTGCTCTCCGCTCAGGGAGCTCAGGGAGCAATTGATTGGAGCCCTGATCGGAGCCCTGAAGGTGGATTGTCTGGGATGAGGAGGAGAGGAGCGGGGGTGGCGAAGGCAGCTAAGGCGTCTAAGGCAGCAACTCAGAGACAACAGACGCTGCAGTCATTACCGCAACTATCACAACCGGAGATCCAGGGCTTTTTTCCATTAACCAGAGCGGCCGCTCTGAGGGATCGCGAGACTGGGTCACGTGACACAGAGACGGGGACGGTGATAGAGACTGCCAGGAGAGCGAGTGAGCTGACGCTATCAGCTTAGCACACCCCATCTACCCCACCAGTCAGAGTTATCAGGGTTAACACAGAGGCAAACATAGAGGCAGAGGCGAGTAAAGAAGGTGAGATGGCCTCAAAGAAAGTCTTGGAAACTCCAGAAACTCCAGAAATATCTCAGGGTCATCCTGGGGGTCCAGAACGAGAACCAGAGCTAGAACTAGAACTGAAACTGAAACCAGAGCCTGATTTAAAGACTCTCCTACAGGCGCTACCAACACGAGCAGACCTACAAGTACTTCCAACCCACGCTGATATGGAGCGGTTTGTCACACGAGTAGAGGACGACATGGAGTCATTAGTGGCACGAGTGGAGGAGGTGCATCGCAGAGATCTGGAAGTCGTACGAGGAGAAGTTCAACAGTTGGCAGATAAGTTAAAAAATTATGAGACAATGTTATCATCGCTAGAGAAACACATTCTACATTTAGAGCAAACACACACCCACCAGTCACTTCAGGTAAATGTTATGCAATTGAAATATGAGGAGTTTGAGGATCGCAGTCGCCGCAAGAACCTGAGATTTAGAGGAGTCCCTGAGACAGTTGAGAGAGAGCAGCTACCGCAGACTATTATAGCAATATGTCTTCAGCTAGCTGCTCCCCCTAGCCCACAGGCTTTCGAATTTGAAAGACTTCATAGATCACTGGGCCCACGTTCAGTAAACCCTGATAGACCAAGAGATGTAATCTGTTGTTTCCATCGTTATGCCCATAAGGAGATGATAAGCCGTGGGGCATGGGAAGCAGGGCAAATTGCATATGAGGGTTTACAGATAAAAATTCTCCCCGATCTGTCACGTGCTACCTTCCAGTAAAGAGCGATGTTACGCCCGCTATTAGATGTAATAAGGAAAGCTGGTGGGACTTATCGTTGGGGTTACCCACTTTCTCTAGCGATAAAAAGAAATATGCGATCCTTTTTACTACATCAGCCAACAGATCTGCCAGAATTGTTTGAGTTTCTTGAGATAGAAGCAATAGAAGTCACGGACTGGCTGCAGTATATCCCGGGCTGGACAAGGCGGACAAGAAACCCGACAGAGACTAAGGAACCCCTAGAGCAATGGAAGGAAGAAAAGCAAGACCCCAAAGAAACTACAACGGGAATAGAAACTGCTTCTTGACATAAATAGATTATTTAGTATAAACACTCAATAGAATCCCCTCTTCTCCCTTTTTTTTTCCTCTCCCCCTTCTCTCCTTTTTTTTTTTTTTTTCCTCTCTCTCTGCCCCCCCTTTTTTTTTTTGGGAGGTGAATGAGTTGAATGTACCCCCCTTCCTCTGGCCATTAACTTTTTTTTTTTGGCTGTTGGACCCCTCCTCGCCCCCCCCCCCTGTTTCCCCCTTGTCACCCCCCCTTTTTTTTGGGGGGGGAACTGCCCATGTCCCCCTAGCCCTCATTAGGACCCCATTGAAGGCACAAAAATCACAAAATCACAGAGGGAGGAGAAGAGACTTCACAGACCCCATAGACTTATTCACTGAATAACACAGAACAATGTCACATATATGTAATAGGAAATAAGGGGGCCTTTCCCCCCTTTCCCCCTTTTTTTTTTTTTTGGTGTTGAGCGTTGAATATGTATAATAGGTATTATATACATGGTGGTGATCACGGATTAGAGATTAGGTTAACAAATTTAGAGAGGACACTAGGTAATAGGGTTTAGAAATAGAAATAGAATTAGATTAGATTATATAGGGAAATACACTATTTGATCACAAATAAATGTATTGGGTTAGAGGTCGGGAGATATTGGGAACCCAGGGGAATCCCAGGGGGGGAGGGGGGCAGTGTCCCCTTCCCTTTTCTTTCTCCCCCCCCTTTTTTTTCCCTCCTCTACAGGATAGGAACTACATATTAATATTAATATTGAGAATTAATAGAGGGAAGTCACGGTAGTATTAGGGGTGAGGGGGGAGATGAGAGAATAAGTGATTATGAGATGGGAGGGAGCTAGTTAGGGAGGAGGGAATGAGGGAAGAGGGGAGATGGATGAGGGAGAAGGGGAGGAGGTAAGGAGAGTAAGGGGAAGCAGAAGTAGAATATACAGAATATAGGAATATATGATATATGAAATGTTCCCCCCTTCCCCCCCCCCTAGTATTCAGTCTTTTCCTTTTCGTGTGTTTAGAGGAGGGGAGGAGGGTGAGAGGGGAGAAGAGGGGATGGGAAGAGAGGAGATGGGCAGGAAGGGGAGGGGAAGAGGAAAGAGGAAAAAGGGAAGAATTATAATATTCTCTGGTATACAAAATAAAGTGGCTGTCAATTTTTGGGAAGATGTAAAAAAATAGTTGGGCGGGAGGGAAACGGAGCTCCTCAGCCTTCTTAGACCAACCCTCTATTAGGTTTTCACCCACTGAGGCCATTGTGGTATGACCCAGTAATGGGTGTGCCCCTTTTGGGGCTCATTAGGGGAAGAAGGTAAAGAACGGTTTAAGAGAAGTGGGTTTTGCGTTGCTCCTTTTTTTTTTTTTTAAGCGCGAGATGGAGGGAATAAAAATTACTTCCCTGAATGCCAAAGGACTTAACATCCCAGGAAAAAGAAGGATGTTATTGAATGATTTGAGACGTACAGAGACAGATATCGCATATGTCCAAGAAACACACTTTAGGGAGAGAGGACTACCATTTCTACAGAACAGATTTTTCCCATGTACATACCACGCCACAAATCAACAGGCAAAATCTAAGGGAGTTTCATCCCAAATGTACAACAGGACTCTTTTCTGAAGAAAGTTCTCTCTGAGTTATTAGAATTCTCAGAAGGCAAATTGATTCTGGGTGGAGACTTTAATATCTCTCTAGACCCCAGAATAGACACATCTGCAGGGGTAACATCAATTTCAAGGGGTATTAGAGGAAGTATACAGCGGAAGTTACATGAACTACAGTTTGTGGATGTATGGAGGATCTTTCACACAGAAGAAAGAGACTATACGTTTTTTTCCAACCCCCACTGTATTCCGTATTGATTTCTTTTTATTACCCCACTATTTGATTTCAGCCATCTCAGAAACCAGTATTGGAAACATAACGTGGTCGGATCACACACCGATCACCTTGCATATTTCCTTGTCCAATACGGTCCTCTCACAAGAAAGATGCTGGATATTAAACGAGAGTTTACTCCAGAATATCGAAGTGAGAGATGATATAGCCAAAGAGATGATAGCATATTTTGAAGTAAATGATACTTCTGAAAGTGATCCGTATATGGTATGGAAGGCACACAAGGTGGTGATCAGGGGGATCCTGATCAAACATGGATCAATTCAAGAGGAAAAGAGAGAAACAAACCTGGGAACTATTGGAAAAAATTCAAGCTCTTGAAGTGCAACATAAAATGTTGCAATCAATCCATATAGGTAGCGAATTGGGATATCTGAGAAGACAACTTACAGATATCCTGCGATTTAAAGCTAAAGCAATAATTCAGAGAGCAAGGAAAACAAACTACGAACTGGGAGACAAATTTAGCAGATTATTAGTAGGAAAGACCAAAGAAAAAAACAAGTTAACATATATACCACAAATAAAAGGGAGGGAGGGTCACCTAATACAAAAACCAAAGGAAATTGCCCAGACATTTGGAAAATACTACTCTTTATTATACAATTTGAAACAAACACCGCCTACATTGCAGGCCATAGAAGAGTATTTGGCATCAGCAGGCCTTACTCGACTTTCCTCCCCTCCTCGCCAGACTTTAGAAAAGCCCATCTCTACTGAGGAACAGGTTGAAATACTAAAAACGGTTGGACCCGGAAAAGCTCCGGGCCCCGACGGTTTTACGGTAGGATACTACAAGGAATTCCTCCCGATTTTAAGTGGCCAGATGATGAAGGCCTTTAAAGCAGTAGGTCTGACTTCCGCATTCCCCCCCGATTCACTTATGGCTCATATTACGGTAATTCCAAAAGAGGGGGAGGATCCAGCAGAATGCGGAAGTTACAGACTGATTTCTTTGTTGAATGTCGATCTGAAACTCTTTACTAAAATACTGGCTACACGCATCCAAAGATTGGCTCCCTTACTTAGTAGATTTAGATCAGGTAGGATTTATCCCTACACGGGAAGCGCGAGACAACACAATAAAAATCCTTAACAAATGGCAATACGGATTTCACTCGTGGTCGGATTAATATAATTAAAATGTGCATCCTTCCAAAAATTCTATATCTGCTTCAAGCGTTACCAATTACGATTCCTAAGACCTTTCTCCACCAGATTCGCTCTCTTTTTATGAAATTCATTTGGATGGGGAAAAGGCCGAGGATTAAACTTGACCTTTTGATGGCACCTAAGCGCTTTGGGGGGATGGCTGTCCCCGACATATGTAAATACTATCAAGCAGTACATTTAGCCAGATTGGTGGATTGGTGTAGACACAGTAAGCTTAAACAATGGGTGGATTTGGAACAACAGTTAAGCCCAATTCCCTTATGCAGAGCACCTTGGTGCTATACAGTATTACCGATTGCTCTTAAGAAACATCCTACAATTGGTACGACTCTGAGAGTCACAGCTAAGATATGTTACAATGAGAAATTCTCATTGAGACAATCGCCATTGTTTCCCATAATGGGAAATCCCAGCTTTATTCCAGGTATGGAAAAAGGATCTTTCAAAAACCTTAAAGAAAGAGGCTTATACCAAGCCTCACACTTTCTGCAGTCTGGGAACTGGCCAACTATTGACTCACTGATACAACAGGGAGGTCCCTTTGAGATTTCGTTGTGGCAGGCATTCCAAGTAAACCATTTTTTGAATTCTCTGGGACCAGCCATAAAGTTTCAACGGGACTTAACCACACTTGAGTCATACTGCTCTTTTTTTACTGTATTCTATTCTGCAATGTTTTATTTTTTTATACTTTACTGTTTACTGTGTTTTATTGTTAACCATTTTTTTGTTTTCAGTTACGCCATTCAGCTGCAGCGCGGATTTATTTATCTTGACAGCAACAGCGTTTACTCCCACGATACATAAAGCCGTGACTCCAGTGCTGTAGGAGGTGATTTCACCATCACAGTTAAAAAAAGAGCATATATGCCAAAGCATGGAGACAGCAGGGGCGGAGGAGCGATTTTGCTCCTAATGCCGCGTACATACGGTCGAAATTCCGACGGAGGCTTGCCGACCGTGTGTACGCGGCATAACTATTTTCCGGGAGGACGCCCCCATGCTTCGGCATATATATATATATATTTTAGGCACAGGTTGTGTTAAAAAAAATTTTCTTTTTTACTATGTTTTTTTTTGGTATTTGCTTTGCAGGTATGGTATGGTAAGGTCTTACTGTTATACTGTAATGTTACTTTGTTTTAATGTTAACCATCATTTGCTTAGCAGGTACGCCATTCGCCGCGTACACACGGTCAAAATTCCGACGGAGGCTTGCCCGTAGAAAAGTCCGACCGTGTGTACGTGGCATAACTTTTTTGGGGGAGGATGCCCCCATGCTTCGGGATATATAAATGGTGCATGTATACCCATCATTAGAAATGGTTGGATGAAGGGAGGTATTCTAATGGTGGGCATACCCACCGATCAATCTCTTTTTTTTCGTTCAGCCAACAGGCTGCATGAAAAAAAAGATTACAATATATGTCCAACAAGGACCAGCAATGTACTGGTATGTTGCTGGACTTTGAATGGTTATACCAGAATGATGCCTGCGGGTTTAGGTATCATCTTGGTATCATTCTTTTCAGCCAGCGGTCAGCTTTCATGTAAAAGCAATCCTAGCAGCTAATTAGCCTCTAGACTGCTTTTACAAGCAGTGGGAGGGAATGTCATCGTCCCAGCCGCATATAAACAGCAGCATTGGGAAATTGGGAAAGCATTTTATCACACCGATCTTGGTGTTTTCAGATGCTTTAAGGGCAGAGGAGAGATCTAGGGTCCAATAGACCCCAATGTTTTCAAAAAATAGTACCTGTCATTACCTATTGCTATCATAGGGGATATTTATATTCCCTGAGATAACAATAAAAATCATAAAAAAAAAAAAAAATGGAAGGAACAGTTTAAAAATAAAATAAAAAAGCAAAATAAATAATAATTAAAAAAAAAAGCACCCCTGTCCCCCCCCCTGCTCTTGCGCAAAGGCGAACGCAAGCGTCGGTCTGTCGTCATATGTAAACAGCAATTGCACCATGCATGTGAGGTATCACCGCGAAGGTCAGATCGAGAACACTAATTTTAGCAGTAGACCTCCTCTGTAAATCTAATGTGGTAACCTGTAAAGGCTTTTAAAGGCTTTTAAAAATGTATGTAGTTTGTCGCCACTGCGCGTTTGTGTGCAGTTTTAAAGCATATCGTGTTTGGTATCCATGTGCTCGGCCTAAGATCATCTTTTTCATTTCATAAAACATTTGAGTAATATAGTGTGTTTTAGTGCATTAAAATTTTAAAAAGTGTATTTTTTCCCAAAACAATGAACTTGAAAAATCGCTGCGCAAATACTGTGTGGAAAAAAAATGCAACACCCACCATTTTAATCTGTAGGGGCTTTGTTTTAAAAAAATATATAATGTTTGGGGGTTCAACGTAATTTTTTTGCAAAAAAAAATATGTTTTCATGTAAACAAAAAGTGTCAGAAAGGGCTTTGTCTTCAAGTGGTTAGAAGAGTGGGTGTTGTGTGACATAAGCTTCTAAATGTTGTGCATAAAATGCCAGGACAGTTCAAAACCCCCCCAAATGACCCCATTTTGGAAAGTAGACACCCCAAGCTATTTGCTTAGAGGCATGTCGAGTCCATGGAATATTTTATATTTTGACATAAGTTGCGGGATATTTTTTATTTTTATTTTTTTGCACAAAGTTGTCACTAAATTATATATTGCTCAAACATGCCATGGGCATATGTGGAATTACACCCCAAAATACATTCTGTTACTTCTCCTGAGTACGGGGATACCACATGTGTAAGACATTTTGGGAGCCTAGCCGCGTACGGGACCCCAAAAACCAAGCACCGCCTTCAGGCTTTCTAAGGGTGTAAATGTTTGAATTCACTCCTCACTGCCTATCACAGTTTCGAAGGCCATGGAATGCCCAGATGGCACAAAACCCCCCTAAATGACCCCATTTTGGAAAGTAGACACCCCAAGCTATTTGCTGAGAGGTATGGTGAGTATTTTGCAGATCTCGCTTTTTGTCACAAAGTTTTGAAAATTGACATGTTGCCTCGACGTGTCTTCCGGTAGTGGCTGGAGCCGCAATGTCGCCACTCCCACGCATGCGCGTGGGAGACTTCTTTCCGGCGAGGTCCGGCGGCTGCCGGGCCTTAAGCCGAAAATCCCCTGTGCGCATGCGCCGCTGCATTCAGCGGCTCATTTCGAGGGGAATATCTCCTAAACTGTAAAGGTTTAGGAGATATTTTTTTTTACCTACAGGTAAGCCTTATTATAGGCTTACCTGTAGGTAAAAGTTAAAAAATGACCTATACAACCGCTTTAAGAGGTTGCAGCCTGCCTAGCGCCTTATCTTTACGGAGCTGGAGAGGAGGATTTGAACAGATCGAGTGAGCAGCCATTAGGAGGACTAGGAGCCCTGCTGTGGAATTTACCTGATATGCTGTCTGCCCCTGCAGGGGCGCCGTGATTTGGTGAGTGGGGACACATGTGGGGGATCACAGAAGTCACCTGATCGCACTACGGAGCACCCATCACTGCATAAACTGTTTTATGAACACCTCCTTCACAGCTTTACCAATTCTACCTGTTATGAAGAATTTTGTGACTTTTTCTGGACTTTATTTTAAGGGCATGTGCAATATGAGCTACCATTAGGTTGGTAATAGGCACCTCTTATACAGCTTGATTTGCACATTTACCACTCATGGCTTATGGTTTGGACTGACATTTGGCCTAAACTTGATTTATTCCTATATATGGTGGACAACCTATATTAATGCATGTAGTTGTTATATCCTCATGTTTATCAACCAGATTTGTTTTATTTTATGTGAGGTGGCTTGCATTTATTATCACTATATTCGTTTATATACATTAGAGTTTATTTTCTAGCCTACTTAGACACCTTCTGAGTAGGGATGAGCTCGGTGTTCGAGTCGAACGCATGTTCGACTCGAACATCGCCTGTACGCCTGTTCGGCGAAACCAGAACTTTGTGGGCCATTCGCGCCAAATTCGTGTGACGCGAACGGCCCACAATGCACTGCGCCATCGCAGTGCATTTCCGGCGCTGTGATTGGCTAAGCATGCACTGTGACCCCACATGCTTGGCCGGCAGCGAGGAGAGCCATAATTGGCCACAGGCAGGATGCCTGTGGCCAATTATAGCTATGGGGGTTTAGTACACGCCCAACACTATATAAGGCCGCCAGCGTGGCGGCCTTGTGTAGTGTGTTCCGGCGTGCAGGGAAAGAGCTAGATAGGCAGGGACAGTGTGTTCTTTCCTCAGGCATCTGCAGGAGTTAGTGGGTGTTGTGTGCCTCCAGCGCAGTATACACCTGTATCTACCCTTTATTGCTGTTCTCTAATACAGGCATCTGCAGGAGTTAGTGGGTGTTGTGTGCCTCCAGCGCAGTATACACCTGTATCTACCCTTTATTGCTGTTCTCTAATACAGGCATCTGCAGGAGTTAATGGGTGTTGTGTGCCTCCAGCACAGTTTGATGTGGAACCAGACAAATGTCTGTGCTGAGTATCTGCACCTGGCCTAATTGGAAGTGTGAATATATGTGCACATAGGAGAAGAAAACACAGTGACACTTCTTTCAGCTAAATGAATCTTCTCGTTTATTGCTCTGGACATATAGTCCTTCTTATAGTGAAGCATGAGTCATTGTTTACAATGCAGTAACATAGCCGTAGCTTTGTGTTGTCATTCATGGATTGGTCATCTCTTATCTGGGGTCTTCTGGTCAGATCTATCCAGTCTTTCGGACGTCTCAGCAATCCTTGTTTTCCTTGATGGGAGGGGGTGTCTAGTCAGCATTTTGAGCAAGGAGATTTTTAGCATGTACAAATAGAAATAGCCATTTAATTTGAGTATTAAACAATCCATAACAGTCCCCCCTTGAAATGTCTATTTCCTATTCTGTCCCTAGTAGGAAGTCTAACTCATCTGTCCTCATGTGTCTAGGAACTCTTTTCTTGCTGTACGTTAGACGAGTGATGGCTGGTCCATCGCCCCTCTTGCCACAGTCTTAGGTCACCTGAGGTCAGGTGACAGATGCACTCAATAGGAATCAGGAGTGCACCACTAAGGTAATGGACCCTAGGACTGACTGCTGCGGGAGGTTCAGGAAGGCAGGACCACTGGAGCACCAGCACCGATCCCACTGGGAGCTAAAACATAGATTCCCCAGGGCGCGGAGTCTAAGAGCCAGCAGGTGTTCACCAGAGCCTCTAGTGGTGAGGATGTTACGCTGCAGCTGGCTCCAGTTCGCGGCCCCCAGGGTCTCCCAACTCACGCTCACGGTAGACTACAGGGAGGTAGAGTGGAAGCAGCAGACTGAGACAAGGAAGGATAGTCAGGAGATTAGCTAAAAGGTCGGGGTATGAAACAGACGTAGGACACAGAGTAATGAGCACACGGTCTGTGCACATTCCAGATGCTATCCCTATGGCTAAATGATTTTATAAGTTGTAGATATGGTGAGGGACTGTAATGGGGCATAGGGCTTCTCATAGTCCTTATTTTCTGCGTCCTGGTGTATCATCACTGGGGCTGCTTGGTCAACTATTTTGCCTAGAAATTTCTTTACACACGGGATATTACAACATACTATAATAGCTAGAAAGATCAGAATAACTAGTATTACAGTACCTATTTGAGCCAAGATTTTCTGCCAACCACTCAACCATCCAAACCACTGGTCCCATGGTTGATCTATACCCAAATTCTTCTTCAGCTCTACTGATAGGCTTTCCAATTTTTTTTATGGCCAGAGTGACCTTACCATTTGGACCGGTGTTGTCAGGGATGTATGTACAGCATGTTCCTGTAACTTCTATCATTTTACAAGCACCCCCCTTCTCCACTAAAATCATGTCCAAGGCCATCCTGTTCTGAAATGTCATGTAAGATGTGGAGGCTAATTGGTCAGCAATCCCCTGTAGGGCATCTCTGGTGTAATTTACAAACCGCTGCTGGTTGTAATATATGTAATTTATCCAGTCTACATTTTTATTGACAGTGATTATGGGAATCAGAGACTTAAAACCTGTCTTTACTTGGTCTCGGGCTTTAAACTCATTCGGGGACCCCCCTTGGGACACCTGTGGCATCTATATACACATGTGGGTCAAAACTTCCTTCAGGAGCACTCCGCTTTCTCCTACAGTTGGGTGACAGTTCAGGGTGTGGGGAAGATGGGTCATATGGGAGGATGTGGGGAGGGGCATGTACCTGGTTTTGACAGGGTCATCCTTTTTAACAAGGATTTCCCATTCTTATCTGTTCTATTCAGTGTAAAGATTATTTTGGTGACAGTTAAAGCTGTGTAGGGCCTAACTACAGTATATGTGAATATTTATTTTTCTAGTTCATATTCCTCTTAAGTTATGTACCCAATTTACTTCTGCAGAAAAATCTCATTTTGCTTTGTTAAGGCTAAAAAATACAAAAATACACGTTGGTCTAACAGTGTATGAACGCCAAGTCTTTTTAGTTGATTCCTCCGCTGTATCTTTGACAGCTAGTCCTCCATAAGACTCCACTGCCACACCTAAGAATGCATCCAATGTTCATACATAATCTTCTTTTCTTCAGGTCTATCGCAGTCCACATGATAAGAAACTTCCTGTAGGTGTGCAGACCTTTCTTTGCAGTTATAGCAAACTGAGCTTTGACTTTTTTTTCCAGACTTCCAAAATGCTTTTGAAAGCAAGGGAGGATATTTGTGAAGATGGCGTCACTCAGATTGTTAGTCCAACATTAGATCATTAACAAAAATGCCCATAAAGCTGTTTGAGGTTTTTTTACTGCTGAAGTACTTGACGTAATTGTAGCAGTATTAGTGCAATTGTGACAGAGAAAATTGAGTACTGTCCGTATTACTTTTTTTTTATGTGCACTAACATACAATTTTTCAGGACAAGCTTTCGGGGTATGTCCCCTTCTTCAAGGTCCAAGCAGTACTGCTTGGACCTTGAAGAAGGGGACATACCCCAAAAGCTTGTTCTGAAAAATTGTATGTTAGTGCAAATAAAAAATATAATACGGACAGTACTCAATTTTCTCTGTCACAATTGCACTAATACTGCTACAATTACGTCAAGTACTTCAGCAGTAAAAAAAACTCAAAATACTGTTAGTGCAAATAAAAAAAGTATCACGGACAGTACTCAATTTTCTCTGTTTACTGCTGAAGTAAATCTATGTTCTAGAGGTAATAAGACCTAGAAGAAAAGAAAAACGTCTTATTACGAGGAGAAACCATTCTCATTTAATATACATTGTTATTCAACTGTCATCCAAACTAAACTGTCCACACTATCCTGAATTCAATGAAACATTTATCCTGAACAATAGGCTTCTCGGAGGGGGGGGGCGGCCCTATCACGTATGGCTTGGATCAGTGATCCTACAGGAACATGTAAGTACAGAGACAAGAGAGCACAGAATACAGGATTTACAAGAATGACAGGAGTATAGTGCAGCACTGGGGTTCAGGAAGGAAACAAAATGCTAGTAAGAACCTCTTGTAGTACTGGGGTGCTGGGATCACTAAACAGTAGAGAGTAAAATTCCAGCTAACAGGTGTGTGCCTGGACACACACAGACACTGGGGACAGATACACAAAGACATATAATACAGCTAGAAATGAGTAGCCATGGAAATAGTCACACAGGAAGTTGCATTGTGACTCCGAACAGGAAACTGGCTTAAAATACACTTGGAGACACAAAGGCAGACTTGCTTGGGACATTATTATGCAAAGCCTAAGGCAATGTGCTTCAGCTTGAAAAGGCAGTACTGTCTGGGCATGTAGCTAATTCAATTAATAACAGGAGGTTTAACTAGTCTTAAAATAATGTTTTGTGGGACAAGATACAACAGCAGACCTTATAAGTTGAAGCAATGGAACTAAATGCCAAAACAAGTACAATACCAGCATACCTGCTGATCTTTGGGAATAGAGGAGACAGATCTGTAGAAAAGCTGAAGATCTGAGACAAAAGTCTAATTTAAACTCTTAATAATACCCAAGTAATCTTAAAACTCAATTTAGTGACACTGACATACATGTAGTAATACATTCATTACTTTTTTTTTTTTTTGGTGTGAACACTAGAGCAACAATTATTCAATTCAATCTTAATAAAACTTTTCATCATAAAATAATATACAAAAACTGCATATCGATGCAACTCTGATCTAGAGACTGTAAAGTTTGGACCAAAGTCATACTCCAGAGTCTCTGAATCACGTGACTTTGGGGGTCACTATAGTGGAAACTTAGCCTTAGACAATAGGCGCTTATTATCCGGGGCGTCGAAACTCGTTAAATTTTAAAGCTCATACATGTCAGATCATAATACAACAAAAATTTTAGCACCTCATACTGTAAATAAGAACAAGAAACTGATAAGGGCAGTACAGACTCAAATGGCTGCACCAATATTTAGCTAGTGGGGGAAGTGAAACCCAGAAATGTTTACATATGAAAATAGAAACACTTAGAACAATACTTCCATTGGGGAATTGTCTTTGAAGGCTGCGGTCTCCTTCTGTTCTGAAGACCTTAAATAAATCAACCCAGGGCATATCTGAAGAATAAGTGTAGCGGCCTCACCCCTCTCCCTTTCTTTATCGGTTATATGGCTGTTGTCTAGGGGTACCTGGGAGAGAGAGATAAAACACACCACGGCCCATGTCCTCCGTAACTAAGAGGTGAAGGCCAGAAGATTGGGCTTTTGTGTAGGTGTCCTAGAGTCAAGTCCAGTCCTTCATCCCTGACTCCTTTGCTTTAGTAACCCAAGTTCCACACAATGAATAGGTACAACTCAGTTTTATTCTTCTTGCCAAGCAATAAAACAATCTTTCTCCTTTGGAAAATGGGGACAGATCGAGGCACAATCCTTTCCCTTCTTGCTGCTGCCCACTGTGCTGTCACCAGTGGTGAATAGTCACTGCCACTGACTAGGTAATATAGAACGTGAATTACCTTCGCTCACTTTGCCCCTGTCAGAGGAAGAAATCCGTCCAAGGGAGAAATGGAGGCCTCTCCGTCACCAGCGATGCTGCGCCGGGCTCTTCGGAGAAGTTACTGCGCACCAGCCCTCACGAACTCAGACACGGGCACCCAAGGAGTTAGGGTCCCCTCGGATTCCTCCACCCTCACGGAACTCAGTCGAAGGTACTGAGCCCCAGGCATCCGCCATAGTACCTCACCCCAGGCTAAAGGTGCCTGAGATGGACTCCATCTCCGCTCCGGCTAGGCCAAGGGCGCCTAGGCCCGGAACACCGGAACGCCAGCACCCAAGCTGAAGGTGCCTGGGTGCGGCCGCGTCCTCCAACTCTCTGCCCCAAAATCAGGGCGTCCGCCCCTTTTATGACCTCTCCCTTCGCGTCACAGCGGGTTCCCCGCCCCGCTGTACCAGCTCCAGGGGAGGACAAAAAGGCACAGTTTGCGGTGTGAGTTCAGCTCCGGCCCAAGGCAACAACGCCACCTGTAGGCCCCAAGGAACCCCACACCACCAGAGTCCTCACATGAATTCAAACACCCGCAACACTCTCCCCCTGGTGATTTGACACTGGCCCCAGTGTCTGGTACAAACTCACATCCCACAAGGGTGGTGACATAAGTTCAGCCCAGAAATCAAACTACACAATTTAGCCCTGAATTGTGCCAAGACCTGAATGGGAAAGGGAAAACTTAAAACAATATAACTATAAAACTTTCCAATAAAACACTTTAAATATCTCACACATTTACATTCTTCCCTCCCTCTGGCTATCTAAGGACCACCCATTCTCAGTAGTCTTGACAGACGAGTCTCCTGCAGAGGGAAAGAAAAGAAACATACATCCTACCAACATGTGTGTTTGCTTGGAATGAATTGGTCCATCCTAGAAGAAACCCATTCACTCCAATAAGTGCTGCATAATGTAAAAAAAAAAAAAAAATCAATCGTTGCGCAACACTGCCACCTGGTGACAGTGCCGCGGTCAAGACACTCATCACTTCCAGATGAACTTTCCTCTTGATCATTTTCTCTGTGAACCTACACTATCTAAAACCCAAAGTCACTGATTTATTTTTAGTGCCAGGAGAAGAAGGGAGAACAAATAAAAACAGCTCCCATATCTCCAACGAGTAGAACTGCCCAAATACAAAAAAAAACTAGGGCACAATCCCTGTGTTCGAGGAAAAGGCACTCCGGAAAGTTCAGCCAGGAATAGAAAAGAAAAGCACACGGGAGTCTTTTTTCCCTTACAGGTAAAACCCTGGATGAGGCAATGATATATGCTTCAGACGATCATCAAAAGCCTCCACATGGTACTCAACACTCTTTCCTTCCTTGCGGCAGATCACCACTTTGTCCGCATGAATGTGTCTTCCCAGCATCCATTTAGCTTTACAGTCCTGAAACTTCTTGGTGACCGTTGGTGAACAGGAAAGGTACCGCCGTGCTTGCTGTACTTTCAGTTTGTCCCATACAAAGGTATCATACCATCTTTGCCGAAAGACCTCCACCTCATAGAGCAGTTCCCGAGGCAGATACGGGTACTCCCACCCATATTCCTGAGCAACCTTCTGGCCAAAGAGACGATGCAGCCTTGACAAAGGTGGCATAGTAGCCCGGTCTCCTTCTCCAGGTGGAACAATCGCTTCTGGGTGGCAAGGTGCGTTCACCACCTCGGTAGACCTGGGCCTAGGAGCCCGCAGTGATTGATGTTGCACTCCCGCAACAGGAGCAGGTGAAATGGATGTTGAATCCAGAAGGGGAACTTCAGACAGAGAACCAGCTTCTTCCCTTGGCGCCGGGGCCTCTACTCGGGGTGTACTATCTCCAGTAGACATGGGCAGGTCCCTTGTGACACGGGCCGAGGGTAGCTTCATTTTGTCCCATCCCTTCTGTTGGAAGATTTAGTTTATCTCCCCATCATCGCCATTGTCAGACAATGAATCCAGGTCAGAGGTGTCGTAGCACTCAGCGGGCAGATAATTCCCAGTCACGGAACTATCCCCCTTGACGGCCTCTACCGACTGTGGGCTACCGCCACTTTTTACCACACAGACAGTCCCAACCCCTGGCTCACCTGGACCTTTAAACGAGCAGGGATGTCCAGGACGTTGTCTACCGAATCCATCCAGGTCAGGCAAGCAGTGGGGCGAAGCTCTTCCACGGCCACACGAGGCCATCACTAGGCCGACTTTTCTCTTCGGCGGCCGGAGCAGGGAGCTGCTGGTGACCGAGACAGCATCCTCGGATTTCTCTCTTTTCACTTCCGCTTGGGCAGTCCCTTCGCCCGGATCAGTGCGCACGGGGAACGCACCAGCATCGATCTCTCCCTCCGGAGTGGCAGTCCCTGTGAGGTAGTTGAGGTGGAAAGCCCGAGGCTTTTCTGTGGATGGTTCCACCTCGAAGAGAAATTCTTTGCAGACCTCACAGCGCCCAAACGGCTTCAGCTGGACCACCAGTCCCGAACAGCCGGGACAGATCACACAGAGGGCTTCCATGTCTCTACAGGTAAAGAAAGCCAATCGCCCCCGGGGCCTTAGTCTTATCCCCGTATCCATAATCGGAGCAGCCAGAGAAGACATATCCGCGAAGGAAGGAACAGAAATCCACGGAGCACTTGAAGCCATCCTCTCTCTTTGCTGCTCCATTGCGCACTGACCCACCTGCGCCGGAATCTCCACGTGCGTACGTCCACGTGGCCAGACTCCTCCCACCTTCTGCACTTGTTCGCGGGCTTCTCACTTGTTTGCGGGCTTTTCCCTTGCCCCGCCCACAACTACACAGTTATGGGTTGCCTCGTGGCGCGTTGGCCAATATGGCCGACCTACTCGGAACTCCTCCGGGCAGCAAAGTTCAATTTCAGACACCATACACATATCCCGGGTACGATGCCCCCACGCGTAGCGGCCTCACCTCTCTCCCTTTCTTTATCGGTTATATGGCTGTTGTCTAGGGGTACCTGGGAGAGAGAGATAAAACACACCACGGCCCATGTCCTCCGTAACTAAGAGATGAAGGCCAGAAGATTGGGCTTTTGTGTAGGTGTCCTAGAGTCAAGTCCAGTCCTTCATCCCTGACTCCTTTGCTTTAGTAACCCAAGTTCCACACAATGAATAGGTACAACTCAGTTTTATTCTTCTTGCCAAGCAATAAAACAATCTTTCTCCTTTGGAAAATGGGGACAGATCGAGGCACAATCCTTTCCCTTCTTGCTGCTGCCCACTGTGCTGTCACCAGTGGTGAATAGTCACTGCCACTGACTAGGTAATATAGAACGTGAATTACCTTCGCTCACTTTGCCCCTGTCAGAGGAAGAAATCCGTCCAAGGGAGAAATGGAGGCCTCTCCGTCACCAGCGATGCCGCGCCGGGCTCTTCGGAGAAGTTACTGCGCACCAGCCCTCACGAACTCAGACACGGGCACCCAAGGAGTTAGGGTCCCCTCGGATTCCTCCACCCTCGCAGAACTCAGTCGAAGGTACTGAGCCCCAGGCATCCGCCATAGTACCTCACCCCAGGCTAAAGGTGCCTGAGATGGACTCCATCTCCGCTCCGGCTAGGCCAAGGGTGCCTAGGCCCGGAACACCGGAACGCCAGCACCCAAGCTGAAGGTGCCTGGGTGCGACCGGGTCCTCCAACTCTCTGCCCCAAAATCAGGGCGTCTGCCCCTTTTATGACCTCTCCCTTCGCGTCACAGCGGGTTCCCCACCCCGCTGTACCAGCTCCAGGGGAGGACAAAAAGGCCCAGTTTGCGGTGTGAGTTCAGCTCCGGCCCAAGGCAACAACGCCACCTGTAGGCCCCAAGGAACCCCACACCACCAGAGTCCTCACATGAATTCAAACACCCGCTACATAAGCATCACATTTTTAGTAACAAAACACATTATATTTTCCTCCTAAAAATAAACCAAAGGTTAGAGATATTTAGCATACAGTAAACATTTTGAACATTTTCTTTCTTAGATATTTTAACAGTGCACTTTTTCTAATACCAAAAATAGTTTGACGTCAAACTATTACCAATACTACCACGTGGTTTTATGTACGGTATACCATTACTATATGAAAAAAAAATATTATTCACCATGGTAAAAAAAAGAGTAGTACTAAAAAAAAACAAATTTTTTATAAGTTCCCCTTTGTCTTGCAAGAAAGTTATACTTCACCATACTAAGCACATTGGAAAACTCTTCAAAAACTGTTTCTTCTATGGAAACAAAGATCACCGTTAATACACACACATACATATAAATATACATTATTAGAAGGTGTTTTACTTTTTTTTTTTTTTTTTACAGTTAACTCACCCAATTTGCATGACAATACAGCTGTTCACACACACACATGGGGGGTCGTTGCTCCTTGAACTATAAAACACCATTCCTTTTTTTTAAACTTTAACCATCAGTGAAAAAGGCTTCTTTTTTTTTTTTTTACGTCACTAATCTTTATTCTATTGCTGGTGTTCTCTAATACAGGCATCTGCAGCCTTTACAGTGGGTGTTGTGTGCCTCCAGCACAATATAATCTACCCAATTGCTGGTTTTCCCATCTCCCTGCAGGCCATTACTATGTCTGGAAGGCCAACAAGGAGAGACAGACAGTCACGAGCCAATAAAAGAGGGCAAGCAGGCTCTGTGTCTAGAGACAACAGTGCTGGTCGTGGACGCGGTGCATCGTCATCAGCACGTGGCCATGGGACACGCTTGTCCTTATTTTCGGCAGCTGGACGTGTTGAGCCGCATCATGCCGAAGACTTGGTAGAGTGGATGACCAAGCCCTCCTCATCCTCTCTCACCCAGGCTCAGGGTACTGGCAAAGCAGCTGCCAACGCCTCCTCTTCCCTCGTATCAATGTCATCATCCGTCACTCCTTCCCTAGACCCACCATGTCCTCCTGAGGAGTCCCCCGAACTGTTTGAGCACAGTGTTGGGTACATGCTCCAGGAGGATGCCCAGCGTTTTGAAGGGTCTGATGATGATACCCAGCTAGAGGAAGGCAGTAGCGTGAGCGCAGAGAGAGGGGATGCTCAAGAAGGACAGCAATCTGGCAGTCATGTTCCAGCAGCTGCAGCATACTGCCAGGTTTGCTCCAGTGATCAAGAGGGAGGGGATGATGGGGTCACTGACTCCACGTGGGTGCCTGATAGGAGAGAGGAGGAGGAGGATGAGGAGGAGGCACATCTCCAATGAGGCAGAAGGCCCTTCGGGGGCCAGCGTAAGGGCAGCACACCGACTGAATCACACCGCAGAGCTCCGCCTGTGCAGGGCTCTGCCTCTGCCCGTTATTCGAAAAGTTCTTTGGTGTGGGCCTTTTTTGAGTCGAGTGCATCAGATCGCACTGCTGCTATTTGCAACATATGTCTCAAGCGTATCTCGCGTGGCCAAAACATCAGCCGCTTGGGCACCACATGCTTGACCAGACATATGTTGACCTACCATGCAGCTCGTTGGCAAGCGTACCTTAAAGACCCACACCAAAGAACAAAGCGGACCTCTCCTTGCTTCTCATCAGCTGGGATCTCCAACCCCACTATACCTTCAGTCCTCTCTGAAACCTGCACTGAGAGGAATGAAGGTGTAGAATTAGGTGTGTCACAGCCAAGTACTTGAGGGCACTCTGCTAGCAGTACACCAACGTCAGATTGTAGCAGGCAAATTTCCCTGCCCCAGCTGCTGGACCGTCGAAAGAAGTTCACTCCCAGCCATCCACATGCCCAGTGGTTGAATGCTAGCTTGGCTAAATTGCTAGCACTTCAACTGCTGCCTTTTCAGTTGGTAGACTCGGCCCCCTTCCGTGAGTTTGTGCAACGTGCGGTTCCTCAGTGGCAGGTTCCCAAACGCCACTTTATCTCATGGAAGTCGATTCCGGCTCTCTACCGGCATGTGGAAGGCAATGTCCATGCCTCGCTGGACAGGGCGGTCAGCGGTAAGGTGCATATTACAGCTGACTCATGGTCCAGCAGGCATGGACAGGGACGTTACCTTTCTTTCACGGCCCATTGGGTCACTCTTTTGGCAGCTGGGAAGGATGCAGGACAAGGTGCAGTAGTGTTGGAGGTTGTTCCGCCGCCACGCCTCCAAAATGCTACTACTGGTTGTGACACACCTCTGTCCTCCACCCCCTCCTCTTCTTCCTCTTCCATGGCCTCTTCCTGTGCTTTGTCCTCAGAACCAGCGGTGCTCCGAAGGCGTTCAAGGGGCTACGCAAGTACGCGGGCAAAAATATGCTATGCCATGCTTGCGCTGGTGTGTTTGGGGGACAGGAGCCACACTGGGGCAGAGGTTCTGTCAGCTCTGCAGGGGCAGGCCGAGAGGTGGTTGATGCCACGCCAGCTTAAGCCAGGAATGGTGGTTTGCGACAATGGCAACAACCTCCTCTCCGCCCTCCGACAGGGACAACTGACCCATGTGCCCTGTGTGGCTCACCTCCTTAACCTGGTGGTGCAGCAGTTCTTGGGCAGGTACCCGGGCTTACAGGATGTCCTGAGGCAGGCCAGGAAAGTCTGTGTGCATTTCCGCAGATCATATAATGCCAGTGCTCGGCTGGCTGAGCTGCAAAAGGAGTTGAACCTGCCCAAGAACCGCCTTATATGTGACATGCCCACCAGGTGGAATTCAACGTTGGCCATGCTGCAGCGGCTGCACACGCAGCAGAGGGCCATCAATGAGTACCTGTGCGACTACGGCACCAGGACAGGGTCAGGGGAGCTCGGTTTTTTTTCACCATGCCAGTGGGGCATGATCAGGGATGCATGCACTGTCCTGGCACCATTTGAGGAGGCCACGAGGATGGTGAGCAGTGACAGTGCATCCATCAGTGACACTGTACCTCTTGTCCACCTGTTGGAGCATACGCTGCGTGGAATAATGGACAGGGCACTTGAGGCAGAACAGAAGCAGGAAGAGGAGGACTTCCTTGCCTCTCAAGGCCCCCTTTACCCAGACAGTGTTCCTTCTGTCCCACCCATCACACAGGAAGAGGACGAGGAGGAGGAGGAGGAGGATTGTGTCAGCATGGAGGTGGAGCATGGCACTCAGCATCAACAGCAGCAGTCTTTTAGGGATGATTTACAGTCCCAACAAACCTGTAGACTTGTACGTGGCTGGGAGGAGGTGGCTGCGGATCATGTCGTCCTTAGTGACCCAGAGGACTCCGGACCGAATGCCTCAGCTAACCTACGCTGCATGGCCTCCCTGGTCCTGCAAAGTCTGCGGAAGGATCCTCGTATTCTTCGGATCAAGGAGAGGGACCATTACTGGCTGGCCACTCTCCTTGATCCACGGTACAAGGGTAAGGTTGCGGACCTTATCTTGCCGTCGCAGAGGGAGCAGAGGATGAGACATCTCCAAGAGGCCTTGCAGAAAGGTCTGTGCAACGCGTTCCCAGAGACTGGGAGGTTACAAACTCCTGGTCCTGGACAACGAGTTGCTGAGGCTTCGGTCAGTAGCAGAAGGAGCTGTGGAGAAGGTGGCCGTCTGACCGATGCGTTCAGACAATTTTTTAGTCCGCAGCCCCAAGGTATGATCGGTTCCAGCAATCATCACCAGCGTCTGATATACATGGTGCAGGAATACCTAGGGGCAAGGTCAGACTTGGACACCTTTCCCACCGAAAATCCTCTGGCTTACTGGGTCTTGAGGATGGAACACTGGCCAGAGCTTGCACAGTATGCAATTGAGCTACTGGCCTGTGCTGCATCCAGCATTCTTTCAGAACGCACATTCAGTGCTGCTGGAGGCTTTGTCACCGATCACAGGGTGCGCCTGTCCACCGACTCGGTTGATCGACTGACCTTCATAAAGATGAATCAGTCTTGGATCACCACCAGCTACCAGGCACCTGAAACTGATGTAACAGAATAATTTATTTTGAAATGTCACATTCCTTCAAGACTGCCTATGCTGATGCTAAGTGACTGTCCTGTTATGTTGACTGACTATCCTCTTCCTCCTCAATGATCCTGATGATAGCTTGGAAGAACATTTTTGTTTCTGGGTGCCGCCACCAGTGGCTAAGGCCCAATTTTTCAGCCCCTGTTTAACAGGGGCATGTAATTACAATTTTTTATGCAATGCTTTGCAGCAGGGCTCATTCCTGCACTCCAACTAGAGTATCTGGGAGAGGTTGCAGTGTCGTGGCACCAGTGCCTAAGGGCCAATTTTTCAGCCCCTGTTTAACAGGGGCGTGTAATTACAATTTTTGATGCAATACTTTGCAACAGGGCTCATTGCTGTGCTCCAAGTACAGTATCTGTGATGGGTTGCAGTGTTGTGGCACCAGCACCACCACCAAAGGCCCAATTTTTCCTACCACTGTTCAACAATGGCATGTAATTACAATTCCTAATATAATAGTTCACAGCAGGGCGTTCCAGCACCCACCAAGAGTAACTGTGAGGGCTTACAGTGTTGTGGCAACACCAACATCTAAGGGGCAAATTTCTGCAGAGTATATACGGCAGGCCCCTACTTTCAAACATCCAACTCACAAACGACTCCTACTTGCAAACGGAAGGAGACAACAGGAAGTGAGAGGAAATCTACCCCTAGGAAGGGAAATTCTCTCCTGTAAGAGTTAATATGGGAAAAAGGTGTCTCCTCTCTACTGATGCTTTATCCCCAATCCTTGTTTCAATACCCCACTTTTCCAAAAACATTTGTCATTGGGACGGAAAGTGAGGTGAAATGTTCTGAACAGGTGCACAGACAGCAAAACAAATGTTACAGGGGTGATAACCCTTCCCTATGTTCTCCAAAAAGCTTAAAAATAGATTTTTTGGCTGCAGCTACACTTAAAAATGTACCTGTTCCAAATTACAAAAAGATTCTACTTAAGAACAAACCTACAGTCCCTGTCTTGTTTGCACCGCCTGTATACTGCTGTTCAGAGTATATAGGGTTTTAGGTATAGGGTTTTTTTTTGGGTGCAGGGTTCCCCTTAATATCCATACAAGACCCAAAGGGGCTGGTAATGGGCTGGGGTAGGGGGGGGGGTGATGGGATAGCCATGCCATTTTTCTCAAAGATTTTCATCCATATTGCCAGGACAAGACATGACATTAAAGCCGCAAGCAGTTTTAAATGGCTTTTTTTTCCTTTACAAATGTCATTTTGTGCAGGGACAGTTCTAAACACGGGAAACACATGCCACTTCACAGGCATACTTTAGACACACCCCAGGTACGATATTTAAAGGAATATTTCACTTTTTTTTTACTTTATGCATCATTAAAATGACTGCTCAATAAAAAATGTCCGTTTTTAAAACTTCTTTTTGCATTGATACATGTCCCCTGGGGCAGAACCCGGGTCCCCAAACCCTTTTTAGGACAATAACATGCATATTAGCCGTTATAATTAGCACTTTAGATTTCGAACGTTCGCGTCCATTGTATTTAATAGGGTTCTAACGTTCGCGCGAACTTTCGGTCCGTTCGCAGGTTCTGGTGCGAACCGAACCGGGGGGTGTTCGGCTCATCCCTACTTCTGAGTGCCTTACACATTTATTAGGATTTTGGATTCTTAACCACTTCCCCACCGGGCACGAAAACCCCCTTCCTGCCTAAGCCATTTTTCAGCTTTCAGCACTGTCACACTTTGAATGACAATTGCGCGGTCGTGTGACGTGGCTCCCAAACGAAATTTGCGTCCTTTTTTTCCCACAAATAGAGCTTTCTTTTGGTGGTATTTGATCACCTCTGTGGTTTTTATTTTTTGCGCTATAAATAAAAGAAGTGCGTCCAGTTTGAAAAAAAACACAATATTTTTAACTTTTTGCTATAATAAATATCCATTTTTTTTTTTATTAAAATTTTTCTCAGTTTAGGCCGATACATATTCTTCTACATATTTTTGGTATAAAAAAAATCACAATAAGCGTATATTGATTGGTTTGCGCAAAAGTTATAGCGTCTACAAAATAGGGGATAGATTTATAGCATTTTTTTTTTTTTTTACTAGTAATGGCGGCGATCTGCGATTTTTATTGTGACTGCGATATTGCGGCAGACAGATCGGACATTTTTGACACATTTTTGGGACCATTCACATTTATACAGCGATCCCTGCTATAAAAATGCATTGTATAAATGTGACTGGCAGGGAAGGGGTTAACACTAGGGGGCGAGGAAGGGGTTAAATGTGTTTCCTAGATGTGTTCTAACTGTGGGGGGAGGGGACTGACTGGGGGAGGTGACCGATGGTTGTCCCTATGTACAAGTGACACACCATCGGTCTCCTCTCCCTCACAGGATGTGGATCTGTGTGTTTACACACACAGATCTACTGTCCTGCTCGGTTACTGGGCAATCGCGGGTGCCCGGCGGCCATCGCGGCCGCTGGGCACACGCATCGGGTCCCCAGCAACGCGGCGGGAGTGCGCGCGCCCCCTAGCTCCTTTTAAAGGCAGGACGTCATATGACGTCCTGTCAGAACGAGAGAGTCTTCCGCCCGCCGTCATTTGACGGTGGGCGGTAGACAACAGGTTAAACTGTGTGTTCACTTCACATATTGTTCACCTATCCGTGATTTATATTGGGTAGGGTTTCCATACCCCCCTCTTTTTACATATTACTTCTTGTAGACTACTTCTAGGTAGCGCCACTACCCCACTTTTTATTTTTCAATATATCATTTAGTGACAACTTTTTGTAAATCTTTTTTTTTTTTGCATTATTCAATCACTTGGGACAAAAAAAATTAATATTCAATGGGCTCAACATGCCTCTCAGCAAATTCCTTGGGGTGTCTACTTTCCAAAATGGGGTCATTTGGGGGGGGGATTTTGTACTGCCCTGCCATTTTAGCACCTCAAGTAATTAGATAGGCAGTCATAAACTAAAAGCTGTGTAAATTCCAGAAAATGTACCCTAGTTTGTAGACGCTATAACTTTTGCGCAAACCAAAAAATATACGCTTATTGACTTTTTTTTTACTAAAGACAATTGGCTGAATACATTTTGGCCTAAATGTATGACTAAAATTTAGTTTATTAGATTTTTCTTATAAAAAAAAGTAGAAAATATATATATTTTTTGAAATTTTCGGTCTTTTTTCGTTTATATCGCAAAAAATTAAAATCGCAGAGGCAATCAAATACCATCAAAAGAAAGCTCTATTTGTGGGAAAAATTTTGTTTGGGTACAACATTGCATGACGGCGCAATTACCAGTTAAAGCAGTGCAGTGCGAAAGTTTAAAAAGACCTCTGGTCCTTAGGCTAACAAATGGTCCGGGGCTAAAGTGGTTAAAACGCATTAACTGGAGTTAGGTTTGCGTTCGCATTTTCCAAAGAGGAAAAGGCGCAGCCACCTCAACTGTGCCCACCAGTGCTGCCTGCCAGTGCCCACCAGTGCATATTAGTGCCACCTGCCAGTGCCCACCAGTGCATATCAGTGCCACCTATCAATGCCCACCAGTGCCACCTATCAATGCCCACCAGTGGTGCCAATCAGTGCCTCATTAGTGCCACCTAGCAGTGCTGCCTATCAGCGTCACCTACCAGTGCCTATCACTGCCACCCATCAGTGCCAGTTATGGTTGCACCGATACCGATACTGGTATCGGTGCCGATACTAAGCATTTGCACGAGTATGGATACTCGTGCAAATGCGCCAATACCTGAAACCCATACCTTCAGGTCCGGCTCTTTCATCTGTCAGCGCGATTCCCCGCTGACAGATGAAATGTATACAAAAGAATAGTGCAGGCAGTCATTAGTTGTTAAGGAGTGGGGCCGCCGCGTCCTTAACAACCAATGACAATTCAACTGCCAGTGGGGATTTCCCTTCCCCGCATTGGACCTGCACCAGCTCCGCCCCCTCTCGTGTCAGCTCCGCCCCCTTCCGCTACAGCTCCGTTATAGTGCAGTGATCGGGTTCCCAAATAAACCCTTCTCCTCCCCCTCTCCGCCCAAAACAATAACCCCCTCCCCGCCCCTCCACCCTAAACAAGAACACCCCTCTCCACCCTAAACAAGAACACCTCTCCCCCCTAAACAATAACACCCCTCTTCACCCTAAACAAGAACACCCCTCCCCCCTAAACAATAACACCCCTCTCCACCCTAAACAAGAACACCCCTCCCCCTCTCCACCCTAAACAAGAACACCCCTTTCCATCCTAAATAAGAACACCCCTCTCCACCCTAAATAAGAACACCCCTCTCCACCCTAAACAAGAACACCCCTCTCCACCCTAAACAAGAACACCCCTCTCCACCCTAAACAAGAACACTCCTCTCCACCCTAAACAAGAACACCCCTCTCCACCCTAAATAATAAAACCCCTCTCCACCCTAAACAAGAACGCCCCTCCCCCTCTCCACCCTAAACAAGAACACCCCTCTCCACCCTAAATAATAACACCCATCTCCACCAGAAAACAAGAACACCTCTCCACCCTAAACAATAACACCCCTCTCCATCTTAAACAAGAACACCCCTCTCCACCCTAAACAAGAACACCCCACCCCACTAAAAAAAAAGTTAAATAATTTTTTTTTTTTTTAAAATAGGTATCGGTAATTGGTATCGGCGAGTACTTGAGGAAAATAATTGGTACTTGTACTCGGTCTTAAAGAACTGGTATCGGTGCAACCCTAGTGCCAGCTATCAGTGCCACCTTTCAGTGCCACCTATCAATGCCCTTTAGTGCCAGCTATCAATGCCCATCAGTGCCACCTATCAGTGCCAATCAGTGCAGCCTGTTGGCGCCCATAATGCAACCTATTAATGCCCATCACTGCAGCCTATTAGTGCCCATCAGTGCAGTCTCATCAGTGTACATCAATGAAGGAGACAAACTGCCTGTTTGCAAAATGTTATAACAAAACATAAAACAGTTTTTTTTTCAAAATCTTTGGTCTTTTTTCTTTTTTTTTTTTTTTACATAAAAAATGCAGTGGTGATCAAATACCACCAAAAGAAAGCTCTATTTGTGGGGAAAAAATGCTAAAAAAATTATTTGGGTACAATGTTGCATGACAGCGCAATTGTTATTCAAAGAGTGACAGCGCTAAAAGCTGAAAATTGGTCTGGGCAGGAAGGGGGTTTAAGTGCCCAGTAAGCAAGTGGTTAAAACAACCACACCGTCTTTTTCCAGAGCAGTCTGTATTTCTCCTGAGGTTACCTGTGGGTTTTTCTTTGTATCCCGAACAATTCTTCAGTAGGGATGAGCTCGGTGTTCAAATCGAACATACGTTCGACTCGAACATCGGCTGTTCGATCGTTCGACGAAGATCGAACGTTTTGGGCCGTTCGCGCGAAATTCGAGTGACGCGAACGGCCCACAATACACTGCGCCATTGCAGTGCAATCCCGGCGCTGTGATTGGCCAAGCATGCACTGTGACCCCGCATGCTTGGTCAATCACAGCGCTGGCATCGAGGAGAGCCATAATTGGCCACAGGCAGGATGCCTGTGGCCAATTATAGCTCAGGGGGGTTTAGTACACGCCCCACACTATAAAAGGCCGCCAGCGCGGCGGCCTTGTGTAGTGTGTTACGGTTCAGGGAGAGAG
The DNA here is from genome assembly GCA_029206835.1 of Rana muscosa. Lineage (NCBI taxonomy): Eukaryota > Metazoa > Chordata > Amphibia > Anura > Ranidae > Rana > Rana muscosa. The sequence goes on from CM055116.1 coordinate 584,987,876, forward strand.
AAGGATAGGCAGGGACAGTGTTAGTGATATTTGTTCATTTACCTTGTGTGTAGGGAGAGAGAAGGATAGGCAGGGACAGTGTCAGTGATATTCTGCTAAACCTTGTGTGCAGGGAGAGAGAAGGATAGGCAGGAACAGTGCCAGTGATATTCTGCTAAACCTTGTGTGCAGGGAGAGAGAAGGATAGGTAGGGGACAGTGTCAGTGATATTTTTGCTAAGCCTCCTGCACAGTATACACCTGAAGCTAGCCCTTATTGCTGTGTTTTCCTGTTGTGTAACACAGGCAGGCATCTGCAGCACTTACAACAGGCGTAGTGTGCCTCCTGCAAAATATACACCTGAAGCTAGGCCTTATTGCTGTGTTTTCCTGTTTTGTAACACAGGCAGGCATCTGCAGCACTTACAGCAGGCGTAGTGTGCCTCCTGCAAAATATACACCTGAAGCTAGGCCTTATTGCTGTGTTTTCCTGTTGTGTAACACAGGCAGGCATCTGCAGCACTTACAGCGGGCGTAGTGTGCTTCTTGCAAAATATACACCAGAAGCTAGCCCTTATTGCTGTGTTTTCCTGTTGTGTAACACAGGCAGGCATCTGCAGCAGTTATAGCAGGCGTAGTGTGCTTCCTGCAAAATATACACCTGCAGCTAGCCCTTATTGCTGTTTTTTCCTGTTGTGTAACACAGGCAGGCATCTGCAGCACTTACAGCAGGCATAGTGTGCTTCCTGCAAAATATACACCTGAAGCTAGGCCTTATTGCTGTGTTTTCCTGTTGTGTAACACAGGCAGGCATCTGCAGCACTTACAGCAGGCGTAGTGTGCCTCCTGCAAAATATACACCTGAAGCTAGGCCTTATTGCTGTGTTTTCCTGTTGTGTAACACAGGCAGGCATCTGCAGCACTTACAGCAGGCATAGTGTGCTTCCTGCAAAATATACACCTGAAGCTAGGCCTTATTGCTGTGTTTTCCTGTCGTGTAACACAGGCAGGCATCTGCAGCACTTACAGCGGGCGTAGTGTGCATCCTGCACATTATACACCTGAAGCTACCCCTTATTGCTCGTAGTTTTTTTTCTTTTGTGTTACACTAACAGGCATCTGCAGCACTTACAGCAGGCGTAGTGTGCTTCTTGCAAAATATACACCAGAAGCTAGCCCTTATTGCTGTGTTTTCCTGTTGTGTAACACAGGCAGGCATCTGCAGCATTTATAGCAGGCATAGTGTGCTTCCTGCAAAATATACACCTGAAGCTAGCCCTTATTGCTGTTTTTTCCTGTTGTGTAACACAGGCAGGCATCTGCAGCACTTACAGCAGGCGTAGTGTGCCTCCTGCAAAATATACACCTGAAGCTAGGCCTTATTGCTGTGTTTTCCTGTTGTGTAACACAGGCAGGCATCTGCAGCACTTACAGCAGGCGTAGTGTGCCTCCTGCAAAATATACACCTGAAGCTAGGCCTTATTGCTGTGTTTTCCTGTTGTGCAACACAGGCAGGCATCTGCAGCACTTACAGCAGGCGTAGTGTGCTTCCTGCAAAATATACACCTGAAGCTAGGCCTTATTGCTGTGTTTTCCTGTTGTGTAACACAGGCAGGCATCTGCAGCAGTTATAGCAGGCGTAGTGTGCTTCCTGCAAAATATACACCTGAAGCTAGCCCTTATTGCTGTTTTTTCCTGTTGTGTAACACAGGCAGGCATCTGCAGCAGTTATAGCAGGCGTAGTGTGCTTCCTGCAAATATACACCTGAAGCTAGCCCTTATTGCTGTTTTTTCCTGTTGTGTAACACAGGCAGGCATCTGCAGCAGTTAAAGCAGGCGTAGTGTGCCTCCTGAAAAATATACACCTGAAGCTAGGCCTTATTGCTGTGTTTTCTTGTTGTGTAACACAGGCAGGCATCTGCAGCACTTACAACAGGCGTAGTGTGCCTCCTGCAAAATATACACCTGAAGCTAGGCCTTATTGCTGTGTTTTCCTGTTGTGTAACACAGGCAGGCATCTGCAGCACTTACAGCAGGCGTAGTGTGCCTCCTGCAAAATATACACCTGAAGCTAGGCCTTATTGCTGTGTTTTCCTGTTGTGTAACACAGGCAGGCATCTGCAGCACTTACAGCGGGCGTAGTGTGCCTCCTGCACATTATACACCTGAAGCTACCCCTTATTGCTCGTAGTTTTTTTCTTTTGTGTTACACTAACAGGCATCTGCAGCACTTACAGCGGGCGTAGTTATGCTTCCTGCAAAATATACACCAGAGGCTAGCCCTTATTGCTGTGTTTTCCTGTTGTGTAACACAGGCAGGCATCTGCAGCACTTACAGCAGGTGTAGTGTGCTTCTTGCAAAATATACACCTGAAGCTACCCCTTATTGCTGGTTTTCCCATCTCCCTGCAGGCCTTTAGAATGTCTGGAAGGCAAACAAGGAGAGGCAGACAGTCAGGAGCCAATAAAAGAGGGCAAGCAGGCTCTGTGTCTAGAGACAACAGTGCTGGTCGTTGACGCGGTGCATCGTCATCAGCACGTGGCCATGGGACACGCTTGTCCTTATTTTCGGCAGCTGGACGTGTTGAGCCGCATCATGCCGAAGACTTGGTAGAGTGGATGACCAAGCCCTCCTCATCCTCCTCATCCTCTCTCACCCAGGCTCAGGGTACTGGCAAAGCAGCTGCCAAAGCGTCCTCAATGTCATCATCGGTCACTCCTTCCCTAGACCCACCGTGTCCTCCTGAGGAGTCCCCCGAACTGTTTGAGCACAGTGTTGGGTACATGCTCCAGGAGGATGCTCAGCATTTCAAAGGGTCTGAAGATGATACCCAGCTAGAGGAAGGCAGTAGCGTGAGAGCAGAGAGAGGGGATGCTCAAGAAGGACACCAATCTGGCAGTCATGTTCCAGCAGCTGCAGCATACTGCCAGATTGGTTCCAGTGATGAGGAGGGAGGGGATGATGAGGTCACTGACTCCACGTGGGTGCCTGATAGGAGAGAGGAGGAGGAGGAGGATGAGGAGGAAGCACGTCTCCAACGAGGCAGGATGCTCTCCGTGGGCCAGCGTAAGGGCAGCACACTGACTGAATCACACCGCAGAGCTCCGCCTGTGCAGGGCGCTGCCTCTGCCCGTTATTCCAAAAGTTCTTTGGTGTGGGCCTTTTTTGAGTCGAGTGCATCAGATCGCACCGCTGCTGTCTGCAACATATGTCTCAAGCGTATCTCGCGTGGCCAAAACATCAGCCGCTTGGGCACCACATGCTTGACCAGACATATGTTGACCTGCCATGCAGCTCGTTGGCAAGCCTACCTTAAAGACCCACACCAAAGAACAAAGCGGACCTCTCCTTGCTCCGCATCAGCTGGGATCTCCAACCCCACTATACCTTCAGTCCTCTCTGAAACCTGCACTGAGAGGAATGAAGGTGTAGAATTAGGTGTGTCACAGCCAAGTACTTGCAGGGAACTCTGCTAGCAGTACACCGACGTCCGATTGTAGCAGGCAAATTTCCCTGCCCCAGCTGCTGGACCGTCGAAAGAAGTTCACTCCCAGCCATCCACATGCCCAGCGGTTGAATGCTAGCTTGGCTAAATTGCTAGCACTTCAACTGCTGCCTTTTCAGTTGGTAGACTCGGCCCCCTTCCGTGAGTTTGTGCAATGTGCGGTTCCTCAGTGGCAGGTTCCCAAACACCACTTTTTCTCACGGAAGGCGATCCTGGCTCTCTACCGCCATGTGGAAGGCAATGTCCATGCCTCGTTGGACAGGGCGGTCAGCGGTAAGGTGCATATTACCGCTGACTCATGGTCCAGCAGGCATGGACAGGGACGTTACCTTTCTTTCACGGCCCATTGGGTCACTCTTTTGGCAGCTGGGAAGGATGCAGGACAAGGTGCAGTAGTGTTGGAGGTTTTTCCGCTGCCACGCCTCCAAAATGCTACTACTGGTTGTGACACACCTCTCTCCTCCACCCCCTTCTCTTCTTCTTCCTCCATCGCCTCTTCCTGTGCTTTGTCCTCAGAACCAGCGGTGCTCTGTAGGCATTCAAGGGGCTACGCAAGTACGCAGGCAAAAAGATGCCATGCCGTGCTTGCGCTGGTGTGTTTGGGGGACAGGAGCCACACTGGGGCAGAGGTTCTGTCAGCTCTGCAGGGGCAGGCCGAGAGGTGGTTGACACCATGCCAGCTTAAGCCAGGAATGGTGGTTTGCGATAATGGCACCAACCTCCTCTCCGCCCTCCGACAGGGACAACTGACCCATGTGCCCTGTGTGGCTCACGTCCTTAACCTGGTGGTGCAGCGGTTCTTGGGCAGGTACCCGGGCTTACAGGATGTCCTCAGGCAGGCCAGGAAAGTCTGTGTGCATTTCCGCAGATCATATAATGCCAGTGCTCGGCTGGCTGAGCTGCAAAAGGAGTTGAACCTGCCCAAGAACCGCCTTATATGTGACATGCCCACCAGGTGGAACTCAACGTTGGCCATGCTGCAGCGGCTGCACACGCAGCAGAGGGCCATCAATGAGTACCTGTGCGACTACGGCACCAGGACAGGGTCAGGGGAGCTCGGTTTTTTTTCACCACGCCAATGAGGCATGATCAGGGATGCATGCACTGTCCTGGCACCATTTGAGGAGGCCACGAGGATGGTGAGCAGTGACAGTGCATGCATCAGTGACACTGTACCTCTTGTCCACCTGTTGGAGCATACGCTGCGTGGAATAATGGACAGGGCACTTGAGGCAGAACAGAGGCAGGAAGAGGAGGACTTCCTTGCCTCTCAAGGCCCCCTTTACCCAGACAGTGTTCTTTCTGTCCCACCCATCATACAGGAAGAGGACGAGGAGGAGGAGGATTGTGTCAGCATGGAGGTGGAGCATGGCACTCAGCATCAACAGCAGCAGTCTTTTAGGGATGATTTACAGTCCCAACAAACCCGTGGACTTGTACGTGGCTGGGGAGAGGTGGCTGCAGATCATGTCGTCCTCAGTGACCCAGAGGACTCCAGACCGAATGCCTCAGCTAACCTACGCTGCATGGCCTCCCTGATCCTGCAAAGTCTGCGGAAGGATCCTCGTATTCTTTGGATCAAGGAGAGGGACCATTACTGGCTGGCCACTCTCCTTGATCCACGGTACAAGGGTAAGGTTGCGGACTTTATCTTGCCGTCGCAGAGGGAGCAGAGGATGAGACAACTCCGGGAGGCCTTGCAGAAAGGTCTGTGCAACGCGTTCCCAGAGACTGGGAGGTTACAAACTCCTGGTCCTGGACAACGAGTTGCTGAGGCTTCGGTCAGTAGCAGAAGGAGCGGTGGAGAAGGTGGCCGTCTGACCGATGCGTTCAGACAATTTTTTAGTCCGCAGCCACAAGGTATGATCGGTTCCAGCAACCATCGCCAGCGTCTGATATACATGGTGCAGGAATACCTAGGGGCAAGGTCAGACTTGGACACCTTTCCCACCGAAAATCCTCTGGCTTACTGGGTGTTGAGGATGGATCACTGGTCAGAGCTTGCACAGTATGCAATTGAGCTACTGGCCTGTCCTGCATCCAGCGTTCTTTCGGAACGCACATTCAGTGCTGCTGGAGGCTTTGTCACGGATCACAGGGTGCGCCTGTCCACCGACTCAGTTGATCGACTGACCTTCATAAAGATGAACCAGTCTTGGATCACCACCAGCTACCAAGCACCTGAAGCTGATATAACAGAATAATTTATTTTCAAATGTCACATCCCTTCAAGACTGATGCTGATGCTGAGTGACTGTCCTGTTATGTTGACTGACAATCCTCCTCCTCCTCAATGATCCGATTCATGATGATAGCTTGGAAGAACATTTTTGTTTCTGGGTGCCACCACCAGTGGCTAAGGCCCAATTTTTCAGCCCCTGTTTAACAGGGGCATGTAATTACAATTTTTGATGCAATGCTTTGCAGCAGGGCTCATTCCTGCACTCCAACTAGAGTATCTGGGAGAGGTTGCAGTGTCGTGGCACCAGCACCAGTGCCTAAGGCCCAATTTTTCAGCCCCTGTTTAACAGGGGCGTGTAATTAAAATTTTTGATGCAATACTTTGCAACAGGGCTCATTACTGTGCTCCAAGTACAGTATCTGTGAGGGGTTGCAGTGTTGTGGCACCAGTGCCTAAGTCCCAATTTTTCTGCCCCTGTTTAACAGGGGTGTGTAATTAAAATTTTTGATGCAATACTTTGCAACAGGGCTCATTACTGTGCTCCAAGTACAGTATCTGTGAGGGGTTGCAGTGTTGTGGCACCAGTGCCTAAGGCCCAATTTTTTCTGCCCCTGTTTAACAGGGGAGTGTAATTACAATTTTTGATGCAATACTTTGCAACAGGGCTCATTACTGTGCTCCAAGTACAGTATCTGTGAGGGGTTGCAGTGTTGTGGCACCAGTGCCTAAGGCCCAATTTTTCTGCCCCTGTTTAACAGGGGCGTGTAATTACAATTTTTGATGAAATACTTTGCAACAGGGCTCATTGCTGTGCTCCAAGTACAGTATCTGTTAGGGGTTGCAGTGTTGTGGCACCAGCGGCTAAGGCCCAATTTTTCAGCCCCTGTTCTACAGGGGCATGTAATTACAATTATTGATCTAATAATTCACAGCAGGGCCCTTTCCTGCGCCCACCAAGAGTAACTGTGAGGGCTTACAGTGTTGTGGCAACACCACCACCACCACCAAAGGCCCAATTTTTCAGCCCCTGTTCAACAGGGGCATGCAATTACAATTCTTGATCTAATAATAATAGGCTATGCTATTTTTCTCAAAGATTTTCATCCATATTACCGGGACCAGACATTACATTAAAGCCGCAAGCAGTTTTAAATGGCTTTTTTTCCTTTAGAAATGTAATTTTGTGCAGGGACAGTTTTAAACACGGGAAACTCATGCCACTTCACAGGCATACTTTAGACACCCCCCAGGTACGATATTTAAAGGAATATTTCACTTTTTTTTTTCACTTTATGCATCATTAAAATGACTGCTCCCGAAAAACGGCCGTTTTTAAAACTTCGTTTTGCATTGATACATGTTCCCTGGGGCAGAACCCGGGTCCCCAAACCCTTTTTAGGACAATAACATGCATATTAGTCGTTATAATTAGCACTTTAGATTTCGAACGTTCGCGTCCATTGTATTTAATAGGGTTCTAACGTTCGCGCAAACTTTCGGTCCGTTCGAAGGTTCTGGTGCGAACCGAACGGGGGGGTGTTCGGCTCATCCCTATTCTTCAGGCAGTTGTGGCTGCCTGACCTTGACTTGGTATCAAGAGATCCCCGAATGTTTCACTTCTTAATAAGTGATTGAACAGTACTGACTGGCATTTTCAGGGCTTTTGAAATCTTTTTATATCCTTTTCCATCTTTATAAAGTTCCATTACCTTGTTACACAGGTCATTTTACAGTTCTGTTGTGCTCCCCAAGGCTCATTATCTAGCCTGATCAGTGTATCCATGTGAGAGCTAACAAACGGGTTCACTCTTTATACATAGACACTAATTGCAATTTAAAAAGCCACAGATGTGGGCAATTAACCTTTAATTGCCATTTTAACGTGTGTGTGTAATCTTGTGTGTATGTACCAAGGCCAGACATTCCAGGGTATGTAAACTTTTGTTTAGGGCCATTTGATTGGTTGACTTCTGCTATACTTATTTATACATAGACACTAATTGCAATTTAAAAAGCCACAGATGTGGGCAATTAACCTTTAATTGCCATTTTAACCTGTGTGTGTAATCTTGTGTGTCTGTACCAAGGCCAAACATTCCGGGGGATGTAAACTTTTGTTTAGGGCCATTAGATTGGTTGACTTCTGCTATATAGGAGCCACAAAACTATGTGATAATAAATGGCATCATATGATCACTATCCTTAAAAAAAAGATGGAATATTCAATAGATGAGATGTAAGAAGGGGTAGCGTAAGGGTGAGTCTCGATGAATATCTCCGGTAGATAAATCCAACCAAGAAAGTGCCTGAAGATCAAATTAATTCAGCCACTGTTCTATTAATACCCATTGTTTAGTATCAGAATGGTGAAACCAATTCACTAACCTAGTCAGGACTGCAGCAACATAGTAATAATATAGGTCCGGTGCACCCGCTCCTCCTTTCATTTTAGGTAATGATACAATGTAATCTAGGTCTCTTGTTCCCCCAGATAAACCTTGTAAAAGCCAATTGTAAAGTGGAAAAAAAAGATCTAGGGGCAAAAACAGGGATAGTTTGAAAAAGATATAAGAACTGAGGTATTATATCCATTTTCAATATATTGATCCTCCCAAACCACGAATATAGATTAGAATCATATTTTTTGAGGTCCTGTAGAGTACGTTGCATAAGAGGGATATAGTTTGTTGAGTATAGATGAACCGGATCAGGAGGAATATTAATACCTAGGTATTTTAGTGCAGGGGAACAAATTTTAAATGAAAAATTATTTCTTAGCGCTGTGACTTTTTGTGGTGTAATTGACACATTAAGAATTTCTGATTTTGCTACATTTACTTTAAAATTGCTCAGGGCTAACAAAACGCTGAAATTCAGATAGAATAGAAGGCATAGAAACATGTGGATTGGTGACATAAAGTAATAGATCATCAGCAAACAAAGCTATTTGTATTTCCTGTTGATCTATCTGTATGCCAGTGATAGAAGGATTCTGTCTAATTGCTATTGCTAAATGCTCCATTACTAGGACATAAAGCAAGGGGGATAATGGGCATCCCTGGCGGGTACCATTTTGTATAGGAATAATTGTAGTCAATGATCCATTGATCCTTATTCTGGCCTCCGGTTTAGTATATAACGCCAAGATCTTATTGAGCAAATTTGAACCCAACCCTACTTGTATCAATGAATGTTTAACCACTTTCCATGCCGCCTATAGTAATATGATGGGCTCTGCCATCCTGGGTGGCCGTCATATAACGTCCTCGGGCCTCCCGGCCGCTAGAGGGCGTGCGCGCCCGCCGCGTCACTCAGGCGCCAATGCACGTGCCTGGCGGCCGCGATGTCCGCCAGGTGCCCGCGATCACCAGTTACAGAGCCAGGGACGTGGACAGGGGAGGGCTGGGCCGGGGGGCAGAGATGCAATTGTCCCCTGGGCTGCTCTCATATGCTCTACAAAGGCCGCTGTGTTGCCAGCTCAGAACCGCACATGCGCAGTTTTTGAGCTGGCCGAGTGCGGCATCTCCATCCAGTACTGTGAGCCAGCGATGTCTCAGGGCCGACAGTCTGTGTTACACAGCCCTGCCCAGCCCCTCCCTCCTCCACATGATTGGCTGGCAGAGGCTGGACCTGTTCTCTTTTTCCCCGCCCACACTCCGGGCAGCCCGTGTGCTGTCTTGAAGAGGAATGTATGGGCGGGAAAGTTAAATCTGAGCAGTCGGCTCGAATACAGTGAGTCTCCTGGGAGGCTGGGACCATCCAAGTAAGTGAGTTCCTCCTCCCTCTCCCTCTCTGCAGCTAAAGAGTTTTTTTTTCCTAGCAGCCTGTGACACTACCTTGCCCTCCTAGGTGTTGATGTGCGCTCATACTGGCATGCTGCGGTTTGTCTGCAGTGCTGGTGTACTGGCAGTCTTCCTGCATGTTGCCACTGGTCCCATAGAGGTTGCACATTTTTACTGCATGTTCTGAAAGTGCACAAAACGTCCTGAATGCTGCATCTTTGATGCACTTCCAGAAAATGCAGCAAAAATGTGCAACCTAAAAGAAGTCTGAGGGACTATGGCTATGGAAAACTGCCAGTATACAACTGTGAGAAGGGATGAGCTTCGTGTTCGAGTCGAACATACGTTCGACTCGAACATCGGCTGTTCGATCGTTCGACGAAGATCGAACGATTTGGGCCGTTCGCGCCAAATTCGAGTGACGCGAACGGCCCACAATGCACTACGCCATCGCAGTGTCATCCAGGCGCTGTGATTGGCCAAGCATGCACTGTGACCCCGCATGCTTGGCCAATCACAGCGCCGGCAGCGAGGAGAGCAATGATTGGCCACAGGCAGGATGCCTGTGGCCAATTATTGCTGAGGGGGTTTAGTACACGCCCCACACTATAAAAGGCCGCCAGCGCGGCGGCCTTGTGTAGTGTGTTCCGGAGCAGGGATAGAGAAACATAGGCAGGGACAGTGTCATTTTTTTCCTTTACTAATCCTGGATTCCTTGTGTTTAGGGACAGAGAAGGATAGGTAGGGAGAGTGTCAGTGTGTCATTCTGTGCTAAACCTTGTTTGTAGGGACAGAGAAGGACAGTGAGGGAAAGTGTCAGTGTGCTATTCTGTGCTAAATCTTGTTTGTAGGGACAGAGAAGGACAGTGAGGGAAAGTGTCAGTGTGCTATTCTGTGCTAATCCTTGTTTGTAGGGACAGAGAAGGACAGTGAGGGAAACTGTCAGTGTGCTATTCTGTTCTAAACCAATCTTGCTGAACCGTATTTGAAATCCTTGAGTTTAGGGACAGAGAAGGACACTCGTGGAAACTATCAGTGTGCTATTCTGTGCTAAATCTTGTTTGTAGGGACAGAGAAGGACAGTGAGGGAAACTATCAGTTTGCTATTCTGTGCTAAACCAATCTTGCTGAACCATATTTGAAATCCTTGAGTTTAGGGACAGAGAAGGACACTCGTGGAAACTATCAGTGTGCTATTCTGTGCTAAATCTTGTTTGTAGGGACAGAGAAGGACAGTGAGGGAAAGTGTCAGTGTGCTATTCTGTCCTAAACCAATCTTGCTGAACCATATTTGAAATCCTTGAGTTTAGGGACAGAGAAGGACACTCGGGGAAACTGTCAGTGTGCTATTCTGTTCTAAACCAATCTTGCTGAACCATATTTGAAATCCTTGAGTTTAGGGACAGAGAAGGACACTCGTGGAAACTATCAGTGTGCTATTCTGTGCTAAATCTTGTTTGTAGGGACAGAGAAGGACACTCGGGGAAACTGTCAGTGTGCTATTCTGTTCTAAACCAATCTTGCTGAACCATATTTGAAATCCTTGAGTTTAGGGACAGAGAAGGACACTCGGGGAAACTATCAGTGTGCTATTCTGTGCTAAATCTTGTTTGTAGGGACAGAGAAGGACAGTGAGGGAAACTATCAGTGTGCTATTCTGTGCTAAACCAATCTTGCTGAACCATATTTGAAATCCTTGAGTTTAGGGACAGAGAAGGACACTCGTGGAAACTATCAGTGTGCTATTCTGTGCTAAATCTTGTTTGTAGGGACAGAAAAGGACAGCGAGGGAAAGTGTCAGTGTGCTATTCTGTCCTAAACCAATCTTGCTGAACCATATTTGAAATCCTTGAGTTTAGGGACAGAGAAGGACACTCGGGGAAACTGTCAGTGTGCTATTCTGTTCTAAACCAATCTTGCTGAACCATATTTGAAATCCTTGAGTTTAGGGACAGAGAAGGAAACTCGTGGAAACTATCAGTGTGCTATTCTGTGCTAAATCTTGTTTGTAGGGACAGAGAAGGACAGTGAGGGAAACTATCAGTGTGCTATTCTGTGCTAAACCAATCTTGCTGAACCATATTTGAAATCCTTGAGTTTAGGGACAGAGAAGGACACTCGGGGAAACTATCAGTGTGCTATTCTGTGCTAAATCTTGTTTGTAGGGACAGAGAAGGACAGTGAGGGAAACTATCAATGTGCTATTCTGTGCTAAACCAATCTTGCTGAACCATATTGCAAATCCTTGTGTTTAGGGACAGAGAAGGATAGGCAGGGGACAGTGTCAGTGTCTTTGTTGCTAAGCCTCCTAAACAGTATACACCTGAAGGTAGCCCTTATTGCTGTTTTTCCCATCTCCCTGCAGGCCATCCATTAAAATGTCTGGAAGGCAAACAAGGAGAGGCAGACAGTCAGGAGGCAAAAAAAGAGGGCAAGCAGGCTCTGTGTCTGGGGGCAACAGTGCTGGTCGTGGACGCGGTGCATTGTCATCAGCACATGGCCATGGGACACGCTTGTCCTTCTTTTCGGCAGCTGGACATGTTGAGCCACATCATGCCGAAGACTTGGTAGAGTGGATGACCTAGCCCACCTCATCCTCCTCATCCTCTCTCACCCAGGCTCAGGGTACTGGCAAAGCAGCTGCCAAAGCGTCCTCTTCTCTGGTATCAATGTCATCATTAGTCACTCCTTCCCTAGACCCACCATGTCCTCCTCCTGAGGAGTCCCCCGAACTGTTTGAGCACAGTGTTGGGTACATGCTCCAGGAGGATGCCCAGCGTTTCGAAGGATCTGATGATGATACCCAGCTAGAGGAAGGCAGTAGCGTGAGAGCTGAGAGAGGGGATGCTCAAGAAGGACACCAATCTGGCAGTCATGCTCCAGCAGCTGCAGCATACTGCCAGATTGGCTCCAGTGATGAGGAGGGAGGGGATGATGAGGTCACTGACTCCACGTGGGTGCCTAATAGGAGAGAGGAGGAGGAGGAGGATGAGGAGGAGGCACATCTCCAACGAGGCAGGATGCCCTTGGGTGGCCAGCGTATGGGCAGCACACCGACGGAATCACACCGCAGAGCTCCGCCTGTGCAGGGCGCTGCCTCTGCCCGTCATTCAAAAAGTTCTTTGGTGTGGGCCTTTTTTGAGGCGAGTGCATCAGATCGCACAGCTGCTGTTTGCAACATATGTCTCAAGCGTATATCGCGTGGCCAAAACATCAGCCGCTTGGGCACCACATGCTTGATCAGACATATGTTGACCTGCCATGCAGCTCGTTGGCAAGCCTACCTTAAAGACCCACACCAAAGAACAAAGCGGACCTCTCCTTGCACCGCATCAGCTGGGATCTCCAACCCCAGTATACCTTCAGTCCTCTCTGAAACCTGCACTGAGAGGAATGAAGGTGTAGAATTAGGTGTGTCACAGCCAAGTACTTGCGGCCACTCTGCTAGCAGTACACCGACGTCCGATTCTAGCAGGCAAATTTCCCTGCCCCAGCTGCTGGACCGTCGAAAGAAGTTCACTCCCAGCCATCCACATGCCCAGCGGTTGAATGCTAGCTTGGCTAAATTGCTAGCGCTTCAACTGCTGCCTTTTCAGTTGGTAGACTCGGCCCCCTTCCGTGAGTTTGTGCAATGTGCGCTTCCTCAGTGGCAGGTTCCCAAACGCCACTTTTTCTCACGGAAGGCGATTCCGGCTCTCTACAGGCATGTGGAAGGCAATGTCTTGGCCTCGCTGGACAGGGCGGTCAGCGGTAAGGTGCATATTACCGCTGACTCATGGTCCAGCAGGCATGGACAGGGACGTTACCTTTCTTTCACGGCCCATTGGGTCACTCTTTTGGCAGCTGGGAAGGATGCAGGACAAGGTGCAGTAGTGTTGGAGGTTGTTCCGCCGCCACGCCTCCAAAATGCTACTACTGGTTGTGACACACCTCTCTCCTCCACCCCCTCCTCTTCTTCTTCCTCCATGGCCTCTTCCTGTGGTTTGTCCTCGGAACCAGCGGTGCTCCGTAGGCGTTCAAGGGGCTACGCAAGTACGCAGGCAAAAAGATGCCATGCCGTGCTTGCGCTGGTGTGTTTGGGGGACAGGAGCCACACTGGGGCAGAGGTCCTGTCTGCTCTGCAGGGGCAGGCCGAGAGGTGGTTGACGCCACGCCAGCTTAAGCCAGGAATGGTGGTTTGCGACAATGGCACCAACCTCCTCTCCGCCCTCCGACAGGGACAACTGACCCATGTGCCCTGTATGGCTCACGTCCTTAACCTGGTGGTGCAGCGGTTCTTGGGCAGGTACCCGGGCTTACAGGATGTCCTGAGGCAGGCCAGGAAAGTCTGTGTGCATTTCCGCAGATCTTATAATGCCAGTGCTCGCCTGGCTGAGCTGCAAAAAGGAGTTGAACCTGCCCAAGAACCGCCTTATATGTGACATGCCCACCAGGTGGAACTCAACGTTGGCCATGCTGCAGCGGCTGCACACGCAGCAGAGGGCCATCAATGAGTACCTGTGCGACTACGGCACCAGGACAGGGTCAGGGGAGCTCGGGTTTTTTTCACCACGCCAGTGGGGCATGATCAGGGATGCATGCACTGTCCTGGCACCATTTGAGGAGGCCACGAGGATGGTGAGCAGTGACAGTGCATGCATCAGTGACACTGTACCTCTTGTCCACCTGTTGGAGCACACGCTGCGTGGAATAATGGACAGGGCACTTGAGGCAGAACAGAGGCAGGAAGAGGAGGACTTCCTTGCCTCTCAAGGCCCCCTTTACCCAGACAGTGTTCCTTCTGTCCCACCCATCGCACAGGAAGAGGAGGAGGAGGAGGAGGAGGATTGTGTCAGCATGGAGGTGGAGGCTGGCACTCAGCATCATCAGCAGCAGTCTTTTAGGGATGATTTACAGTCCCAAGAAACCAGTGGACTTGTACGTGGCTGGGAGGAGGTAGCTGCGGATCATGTCGTCCTTAGTGACCCAGAGGACTCCGGACTGAATGCCTCAGCTAACCTACGCTGCATGGCCTCCCTGATCCTGCAAAGTCTGCGGAAGGATCCTCGTATTCTTCGGATCAAGGAGAGGGACCATTACTGGCTGGCCACTCTCCTTGATCCACGGTACAAGGGTAAGGTTGCGGACCTTATCTTACCGTTGCAGAGGGAGCAGAGGATGAGACAACTCCGGGAGGCCTTGCAGAAAGGTCTGTGCAACGCGTTCCCAGAGACTGGGAGGTTACAAACTCCTGGTCCTGGACAACGAGTTGCTGAGGCTTCAGGCAGTCAAAGAAGGAGCGGTGGGGAAGGTGGCCATCTGACCGATGCGTTCAGACAATTCTTTAGTCCGCAGCCCCAAAGTATGATCGGTTCCAGCAACCATCGCCAGCGTCTGATATACATGGTGCAGGAATACCTAGGGGCAAGGTCAGACTTGGACACCTTCCCCACCGAAAATCCTCTGGCTTACTGGGTCTTGAGGATGGATCACTGGCCAGAGCTTGCACAGTATGCAATTAAGCTACTGGCCTGTCCTGCATCCAGCGTTCTTTCAGAACGCACATTCAGTGCTGCTGGAGGATTTGTCACGGATCACAGGGTGCGCCTGTCCACCGACTCGGTTGATCGACTGACTTTCATCAAGATGAACCAGTCTTGGATCACCACCAGCTACCACACACCTGATGCTGATATAACAGACTAATTGATTTTAAAATGTCACATCCCTTCAAGACTGATGCTGATGCTGAGTGCCTGTGCTGTTATGTTGACTGGCTATCCTCCTCCTCCTCCTCAATGATACGATTAATGATGATAGCTTGGAAGATCATTTTGGTTTATGGGTGACGCCACCAGTGGCTAAGGCCCAATTTTTCAGCCCCTGTTTAACAGGGGCGTGTAATTACAATTTTTGATGCAATACTTTGCAACAGGCCTCATTGCTGTGCTCCAAGTACAGTATCTGTGAGGGGTTGCAGTGTTGTGCCACCAGTGCCTAAGGCCCAATTTTTCAGCCCCTGTTCAACAGGGGCATGCAATTATAATTATTGATCTAATAATTCACAGCAGGGCCCATTGCTGTGCCCACCAAGAGTAACTGTCAGGCCTTACAGTGTTGTGTCAACACCACCACCACCACCACCACCACCACCACCACCAAAGGCCCAATTTTTCAGCCCCTGTTCAACAGGGGCATGCAATTATAATTATTGATCTAATAATTCACAGCAGGGCCCATTGCTGCGCCCACCAAGAGTAACTGTCAGGCCTTACAGTGTTGTGGCACCAGCACCACCATCAAAGGCCCAATTTTTACTACCACTGTTCAACAATTATATGTTATTACAATTCCTGATATAATAGTTGACAGCAGGGCGTTCCAGCACCCACCAAGAGTAACTGTGAGTGCTTACAGTGTTGTGCCAACACCAACACCTAAGGGGCCAATTTCTGCAGAGTATATACGGCAGGTCCCTACTTTCAAACATCCAACTTACAAACGACTACTACTTGCAAACGGAAGAAGACAACAGGAAGTGAGAGGAAATCTACCCCTTGGAAGGAAAATTCTCTCCTGTAAGAATTAATATGGGAGAAAGGTGTCTCCTCTCTACTGATGCTTTATCACCAATCCTTGTTTCAATAAAAACACCACATTTCAAAAACAGTTGTCATTGGGACGCAAAGTGAGGTGAAATGTTCTGAACAGGGGCACAGACAGCAAAACAAATGTTACAGGGGTGATAACCCTTCCCTATGTTTTCCAAAAAGCTTAAAAATAGATTTTTTGGCTGGAGCTACACTTAAACAATGTACCTGTTCAAAATTACAAACAGATTCTACATAAGAACAAACCTACAGTCCCTGTCTTGTATGCACCGCCTGTATACGGCTGTTCAGAGTATATAGGGCCTTTTTTATTTTGTGTGCGGGGTTCCCCTTAATATCCATACAAGACCCAAAGGGGCTGGTAAGGGGCTGGTAATGGGCTGGGGTGGGGGGGGGGTGATGGGGTAGCTATGCCATGTTTCTTAAAGATTTTCATCCATATTACCGGGACCAGACATTACATTAAAGCCGCAGGCAGTTTTAAATGGCTTTTTTTTCCTTTAGAAATGTAATTTTGTGCAAAAACAGTTCTAAACACGGGAAACACGTGGCACTTCACAGGCATACTTTAGACACCCCCCAGGTACAATATTTAAAGGAATATTTGACTTTTTTTTTTTCACTTTATGCATCATTAAAATGACTGCTCCCGAAAAACTGCCGTTTTTAAAACTTCTTTTTGCATTGATACATGTCCCCTGGTGCAGAACCCGGGTTCCCAAACTCTGTTTAGGACAATAACATGTATAATAGTCGTTATAATTAGCACTTTAGAATTCGAACGTTCGCATCCATTGTATTTAATAGGATTCTAATGTTCGTGCGAACTTTCGGTCCGTTCGCGGGTTCTGGTGCGAACCGAACCCGGGGGTGTTCGGCTCATCACTAACTGTGAGCCCAAAGGCTTGTATTCACTTGCAGCAGGCACTGCTACTCCACTGAAAAGTGAAAGGCAGAGGAGGTGATATCACATTTCCTCCCTGCCTGTTTTAACCCCCTAAATGCCAATCCCTCCAAGTAATAGCACGGTTCACTTTGAACTCCACCTTGTTTCCATTACTCTCAGTAGGTATTAGATGCGCTCTCACCTGATTGTTTGCACATCTAATACCTAAAGGGTTCTGGAAATAAGGTGGAGTTCAAAGTAAATTTCTACACCTAAGTGGAGCACCCCTTTCAGAAGATTTGAGGATATTATTAAACCCAGGAGAAAAAGAAAACCAACATTTGCAGAATTGTAAGTGTTTAACAGTCACCACATCCCTAATTGAATAGACAAAACAAAAACCCCCTTGGAGGTGGGACTTTAAAAGTGACTGAAAAACACACAGAAGTATATCAAAAAATATATAAATTTAATAAATGAGTACAGAAATACAAAAACAATCTGAATATAAAAAAAAACATGGATTATGTACAGATCCAGAAGGCTAATTGCATTAATGAGGAGAAAATATGACATTTATGGTCAGACCCGACAGCTGTTTCGGTAAACCCTTCTTCGGGGGATTTGTAGACATAAAGGTCAGAAGTTGTCTATGGAGAGAAAGATTCTGTTAAATACATAATTGTGATATGGATAAATATCTTATTGTATATATACACAAAAAACAAAATAATTTACAGAAAATAGAATAAATGTTTGCTTACAAAGATTTCCAAAATTGGTTCGACACTCCATGCGTCAACGGGTCACATGCATTGTTATAAAACTGGGGCAAGAAATCAAATACCCCACGGATGGGGGCTCAAATATTGATAGAGTCCAAAGGACTTCAACAAGGGTCCCCCAGATAATGGCGGATGGCAGAGCTGAGGGAGTCTCCACAGGTATTGATGAGTCTATATTCTAAAAGATATTGAGAGAAAGGGGAGACAAAAGAGAGGAGGCAAATCAGCAGTCCACTAGTACATACTTAAACCGCCTATTTTGGCTATGACCTGAGCCAGGTGTAAGAAGTGTATATCCAATATATGTGAGAAAACCTACCAGTATGGTGAAAGATCTCCAAATCAATAAGTAGGAAAGGGAACTTGAGAAAGCTTCACAAATAGAGAGAATCCTCAGTTAAAGACAGTTGCATCAATTATGTACTACTATAACAGTAGTATCCTCAGTATCCAGACAACTGCCGTGTCCAATGCTTCGTGTAGGAAACCTACACGAGGCATTGGACAGGGCAGTTGTCTGGATACTGAGGATTCATACAGGTACTCTTTTCTTGAATGATTTGGAGATCTTTCACCATACTGAATATAAACTCATCAATACCTGTGGAGTCTCCCTCAGCTCTGCCGTCTGCCATTATCTGGGGACCCTTGTTGAAGTCCTTTGGACTCTATCAATATTTGAGCCCCCATCCGTGGGGTATTTGATTTCTTGCCCCAGTTTTATAACAATGCATGTGACCCGTTGACGCATGGAGTGTCGAACCAATTTTGGAAATCTTTACAACTTCTGACCTTTATGTCTACAAATCCCCTGAAGAAGGGTTTACCGAAACAGCTGTCGGGTCTGACAAAATCCATGTGTTTTTTATATTCAGATTGTTTTTGTATTTCTGTACTCATTTATTAAATTTATATATTTTTTGATATACTTCTGTGTGTTTTTCAGTCACTTTTAAAGTCCCACCTCCAAGGGTTTTTTTTGTTTTGTCCATTATTAAACCCAGAGACTGGTTGTTAAGGTATGTACTTACCGAGGCTGAGATGCCGAGAGTGGTTCACCTTTGCGACTTGACACACTCCACCCCCTGGAGGTGAGACAGAGAGTGGATGGCGAGAAGCGGCACCGGCTACCGGCAGGTACTTGTAGATGGTCCGGTAGTGCTGAGTAGACTGAAGAGCAGGCTTCAAGCAGGAACTAGCTGGATTGGTAAAGTTCAAACAGCAGGAGACAATTGAAGCCGGTGCAGGCTGAGTCCGGGTTGCAATTGCAGAGGTAACAGTCCCGGCTGGGGGTCTAGCACAGCAAAAGGTAACAAGTCCAGAAAATACCGGGAACAAGGCAGGAGTTCAAAGGAAACGTGGAAGTCCAAAGGTACAAGCAAGAGGTCAAGGATTGTAGACAGGCAGCAGATCCGAGTCACAGGCCGAGGGTCAAACACAAGAGAAGGCAGAAGTCCGTATAACAAGCCGAGGGTCAGGTCCAGGAGAGAGATCAGAGGAATCAAGCCAGTTCGGGTCACAAGGAGATTTTCAAGGTAGTTTTCCAGAGTCTTGGGTACACAGGAAAGCTGACAAACCAGTAACTTGTCAGTGCAACTGGGTTTCATTAAATAGGCCCGCCTGGATTCCCATTGGTGCGCCGGCGCGCGCACCCGAGAACGTAGAAGCGCCGTCCCACACACGCGCATGCGCCGAAGCGTCATTCCGCTGCGTGTGCGCATTGGGCGCTGATTGGCGCTGTTGGACGGAAGATTTCCCTGACAGTGCCCCCCTCCTAGGGGCGGACTCTGGACGCCCAGACTAGACATGAACTCGGGATGTTCCTGGTGAAAGATTCGAATTAGACGGGGAGCATGTAGGTTCCTAGATGGTTCCCAAGAGTTATCCTCTGGGGGATACCCCTTCCATTTGATTAAATACTGTAATTGCCTGCCTCTTTTCCTGCAGCCCAAGATAGATTCCACCACGTACTCGTTTTCACCATCCACCTCCACAGGTGGAGGAGGTGGCTCATCCCTTCCCGGGAAGGAGCTGGAGACTACCGGTTTCAACAGAGACGTGTGGAAGACCGGGTGTATCCTGTAAGAGTCGGGCAGTGCCAATTCAAAGGCCACAGAGTTGATTACTCGCTTGATTTTAAAAGGTCCTATGAATCTTGGTCCCAATTTCCGTGAAGGGATCGGCAATTTGAGGTTGGTGGCGGAGAGCCATACTTCCTCCCCAACTTTGAAGATTGGATTTTCCTTCCTACCTTTGTCATAGTGTCTCTTGTAAGACTCCTGGGCGTTTTGCATCATTTCCTGAAGTGTCAGAAAATTAGATTGGACAAAGGCTATCCGATCTTGAACAGCAGGAACAGAGCTCTCCGGAATTTCATCAGGGAGGAAGGAAGGATGGAAGCCAAAGTTGGCCCAAAAAGGAGTTTGACTGGTGGCTGAATGCACCGAGTTGTTATATGCAAATTCAGCGTAGGATAATAGGGAGGACCAATCGTCTTGTGAGGCTGAGCAAAAGCAACGGAGATATTGTTCTAGAGTTTGATTGGTTCTCTCTGTCTGTCTGTTGCTCTGGGGGTGATATGCCGATGATAGGCAAATCTTGACTTCTAAAGATTTGCAAAGTTCCTTCCAGAATTTCGACGTGAATTGAACGCCTCTGTGAGAGGTGATGCTCTTAGGCACCCCATGGAGCCTGATTATCTCCTGAAAAAAGGCTTTGGCTGTATCTGCAGCAGAGGGGGTACCGATCATGGGCACGAAGTGTGCCATTTTGGAGAGGCGGTCAATTACGACCAGAATCGTGGTAAAACCTCCAGAGGGCGGTAGATCTACAATGAAATCCATGGACACATCTGCCCATGGACGTTCAGGGATAGGCAAAGGTTTGAGTAGCCCCCAACTCTTGGTTTTGGGTCCCTTATTCCGTTGGCAATGGGTACAGGAGGCAACATAGGACTTGCAATCTTGCCTCCAACCAGGCCACCAGAAGGAGCGGGAGATTAGTTCCATGGTTTTTCGGGCTCCAAAGTGGCCAGCTAGTTTGTGGTCGTGGAAAGTTTTTAGAATCAGTTGCCTCGTTTCCAGAGGGATGAAGACTTTACCTTGGGACCAGAGCAAGTCATTACGCTTCTCCAGGGAAGGGGTTACTTGGTCAGGACAATGCTTAGAGGCAGCTTTTATGGAGGTTAGCAGATCAGCCTGTGGGATGAGCAGAAAGTTTTGTGCTGATAGGATGGTACTTGGTTCCTCTGCTTGAGGGGTCTCGGGAAACATCCTAGAGAGTGCATCCGCCTTCACGTTCTTGGAACCGGGCCTATAAGAAATATGAAAGTTAAACCTGGTGAAGAAGAGGGCCCATCGGGCTTGTCTGGGTCGTAGACATTTTGCTGTTCTCAGATATTCTAGATTTTTATGATCCGTGAATATCATGACAGGGTGAGGGGCTCCCTCCAGAAGGTATCGCCATTCTTCCAGGGCGAATTTGATAGCCAATAGTTCCCGGTCTCCGACGTCATAATTACGTTCCGGAGAAGTTAGTTTACGAGAGGCAAAGGCTACTGGATGAAGAAGGGATTTGGGGCCCTGCCTTTGAGAGAGGATGGCCCCAGTGGCTGACTCGGAAGCGTCTACTTCCAGGGTAAACGGCAGTAGCGGATCCGGATACTTCAATACAGGTGCCGATGTGATTGCGTTTTTTAGTTTATCGAAGGCATCCTGGGCTTCCTGTGACCAGTGGAAGCGGTAGCCCTGGCGTGTCAGTTGGGTTATAGGTGCCACAATAGAGGAGAACCCCACAATGAACCTCCTGTAGAAGTTGGCAAAACCTATAAACCGTTGTACCCCTTTCTTGTCTGTTGGGGCTGGCCATTCCTGGATAGCTTTGACTTTCTGTGGGTCCATTGCGACCCCATTGGTAGAAATAATAAATCCCAGAAATTGCACAGTGGTTTTCTCAAAGTCACATTTCTCGGCCTTGAGGTAAAGTCTATGTTCTCGGAGAATAGTGAGGACCTTGATGACATGGATCCGATGCAGTTCAAGGGGGGACGAGAAAATAAGAATATCGTCTAGGTAGACTACTAGGAAGTCGTCCAGGTGTTCATGGAAAATGTCATTGACCAGGTGCTGGAAAGTAGCTGGGGCGTTGCAAAGCCCGAATAGCATGACCAAGTATTCAAAATGACCGAACCTAGATCTAAAAGCGGTCTTCCATTCGTCTCCAGCCCTGATCCGGATGAGGTTGTAGGCCCCTCGAAGGTCCAGTTTAGAGAAGATCCGAGCTGATCGGAATCGTTGGAACAACTCCGGGATGAGAGGCAGCGGGTATCTGTTTTTAATAGTAATTTTATTTAATTCCCTATAGTCGATGCAGGGCCTCAGAGTCCCGTCTTTTTTTTCAACGAAAAAGATTCCGGCACCGGCTGGGGAAAAAGAGGGGCGAATGAATTTATTTTCCAGATTTTCCTCAATGTAGGCCTTGAGGGCCTTCAACTCAGATTCGGACAAGGGAAAGATGCGGCCGAATGGAATTTTGGAGCCAGGCAAAAGGTCAATGGGGCAATCGTAGGGCCGATGTGGTGGTAGGCGGTCAGCCTGCTGTTTGTCGAAGACGTCCCGGAATTCCAAGTATGCTGATGATACATGTGGTAGGTTATCCGGTTGAGGGGTTAAAGTAGCACAGACAGTTGGAAGTGCGGAGAGACAGTGTTGGGAACAATACGAAGAAGTGAAGTTAACTTCCCTTTTGGCCCAGTTTATATGAGGCTCATGTGCTTGCAGCAAAGGGAGGCCCAGGATGATGGGGAACATGGGAGATGGGATGAGGTCAAATCGGAGGTATTCTTGGTGGCCTGAATCCGTGATAGCAAGGACGGGTTTTGTTTCTTGCGTAATTACCCGTGAACGAGGCAGGGATCCATCCGCCAGACGAACCTGAAGATAACGGTCCTTGGTTTGCAGAGGAAAGTGAAGTTGGGAAGCAAGTGAAAAGTCCAGAAAGCAGCTGCAGGCTCCTGAATCAATAATCGCCGGTAGGCGGGTTACTCCTGTTGGTAGCTGTAGAGAAATAGAAAGAACAACATAAGTCTGTGGTAAGCCAGAAACTTGGTAGTTCAAAGTGTCTTTGGGGGTACACTTACTAGGTCTTACTGGGCAGCTCCGAAGGAAATGGCAGTAAAGATACAGATTGGCCTGACGCCTGCGCTGCTTTTCCTCAGGAGAAAGGGGAGGACGAACCAGACCAAGCTGCATGGGTTCAGGCTCGGGAGGAGAAGATGCTGTAGGAACTTGGATGGGTGGATAGGCAGGAGCTGATCGGGGCAAAGTCCAGTTCGGATGGGTAGTCTGGAAACGCTCAGAACGCCGCTCCCGCAGGCGTCTGTCAAGCTGAGTGACAGACTGGATCAAATCTTCCAGAGTAGTTGGAACACCAATCCTGGCCAGCTCATCTTTAAGAGCCTCAGACAGTCCTTGGCGATACTGGTATTTGAGGGCCGTCTCATTCCAGCCAGTGTCAGCTGACCATTTCCGGAATTCTGCCGTGTAGTCCTCCACCGGCCTTCTCCCCTGGGTTAAACTGTGGAGAACAGACTCAGCTGTGGCTGATCGCTGAGGATCGTCATACAGCTGCGCCATACTCTCGAAGAAGGTGTCCACGGAATCTAGTATGGGGCTGCTTTGCTCCATCAGGTCATGGGCCCAGGCCTGAGGTTCGTCGGTTAGAAGGGAGATGACGAACCCCACCTTTACCACTTATGAAGAAAAAGTCCTGGGTTGAAGGGCGAGGTAAAGAGAACATGCGTTTTTGAAAGCCCGATATTTCTTACGGACGCCAGAAAATCGTTCAGGCAGAGGGACCCTGGGTTCAGGGGTAGCCATTACTACGGTAGGGTTTGCCTGATTTTGAGACGTGGAGGCAACATTGGCAGCGGTGGCAGCAGGTGATGCTGGTCCTGTAGCTCCAGTAAGTAGCTGAAAGCGGCCATCCATTTGGACATAACCTTCTTGTAATTTCTGAATCGCATCGGTTAGTGCGGTGACTTGCTGACAGAGGGTCTCGAACGGTGAATGCACCCTGTCGGCCTCAGACATCTGGCTGGTTTGTACTGTTAAGGTATATACTTACCGAGGCCGAGATGCCGAGAGTGGTTCACCTTTGCGACTTGACGCACTCCACCCCCTGGAGGTGAGACAGAGAGTGGATGGCGAGAAGCGGCACCGGCTACCAGCAGGTGGTGGGTACTTGTAGACGGTCCGGTAGTGCTGAGTAGACTGAAGAGCAGGCTTCAAGCAGGAACTAGCTGGATTGGTAAAGTTCAAACAGCAGGAGACAATTGAAGCCGGTGCAGGCTGAGTCCGGGTTGCAATTGCAGAGGTAACAGTCCCGGCTGGGGGTCTAGCACAGCAAAAGGTAACAAGTCCAGAAAATACCGGGAACAAGGCAGGAGTTCAAAGGAAACGTGGAAGCCCAAAGGTACAAGCAAGAGGTCAAGGATTGTAGACAGGCAGCAGATCCGAGTCACAGGCCGAGGGTCAAACACAAGAGAAGGCAGAAGTCCGTATAACAAGCCGAGGGTCAGGTCCAGGAGAGAGATCAGAGGAATCAAGCCAGTCCAGGTCACAAGGAGATTTTCAAGGTGGTTTTCCAGAGTCTTGGGTACACAGGAAAGCTGACAAACCAGCAACTTGTCAGTGCAACTGGGTTTCTTTAAATAGGCCCGCCTGGATTCCTATTGGTGCGCCGCCGCGCATGCGCACGCGCCGCTGCGTCGGCGCGCACCCGAGAACGTAGAAGCGCCGTCCCGCGCACGCGCATGCGCCGAAGCGTCATTCCGCCGCGCGTGCGCATTGGGCGCTGATTGGCGCTGTTGGACGGAAGATTTCCCTGACACTGGTGGACTTAAGCCACCATAGACAGATTTAATTTTCTGCTGAACCAGACTGGTTGTACAGAATTCAATCTATCAACTGACTTCAGTACTTCTTTTTTTGGGCGATCACTGCTGGCTGCTATAGCAGCCAGCAGTGATCACTGTATTCTGATGGCTGGAAAACTTTCACCCCCACAGAGAATGACCGCTTCACACTGCCCCCACAGAGAGTGACCCCTTTGCACTGCGGGCAATGTGGAACAGTCTCTCTCTCTGTGCAGGCAGTGTCAAGTGGTCTCTCTGTGCAGGCGGTGTCAAATGGTCACTCTCTCTCTGTGCAGGCAGTGTCAAGCAGTTTCTCTCTCTCTGTCCAGGCAGTGTGAAGCAGTTCCTCTCTCTCTCTGTGCAGGCAGTGTCAAATGGTCATTCTATACAGGCAGTGTCAAGTGGTCTCTTTCTGTACAGGCAGTGTCAAGTAGTCTCGCTCTCTCTCTGTGCAGGCAGTGTCAAATGGTCTCTCTCTCTCTTTGTGCAGGCAGTGTCAAGCAGTCTCTCTCTCTGTGCAGGCAGTGTCAAATAGACTCTCTCTGTACAGGCAGTGTCAAGCGGTCTCTCTCTCTGTGCAGGCAGTGCCAAGCGGTCTCTCTCTCTGTGCAGGCAGTGTCAAATGGTCTCTCTCTGTGCAGGCAGTGTCAAGCGGTCTCTCTCTCTGTGCAAGCTGTATTGCTTTTTAAGGGACAGTTTGCCCGCACAATATTAATTTTAAGTTCTTTTTAACGAAAGATATTTTTGAATACAAGACAACCTATATGACATAGTCTATAATGTGAAACTTATTCACGGAGATGTGTGATCATACAAAATAGCTACATTTATTGGTTGACAAAAAGCAAATAGTACATGAAATTAAAATACCAATTGCATTACATGAACGACTTCAAAATCAATAAAATTACCCGCAAAAAGGGCATACAGTCCCTTAATGCTATCATGATAGATTCTCAATAGGTTCAACAACCTTGTATAATTGACAATGAAACAGAACGTCTGTATTTCACACAACCAACCGTTACTATACTGCAGGAGTGGTTAACAATGTGAAATAAATTGGACGTTTGTTTTGTCACTAAGATTGGAACTATGCAAAAAGAAAAATATAATGAAAAATTGAATCTTTTCAAAAACATCTACCAGTTGTTGGTTAATGAGAATAAATCATAATTGCAGAATATTCAATACTTCAATATTTTGAGAACAACAATGAATTCAAGATAAGATCAAAAATGGCATATCTACCCATTCCATAATGGCAATTTCCTACTGGCAAGTGACCAGAGTTAAGATGGCTGCCGTGGCTTTCAGGTATCGGGTGTCTAGGAATCTTCATGAGTGTAAGAATATGTCTTCATGCATGGTGCATGGGTGTCAGTCTGTCAGAGTGTGGATCTCCCAGTGTGCCCCTCAGGGTGGGTCCCTGAGTGTCTCCCCGGCTGGTGTGAGTGAGGGCGTGTGTGGGAGTCCTCGGTCAGTGTCTTTCCGTCTAATTTTTCTTCCCTTTAAATATTGTCTCTGGACAATAAGATTATAAAAATTATCCTAAGTTCTTCCCAAAGGAGGTGGGTCTTCCACTCATTGGTGGCTGCAGATAGGGGAGTTACTGTCCAAAAACCTCTGGTTTCTATAGGTTGGTGATTTAATCATTAACTGTTATCTGGATTTTGGGAACCTCAAGTAATACCACTTTCAACCACCGGGCATTAACTCTTTAAGTTAATATATTCTATTTTCAGAATGTGTACAATATATATACTGTTGGGTATATGTATGGATATTTATCTTCGGGTAATCCGGTATATATAACATACTTCTAATATACTTTTGATTCATTAACATAACATAATATGTTTCATATTTCTGTCTAAAAATATATCTATAAGCTGTATTTTCTAAACAGGGTACAGATTATATGTCAATCAATATAACATTCAATATTTATCTATATATATTTTGAATATGTGGTAATCTCTAAACATAAGTTCCTTTATATTCTATAATCACAATTTGACGTATTTCATAATGCTAATTAACTCTTTAAGACACTTCTATATATAAAATCACAATGGTGTCTATATTCATTCTTCTAACACAGTCCCTAGGTCAACAGATACTAAAATCATATTTTTCCCTATGACCTAAAATGTCATTGATAATCTAAACATAATATTTATTTATTACCTACCTATATCTATATATGCAGATATATAAGAAAATTATACCTGGTTTGATTTATTTATGGTTTGTACAAAGGCATTCCGATTGACCTAACTTCCTCTATTACTACTATATGTTAGGATGCACTATTAAGCAGTTCACAAAATGTATGGCAAAATTGTAATATAACATTTTGTATATATATGTATATTATGTGAGCTGTAATGTCATGTTTAGTTCCAGTTTCAGTTGCTTGTTAATAATGGACTGGTTTTCCTTAAGACAAGATACCAGTTCAGCTGTGTAAACAAATCCTTCTCATGGATCCTTCTTGGTCAATATCATCCATTGTTTCTATACGGATAGTATCAACATCGCTGTTTACTAAAGTCTTTCTCACAATGGGTGATATCAGAGAGAGATCTTACCTCCAGGATAAATGCTTAGTTGGTTATCTGTGGAAAATGTCTTCTATGAAAAAGGGCTTTCTAACCAACCCAGATATTAAGCATTTCTTGTTTGTCTACTAAAACTGGGACAACATCCCTTTGTTTTGTGACGAAAGTCACCATTGCTCTAACTCTCAAAACAGGCTCGTAAATGTTACAGATGACTCATCCATTGACCATTGGAAAAACATGTGTTTTGCTCTGTAAGGTTCACAAGTACAATAGTTTGCTTTACCCTTGAGGCCTACTGGACTTCCAAATTTCTGCCAGTATATTTTTAAATTATTATTATTATTATTAGGGAAAACCACAACAAGGCAGTGTCAA
The DNA here is from genome assembly GCA_029206835.1 of Rana muscosa. Lineage (NCBI taxonomy): Eukaryota > Metazoa > Chordata > Amphibia > Anura > Ranidae > Rana > Rana muscosa. The sequence continues at coordinate 585,015,440 of CM055116.1, forward strand.
ATGGTCTCTCTCTGTGCAGGCAGTGTCAAGCAGGCTCTTTCTCTGTGCAGGCAGTGTCAAATCGTCTCTCTCTCTGTGCAGGCAGTGTCAAGCGGTCTCTCTCTGTGCAGGGAGTTTCAAATGGTCTCTCTCTCTCTGTGCAGGCAGTGTCAAGCGGTCTCTCTCTCTCTCTGTGCAGGCAGTGTCAAGCGGTCTCTCTCTCTCTCTCTCTGTGCAGGCAGTGTCAAGCGGTCTCTCTCTTTGTGCAGGCAATGTCAAGCGGTCTCTCTGTGCAGGCAGTGTCAAATGGCCTCTCTCTCTCCGTGCAGGCAGTGTCAAGCAGGCTCTTTCTCTGTGCAGGCAGTGTCAAATGGTCTCTCTCTCTCTCTCTGTGCAGGCAGTGTCAAATGGTCTCTCTCTCTGTGCAGGCAGTATCAAGTGGTCTCTCTCTCTCTGCAGGCAGTGCCAAGTGGCCTCTCTCTGTTCAGGCAGTGTGAAGCGGTCTCTCTCTCTCTGTGCAGGCAGTGTCAAATGGTGTCTCTCTTTCTGTGTAGGCAGTGTCAAGCGGTCTCTCTCTCTCTCTGTGCAGGCAGTGTTAGATGGTGTCTCTCTTTCTGTGCAGGCAGTGTCAAGCGGTCTCTCTCTCTGTGCAGGCAGTGTTAAGCAGTCTCTCTCTTTCTCTGTGCAGGCAGTGTCAAGCAGTCTCTCTCTCTCTGCAGGCAGTGTCAATCGGTCTCTCTCTCTGTGTGCAGGCAGTGTCAAGCGGTCTCTCTCTCTCTCTCTGTGCAGGCAATGTCAAGCGGTCTCTCTGTGCAGGCAGTGTCAAATGGCCTCTCTCTCTCTCTCTGTGCAGGCAGTATCAAGCAGGCTCTTACTCTGTGCAGGCAGTGTCAAATGGTCTCTCTTTCTCTCTCTGTGCAGGCAGTGTCAAATGGTCTCTCTCTCTGTGCAGGCAGTGTCAAGCGGCCTCTCTCTCTCTGTGCAGGCAGTGCCAAGTGGCCTCTCTCTCTGTCCAGGCAGTGTCAAGTGCTCTCTCTCTGTGCAGGCAGTGTAAAATGGTGTCTCTCTCTCTCTGTGCAGGCAGTGTCAAGCGGTCTCTCTCTCTCTCTCTCTCTGTGCAGGCAGTGCCAAGTGGCCTCTCTCTCTCTGTGCAGGCAGTGTCAAATAGTCTCTCGCTGTACAGGCAGTGTCAAGCGGTCTCTCTCTGTGCAGGCAGTTTCAAATTGTCTCTCTCTGTGTGCAGGCAGTGTCAATCGGTCTCTCTCTCTCTCTCTCTGTGCAGGCAGTGTCAAGCGGTCTCTCTCTGTGCAGGCAGTGTCAAATGGTCTCTCTCTCTGTGCAGGCAGTGTCAAGCAGGCTCTTTCTCTGTGCAGGCAGTGTCAAATGGTCTCTCTCTCTGTGCAGGCAGTGTCAAGCGGTCTCTCTCTGTGCAGGGAGTTTCAAATGGTCTCTCTCTCTCTCTGTGCAGGCAGTGTCAAGCGGTCTCTCTCTCTCTCTCTGTGCAGGCAGTGTCAAGCGGTCTTTCTCTCTGTGCAGGCAGTGTCAAGCGGTCTCTCTCTCTTTGTGCAGGCAATGTCAAGCAGTCTCTCTGTGCAGGCAGTGTCAAATGGCCTCTCTCTCTCCGTGCAGGCAGTGTCAAGCAGGCTCTTTCTCTGTGCAGGCAGTGTCAAATGGTCTCTCTCTCTCTCTGTGTGTGCAGGCAGTGTCAAATGGTCTCTCTCTCTGTGCAGGCAGTGTCAAGCGGTCTCTCTCTCTCTCTCTCTCTCTCTCTGCAGGCAGTGCCAAGTGGCCTCTCTCTCTGTGCAGGCAGTGTCAAAATGGTCTCTCTCTCTGTGCAGGCAGTGTCAAATGGTGTCTCTCTTTCTGTGCAGGCAGTGTCAAGCGGTCTCTCGCTCTCTCTCTCTGTGCAGGCAGTGCCAAGTGGCCTCTCTCTCTGTGCAGGCAGTGTCAAATGGTCTCTCTCTGGCAATATGGAGCAGTCTCCCCCTCTCTCTCTCTGTGCGGGGAATGTGGTGTAAATGGATGGTGAGCTGATTCAGTGGATCTGTGTGTGTAAACACAGAGATCCACATCCTGTCAGGGAGAGGAGACCAATGGTGTGTCCCTTGTACATAGGGACACCGATCGGTCACCTACCCCCAGTCAGTCCCCTCCCCCCACAGTTAGAATCACTCCTGGGAACACATTTAACCCCTTAACCACTTGATCGCCCCTAGTGTTAACCCCTTCATAAATCTATCCCCTATTTTGTAGGCGCTATTACTTTTGTGCAAACCAATCAATATACGCTTATTGCAATTTTTTTACCAAAAATATGTAGAAGAATACATATCGGCCTAATTTAAGAAAAATAAATGTTTTTTTTTTTTTTTTAAATTGGGATATTTATTATAGCATAAAGTAAAAAATATTGTGTTTTTTTCAAAATTGACAGTCTATTTTTGTTTATAGCGCAAAAAATAAAAACCGCAGAGATGATCAAATACCACCAAAAGAAAGCTCTATTTGTGGGAAAAAAGGACGTAAATTTTATTTGGGAGCCACATCGCACAACCGCGTAATTGTCATTCAAAGCGTGACAGTGCTGAAAACTGAAAATTGGCCTGGGCAGGAAGGGGGTGAAAATGCCCGGTAATGAAGTGGTTAAGAAAGGACCACCCCACCCGATCGAATGCCTTCAACCGAAAGGAGGCACACTGGTATTTTAGCTGGTTGGGCGTAGCCCATAAGTAGGAAGGTTTTTATCGTGTTGTCGCATGCTTCTCTTCCTTGAACAAATCCGGCCTGGTCTGTATGTACCAGGCTCGGAAGAAGAGGTTGGAGACGTAACGCAATCGATTTAGAGTAGATTTTATTGTCTACCCCAATTAAGGATATCGGACGGTAGCTAGAGCATAGTGTTAAATCCTTTTCTGGTTTAGCTGAGTTGGAAAAGGATTAATAGAAGAGCTGGAGTTAAAGTGGTTGTAAACCCACTTTTTCAACTTGCACCTACAGGTAAGCCTAGATTAAGGCTTACCTGTAGGTGCAAGAAATATCTCCTAAACCTACACGGTTTAGGAGATATTTACTAAAAAGACAGGCGCATTCATGGGGTTAATCCCATTCACAAAATCGGCTACTTCCCAGCAATCGCTGGGCGTAGCCGAATGAAAACGCTCTCGCGCGCATGCGCAGAGTGACGTCTCCGCCGCTCCGGCCAATCACAGCGCCGGAGCGGCGCTGTGATTGGCTGGTGCGGCGCTGTGATTGGCTGGTGCGGCGAAACCCAGAAGTAACATTCCGGCTATCGCCACAGTGATGTCTGCGGCCGGACAGAGGGACGCGGACTGCCTCGGGGGCCCCGATCCAAGGTAAGTGGTACATAATGAGCTATTATGCTAGTCATAATAGCTTATTATGCCTTTCTCTTACAGGTTGGCCAAAAAGAAAAAAAAAAAGTGGGTTTACAACCACTTTAAACACTTGGAGCATGAATGGGGATAAATATTCTTTATAAGTTTTATAGAATTTTGGGCTGAATCCATCTGGGCCAGGACTCTTACCTGGTGGGATATCAACAATTACACCCAATAGTTCCTCATTAGAGATGAGCTTCGAGTTTGAGTCGAACATGAGTTTGACTCGAACATCAGCTGTTCGATGAACATCAAACATTATGGGCCGTCCGCGCCAAATTCGAGCGGAGCGTCACGGCCCATAATTCACTGTGTCATCGCAGTGCATTGCTGGCTGATGATTGGCCAAGCATGCACTATGACCCGCATTCTTTGGCCAATAACAGCGCCGTCAGCACAGAGAGCCATAATTGGCCAAAGGCAGGGTGCCTTTGGCCAATTATAGCTCAGGGCATTAAGTACACGCCCCACACTATATAAGGCCTCCTGCACGTCGGCCTTGTGTAGTGTGTTCCGGTGGAGAGAGAGATAGAGAGAGATAGAGAGAGAGAGTGTAATTTAATTTCATTTAGATAGATTGAGCAGGCAGTTGATTCAGTTAGCTCCAGTATATTTAGTATATATATCTACATCCCAGGCTTTGTATATATATATATATATATATATATATATATATATATATATATATATATATATATATAGTTTAGCTAGATCTCACTGCAGAGCGTTCCTGGTGTACTGTTCCTAATATACTACAGGCAGGCAGTTGATTCAGTTAGCTGCAGTATATTCAGTATACTGTAACCAGTTTAGCTAGATCTCACTACAGACCGTTCCTGTTGTACTGTTCCTAATATACTACAGGCAGGCAGTTGATTCAGTTAGCTGCAGTATATTCAGTATACTGTATCCAGTTTAGCTAGATCTCACTGCAGACTGTTCCTGTTGTACTGTTCCTAATATACTACAGGCAGGCAGTTGATTCAGTTAGCTGCAGTATATTCAGTATACTGTATCCAGTTTAGCTTGATCTCACTGCAGACCATTCCTGTTGTACTGTTCCTAATATACTACAGGCAGGCAGTTGATTCAGTTAGCTGCAGTATATTCAGTATACTGTATCCAGTTTAGCTAGATCTCACTGCAGACCGTTCCTGTTGTTCTGTTTCTAATATACTACAGGCAGGCAGTTGATTCAGTTAGCTGCAGTATATTCAGTATATATATACATCCCAGCTTTGTGTGTATATATATATATATATATATATATATATATATATATATATATACACTGTATCCAGTGCAGCTAGATCTCACTGCAGGCCATTCCTGGTGTACCTATTCAAATACATTTTCAGGCAGGTCAGGCAGGTGATTCAGTGATCTGTAATGCATAAAATATATACTGTCTCCTACATATACAATCAGGTCCATAAATATTGGGACATCGTCACAATTATAATCTTTTTGGTTATATACACCACCACAATGGATTTGAAATGAAACGAACAAGATATGCTTTAACTGCAGACTTTCAGCTTTAATTTGAGGGTATTTACATCCACATCAGGTGAACGGTGTAGGAATTACAACAGTTTGTATATGTGCCTCCCACTTTTTCAGGGACCAAAAGTAATGGGACAATTGGCTGCTCAGCTGTTCCATGGCAAGGTGTGTGTTATTTTCTCATTATCCCATTTACAAGGAGCAGATTAAAGGTCCAGAGTTCACTTCAAGTGTGCTATTTTCATTTGGAATCTGTTGCTGTCAACTCTCAATATGAGATCCAAAGAGCTGTCACTATCAGTGAAGCAAGCCATCATTAGGCTGAAAAAACAAAACAAACCCATTAGAGAGATAGCAAAAACATTAGGTGTGGCCAAATCAACTGTTTGGAGCATCCTTAAAAAGAAAGAACGCATCGGTGAGCTCAGCAACACCAAAAGACCCGGAAGACCACGGAAAACAACTGTGGTGGATGACCGACGAATTCTTTCCCTGGTGAAGAAAACACCCTTCACAACAGTTGACCAGATCAAGAACACTCTCCAGGAGGTAGGTGTATGTGTGTCAAAGTCAACAATCAAGAGAAGACTTCACCAGAGTGAATACAGAGGGTTCACCACAAGATGTAAACCATTGGTGAGCCTCAAAACCGGAAGGCCAGATTAGAGTTTGCCAAACAACATCTAAAAAAGCCTTCACAGTTCTGGAACAACATCCTATGGACAGATGAGACCAAGATCAACTTGTACCAGAGTGATGGGAAGAGAAGATTATGGAGAAGGAAAGGAACTGCTCATTATCCAAAGGTTCCAGGACAGATACCCGTAGATCCTCGGTGATATAGATCTTGTCCTTATGCCAGAGCAACCCGTCCTTAACCTGCAGTTCCAATTCAGGAGAGGGCAACTGCCCTGCAGAGGCTTGTTTAAGTCTGGAGAGCAGGTTTTCCTGAAGCAAGAGGAAATTCCCAGGGGCAAGGATGGTATCCGGAAGAGAAACTTCTTTGGGTTTGTGAAACATCCGAGACAAGGCGTCAGGCTTAGTGTTCTTGGAACCTGGACGATACGTGACATGGAACGAAAACCTGGAGAAAAAGAGTGCCCATCTGGCTTGTCGTGGTTTCAGTCTCTTTGCAGATCTCAGATATTCCAGGTTCTTATGGTCAGTAAATATCAGAATTGGATGGGCAGCTCCCTCCAGCAGATAGCGCCATTCTTCTAGCGCAGACTTAATCGCCAGCAACTCCCGATCCCCCACGTCATAGTTCCTCTCTGCCATTGACAACTTGCATGAGAAGAAGGCCACTGGGTGAAGCAGGGCCTTGGTTCCTTGTCTCTGGGACAATATTGCCCCTACAGCGATTTCGGATGCGTCTACCTCGAGGACGAATGGCAAAGAGGAATCCGGATGCTTCAAGACGGAGGCAGAGGTAAAAAGTCCCTTAAGGGCCTCAAAGGCCTTTTGGGCCTTGGAGGACCAATGGAAGCGGTTCCCCTGTTGGGTTAATTGAGTGATTGGTGCAATGGTGGCCGAGAATCCTCTGATGAACTTGCGGTAAAAATTGGCAAAACCGATGAAACGTTGGATTCCCTTCTTGTCTGTAGGGATTGGCCAGTCTAGGATTGCAGCAATCTTCTGGGGGTCCATCTCGATGCCCTCACTGGAGATGATTAATCCCAAGAATGGTATACTTCCCTGCTCGAACGCACATTTTTCGGCTTTCGCATATAGGCCATGTTGTCGAAGCCGGGCCAACACACTCTTGACATGCCTGCGATGGGATTCGAGGGAGGAAGAGAAAATTAATATGTCGTCTAGATAGACGATAACAAATAAGTCCAGAAAGTCCCGAAGGGCATCATTAATGAAGTATTGAAACGTGGCGGGGGCATTGCACAACCCGAAAGGCATCACTAAATACTCGAAGTGCCCAAATCGAGTACGGAAAGCAGTCTTCCATTCATCTCCGTCCCTGATGCGGACCAAATTATAGGCTCCACGGAGATCAAGCTTGGTGAAGACATTGGCAGCCCCCAGTCACTGGAATAACTCTGGCATCAAAGGAAGGGGATAACGGTTCTTCACCGTAATTTTATTTAATTTGCGAGAATCCACGCAAGGTCGAAGGGTATGGTCCTTTTTCTCGACGACAAAGATGCCTGCGCCAGCTGGAGATGTGGACAGGCGAATAAACCCCTTCTTCAGGTTTTCGTCAACGTATTCCCTTAGTGCCCCCTGTTCAACCTCTGTCATCAGAAAAATCCTTCCAAATGGGATTTCAGCCCGGGTAATAGTTCAATGGGGCAGTCGTAGGCTCGATGGGGTGGTAGAACCTCCGCCCGTTGTTTACTGAATACATCCAGGTACTCGTGATAGACTTCTGGAATAGACTGACGTAATTCAGCTTCTGAGTCCAGGCAGAGCAGGTTAGACGGCCCATGAGGGGTGTGAGAGCCACAGAACTGCTGGCAGTAAGGTGACGAAAAGGTGACTTCCCCTGTGGCCCAGTTGATGGCAGGGTTGTGAGCTTGCAGCCAGGGCATACCGAGGATCACAGGGAATAATGGAGAAGAGATGATGTCCATACGTAACAGTTCGTGGTGGGAGCTGGAAATGACAGCAGGAATAGGAGCAGTCTCTAGAACTACAGGGCTGGATTTAATAGCAGACCCATCAGCCAGATGAACAGAGAGTCCATGGGTCTTGGGAAGGAGAGGAATCCGATGTGTAGCAGCGAATGAAGAGTCCATGAAACAACTGCAGGCCCCAGAATAAATAATGGTGGGGGTTGGTAGGGTCTTTCCTGAAAGCTGCAATGAGACTGAAAGGGCAAGATGAGATGCAGTCTTGGCTATAGGACCCGTGTATTCAGGAATCATAGAGAGACATTTACGGAGCTTCAGAGGGCAGTTCCTAACGTAATGTCCAGGCTCTCCGCAATAGAGACACAGATTGTTCATCCGACGACATTGTCGCTCCTCTGGGGTAAGGGTAGGACGAAGAACCCCAAGCTGCATGGGCTCAGGTGAGTTGGGTGCGGAAGCTGGTGATGTAGCGGGTACTGGGTGCAGGTGACTTGGAGCCCTTGGGAGCATCCAGGTTGGGTGAGAAAACCCCGCAGCTCTCTCAGCCCTTCGTTCTCTTAGGCGTCGATCGATCTGTATGGTTAAATCGATCAACGCATTAAAATTCTGTGGCCCCCCAACTCTAGCCAGCTCATCTTTCAGAGGATCAGAGAGTCCCATGCGGAACTGGTGATGGAGAGCGGCATCGTTCCAGTCCGTATCTGTGCTCCACCGCCTAAACTCGGCCACGTAGTCCTCTGCTGCCCTGTGTCCCTGCTGAAGGGTACGCAAAGCCGCTTCTGCAGTTGCTGAAAGCTGGGGATCCTCATGTAGCTGAGCCATAGCGTCAAAGAAGGAGGCAAGGTTGGTCAGAACTATGTCCTTTTGTTCCAGGAGATGGTGGGCCCAGGCTTGGGGGTCCCCGGTAAGCAGGGAAACCACAAAGCCCACTTTAGTGATTTCCAGAGCGAAGGTTCGTGGCTGAAGGGTGAAGTATAGTTCGCAGGTGTTGCGAAAAGCCCTAAAGCTACTTCGATTTCCGGAAAATCTTTCGGGTGCAGGGACCCTAGGTTCTGGAGGAAGCATTACTATTGTTTGGGATGGTTCAGTCCCAGCGTAAGAGGTGGAAGCATAGGGAAATCCTTGGGTTCTGGTAGGGTTGGGAAGAACCAGTAACCATCCTTCCAGCCGGGTGTAGCTTTGTTGAAGGTCCTTGACTGCTTCGGTTAAATCTGCCAGATGCTTACACAGATCTTCCATAGGGGGGGCTCCCTGCTCAGGCTCAGGCATGGCTGTCTGCTACTGTCACGTACCTGATGGTAGCGAGCCCGAATTGCAGGGGACGGCCTCCCTTACGGCCCCCACTCCCGGCCCCCTGGTAAGGTGACAGTTGGCACAGGAGTAAGGAGTGGCACGGGTGCCTGGCAGGATCAACTGTGCTGAGGTGGTGATTCAGACACCCGGAAGCTTCCTTGCAGAATACCGGAACTGGAACGGCTAGCAGGCCGGATCGGAAGTAGCACAGCAGACAGGATCAGCTAGCAGGCAGGTTCAGCTTAGCAGGCTGGATCGGTCTCGCAGACGGGATCGGAAGCAGCACAACAGACAGGATCAGATAGCAGGCAGGTTCAGCTTAGCAGGCTGGATCGGTCTCGCAGACTGGATCGGAAGCAGCACAGCAGACTGGATCGGTCTCGCAGACTGGATCGGAAGAAGCACAGCAGACAGGATCAGCTAGCAGTCAGGTTCAGCTTAGCAGGCTGGATCTGAGACAGCTCAGCAGACTGGATCGGTTAAGCGAACTGGATCGGAACCAGGAACAGGGTAGTAAACAGGCCGGGTCAGATATCAGGCGGGCAGCAGAAGTACAGGGTGCAGGCAAAAGGGTAGTCACAACAAGCCGGGGTTGGGTGCAGGCTGATAACAGGTTGGTCAAGGTAAGCCGGGTCTTTAGCACGGGTATGGTCTCAGATCAGGGTTAAGCACACAACGCTGTAGAGCAAACATCAGGGACTGTCTGTAATTGACAGGTTTAAATAGTCTCTCTGGCGCCACCCGCTGGACGCACGCGCAAACGGAGACCAGGAAGTCCGGGGCGCCTGTTTCTGGCAGGATCTCCATGACAGCCAGACGCGGCCCTTTGCTTGCCTATATCTTACCTTCAGGCCCTATTTCTCCCACTGATATGAGACACTGTCCTCCCACTAATACCAACAATGGGGCATAATACCCGCCACTGACACCAACACAGTGGGATGCTATTCTTCCCCCTAATACCAAAGATTTGTTTACTCCCACTGACACAGCTCATTTTGTACTCACACTGGCCCCCCTAAGGTCCTGAAGGACAGTAAACTTGCCCTTTCTTTTGAAAGTTTTGGGACAGGAAACATCATAAACTTGGTTGGGAAATAATTAGTGCAACAGCTTTAACCTCCCTGGCGGTATTCCCGAGTCTGGCTCAGGGTGGAATTTCAGTACCATAAGCGGTAACCCCTAGCCAGACTCGGGCTGCATCGCAGGATACAGGAGAGTTTCTTACCTTGTCCCCTGGATCCTGCGATGTCTCCCTGCAGTGTGTGCGAGCTGTCTCCTCGCTCGATTCACACACAGTGCCGCCGAGCTCCGAGATCGGCGCCAAATTCAAAAAAGTAAAAACACAATACACATACAGTATACTGTAATCTTACAGATTACAGTACTGTATAAAAAAATTACACATCCCCTTTGTCCCTAGTGGTCTGTCCAGTGCCCTGCATGCACTTTTATATTATAAATACAGTTTTTTCTGCCTGGAATTTGGAGATTGTCCATAGCAACTAAAAAGTGTCCCTTTATGTCAAAAGAGGTTTTAGACCAGCTAGAAAACAGCGATAATAAATTAGAATTACTTGCAGACTTGAGCAATAGCGATTTGTGGGGAAATTCGTCATAAAACACTGAAAGTAATGACAGCGACAATTCTGCAACTGAGCAAATTTCAGTGTTTTTGATTTGATTACATTATTGAATAATTTGTATTATTTTTATATTATTATTTGTTATAATTATTTATAGTTATTTATTATAATACAATTTATGATTTTGTGTTTCAAACTTTATCATACCCGGGATGTCTACTAGACTGGTTTGGACATATTTAAGTGAGTTATTCCTAAGAATTGCAATTTGAATTTACAATCTAAAACGCCAAATTTCCATACAAAATAATTGTACCGCTTTCAGCACCTAAAATCAGACAGAATCATACCGCCAGGGAGGTTAACGTTATATTATGACGGGGAGATGTAATGCTAAAAAAACATCTATATTCACTGGCTTAGTTGTAATTTTGCATTGCACTCTCTCTTTGTGATCGTGACAGAAATCAGTGTACAGAAATACTGTATTTGTACTATGTAAAGTCATTTGTGAATAGGGGCTGCCACATAAATTGCATGAACACATTTGGATTGATTTACTAAAACTGAAAAGTGCAAAATCAGCTTCTAACTTCAGCTTGTTCAATTAAAGTAGAACTATAGGCAAAACTTTTTTCTTTTTGGATAGAGTGGGGGGGGGGGGTATTTTTGCCATCTTTGTCCCATAGGGAGATTTACCTTCAGTTCCTGTCCCAAAGCCCTACCAGGAAGTGAGAAGAAGTCCTTGGAAATTAAGGGAATCTCTTGGGGACCCCCAGGTCACTGGAACTAGTGTCCCCGTTGGAAGATTTCCCCTCTATTACTTTTTTTGGGGGCAACCCAAAGTTTGGAATTTTATTTTACTTTCAATGATAATGGTAAACAGGACAAATGGAGAAAGTGAATCTCCCCTAACGGGGACACAGACAGCATTAAGAACTGACAGGTGTTCTAATCCATCTCCACTCTATCCAAAAAAGTTTTGCCTTTAGTTATACTTTAAGTTTTGACAAAAAACCTGGAAGCTGATTACGGTAGTTTCTATGCAGAGATGCACCAAATTTTGCACTCTCCAGTTTTATTAAATCAACCCCATTGTTCCTCTTTACTATCCTGTATGCTGTTGCTGTTTTGTTTAGTCCTTAACAAAAAGGTGCCAACCCTAAAGCAAGCCATTGACTTTGGTAGCTTTATATTGGCCTTCACAAATCACAACCTCCCACCCATGGTTTTCTCAGTATTGAGTCAAATAGTTCACTGTAGAGACTGTTGAAATACATTTCTTATTGATTGAAGAGTCAACATTGGACAATTGCTTGGTGATTACCATCAATAAATACAAGAACTGGATTATCCATACGGCTACCTAGACAGGAGCTCTGACCTTGCTTCTGCTAATGTTTTTGTACATCATTTTATCTTCAGCTGCTGACCTGACTTGCCTGACTTTCCACTACTTCAGAGTTTCCACTACTTTAGATTATGCTCCTGTCTACGCACCTTCCCCAGGCCACAGCCAACACTGTCTACCACATGTCCACTGATCCTGTGATTGACACTCGCTGCTGTGGTGTTCCTGCTTGATATTCCTGTGTCCAGTCTCCTGTCTGTCACCTCCTGAGGGGAAGCCACAAAGCGCTGGCCAGTCCAGATACACCTTTTCTTTTTGTACCAGCATCTGGCAAGAACTATGCAGCGCTACCCCCATAGGAGCTGCTGGATATCATAAGTCCTCTGTTCATTGCATCAACCTTCTTAAGAACCTTAGCCCCCTTGGCAAACCAGGTTGAATGTACAAACATACAATATCACAGGAAATCACTGAAAGTAATACTTGGTATCCAATAGTAGTGCTATATCAAAGAAAACAGGCACTAAATGAGGTAGTGAAGGCAAACTACTATCACCTAATATGGTTGGTAACTAGGCAAGCATAAAAAACATTAACAATGGTAATAACACAATTTACAACATGATTAACAGTGAAGCCCTGTACACACGACCGGTTTTCCTGGCATGAAAAAAAACGTTGGTTTTCCCGACAGGATTCCTGCCAAGCTTGACGGGTTTCCTGCCAAGCTTGTCTTGCGTACAGACTGTCATACAAAATCCCGCCGGTCCAAAGCGCAGTGACGTACAACACTATAAAGGGGAAGTTCCATTTCAATGGCACCACCCTTTGGCCTGCTTTTGCTGATCTCGTGTTATCGCGTGTTAGTAAAAGTTTGGTGAGAGATGATTCGCGCTTTTCAGTCTCCGTGCTTTCAGATCGTTTTCTGCTGTTCAGATTGCTGACGAAAGTGCTATCTCCATTACGAACGCTAGTTTTACCAGAACGAGCGCTCCCGTCTCATACTTGATTCTGAGCATGCGCGTTTTTTTTGCCCTTGGAAAAGCATACACACAAATAGAGAACCAGCTCTCTTTTTTCCCGCCGCAATTTGTGGCAGTTTTCCTGTCAGGAAAACTGCGATGGAGCATACACACAGCCGTTTTTCCCGGGAAAAAAGCTTGCATGGCAGTTTTCCTGCCGGTAAAAAACCGGTCGTGTGTACGAGGCATAAGGACTAGGCACACATTTGTTGTCCAAATCAGCATAAACAGTAGTAAGGCAACCTCAAGTGAGCAGTAGTAAAGTTGAATCTACCGAGTGCTGGTACTGTACTGCCAGAGCACATTTATGGCAGCAATGCTAGTCCTAGACCGCCTAGGTAGGCACTGTCCAAAATCGTTGGGGCCTTTTCATTCATTCATTCACGATTTATATAGCCTATATCTTACCTTGGGGCACTATTCCTCCCACTGATATGAGACTCTGTCCTCCCACTGATACCAACAATGGGGCATAATACCTGCCACTGACACCAACACGGTGGGCTGCTATTCTTCCCCCTAATACCAAAACAGTGTTTTTGCTCATAACGACAGTCTCAGTTAACCTGCATGCAGTATAGATACAGTATAGTTACGGCACAGTCTCGGCACTGGTGCAAGGTAAATGTGGTTCAGATGCGGTGAAGTTTCAGTATAATTCTGTATATAGTTGGTATAGGTGCAGTCTAGGTTTAAAATAAGTGCAGTACAGAGTGCAGTCTGGGTGCCGTATGGATTAAGTACACTTGGTGTCCTGCTCTCAGTGGCCCAGTCCCTGATAGCAAGTATCAGCAATAGACGAATAGTCCTCTTACCAGTCCCTAGAATGCTGTGCTGACCACTCACTGTAGGGGGTGCTCCCTCAGTCTTTTTCTAAAAAAGCCTCCGTAATCAGCAGTGGGAAGCAAGGGTGAGTAGACGCTCCAGTCTCCCTGCTGCAGTGGTGCAGGTGCTGTGATGTAGATGGTGCTGCCTGAGTGCCCTCATTCCAAGTCTTGGATCTCCAGTGGTATGGCCTCCCACTGGAAGACGAATATCCAGACAGGTGATCTCTCTATAGCTCCCCCGGTGCCAAGAGGAAGAGCTTTCCTGGGAAGTTTAATAAAAATCAGCTCTTCAATCCTCCTACTGCACAGTGTCTATTGGGATTTGTATTGTAGGGAGTCAATTCATCCCATTATGTGGCTGCTGTCTCAAACTACCACTCCCAGGATTCTCAGTGCTCTGCATAAAAGTCTATGGGCTTGCTTGGCTTTAGCTCTCCCCCTGATGGCTGCTGAGAAGAATAGTGCAGCATAACATCAGGTTCTCAGTAGAGGGAGAGAAGAATAAAGTGCAATGTCTCAATCTCCATATTGTTGTAACCCAGCACCTGGCTACATACCGCCCCCCCCCCCCCCCGCACCAAAGATGGGACAGAGTCCTTCAAGCACATAGCATCCATAACTTCAAATTAATTGGAACAGGTAACTTAAGATGAACATAAATTAGCATGTACAGTGCCTTGAAAAAGTATTCATACCCCTTGACATTTTCCACATTTTGTCATGTTCCAACCAAAAACCTAAATGTATTTTATTGGGATTTTATGTTATAGACCAACACAAAGTGGCACATAATTGTAAAGTGTAATGCGGCGTACACACGATCGTTTTTCATGCCATTTTTTAAACCAACGTTTTTCTCGTCGTTTTTTTTTTTCATGTTTCCTCTCAAGCCTGTCTTGCGTACACACGATCATTAAAAAAAACGTTCAAGCAAAGCGCAGTGACGTACAACACGTACGACGGCACTATAAAGGGGAAGTTCCGTTCTGATGGCACCACCCTTCATGTTAGTAAAGTTTGTTGAGCGACGATTCGCGCTTTTCAGCCTCGTGCTTTTCAGTCCGTTACAGCGTGACGAATGTGCTATCTCCATTATGAACGCTAGTTTTACCAGAACGAGCGCTCCCGTCTCATACTTGATTCTGAGCATGCGCGGTTTTTTTCACCTCGTAAAAGCATACACACTATCGTTTTTCACGTCGTTAAAAAAAAACGACATGAAAAACGACGTGAAAAAATAGAGCATGTTCGAAATTTTTAATGGCCGTTTTTCACGCCGTTAAAAATGCTCTGGAGCATACACACGATCGGTTTTAATGCCCATTTTTAAAAATGGCATTTTTAACGGCATGAAAAACGATCGTGTGTATGGGGCATTAGGAAAATTATAAATGATTTTCAGATTTTTTTACCAATAAATATCTTAAAAGTGTGGCGTACATTTGTATTCAGCCCCCCTGAGTCAATACTTTGTAGAACCACCTTTTGCTGCAATTACAGCTGCAAGTCTTTTTGGGGATGTCTCTATCAGCTTTGCACATCTAGCGAGTGACATTTTGGCCCATTCTTCTTTGCAAAAATAGCTCTAGCTCTGTCAGATTGGATGGAGAGCATCTGTGAACAGCGATTTTCAAGTCTTGCCACAGATTCTCAGTTGGATTTAGGTCTGGACTTTGACTGGGCCATTCTAACACATAGAATATGCTTTGACCTAAAACATTCCATTGTAGCTCTGGCTGTATGTTTAGGGTGTTGTCCTGTTGGAAGGTGAACCTCTGCCTCAGTCTCAAGTCTTTTGAAGACTCTAACAGGTTTTCTTCTAATGCCCCGTACACACGATCGTTTTTCATGCCGTTAAAACTGCCATATTAAAAAATGACCCTGAAAAATGATCGTGTGTAGGCTCCAGAGCATTTTTAACGACGTGAAAAACGGCCATTAAAAAGGCCATTAAAAATTCCGGACATGCTCTCTTTTTTCACGTCGTTTTTCATGTCGTTTTTTTTAACGATGTGAAAAACGATAGTGTGTATGCTTTAACGACGTGAAAAAAAAACGCGCATGCTCAGAATCAAGTATGAGACGGGAGCGCTCGTTCTGGTAAAACTAGCGTTCGTAATGGAGATAGCACATTCATTACACAGTAACGGACTGAAAAGCGCGAATCGTCGCTCAACAAACTTTACTAACATGAAGGGTGGCGCCATTCGAACGGAACTTCCCCTTTATAGTGCCGTCGTACGTGTTAAACGTCACTGCGCTTTGCTTGATCGTTTTTTTTAATGATGGTGTGTACGCAAGGCAGGCTTGAGAGGAAACATGAAAAAAAACGAGGAGAAAAACGTTGGTTTAAAAAATGACATTAAAAACGATCGTGTGTACGGGGCATAAGATTGCCCTGCATTTGGCTCCATCCATCTTCCCATCAACTATGACCAGCTTCCCTATCCCTGCTGAAAAAAAACATCCCCACAACATGATGCTGCCACCAACATGTTTCACGGTGGGGATGGTGTCTTCAGGGTGATGTGCAGTGTTTGTTTTCCACCACCACTATGTCTCGTTTCCAATGAGCGGATCGGTTCGGGTCAATACAGTTTGGAACGGTTAGAATGGTCCGGTCTATTCTGGTGAGCGTTTCCACTGCAAGTCGGACCGACAAGGGCCATACAGCGTTTAGAAAAAATGCCTAGCATGATGTCACACTACTGCGATCAGAAACGTGACGCTACAAACAACAACACCAATGGAGGTCACCCAGCAGCTCGTCTTTTCTCTACTTGCCTTTTGGTTCTTTGTAGTTAAAATACATGCCGCACTGTATGAGAGAAGGTTACATAGTTACATAGTTAGTCAGGTTGAAAAAAGACAAAGTCCATCCAGTTCAACCATAAAAAAATAAAAAAATAAAATAAAAAATATCGTACAATCCCATATACCCAATTCTATACCCACAGTTGATCCAGAGGAAGGCATAAAACCCCAGCAGAGCATGATCCAATTTGCTACAGCAGGGGAAAAAATTCCTTCCTGATCCCCCGAGAGGCAATCGGATATTCCCCGGATCAACTTTACCTATAAATGTCAGTACCCAGTTATATTATGTACTTTTAGGAAAGTATCCAGGACTTTCTTAAAGCAATCTACTGAGCTGGCCAGAACCACCTCTGCAGGGAGTCTATTCCACATTTTCACAGCTCTTACTGTGAAGAAACTTTTCCGTATTTGGAGCAGTGTTGCCAACCCCCTGAAGTGAAATTTACTGGCAAGGATGGCAAAATTTCTGTACGGCACCAATTTCTTACTGGCAAAAATAATGAAGATTACTAGCAGAGCCGCATTTTTTACTGATGCTGCAAAAAAGTACCTAAAATTACGGTTTTTAGTACTAAACAGTGCAAATATCAATATTTCAACTATAAACACACAGCTAATGCTAATATCAATGTGTTTAAGTTAAACAAAAGTAAAAAAACATATTTCTCAATTCACATGAAGGTTAGGATACTATAACCCAGCCAGCACAGAGTTCCCTCTTACATCAGAGTCTGCAGGATGCCCCCTTACAGTGCAAGGGAACTCTTATGTAAAGGGGAACGCTGCAGATCATGATGTAAGGGGGAACTCTGATGTGGAGGGGAGCTCTGGTGAATAGAGACCACCTTCCACAGAGTGAATACACTAAGGTAAGGGGGGGTACTAATATAAGGGGGAAACCTTTATATCAGTGCCCCCTTACATTATTGTATTCATTCACCTCCTTACATCAGTGACCCCCCCCCCTCAGAATGGCCTGGCGGCACTGTCACTTACCTCCACTCGGGTGCACAGTGTGGGGCTCAGTCAGACGGCTCCAGCTTGGTGGCTCTGATCTCCTCTTCCCAGTCCACACGTCTGTTTCTTCCTGGGCCGTAACCCCCATCCCGGCGGCAGTCCCACTCTTGACTCCTTTCTAGGATCCCCTCAGAGACTGTAGACATGACAAGAGATGGTCAGAGGCTGCGGACACACGATACAGGAGGGGGACAGAGACTGCAGACACACTACAGGAGGGGGACAGAGGCTGCGGACACACTACAGGAGGGGGACAGAGGCTGCGGACACACTACAGGAGGGGGACAGAGGCTGCGGACACACTACAGGAGGGGGACAGAGGCTGCGGACACACTACAGGAGGGGGACAGAGGCTGCGGACACACTACAGGAGAGGGACAGAGGCTGCGGACATAATAGAGGAGGGGGACAGAGGCTGCGGACATACTACAGGAGGGGGACAGAGGCTGCGGACATACTACAGGAGGGGGACAGAGGCTGCGGACATACTACAGGAGGGGGACAGAGGCTGCGGACATACTACAGGAGGGGGACAGAGGCTGCGGACATACTACAGGAGGGGGACAGAGGCTGCGGACATACTACAGGAGGGGGACAGAGGCTGCGGACATACTACAGGAGGGGGACAGAGGCTGCGGGCATACTACAGGAGGGGGACAGAGGCTGCGGACATACTACAGGAGGGGGACAGAGGCTGCGGACATACTACAGGAGGTGCCGGTGGAGACAGGCTGTGAACATGATGGTGCCCTCCTCACCCCCTCACAGTAGCCTCCTCCTCTGTCCACCACCATATTACTTCTGCACATCATCAGTGTGCTGTGTCCTCCTCCTGTGCCCCTTTCACCACTCCACAGGTCAGGGCAGCACTGTGCTGCCCTGACCTGTGAAGAGGTGAAAGGGACACAGGAACCAGAGGAGGATACAGCACACTGATGACGCTGTCCCCTTGTATCCCCCCTGTTTCACTGACCTTGAGTCCGTCCTCCTCACCCCTGGCTGGGCCCTGTCAGTGCTCCGCTCCGAGTCCTCCACCGACCACCTATGATGAGTGAGTGCATGGCATGCACTCACTGCAGGACGGTGTCCCGCCACTGCCGCCAGCCACTGTGGCCTTTTCAAAAATGGCGCCAGCGGCGCCATCACGTTACTGCGTGTGCGCCGCCGCCGCCCGGCCGAGTTCCGAATGCGCTCGGCCGGCGCATTCGGAACGGCGCATGCGCAGTTGTATGGCCGGTTCACGCCCATCTTTTTTATGGGCGCCGGTGCCCATAAACGGACTTTTACGTACAGCCCGAAAAAGGGGTTAAATCGCGGGCTGTACGTAAATCTATGTACGGTTGGCAACACTGATTTGGAGGTGAAATCTTTTTTCCTCTAGACGTAAAGAGTGTCCCCTTGTCTTTTGTGTTGATCGTAAAGTGAATAACTCAACACCATGTTCACTATATGGACCCCTTATATATTTGTACATGTTGATCATATCCCCCCTTATTCTCCTCTTCTCAAGAGTGAATAAATTCAGTTCCTCTAATCTTTCCTCATAGCTGAGCTCCTCCATGCCTCTCATCAGTTTGGTTGCCCTTCTCTGCACTTTCTCCAGTTCCCCGATATCCTTTTTGAGAACTGGTGCCCAAAACTGAACTGCATATTCCAGATGAGGTCTTACTAATGATTTGAACAGGGGCAAAATGATATCTCTCTCTCTGGAGACCATACCTCTCTTAATACAAGAAAGGACTTTGCTCGCTTTGGAAACCGCAGCTTGGCATTGCATGCCATTATTGAGCTTATGATCTACCAAAACCCCCAGATCCTTCTCCACTATGGACCCCCCCAGTTGTACTCCCCCCTAGTATGTATGATGCATTCATATTCTTAGCCCCCAAGTGCATAACTTTACATTTATCAACATTAAAGGTTGTGAGCGGCAATGAGAAACACAGCAGAAAAGAAAAGAACATTTCTAGCTTGGATATTTAGCCGGGAGGAGAAGTATACTGTGTGGCAAAGACAAAGACGGCAGTGCTATAGGGTAAGCAACTGACCCACTTTCCTGAGACACACACACACCCACACACACTGACCCACCTACCTGACATACACACACAATGACCCACCTACCTGACATACACACACAATGACCCACCTACCTGACATACACACACAATGACCCACCTACCTGACACACACACACACTGACCCACCTACCTGACATACACAATGACCCACCTACCTGACATACACACACAATGACCCACCTACCTGACATACACACACACTGACCCACCTACCTGGCACACACACTGACCCACCTACCTGACATACACACACAATGACCCACCTACCTGACATACACACACACTGACCCACCTACCTGACACCCACACACACTGACCCACCTACCTGACATACACACACAATGACCCACCTACCTGACATACACACACAATGACCCACCTACCTGACATACACACACACTGACCCACCTACCTGACACACACACACACTGACCCACCTACCTAATCATACACACACAATGACCCACCTACTTGACACACACACACTTACCCACCTACCTGACACACGCGCACACACACACTGACTAACCTACCTGACGTACACACTCAATGACCCACCTACCTGACATACACACACACAGACTGACCCACCTACCTGACATACACACACACTGACCCACCTACCTGACACACACACACACACACTGACCCACCTACCTGACACACACACACACTGACCCACCTACCTGACATACACACACACAATGACCAACCTACTTGACACACACACACTGACCCACCTACCTGACACACACACACACACTGACCCACCTACCTGACATACACACACAATGACCCACCTACCTGACATACACACACACACTGACCCAACTACCTGACATACACACACAATGACCCACCTACTTGACACACACACTGACCCACCTACTTGACACACACACTGACCCACCTACCTGACACACACACGGACCCACCTACCTGACATACACACACAATGACCGACTTACTTGACACACACACTGACCCACCTACCTGACATACACACACAATGACCCACCTACTTGACACACACACTGACCCACCTACCTGACATACACACACAATGACCCACCTACTTGACACACACACTGACCCACCTACCTGACACACACACACACACACACACACAATGACCCACTTACCTGACATACACACACAATGACCCACCTACCTGACATACACACACACACTGACCCACCTAACTGACATACACACACACTGACCCACTTACCTGACACACACGGACCCACCTACCTGACATACACACACACGGACCCACCTACCTGACATACACACACACTGACCCACCTACCTGACACACACACACACTGACCCACCTACCTGACATACACACACAATGACCCACCTACTTGACACACACACTGACCCACCTACTTGACACACACACTGACCCACCTACCTGACACACACACGGACCCACCTACCTGACATACACACACAATGACCGACCTACTTGACACACACACTGACCCACCTACCTGACACACACACACACTGACCCACCTACGTGACACACACACACACACTGACCTACCTACCTGACATACACACACAATGACCCACGTACTTGACACACACACTGACCCACCTACTTGACACACACACTGACCCACCTACCTGACACACACACGGACCCACCTACCTGACATACACACACAATGACCGACCTACTTGACACACACACTGACCCACCTACCTGACACACACACACACACACAATGACCCACCTACCTGACATACACACACAATGACTGACCTACCTGACATACACACACACACTGACCCACCTACCTGACATACACACACACTAACCCACCTACCTGACACACACGGACCCACCTACCTGACATACACACACACACGGACCCACCTACCTGACATACACACACACACACTGACCCACCTACCTGACATACACACACACTGACCCACCTACCTGACATACACACACAATGACCCACCTACTTGACACACACACACTGACCCACCTACCTGACACACACACTGGCCCACCTACCTGACACACACACACTGACCCACCTACCTGACATACACACACACTGACCCACCTACCTGACACACACACTGACCCACCTACCTGACATACACACACAATGACCCACCTACTTGACACACACACACACTGACCCACCTACCTGACATACACACACACTTAATAATAAAGAATGAGGAAAAATCTAATATTATATATGTTGTATGAATATGTTGTATTTTTTGTGATATGTTACCATCTGTGTTTTTTTTTTTTTTAAATGCTTCTCCTTTTGGCAAAGCAGTGCCGCTGACCAGTCATTTGGGCTCTCCCCCACGCCAATGAGTGGTGGGATGTGGCCGTCCCAGGATTCACACACACAGTGGGTGCACAATTTCAGAATGTCAGAGGAAACCTTGTCATACCTTTGTGCAAAGCTACGTCCAGCGATGGAAAAGCAAAGCACCAACTTCAGAGACAGTTTGCCTGTGAGGAAAAGAGATGCCATTGCACTGTGGAAGCTGGCTACCAACAGTGAATACAGAAGTATAGGTCATCTTTTTGGTGTCAGTAAATCATCAGTGTGGCGGTGTGTGCAGGACTTCTGTAAGGCTGTCTGCACATTGCTAGCTCCTGAAATTATTCATTTTCTGGACAGGGAAAAGCTTAAAGACATGGCTAACTACTTTGAGAACAGGTGGGGCCTTCCACAGTGTGTTAGTGCTATTGATGGCTCACACATACCAATAATAGCACCACAAGAATACCACACTGACTACTTCAACAGAAAAGGCTGGCATTTCATCATCCTCCAGGGAGTAGTGGATGGCAAGGGACTATTCTGGAATGTGAATGTAGGAAAGCCTGGGAGTTTGCATGATGCTCGGGTTCTACGATTGTCTACATTTTGGGAGTGGGTTGGCCAGGGAGGCCTGTACCCTGTTTGCACTAAGAACATTTGTGGGGTGAATGTTGGCTATTATGTGCTTGGGGACTCTGCCTAACCTTGACAAAATTGGCTCCTGAAACCATTTCCTGACAATGGCCGCCTGACACCAGAACAACAATCCTACAACAAGAAAACATCCAGGACACGGGTCATAGTAGAAAATGCTTTCGGAAGACTTAGGCCCCTTTCACACTGGGGCGTTTTTCATGCGGTTTAGCGCTAATAATAGCGCTGTTATACCGCATGAAAAAATCCTGCCCTGTGCCTTCAATGTGAAAGCCCGAAGGCTTTCACACTGAAGCGGTGCGCTAGCAGGACCGCTCCAAAAGTCCTGCTAGCCGCTTCTTTACAGCGGTAAAGGAGCGGTGTGTTCACCGCTCCTTTACCGCGGTCTCCCATTGAAATCAATGGGACAGCGCGGTAATACCGCCCGCAAACCGCGGCAATAGCCGCGGTTTTCGGGCGGTATTAACCCTTTTTCGGCCGCTAGCGGGGGTTAAATTAACCCCCCTAGCGACCGCATACCGCGGTAAGAACGACAGTATAGCAGCGCTGAAAATCGCGCTGCTATACCGCCACCGCTCCTGCCCGCCCCAGTGTGAAAGGGGCCTTAAGGGTAGATGGCAGTGTGTTATGAGGAGGAATGTCAGTTACATTAAACTTGCCAAATCCATGGTGCTTACTTGCTGTGCTCTTCACAATCTTTGTGAAAGTCATGGAGAAGACTTTGACCAGGATTGGAATACATCTTCAGAAGAGCCAGTACTAGTAATAGCAGCACAGGATATCGAAGAAGAGTGCAGTGAAATACGTCAGGCTCTGATGCGGCACCTCAACGTTTAATTTCTTACCATGAATTTTTTAAATTTTTAATAAAGTATTGCTATATTTTTAATAAAGTATTACATTAAATCAGACTCTAACTTGTTTTAGACACACATAGATTAGGTGAGAGGGCTGCACATCCCGTAATGTAAAATGGACATGGACAGAAGATTTCCCGAGGGACTTTTAAGCAGCAAAAAAGTATAATAAGATCCAAATTAGTGAAAAATAGATTTTATTGATGAAAAGGAAGTGCTTAGCACATAGTTGAAATAAAAAGAACATCAATCCATAATTGTATGAGCTCCGGTATTTCATAAAAGCCGAACACAGTACATACAAGGGCAAAGATACATCTACAGATATTAGATACAAAATAAATGATCATACATAATTGAACCATGGGATGCAAAGAAAGCCCCAATGCATTTCTACCCGTTCGGGTCTTCCTCAGGGGGTCTTACATTCTGTAAAGTATTAGTAAATAACAGCATGTTAAGGTTTAAAAAAATGTTTGCAAGCGTCTCTCATCGGATAAGATAGGTAATTAGCTTTATAGTTTTATATACAATATTATTTTTAGAGTAATTTAATATTAATCGACAAAGAGACAGCTAATATGAAGAGAACAATGTTATACATCTATTTCCTTCTAGAGTAGAATAAAATAAATCTGTTTGATATTTACCCTTTTTGCCACATGGTATGGCTTGACCGGAGAAAAAGGTACACTTGGGTTCCTCAATATCCCATCGATGTTCCCAGATGAAAAGAGAGGGGGGGGAAATTGGGGGTGAATTACCGCGCTTCTTGGGTGTCCACCCTGTACCCTGCGGCGGGTCCGCTCCACACAAGTGTCTGCTCTCAAGGGGTCACGCATTCAGGTGGGGACTCCACATGCAGACAAGAAAGCAGCTGGGATGGGTCGGTAACTATGTACCAATTGCCGAACACCTACAAGTCTGTAGTAGTAATAAACAATTTTTAGTATAATGCTTGGGTTACAGTAATTAAGTCTATGTGCATGAGGACTAGATAAGAATACACTATATTATACTGGGATGTAAAGGGCAGGGCCTGCAAAAGCTGCTGGTATTGTTGATTAAATGATGTAGTAAGGTATATGCCCTAAGGCATCTACATTGATTAAATGGCCAAAATGCTGATAGGCATTGTTTGCATATAAGTGTTTTAATTATTGATGAAAAAATTATTAAATTGCCATTAAATCGTAATGGGTTGCGAGATAAGGTGAGTGTGATAAAATATAAGATGGTAAATGTGCAATTAAAGT
The DNA here is from genome assembly GCA_029206835.1 of Rana muscosa. Classification (NCBI taxonomy): domain Eukaryota; kingdom Metazoa; phylum Chordata; class Amphibia; order Anura; family Ranidae; genus Rana; species Rana muscosa. The sequence continues at coordinate 585,039,984 of CM055116.1, forward strand.
GCTGATGATGATAATGTGTATAGGTGAAGAAAAAAATAAATATAAATAAATATATACGTATGCCTACATTTGAGATGTGATATAGACATTAAGGTGAAAAAGAGGTGAAAAAAAAAAAGGTAAAGTGGTGAAATGGCAGGAATAAAAACAAGAAAGCCTGAATAGGAGAAAAAAATATTAATAATAAAATAAAATATAAAATAAAATAAAATGAAATAATAAAATAAAATAAAATAAATAAAAATAATAATAAAAATAAAAATAATAATAATAATAATAATAAAAATAAAATAAATAAATAAATAAAATGATTAAATGAAAATAAAAAATGAAATATAAGATGTGAAGAATAAATAAAATATAAAATATAAAATAAAATAAAATAATAAAGTATTGCTATATTTTTAATAAAGTATTACATTAAATCAGACATACTCAAAAAAGTCTCTCATGTTTTTTATTCCACAAAAAACTAATCTTTCTATATATTCTTGAAAGTAAAAATTTGAAAAATATAGTACCAAAGAAACATTTTTTACAGGCTGCATGAAAGGCACTACTGTCTGGGTGGTGACCTGGGATCACGACTGGCTCCAAGCACTTGAACAAGCTGACCCCCCTGCCTTCCCCATGAGTGGGACCGCGGAATCCCCGCGATCGTCTCACGGAGGCTCGGAGCGGGGAGATGTGTGTGTAAACACATCATCTCCCCGCTCCTCTACTGACAATGTCAGCGATCTCCGCTCTGTGTAATCAGAGCGGAGATCGGTGACATGTCAGTCGTAGCCACGCCCCCCTCAGTTAGTAACACGCCCCTAGGCACACTTAACCCCTCCAGCGCCCCTAGTGGTTAACCCCTTCACTGCCAGTGTCATTTTCATAGTAACCAGTGCATTTTTATTGCACTGATCGCTGTGAAAATGACAATGGTCCCAAAGATGTGTCAAAAGTGTCCGATGTGTCCGCCATAATGTCACAGTCACAAAAAAAAATCGCTGATCGCCGCCAGAACTAGTAAAAAAAAAAAAATTAATAAAAATGCCTTAAAACTATCCCCTATTTTGTAAACGCTATAATTTTTGCGCAAACCAATCAATAAACGCCGATTGCGATTTTTTTTACCAAAAATATGTAGAAGAATACGTATCGGCTGAAACTGAGGAAAAAAAATATTTTTTTATATATTTTTTGGGGATATTTATTATAGCAAAAAGTAAAAAATATGTCATTTTTTTCAAAATTTTCGCTCTATTTTTGTTAATAGCGCAAAAAATAAAAACCGCAGAGGTGATCAAATACCACCAAAGGAAAGCTCCATTTGTGGGAAAAAAAGGACGCCAATTTTGTTTGGAAGCCACGTCGCACAACCGCGCAATTGTCAGTTAAAGCGACGCAGTGCCGAATCGCAAAAAGGGGCCTGGTCATAATGGCCCGTATTGGTCCGGGGCTTAAGTGGTTAAGCAATCTACACATCCTTCGTGAGATGTTATTGACATCTGATCTAAGGAAGTGCCAAAGACCAGAATGGGGAGGTAGTCAAGCTTCCCTCCTGAACATCAGTAGGTACAGTGAATAGCCCATAGTGTAGTTTTCAGTGCCATTATGAGCATTTACTACTGCTGCAATGTGCCCACCCCAAAGCTGTTTCTTTTCAGCCTAGAGAGTCCCAAGTATGTCTAGAAAGATGCAGTTGAATTGTTCAGGCTGGAGGTCCCCTTGAGAATGATAGGGTTGTTCTGTATTTTTGAATACCCAGCAGATCTAATAGTCTTTTAATGAGCTTACTTTTGAAGTCTCTTACCTTATCGGAATGAATATGCTCAGGCGGGCCAGAGTGGAAAAACTTTTCCACAAGAATTCTTTGGCTACAGTTGAGGCTTGTTGGTCTTTTGATGGGAAGTACTGGGTAAAGTGGTCAGTTACTACCAGGACATTTCGTTGCCCACTCAAGTCAGGCTACAGACACAGGAAATCAATGCACACCAATTCCATTGGTACTTGACTATGGAGATGGCCCATAGGTGCAGCTTTTGTTGGTAAAATCGTTTGCTGAATACACCTTAAGTGAGAGTGACAGCAGCCCTCTTCTTTAGCTTGCATACATTGCCAATAGAAGCAGTTTCTGAGTATCTTGAAAGTCCTTTCTGGGCCTAGGTGGCCATGTTCATCATGTAAAGCTGTTAATATGGTCTCTGTGTTTTTGCTTGTGTGATAGGAATAGCTGCCATCTCTCATCAGTGGTGTCCGAGGAGCCTCTTTGGTAGAACACCCCATCTCTCAACTGCAAACAATACGACTCTCTGTGGACTAATAGTGCTTCTTTCAGAGTATCTGTTAGTAGCAAATCTGGGTTTTGACTCTCTAGAGCTTTTAGCATTAGATTGCAGAGGGAATATTCTTGTAGATCCTTCTTTGACAACCTGGGCAGGCCTTTACCTCTTATTTGGGAAAGGTCACAGAAACATTTGGGAATGCCAGTGCCAGTCCTTTGGCATGATGCTTCGGCCCTTGACACAGGGCTTGTACTCCTTCTGGATTTAGTTGTGTCCAGCTGTCTGTGGGGACATCTGAACCATAAGACCTTTTGGAGAGAGCATTGACATCCCTGTTACATACTCCGGGGCGATACTTCTGGCTAAATCAGAACCCAGACAGAGCAGCCAACCACCGGTAACTGGTAGCATCTAGCTTGGCCGTTGTGAGTACTTAGGTAAGTGGGTTGTTGTTGGTCTTGACCACAAAGTCTGCACTATACAGGTAGGTCTTTACTTTGTCTACCACTGCCCACTTTAAGGTCAGAAACTCCAAAATGTGAGTGGGGTAGTTTATTTCAACAGGGGTCAGACTCCTGCTCACATACAGTATGCAACTAGTCGCAGATGTCCATCATTCTCTTAGTATAGTACCCCACCCAGTCCGTCTTTGCTAGCATCAATGTGTAGTTCATATGGTTTAAAGGGGTCAGCATAGGCTAGCACCAGAGCATTGGTTAGACTCCTCTTCATCTTGTAAAATGCCTGCTTGCACTGATCTGTCCATTGGTCTCGAATATATTCTCAAGACTTTCCAGGTCCTTTAATTAACTTATTTGGCTTGGTTGTGGCCACGTATTCCTCCTCATTCTTTTTTTTTATCAGAAAAACGTTTTTATTTTTCGTCTTGCACTGTACTGTACATAACATGAGGCATTCAGTGTACAAGTATATACAGAAAAGGAACAGAAAGCATATGACATTACAAAATACATTGGTGTACAAAACCTGTGCAGTTTTGGGTTACTAGGACTGAGTCATATTGAGAGAACATAAAGAAAACTAAAGAAAAAGAAAAAAAAACACATTCTTATAAACCTTCATATCCTAAGAATAAATCTAGCCAATACAATTAGACAACCCTGACCCACCAACAGTAGTAATATCACCCAGAATTGTTTGTGACACAATTTTTTGACAGTCACCAGGTCGTCTTTCACCTGGTGTCTACCCCTGCAAGAGCCTATCTTTGATCAACTGATGAGAAGCCAAGCCTGGAACATCCAGCCAAGCCTGCCACAGTGAGTAAAATTTGCGTGGGACATTTCTGTGTTGGTATGTTAATTTTTCTCTAATCAATAGTTTGACACTATCCACCCATTGCCCCCTAGTGGGCACCCTGGGGACTATCCACAGTTGTGCAATTAACTTACGCGCCACATACAGCAACCGCAGGATCGCTGTATGAGCTGATGGAGTCAGCGTCTCCTCGTTAAGCGCCCCCAGCAGACACACAACTGGATCACGTGGGATAGTTATCATATACACCTTGGATATTGTATCTATAACCTCCCTCCAATATCTGAAGAGTTTGGGGCATTTCCAAAGCATGTGAAGGCGCTCACCATGGTCACATTCACATTTCGGGCAGAGGGGGGAATCCTGAATCCCCCATTTGTGTAGTTGCATGGGGGTCCTGTATGCTCCATGCAGTAGATATAAATGGGACAGCCTCTGAGACACTGACACTGACACCAGAGGGGTGGCAGAAAGGTAAAGATCCCAAGTATCTCCATCAATGGTTCCCACGTCGTTTTCCCAACCATGTCTACAAGGTAAACTGGAGGGGTCCTGTAATTGGCTAAGGAGGATATTATAGCACCTGGATATCATACCCTTTTTATCATTTTCCATGAGAATGCTTTGTATCAACACATGATCAGTCAGCTGGAGCGTAGCAATTTTTGCTTGGGTTCGTATGGCATGACGCAACTGTAGGTATTTGTAAAAATTGGTACATGAAATCCCAAACTCCGCTTGAATCTCCATGAATGATTTGGAAGTAGGGCCGTTATACAGCTGTGAAAAATATGTTATTCCTGCATCTTCCCATTTTCTAAATCCTCTGAGTTTCAATATTTCTCTATAGTGCCTATTACGCCACAGAGGTGTGTGTGTCAGGAAGCCCTGTATCCCCAGCGTCTTTCTAACAGAAGACCACAATGTGTTTAGCAATTTCACGGTGGGGGCCCCAGGATCTAAATGCAGGTATCCCGCTTCCAACCATGTAAGAGCGGAAACGCTCTCATCTGGTGTGGCTAGTAGTCTAAGTATAGGGTCCGCTAGATCTATCATTCCCCAGCCCCCCAGCTGTTGTAGCTGGGATGCAAGGTAATAAGCTCTGGAATGGGGCATCGCCAGCCCCCCCTCATCTTTGTTGTATTGTAGTGTCGATAACCTAATCCTAGCCATCTTCTTGCGCCATATCAATTCTCTGAATTGGGAATCAATTCTATCAAACCATTGCCGTGGGATTCAAACTGGGGAGTTATTAAATATGTATAACAATTGTGGTGCTCATACCATTTTGATGAGATTGACTCTCCCGACTACTGATAAAGGTAATTTGCACCAGGCAGTAAATTTTTCGTGAAATTTGTTGAGGAGGGGGACAATGTTGAGAGCAATATATTGGGAAGGGTCTGGGGCCACCTGAATGCCCAGATAGCGAAAAGAGGCCACTATTTGTACCATCTCCGCGCAAGCTGGCAGTGGGGCTGTCATGGGATCCAGCGGCAGCAGCACAGACTTATTCCAATTAATGGAGAAGCTCAAAAGCTCACCAAAGGCCTTAATAAGGGTCATGACGGCCTGCAGTGTATTCTGAGTGTCACCCAAATAAAGTAGAGTGTCATCAGCATACATCGACACAACGTCTGTGCCCGTGCTCCGCTGGAACCCGATGATGTTAGTATCTCCATGTATCCACGCCGCTAGAGGTTCCAAGGCCAGGGAAAACATCAGGGGTGATAAAGGACACCCCTGTCTGGTGCCCCGGAACAGTGGAAAAGGCTCCGATAGCCCTCCGTTGACTCTGATCCTAGCCGAGGGCTCGGCATACAGAAGCTGAACCCACCTGATAAAATTAGCCCCTAGGCCCATTTGTTTCAATACCTTCCACAGGTAAGGCCATTCGACACTGTCGAAGGCCTTAGCTGCATCCAGCGAAAAGATGGCTCTATTGCCAGGGTTATTAACGGGGAGCTGTAGATTCAGGAAAAGCCTCTGAATGTTTTAAGCTGTGGATCTTGTGGGTATGAACCCCGATTGGTCCCTATGCACTAGTTTGTGTATTACCTTTGCCAATCTAGTCGCTAACACCCGGGCCAGCAGCTTGATATCAGCTGTAAGCAAGGAGATGGGCCTATATGAATCAGGCGAGCCTGCATCCTTGCCTGGCTTCAGTAAAACAAATATAATCACCTCGTTCATGGACCTGGGCAGAGATCCCTCTTTGAATGCCACATTATAGACCTTCAATAGCATAGGCAGTAATGTGCCTGAGTAGCGTTTGTATACCTCGGATGGGAGGCCATCCATAGCTGGTGATTTATTATTGTGAGATTGTGCTAGAGCAGCAGATAGTTCTTCCTCGGTCAACAGGGCATTAAGCATAGCAGCGTCCCCAGCCGACAGGCCTGGAAGTTCACATTTCTCTAGGAACCCATCTATTTCCACTTCAGTGGGCCTGACCTTGGAGGTGTATAGATCAGCGTAAAAGGCCCTAAAGATCTGCATAATATCTGAGGTCTGGGACCATGAAGTACCCTGAGCATCACAAATGGCTGAGATAAGGGATGAGGACCTCTTTGCACACGCCATTATCGCCAGCAAGTGCCCAGTCGCCTCCCCTTCCTCAAAATGTGACTGTTGTAAGAAAAAACGTCTGTTCTCAGCCAGTTGTAACGCCAGTTGCCTAGACATGGATTGTGCCCCCTAACCAGGCTATTTTTGTGTCGTCTGTGGGATCAGCAATATATCTGTCCTCTGTCTCAGTAACCTAACCTTCCCACGCACTGCTGTTTCCCATTCCTTAGTATCCGTTTTGATAAGGGTTATTCGTTTTATAAATTACCCTCTCATAAAGGCCTTTGCCGCATCCCATACAACACTGTGCTTGTCCTGCATAAAAAATTTCAGCATGTCCCGCATTGGGTCCGGCTCCGGAAACAGGGAAAGCCAGAAAGGGTTAAGCTTCCACCCTGGACTCTTAACCAGGTCAGGCAGTGAAATGGACACCCAAAACGAGGAATGGTCAGAAACATGTCTATCGGCATAATCTGAAGCTGTAACAAGCTGCAGCATTGCATCATCGCCTAATCCCATATCTATCCTGGATAGTCCCCCATGTGAGGATGAGTAGCATGAGTACTTTTTGATCTCAGGATGCCTACAGCGCCACACATCCGTCAGTCCGAGCTCCCCAAGTACCCTGGCAAAAGGTGTATGTCCCCCCCCACCTAAAGTGACATGGATGGGGACAGGTAATTTGTCCCTAAAATGGTTCATGTAATTATTATAATCTCCCACAGCCAGAAGTGGGACCTCCGGGTATTGTGCCATAAACCTCGCCAGACACCTGAGAACCTCGGACGAAAACGGTGGCGGTATATATATATATATATATATATATATATATATATATATATATATATACCAGCTATTATACAGGACAATCCGTGTATCTTACACAACAGAAATACATATCCCCCCCCCGTCTATAATTTTGCTAGAGCAGTGGAAACGGACATCCTGACGTATCAGGATGCTCACCCCCCCAGAGTATGCAGAATAGGTGGAGTAGAATTGAGTACCATACAATCAGAGACTTAAGCTAGAAGCTGGGTCAGGAGAGAAATGGGTCTCCTGCAAGCACACAATACCGGCACCCATTGAGTGTCTAAGGACCACCATTTTCTTTACTGGGAAGCCTAGACCTCGAACATTCCAAGATCGGATTTTTAGGTTAACCGCCATAGGGGAGCATTACCATCAATAGCAAGGTCACAATCACCTCATGGCAGGCTACAGCAATATAGTAGACAGCAGTAGTACAGAGAGAACATATATCAGATTGCATACCAACATTACCAGGAACATAGGTGGTGATCCAGACCGAGTCCACGTTCAAGGAGGCCAGGGGATTGAAGCACTGGTGGGTCAAAGTAAAAGCATATTATATTAGAACAAACCATAAGTCTACAGGTGGGTAGTAGATGTAAAACAATTTGTGGAGCCAACTGGGCTCCCAGCCAAGTAGGCTGTGTAGTAGTCCATCCCCATACATCTGCCATGGGGGGGGGGAGGCAGTGGAAACTCCCATTAAACACAAGGGTTAGTTGGAAAAGGGCTTTCACGTCTGCAGCGTGCATGGGAGACCCCACGATGTAAGCAGTTCTAATGTTCTTCATCGACCGCCTTAGCCATAAGTAAAAGTTAGTTATCAAAGCAACGGTTAGTGAGACAAAGAGAAAGGGTCAATTGGGCAGAACCGTGGACCAGCAAAAATGAGGGGGGAGTACAAACGGGCAACCTCCAAAAAGCAGGGGAACGATCTTTCAGTTTGGAGCATTGTGTTGCGACTTAGCAGCTTTAAGTGCTCTATCCTCCCGATCCAGCCATTGCGCTGCAGAGGTGGGGCGGTCAAAGAAGTGGGTCTCACCCAGCGCAACTACCTGAAATCGGACAGGGTACAGCATAGCATATGGTAGGTTGAGATCTCGCAGCCTTTTCTTTACATCAGTGAATTTTGTACGTTGCTTTTGCAGCTCAGCCGAGAAGTCCGGAAATAGGGAGATCTTGGAGTTGTCTATGGCCATCGCACCACTCATGGTCCTGGCTTTGGATAGGATAGCATCCCTGTCTTTGTAGTTTAGTAGTTTGAAGAGTAAGGCGCGAGGGTGGTTGCCCGATGGCAGTGGGTGGGATGGGACCCTGTGCGCCCTTTTAACTGCAAAGAGTGGGGAGAAGGCTTCCTTGCCAAATGTAGATAGCAGCCAATTTTCAATGAAAGCAACGGGGTTTTCACCCTCAGCCCTTTCAGGGATGCCTAGGGTACGCACATTGTTGCGCCTCATGCGATTTTCTAGGTCATCTAAGCGGGCAGCATGCTGGGCTGTAAGGTGGCAGTTGTATTGTAGATCCCTTTTCATTAGGGCTATGTCATCCTCGATGGCACTCATTCTGCCTTCTATGGCGGACGTGCGTTCCCTCAGTCTTTGCATGTCATGCCGCAGAATGATCTCAGCCTTAAACCCTTTAAGCTCATTTGTCAGTGCAGAGATGGACATATTACAGGATGTCACCGCAGAAAAGATATCCCTAAGAGTGGGCTCTGCATTATCAGGTGCTGGGAGGCTGATTGGAGCCCTGTGAATATGTCCCTAGGCGTACTCACTGTGTTACATTCAGGAGATAATCCGCCGGCATCCTCCAGTGGGACCGCGTCATCCGCCTCGGACTGACCTGTTATAGCTTCCTCTGGTGCAGATGAAGAAGAATGCTGATCTTTGGGGGCCTTTCCACCAAAGAGAAGTCTCTGGGCGGCCTCCTTGTACTTCTCCTTAGACCAGCGCTGTGGCAAGGCTGGGGTCATCAGGGAGGCCTTGGTTCTCCTTATTCCTTTTTGCCATGCTCCTGTGAGGACAGGAGAGTGGTGAAATGGATCGTGGGTACGGCAGGACCGGTGCTGTTCGGCGGCGGACCATAGAGACCCAGGATGAGTGTTTAGCAGGATGGATGCCCAGATTCTCGGCGGAGAGGAAGACAAGTGCGACCGTCTACATTCGCTGCTTATCCACGCCCCTTCCTCATCATTCTTTAACAACTCATTGAGGGGTCAGGCTTTTTTAGCGAACCCTTTGACAAATATTCAGTAGTAGGAGTCGTATTCTAACAACAGACTAAGTCCAGTGACGTTCTTCGGTCTAAGTTAAGAAATTACAGCTTCCACATTTTTTAAGGGCGGTGGTGACTCCTTCTGTGCAGACAACAAACCCCAGATAGGCGACTGAGGGTTGATCGCTTTCCCCACCCAACCCTCCATGTTTTTTTTGTTTTTCTTTGTTGTGTCCAACCTTATGGGGAAATGTCACCTGCTTTGTGGGCAGACACTGTATGGTTGGTATGGTTATATCTGGTCAGCTTGAGTCCTAAAGATGAAATGGTTTGGTGTCATTATTGAACTTTTGCTTGTTTGTAAGTTCTCATTTTAAATTATTATTAATATTTCTAAACCCAATATACACTATATTACCAAAAGTATTGGGATGCCTGCCTTTACACGCACATGAACTTTAATGGCATCCCAGTCTTAGTCTGTAGGGTTCAATATTGAGTTGGCCCACCCTTTGCAGCTATAACAGCTTCAACTCTTCTAGAAAAGGCTCGCTCATCCATGTCTTTATGGACCTTGCTTTGTGCACTGGTCCAAATCATTTGGTGGAAGGGGGATTATGGTGTGGGGTTGTATTTCAGGGGTTGGGCTTGGCCCCTTAGTTTCAGTGAAGGGAACCATTCAGACCATTGTTCCTATTCTTTGTGGACAGCATACTGACAGGAATTGTACCAGCTGATTGGAGAAAAGCCAATGTGGTACCAATATTCAAAATAAATTCCTGGAAACTACAGGCCAGTCAGCCAAACATCAATAGTAGGCAAATTATTGAAGGGGATGATAAGGGACTATATCCAAAAGTTTACTGAAGAAAAAAGTATCAATCAGCATAAGTTTCTGAAGGGGGGTTCCTGCCAAACCAATCTGTTATCAATCTATGAGGAAATGAGCTGCCGTCTAGACAAGGGGAGGCCTTAGGATGTGGTGTATCTGGATTTTGCAAAAGCATTTAATACAATTCCCTATAAACACTTAATCTAGAAGCTGAGGTCTGCAGGCATGGACCATAAGGTTTGTTCTTGGATAGAAAACTGTTTACAGGGGCATGTCCAAAGGGTGGTGATAAATAAAGTGTACTCAGACTGGTCTGGAGTGGTAAGTGGGGTACCCCAAAGCTCTGTCTTGGGAACAATTCTGTTTAATAGGATAAATAGCTCAATCTCAGTTTTTGCGGACAACACAAAAATAGGCAGGGCAATAATTTCACTTCAGGACATAGAAATTTTACATAAAGACCTAAACAAAATAATGGGGCGGGCAACTACATTGCAACTGAGGTTTAATATGGAGAAGTGAAAAGTAATGCACTTGGGGGCAAAAAACCTAAATGCAAACTACTCACTAGGGGGAGAACCTCTGGGAGAATCAAGGATAGAGAAAGATCTGGGAGTCCTAGTAGATGACAGACTGAGTAATAGCATGCAATGTCAAGCTGCAGCTACCAAAGCTGGCAGAATTTTAGCATGCATAAAAAAGGGGATATACTCCAGGGATAAAACCATAATCCTGACACTTTATAAAACTCTGGTTAGGCCACATCTGGAGTATTCCGTCCAGTTCTGGTCACCAGTCCTCAGAAGGGATGTGCTGGAGCTGGAGAGAGTTCAAAGAAAGGCAACAAAATTAAAAAGGGGAATGGAGGACCTCAATTACGAGCAACGACTACAAGCACTAAATTTATTCTCGCTGGAGAAGCTACGCTTGAGAGGGGACATGATAGCGATTTACAAATACCTCAATGGTGATCGCAGCGTAGGAAAAAACAACTTTCAGTCTCAGGGAGTGTAAGAGGACGCTGAGCCACACAATGAGGCTGGAGGAGAAGTGGTTTAACCTTAAACTGTGTAGAGGGGTTTTTCACTGTCAGGGCATCAGGGATGTGGAACACTCTTTCACAGTTTGTGGTGGCAGCAGGGAGTATGGATATTTTAAAAAGAGTCTTGGATGTGCCTCTTAACCACTTCCTGCCCATAGGCTGTCATACTGTATGACATCCTGGACTTTGAGTGGGGATATCTGAATGATGCTTGCAGCTATAGGCATCATCCAGATATCATCTTTTTCAGCCAGCAATTCTGTGCACTGTAAGAAAAATCATAGCCGCAGTTCAGCCGCTTGATCGTTCTTACAGGCGGCGGGAGGGTACATTTACATCCCCCCTCCCGCCGCCCTCTGATGCTTCTCCCGGCTCGCCCCTGCGATCGGTGAGCTGAGAATGAATCGGCCGCCGCTGGAAGGTGAGCATAGAGATTTCCGGTGACCAGATGGTTCCCAGTCATCTCTATGACCCTCGGAGGCCCGGGCGCGACGTTATAATGTCACGCCTGGGCGGGCGGAAGTAAACAATGCAAGGGACGCTGCTGGAAAGGCTGAGAGAGTTTTTTTTTTTGATCTCAGCCTTTTCAGCCTGAAGGAGAGATGTAGGGTCTTATTGACCCCACATCTCTCCATAAAGAGGACCTGTCACGCACTATTCCTATTACAAGTGTAGGGGGATCAGACTCAAGGCAGGGACAACTCACAGTCTCTTTAGGAAAACACCATGTTTAATGCACAGAATATTTCCAACAGAAGAAAAGGGCCATCTTGCCATCAAACAAAATAAACTTCTGCTCTACCGAACCTTACTGTATCCGTAGTCTGAACAGTCCTTTGGTTTGGTAGTAAGTGTCCTTACAGTTGCACAAACTTGAATTAAAAATCAGGGATAAACAGCCATGCTCCAATATGCCTCCTCACACAGAGACACACACTCTCTCACTGAGAGTTAGGCCCAGCTGCCTTAATCAAGACCTGAAAGGCAAACGATAAGCTGCGGATCCACGGACTTGGGAGTCTGTCCCACCCAGAGCTCTATCAGACTCCCAATAAAACCAGCCCCGGAACGGACTTTACCAAGACAGGGTAAAGAACTATCCTTCTTTACCCTAAATTCTCTGCTGGAATTATCTTAGATTATAAATCTAAGAATCCGTGGAGGAACATATATCCCATCAATCACTTCTCCTGTAATTTTAACTTGTTTTACAGACACCCCACTACATATCTCCCCCCTCTGCTCAAACTCGAGGGGTTGAGCACCTTGGGCAAACAGACTGTAAACTCTGGAGAGGGCAACTGCGTTAGCTTGTTGGCTACCTGTTCTACTAAAAATTTTAAATTCTGTAGAGCCAAGAACCATCTGGTAACTCTTGCATTTTTCTCCTTATTTTGGGCCATCCATTTGAGTGGGGCGTGGTCAGTTAGGAGCCTAAACTGTCGCCCTAACAGATAATATTTCAAACTTTCAAGGGCCCACTTGATGGCTAGACATTCTCGTTCTACAATGGCATATATTTTCTCAGCAGGGGTCAACTTTCTGCTTAAGAACGCTATGGGGTGTTCTTCCCCATTCAGCACTTGGGATAACACTGAACCTAATACCACTTCTGAAGCATCCGTCTGCACTATAAATTCCTGTGTGAAATCCGGAGTGATTAAGACAGGGCTATTACACAGGGCAGTATTTAAGTTCTGGAAAGCTTTCTCAGCTTTTGGGGACCAAGTTATCACTGAGGACTTCCCCCCCCTTGGTAAGATCCATAAGGGGAGTGGCTAATGTAGCAAAATTGGGAACAAATCTTCTGTAGTAGCCTACTAATCCCAAAAAAGCCCTGACCTGTTTTTTATTCAGGGGTCTTGGCCAACTTTGGATTGCTTGGATCTTTGTGACTTGGGGTTTTACTGTCACCCGACCAATGATGTACCCTAGATACCGGGCCTCCTCTAGTCCCATAGCACACTTCTTAGGATTGGCTGTCAGACCCTCACGACAGAGGGCGTTAATAACAGCCTGCACTTTAGGCAAGTGGCTCTCCCAGTCTGCACTAAAAATTACGACGTCATCTAAATTACGCAGATGCATAGGCTTGGTGGGGTTTAAGGATGCAATCCATCATCCTCAGAAAAGTAGCTGGGGCCCCATGTAGGCTGAATGGCATCCTTTTATACTGCCAGTGCCCCTCAGGCGTGGAGAAGGCTGTCTTCTCTTTTGCACATTCTGTAAGTGGTATTTGCCAATGCCCCTTCGTAAGGTCCAGGTTGGTGATATATCGGGCCTGTCCTAGACGCTAAATTAATTCATCTACCCTGGGCATTGGATAAGCGTCAAATTTTGACACCTCATTTAACTTTTGGAAATCATTACAAAGTCGGATGCTTCCATCTGGCTTGGGAATAAGGACGATTGGACTACACCACTCACTATGGGATTCTTCTATTACATCAAGCTCCAAAATCCTCCTTATTTCCTCTGAGACTACTTGGCGTCGAGCCTCTGGGATGCGATAAGGTTTTAAGTTAACTTTCACCCCTGGCTCGGTCACAATATCATGTTTTATTACTGAAGTTACCCCTGGAAGATCAGAGAAGAACTCCCTATTTCTTAGCAGAAATTCCTTGGTCTTTTGTTTTTGGCTTACGGATATAGCAATACCCCCGTAGCGGGCCACTGGTTTAATTTTGGCCCTTGCACATTACCTCACTGTTCTGTATGCTCGTCTCAGGGGTTCTCCTTGAAGAGTTGTCCAGAAGAAGTTTGCACCAACACAAGTCTCTTTCAAGGGTTTATTTGAATAAAAGTTTCAACAGAGGGGATGAAGGGATGGGGAGGACTCAGGTACCTTAGTTGCGAATCATAAGAGTTTCTCCTAGGTCCAGAGGAACAACTGTCTCCACACTGGACTCGGCAAACACCGGATAGGCCCAATCTCACTGGTCTAGCAACCGATGTACAGCTCGATCACGTATAGTCTCTGCCACAGACTTGGTGCAAATAGAACAGTCTCTGCCACAGTCTTGGAGTAACCTTTTCTTGGGTTACCTTCTGAACGAAGAATACAGCTCTCAGTGTTAGAATCTTTCAGCCGTTCCGGCAGCACTGTGAGGTAGATCACGATCCGCATGCATCCTCCAATTGAGTCCTCAATTGCTTGGTCCCTACCAGCAGGTAAGGCGACACAGGATCATACCTTGATCAGTAGGCCCCAGCAACTCCTGGGCCTACTTGTCAGTAACGGAGCCTCAGGCCAACGTGGCCCCGAGGCGGGAACTGCCAACACTTCCCTGAGGCCATGAGGGCCCTTAGGTGGGGACCGAAGACACGACCCCAGAATCTCTTTTTGCCCTAATGGCGTCACTTAAATACCCCCTCCCAGCATGCACAACGGGTTCACCACGCCCCCTGGGCTGCTTGCTAGGAAAGAGGTACCCAATACGTCCAGCCTGTAGCCTTTCCAATCCTGACCAGCGGTGGCAGCGACACCTACTGTCAGGAGGGAAATCACACAACCAGCTGAACTGAAACAGAGTGCAATTTGTAACACAATCTCTCTGAGCCAAACTATTGCTCAGACAACTATAATTTAACATATAGCGCACCCTCATTGGGAGCAGGGCGCTACACGGACAAGGCCTCAGCGATCTCTACCGCAGGCATGATAGAAGGACCTGCGGTAGTCATCGCCAAGGGTGCTTGGACCATAATGGATTCTCTGTCCTTCCAGGGCTTCAATAGATTGATATGGTAGATTTGGTAGGGTTTCCTTTTTCCAAGCTGGTGTACTCTATAGTTAACTTCCCCCACCTGCTCTACGACTTCGTATGGCCCTTGCCATTTTGCCAAAAATTTACTCTCCACCGTAAGTACCAGCACAAGAACTCTGTCACCGGGGTTAAAGGTTCGGATCCTGGCTGAACGGTTATAGACTCTAGCTTGAGCCTGCTGAGCCTGTTGCAAGTGGAACTTAACAATGGGCATGACTTTACCAATCCGGTCTTGCATCTGAGCAATATGTTCCACTACACTTTTGAGAGGGGTTGCCTCTTGTTCCCAGGTCTCTTTTGCTATAACTAAAAGGCCCCTCGGGTGTCTGCCATACAGCAACTCGAAAGGGGAAAATCCAGTGGAGGCATGGGGTACCTCCCGTAGAGCAAACATGAGATAGGGCAAGAGGCAGTCCCAGTCCCTACCATCTGCCACTACCACTCACTTTAACATTCCTTTCAGCGTCTTGTTGAACCTTTCCACTAGACCATCCGTTTGTGGGTGGTACACAGAAGTGCGTAAGTGGTTAATTTAAAACAATTTACACAACTCTTTAGTAACCTTCGACATGAAGGGCGTGCCCTGGTCAGTTAGCAGCTCCCGAGGAATACCCACACGTGAAAATATAAGAGAAAGCACTTTAGCAATACTCTTAGCTGAGGGATTCCTTAGCGGGATTGCCTCTGGGTACCGGGTGGCATAGTCCAAGACAACCAGGATATACTGGTGCCCCCTAGCGGACTTAACTATCCTTCTTTACCCTGAATTCTCTGCTGGAATTATCTTAGATTATAAATCTAAGAATCCGTGGAGGAACATATATCCCATCAATCACTTCTCCTGTCATTTTAACTTGTTTTACAGACACCCCGCTACACAAGGGATGTTTAAATTCCTTGTAATAGGAATAAAAGTGATTAAAAAAAAAAAACGTTTTATAAGAGAAAGTGTAAAAATGAAGTAAAATGAAGAATAAGAAAAAAAAAAATGTAAAGTACCGCCGTCCCCGCGTGCTCGAGCACAGAAGCGAACGCATACGTAAGTCACGCCCACATATGTAAACGACGTTCAAATCACACATGTGAGGTATTGTCTCGCAAACATTCTAGCCCAAGACCTCCTCTGTAACTCTAAACAGGTAACCTGTAAATATTTTTAAAACGTTGCCTATGGAGATTTTTAAGTACCAACGTTTGGCGCCATTCCATGAGTGTGCACAATTTTAAAGCGTGACATGTTAGATATCTATTTACTCGGCATAACATTATCTTTCACATTATACAAATAAATTGAGCTATCTTAACAGTTTTTTTTTTAATTCATGAAAAATCGCTGCGCAAATACTGTGTGACATATAAAAGGTGCAACGACCGCCATTTTATTCCCTAGGGTCTCTGCTAAAAAAACATATATAATGTTTGGGGGTTCTGAGTAATTTCCTAGAAAAAAAATTATGATTTTGACATGTGGGAGCGAAATGCAAGAATTGGCCCGGATGGGAAGTGGTTAAAGAACACAACATACAGGTATATGGGAAATAATTTTAGACACTGACACACGTACACCTACACAGGTTGAACTGGATGGACTATTGTCTTAATTCAACCTTACCTACTATGTAACTATGTGTGTGACTCTTAAGGCGTCAGCATACCAAGACATTTTGGACAATTTCATGCTCCCAACTTTGTGGGAACAGTTTGGGGGTGGCCCATTTCTGTTCCAACATGACTGCGCACCAGTGCACAAAGTAAAGTACATAAAGGCATGGATGAGTGAGTTTGAGGTGGAGGAATTTGACTGGCCTGCAGTGTTAATTTAATTGACTAAAATATTTTCGGCTACTAAATAATACAATTTTATTCGACAATTAAGATGACTAAAATATGACTAAAGCTAAAACAATTCAGATGACTAAAATACAACTAAAACTAAATAGGCATTTTAGCCAAAAGACTAAAATACGACTAAAACTAAAATGGCAATTTAGTCAAAAGACTATGACTAAAACTTAATTAAAATCTGAAATCAAAATTAACACTGCACCACCACATAAGAATATGTAGGAGGCATCTATTAAGCTGCTAAAAGAAAAAAAAAGGAAAAGAAAAAAGCTTTTCTTATTTATTTTTTTCTAGATATTTAATGTTGGTAATATATTCTTTTTTGTTTACAAACGATTTTTATTATAGAAAAGGTCAAGGTATAAAAACAAATCACAATGATGGTACAGGTATGTATATAAACATTGTTAATATTGAGCATTGTACAGAAGAAAGAGAAAAGGTTTTTTTGTTTTTTTTTAAGTCAGGTATAGGAATGTATATTGTTCAAATGAAGTCAACCAGGAGCATTGTATTGGAGAGAGGGCTAAATGACAATTGCATATATTTTAAGAGTGGGAGGTAAAAAAACGGGAAGGTACTAGACCAGAGAGGTGGTATCCCAGAGAGTCCATTTTTTTTGGTAAAGGGCCATAGAATCATATAATGTGTGGTGAATTCTTTCTGAAAGCTTAATGTTCGACATGCGGTTAAGAATTTGTGGCCAAGGTACCGTAGTGGAGCGCCAATTAAATGCTATGGCCCAGTGGATGGAACTGAGGAGTGTATGGATTAACCTTGTACTAGTCATTGGAATATCCTGTATGGGGGTGAATAAAAGGCCTATTTGGGGTGTAAGAGAGATCTTTCTACTGGATATTTTTTCTATTATAACACTTGCCTTATGCCAAGTGTCTTTAATGTGGGGGCAATCCCAAAATATATGTAAAAGTGTTCCCTGGGTGGGGCAACCCCTAAAGCAGAGTGGGGATACTGAGGGATAAAATGAATTGAGTTTAGCGGGGGTAAGATACCATCTATAGAGTAGTTTGATGGCCGATTCTCTAATCGAGGTTGTTCTGGTACATTTGTGGAGATTTGTAAAAATTGTATCCCATTGATCAAGA
This sequence comes from Rana muscosa, assembly GCA_029206835.1. NCBI lineage: Eukaryota > Metazoa > Chordata > Amphibia > Anura > Ranidae > Rana > Rana muscosa. Next base: position 585,057,725 of record CM055116.1, read on the forward strand.
GTAAATGAGGTATTTAAATCTGATTCCCATTGTAGCATGGGATGTGATTTATCAGGCATGTTGGTCTCATTTAAATTTTTATATATTCTGGAGATTAAACCCTGGTCACGAGGGGAGGAGATACAAATTTGCTCAAATTGTGTATAAGGGGGGTGGAGTGTAAGTGAGTAATATTTCTCATAGAATTGTCTTATTTTCGCATAGATCTCTAGTTCGGTAGGAGAGATATTGTATTTTGTTTGTAGTCTGGTGAAAGTGAGAAATGCATTGTATTGGGAGAGCGATTTTAAATGTATTAGATTATGTGACTTCCAATACGTTAGTAAATTTTCATCTTGAGCTCTATCTGGGGGGGGGGGGGGGAAACGTGGGTCACCCATAAAGGAAGCCAAGGGGGGAACATCCGAGGATAACTTAAAATTAGAGATTTGTCTGTTCCATAGTTGAAGAGTGTGAGTGACGAAAATGTTGGTAATATATTCAGGTAATATGTGCATTGGCGTTAGTTTACAGTTTTTTTTTTTGTTTTTTTTTTTATATTTTCAAGTTGTATTTCTGCTTGTCAAAAAACAATATTTTTGTTTGTTAATTAAACTTGGTTTTATTTATAAAGATGTTCTACAGTGCCTTGAAAAAGTATTCATACCCCTTGACATTTTCCACATTTTGTCATGTTACAACCAAAAACGTAAATGTATTTTATTGGGAATTTATGTGATAGACCAACACAAAGTGGCACATACTGTAATTGTGAAGTGGAAGGAAAATGATAAATGGTTTTCACAATTTTTAACAAATAAATATGTGAAAAGTATGGCATGCATTTGTATTCAGCCCCCCTGAGTCAATACTTTGTAGAACCACCTTTTGCTGCAATTACTGCTGCAAGTCTTTTTGCGGATGTCTCTACCAGCTTTGCACATCTAGAGAGTGACATTTTTGCCCATTCATCTTTGCAAAATACCTCAAGCTCTGTCAGATTGGATAGAGAGCGTCTGTGAACAGCAATTTTCAAGTCTTGCCACAGATTCTCAATTGGATTTAGGTCTGGACTTTGACTGGGCCATTCTAACACATGAATATGCTTTGATCTAAACCATTCCATTGTAGCTCTGGCTGTATGTTTAGGGTTGTTGCCCTCCTGGAAGGTGAACCTCCGCCCCAGTCTAAGGTCTTTTGCAGATTTTAATATGTTTTCTTCTAAGATTGCCCTGTATTTGGCTCCATCCATCTTCCCATCAACTCTAACCAGCTTCCTGATCCCTGCTGAAGAAAAGCATCCCCACAACATGATGCTACCACCACCATGTTTCACGGTGGGGATGGTGTGTTCAGGGTGATGTGCAGTGTTAGTTTTCTGCCACACATAGCGTTTTGCTTTTAGGACAAAACGTTACATTTTGGTCTCATCTGACCAGAGCACCTTCTTCCACATGTTTGCTGTGTCCCCACATGGCTTCTCGCAAGCTGAAAACGGGACTTCTTATGGCTTTCTTTCAACAATGGCTTTCTTCTTGCCACTCTTCCATAAAGGCCAGATTTGTGGAGCGCATTACTAATAGTTGTCCTGTAGACAGATTCTCCTACCTGAGCTGTGGATCTCTACAGCTCCTTCAGAGTTATCGTGGGTCTCTTGGCTGCTTCTCTGATAAATGCTCTCCTCACCCAGCCTGTCAGTTTAAGTGGACGGCCATGTCTTGGCAGGTTTGCAGTTGGTCCATACTTTTTCCATTTTTAGATGATGGATTGAACAGTGCTCCGTGAGATGTTCAAAGCTTGGGATATTATAAGCTAACCCTGCTTTAAACTTCTCCACAACTTTATCCCTGACCTGTCTGGTGTGTTCTTTGGAATTCGTGATGCTGTTTGTTCTCTAAAGTTCTCTAACAAACTTCTGAGGGCTTCACAGAACAGCTGTTTTTATACTGAGATTAAATTATTTACTTTATTTACTAATTATGTGACTTCTGAAGGCAATTGCTTCCACTAGATTTTAGTTAGGGGTAGCAGAGTAAAGGGGGCTAAATACAAATGCAGGCCACACTTTTCACATATTTATTTGTAAAGAAAATTGAAAACCATTTATAATTTTACTTCCACTTCACAATTATGTGCCACTTTGTGTTGGTCTATGACATAAAATCCCAATAAAATACATTTTTGTTTTTGGTTGTAACATGACAAAATGTGGAAACTTTTCAAGTGGTTTGAATACTTTTTTAAGGCACTGTATATCACGGCTAAGGCTGGGTTCACACTGGCACGACACGGCTGTCATCCTACTTTGCCCTGCAACATCGGTCCTACATAGGTCCTACTTTGGTCCCACTTCCATCCGACTTGAATGAACAGGATAAGATTTTGCTCTGACTTTGCGATAGTCTGACTTGTCCTTTGACCAATCAAAAAAATCCTGGTGTGACATAAATTCCTTTTACTGCTGCTGTAATCACCATGTTGGATGTCACAAGTCAGATGGTTAGGACAAGGATCCGACTTCAATAATATTCAACGGGCTGAAGTAGGACCAAAGTAGTGCAGGAACCTTTTCCAAAGTCGGACTGACTTGTGTCAGACCAGTTAAGACAGCTATCATAGGGAATCATTGATTTACACATGTCATGTGACATGTGCTCCCAAAGTCGGAGCGTATGTCGTACCAGTGTGAACCCGGCCTAAGGCTGGGTTCACACTGGTACGACACGACTGTTGTACTACTGTCATCCTACTTTGCCCTGCAACATCTGTCCTACTTCAGTCCTACTTGAATGAACAAGATAAGATTTTGCTCCAACTTTGAGATAGTACATCTTGTCCTTTGACCAATCAAAACAATCCCAGGGTGACATAAATAAATTCCTTTTAGAGCCCATTCACACTGGGGCAACACGACTTCCAGCGCCGATTTTATGAGGCAACTCAGACACGATTTTATGAGGCAACTCAGCGCGACCTGGAGCTATTTACAAGGCAACTCCAAGTTGCCTGCAGGACAGGAGACATTCCAGTGGCCAATCAAACAAGAATCAGCTCTGTGGGAGGGAGGGGGGAGGGAGAGCTTTGCCTGATAAATGTATGTTATCTTCCTGGAGAGTCGCTCCTATTAAGACAGTGAGAGGCGACTCCCATTGAAATGAATGGTTACAGGTCGCCTAGGAGTCGGATTGAAGTAGTACAGGGACCTTTTTTGAAGTCAGAGCGACTGCAGTAGTGTGCATAAGGACGGCTCCATTAACTTACATTGATTTCTTCAGCCAGCGCGACCTGAGGTGACTAGGGGCGACCTGGGGCGATTTGGAGTCGGATCCAAAGACGCCCCTGTGTGAATGGGCTCTTACTGCTCCTGTAATCACCATGTCAGGTGTCACAAGCCGGATGGTTAGGACAAGTATCCTACTTTGATCTGACTTCAATATTCAATGGGCTGAAGTAGGACCAAAGTCGGAACAAATAAGTGCAGGGAGCATTTTCAAAGTCAGACCGACTTGTGTCGGACCAGTTAAGACGGCTCTCATAGGGAAACATTGATTTTCACACGTCATGCGACATGAGCTCCCAATGTCGGAGCGTTTGTCGTACAAGTGTGAACCCGGCCTAATACCATAAACAAATAATATGTTATTCGATTTTTACTCCAGGAGTATATAATGAGTCCAACATCAGTGACTGATCTCACAAATGTGCTTCTGGAAGAATGGTCAAACATTCCCATAGACACACTCCTAAACCTTGTGGACAGCCTTCCGAGAAGAGTTGAAGCTGTTATAGCTGCAAAGGGTGTGGCTGCACTACTGCTGATCTCCTGAGCTCCAGTGAGGCCTACTGATCCAGGGAGCTTGATTACTCCCTATACCCAGGGTGGATGCAGGAACCTGGGGTGGACCCAGGGGAGGATCCCCCGGATGGCCAGAGTACTGGTCCTCCCATACCAGTGTTTGAGGACCTGGGAAATGGCCCAGCTAAAGGTGAAAGCCTGGAAACCTACAGAAAGAAGGTTTGTGCTAGGATTGCGAGAGTCGCCAAGGAGGAAGAAGTACTGGCGAAGTTGAAGTTTGACTTCAAGCATAAAAAAATTGCAAGTGACCGGCTTCACAGTTCTAAGAGGAAACAGATGCGCCTGAGTTAATGGCTTTGGAGGCCAAAGTGGAAAAGCAGAGTCTGCTGGTGGCCACATTGAAAGAAACCAGCGGTGCATTCAAGGAGAAGTATGGCAACGATGATCGCTTCCATGCAATGCGCAGAGGGGCCATAGAGGCCAGTGGAGGACAGGCATCATCAGAGTGCGAGAAGCCAAGGTCAGTGCAAAGCAAAAAAGTTTCTGTGGACTCGGACTGTGTTTCTTGCCAGCACGCTGGAAAATCTTTGCATCCCAAGCCAAGTATCAGTATGCCTGCAGAAAGCGGAGAAAGCTCTGGCATACAGGCTGCGGGTGATCAGCAGTCAGGTGTTTTGACTGGCAGTATGTCATCGGGACAAGAAAGTTCTGTGCCCTTACCACCGCAGCAGGAGGCTATGGAGCAAGATGATCCATCTGAGCCTGTGGAGGGAGCAGGTATGCTGAACTTCATATCAGAAATGGAATCACCTTTGCATGGTCGCAAGTTTGCAGTGTCTGGATCATCTGAGGATGAAGAAGAGGATGATGATGTCCCCCCAAAACCTTTGAAACATCGGGTGACAGAAAAAGAGGTTTTTGTTCATGACTTGCCTATACAATGTAATGGAGGTGTAGTTCCTATGGATGGTGCAGTAGAGGGCAGCGGAGAGCAAGCTCATCTCCTGGCTGAGACTTCCACCTGTGTACAGCCAGCCAGTGCAGACTCTGCTGTGAAGAGTGCTGACAAAGACATCTCTACTGCTGGTAACTCTTTAGATACTGGTAATGAAGTAAGAATTACCAAGGGTAATGTAAATGACATTTCTGTGTCAGAAGTCTCTGCTCCATCTGTTCCTGACAATAATGTTGTTAATACTTTATCTAAAGAAGGGTCTGTAACTAAAAGTGATGTGCCGGATGTTGCAAGGAGTGCGGTTATTTCCCATGCTGCAGCACTGGCTGCACCTGTCCCCGGGGTGAGTAGGGCCAGTTATTCTGCGGTCACTAGGAGTAATGTGAGTGAAGGTCAGGCCAATCTGACACCATCTGGTAGCTCCTTTAAACGCCGCAATGTGGTCCAATTGAGGTGGACTCGAGAAGGCCCCCCCCAAATAGGAGAGATGTGGTGGACCGTATTGACCTCTCCTTTGTCAAGGCGGAAGGTTTAGATGTCTTTTGGGAGAGGTATGAGCAGAGGTGTAAGGGGTCCCCAAGATGGGCAGGTTTGTCACCTAAAGTAGTCTCCCGCCAGCCATTATATAAAAATGTCACCATTCTAGTGTGTAACGAGTCCATTCCTGCTGCGGATCTGGTGGTGTGGTTGAGGAGATATGCGGATGTCCAAGCCCCCTTGAGGAAAGTTGTAGATGACAGGGGGATATGGACAGGAGGATGGACAGTGTTAGTAAAACTGCATGTCACGGGTAATGTTGTTAAGCATATCCCTTCGTCTGCCTTTATAGGTCGTGACAGGATTATCACCTTTTATGCAGGGCAACCAAAGCTGTGTCATCGCTGTGGTGAAAAGGGCCATTTTTCAAGCTCATGTTCTGTGCAGAAATGTTCCCTCTGTCAGGGCTCAGGGCATGTTGCAAAGGACTGCAATAGTATTCGTTGTAATCTTTGTAACAAGTTAGGTCACCCCTATAGCCTTTGCCCTGAAGCCCTCCATAATCAGCTAGAGGTGGTGGAAGAACTGCTGAGGATGAAGGAGGAGGAACGTGGGGGGCAGCAAGGGGTTGGTGAAGCTGTTTTAGCTAGTCCTGAGGGCCCCCCCCAGGTGTCAGGTTCCCAATCTGAAGGTGTGACCCCTCTTGTGTCTGCTCCCCAGTCTGTGCTCCCTACTGTGTCAGTGTCTACTTCTGTTGTGTGTTCTTCCCCAGTGTTTTAGGTGCCCAGTGTTCCAAATGTAAATAAGTCATCCAGATTGGCTGAGGCTGCCAAAGGGGCGGATTCATGCCGATCTGAGGTGGCAGCTTCGCCTGGGCCTTCCCTGAGGCAACGTAAGACCTCTAGTGGAGGTTCTAAGGGAAAGAAGGAGGAAGTTGCCACTGCTAATGATGTAGATGAGGCCTTTCAGGGTGATGTTTCAGGGGAGGAGGGAGAGTGGACCAAGGTGGGCAGAAGAAGGAATAAGGTAGTCCTGACCTCTGCCTCCTCGGTTTCATCTTTAGAGGTAGATGATCTACCTCTGGGAAACAAGTTTGGGTCCTTATCTGAGGGGGAGGAGGAGTCTTCTAATTCCGCGTCTCAGATGGAGGAGGATGAGGTAGAGTGCTCCCTAAAGAGGTCAAGGTCTCCAGTAAAGGGGGAGGGAGCTCAGGCTAAGAAACGCCTACCTCAATCATCCTGATGGCAGTTCCCACTCCGATAAAGGTGGCAACCATTAATGTTGCCAGCATAAAATCTGTAGGGGCTTGTAACATGGCCTTATTTTTGCTCAGCGAGATGGATGCTGATGTTTTATTTTTGCAAGAGACCCGGCTAAATAGCCTTGCCGATGTCCACCTGGCAAAGAGGGAGTGGAGGCGTGGGCCCTCCTTCTGGTCTCTTGCGGCCGAGCCTTACAGCGGAGTTGCAGTACTTTTTACTGGCATGGTAACGTGTCGGCGGGTTATCGAGGTAGAAATTGGAAGGTGTATGGTCTCGGACGTCTCTGTGAATGGGGCATGATCTACGTTTAGTAAATATTTATGGACCACAAACTAGATGGGAGAGGAAATGCCTCTTTACAAAGATTAAGCCTTTCCTTTTTACATCTCGACAAGTTGTCTTTGGAGGTGATTTTAACACCGTTACTAGGCCCACAGACAGGAAAGGCTCCACTGACAGCCTGAGATATGATAGCGTCTTTCTTAATATGATAGCCAGGGAAGCAGGTCTGGAAGATGCGCATATTAAGCGTTGCCCAGACAGCACGGGGTACACATTTAAGCGAGGAAGTTGTGAGAGCAGGATAGACAGGTTTTTTTTTTAAGGGGAACTCTGCCCTTTCGGCTCCTGAGTGTCGTATGGTGGAGTTCTCTGATCACCTTATGCTGTCTGTTATTCTCATTGCTTCAGATATGCCACCTAAAGGAAAGGGTATTTGGAGGATGAATTTGGCTCTGCTGGATGACGAGGAGGTAAGACAATCTTTTGAGGATTTTTTTCAGGCTCAGGTAACCATCCTGGATTTCTGCAGCAGTAAGTCGGAGTGGTGGGAGCTTACCAAAAGCCGGATTAGTGGGTTTTTCAAGGCCATAGGAAAAAGGAAACAGCTTGGTAAGTACATTGCCTACCAGCAGCTGCGGAGAAAACTTGATTGCCTTGTCTCGAGTGGTAGAGATTCAGGGGCAATCTCTGAGGTGAAACTTCTCCTTAGGAAGTATCAGTATGATCGGCAAGCTTCTTTGGTTCTGGAAAGGGACTACGGGAAATATCACTCGCCCGACCCTTATCAGAACTGCAAACAAAGCGCAGCAGTTAAGACGGTTGTTGGGCTAAGGGATAGTACGGGCTCTTTGACAAATCCAGGTCAGGGATCCTGGAAGTCTCAAGGTCTTTTTATGTGGATCTTCTGGGGGAGAAGTACCTGTCGATGTCGAGTTTTCTGGATTCTACACCAGGTCTGGGAAATAACATTCCGCTGGCAAGTTTGACAAGGGAAATCACAGCAGAAGTAGTAGTCAAAGCTATAGATGGTCTGGCTATTAACCACTTGCCGCCCGCCCTATAGAGGATTGACGGCGGCAAAGTGGTTTCAAAATCCTGACTGGACGTCATATGACGTCCTCAGGATTTTGAGCCGCTGCGCGCCCCCGGGAGCGCGCATCGCGGCGATCGTTGCTGCGGGATGTCAGTCTGACACCGACGGAGACTCTTTACCACGTGATCAGCCGTGTCCAATCACGACTGATCACGATGTAAACAGGAAAAGCCGGTCATCGGCTTTTCCTCACTCGCGTCTGTCAGACGCGAGTAGAGGAGAGCCGATCGGCTGCTCCTCTGACGGGGGGGGGGGGGTTTGTGCTGATCCATTATCAGCACAGTCCCCCCGAGGATGCCCACTGGACCACCAGGGATGCCACTAGACCACCAGGGAAGCCCACCTATAGGTATTAGGTATTGCACACTAGACCACCAGGGATAATGGATGCCAATGCCAAATGGATGCCAATCAGTGCCACAATGGATGTCAATCAGTGCCCACAATGGGCACCACTGATTGGCAGGCATTATTGTTTGGCAGTGATTGACATCCATTAGTACAGTACAGTGCCACCTATCAGTGCCCATCCATGCCACCTATCAGTGCCCATCCGTGCCACCTATCAGTGCCCATCCATGCCGCCTATCCGTGCCCATCAGTGCCCACCCGTGCCGCCTATCTGTGCCCACCCGTGCCGCCTATCTGTGCCCACCCGTGCCGCCTATCTGTGCCGACCCATGCCGCCGATCGTTGCCCACCTGTGCCGCCGATTGTTGCCCACCCGTGCCGCCGATCGTTGCCCACCCGTGCCGCCGATCGTTGCCCATCCGTGCCGCCGATCGTTGCCCACCCGTGCCGCCGATCGTTGCCCATCCGTGCCGCCGATCGTTGCCCATCCGTGCCACCTCATCGGTGCCCATCCGTGCCGCCTTATCCGTGCCCGTCAGTGCAGCCCCATCAGTGACCATCAGTGAAGGAGAAAACTAACTTATTTACAAAGTTTTGTAACTGAAACAAAAAAATTTTTTTTTTTTTTCAAAATTTTCGTTTTTTTTTATTTTTTTGCAGAAAATAAAAATCGCAGAGGTGATCAAATACCACCAAAAGAAAGCTCTATTTGTGGGAACAAAATGATAAAAATTTAGTTTGGGTACAGTGTAGCATGAACGCGCAATTGTCATTCAAAGTGCAACAGCGCAGAAAGCTGAAAATTGGTCTGGTCAGGAAGGTGTATAAGTGCTCAGTATGGAAGTGGTTAAGAAAACACCTGGGCCAGACGGATTGACGGCTGAATTTTATAAGACTTTCAAATCCAGCTTGGTACCTTATCTTGTGGAGGTATTTAATGACTGTCTGCAAGAGGGTTCGCTCCCTCCCTCCATGAGACAATCTGCTGTGATTCTGTTGTCAAAAGGCAAGGATCCCTCGAAGATTGAGCACTGGCGCCCCATTAGCCTTCTCAATGTCGATAGAAAAATTCTGGCGAAGATCATTTTCTGGCGCTTGTCGTCAGTAGCAGACAAATTGCTTTCTTGTCAGCAGCGCTGTTCGGTCCAGGGCAGGAGCACTTTGTCAGCGGTGTTAGCTGTCCGGGAGGCTCTGGAACATTGCAAGACTTTATACAGAGAGGCAGAGAGCTTCATGCTTGTTAACAGTTGGGTTGGATGGCCCTTCAGGGTTGTATCCGGGGTGCGCCAGGGGTGTCCGCTGAGCCCTTTGCTATACGTGTTCGCAATTGACCCCTTCATCAGAAGGCTAGAGAGCGGACCGTTGTGCGGGGTGCCGGTGGGCATTACTGGTGAGCCGCCCTTGAGGGTTGTAGCCTATGCTGATGACGTTTATGTCTTTATGTCTGGGACAGAGGAGGCGCAGGAGGTGGTCTCAGTTATAGAGCAGTATTCCGAGGCATCGGGCTCCCAGGTCAACCGTGATAAAAGTGACGTTTTTTGGATGAGCGAGGGAGGTGAGAGCTTTGCACTTCCGGACACCTTCCCGAGGCCTCAGCAGAAAATCAAAATATTAGGCATCGAGTTTGGCCCTGATGATTATAGTAAGTCAAATTGGGAAGCCAGGCTGAATGATGCTGATGTCAAGGTGAAATGCTGGAAGGGGTGGCGGCTCTCCTTGAGGGAAAGGGTGGACTTGATTAAGACCTACCTGATTCCTACCTTTCTGTATGTCAGCTTTGTTTGCATCTTGCCAGAGTCCTTCTATACCAGGATTTATAGTTGTTTCTTCCAATTATTATGGGGGAACAGGCTGAATCTTGTGAAGCGGAATGTGACTTACCTATCAAGGCGGAAGGGTGGCCTAGGGATGGTCAACCCAGTTGTGTTCTTCTCTCTGATGTTTTTGAAACATAATTTTGGTAACATGTTAGCAGAGAGACCGCCTGGATGGGTAGGTATTTTCCAGATCTGGTTTAGACCTTTTCTGGGCTGTTGGGAGAGTGGCGGGCCAGTGAAAAGCCTAAGGATCAAGCATGGTAAGCCCCCGTGCGTGAAAATTCTTAGACGGTGGCATGTGACAGCGGAGGATATCAGGTCCCTCCCTAGGAGACTCCTGGGTGAGAAGATTGTGGGTACTGTCTTTCATGCGCCACTGGCCTTAAGGGATTGCCCAGGTCATATTATGAGGGATGGTTTACGTTTAATAAATTCTGAGCGGATTCCCTTGAAATTTAGGGACCAGGCCTGGCTCGCTTTCCACGGTAGGCTCTATATGAGGGGGAACGTGAAGTGCCGCTCTTTGGACAATCGCGGTTGTCCAAGAGCGGAGTGTCAGGGTGAAGTGGAAACCATGGACCACTTCTTGCTTCAGTGCCCTTTCAATATAGAAGTCTATAAAAAGGTGGGGAGGGCTCTAAATATTCCTTTCTAGAATAGCATGTCTTATGCTGAGTGGGTGTATGGAGCATTGCAGAATCGCAAGGGATTTGATTTGGACACTTTTTTTAGTCAGCTTAGTAGTCCGATATTACACCTGGAATGCACGGTGTCAGGTATCCCTTCGGCAGAAAGTCCTTCCTGTTCCGGTGGTGGTGTGTGAGATTCTTGGTGAGGTAGGGAAAATTCAGGGTCTCGAGAAAGACAGATGGCGGCAAAGGGTCTGGATAAAGGCGTGGAGGAATATCAGGCCTGTAGCTGCTGTTTGTTGATCTCTGGGTGTTGGGTTCTTTCCCTGTTTTCTCTCTGGGCACTCCCTTAGATTTTCAAGGACACACATAATTTTTGAAGAAAGGCTACATACACATGATAATCTATGTTTCTTGGTCTGAGTGTTAATCAAGTTGAATAATGTGTAGAATTTTTGAAGATGTCCGTGCTTGTAGTGATGTGTGTGTGTGTGTGTGTGTATATATATAGTATAATTTAATGCAGTGATATTTCTCTTGGTGGTAAAAAAACTTTTGTTCATATATTATAGGTTGAAGTATGCCTCTATTATTATTATTATTATTATTATTATTATTAGTCTTGTATACAATATGTTATACATATATATAAAAAAAAAATATATATATATATATATATATATATATATATATATATATATATAATATTTATTTTTTGTATTTTTGTATAAAACAAAAGTTGGAATGTGTTTCTTGTTTGCAAGATTCTCAAAATAAAAAATTGCCAACTCAATATTGAACCTTACGGACTAAGACGGGAACGCTATCAAAGTTCATGTAAAGACGGGTGCCCCAATACTTTTGGTAATAGAGTGTAGGTGCTGTGGCCTCATTTTTCTCCCATTCTGGATGTATTCATCCCAAACCTCCCAACTTTTTGAGATGGGAACAAGGGACACCTATTAGCAAAAGTATGTAGGCATAAAACACGCCCCCTTAAAGCGGAGTTCCAGGCTTTTTATGTTTATTAAAAGTCAGCAGCTACAAAAAGTGTAGCTGCTGACTTTTAATTAACAGACACTTACCTGTTCCACGGTCCAGCGATGAGGCCGAACGGAGCGTCGCTCCTCTCCCCCTCCTCTCCGCTGGCGCCTTCATTGCCACTCTGGGCACCCGGCCGTGACAGTTTTCGGCTTCACGGCTGGGCACGCACGGCACACGCGCGAGTGGCGATGCGCTCCCGGAGTGGACAGGCGATCTCCTGGGACCTGTCACGTGTCCCAGGAGATCGCCTAGAGCAGTGGTTCTCAACCTGGGGGTCAGGACCCCCTCGTGGCGTCGAATGACGATTTGCCAGGGGTCACCGAATCCTGGGCTGTTCTTGAAGCCCACGCTTCTCTCCCAGACTTTTTCACGGTCGCCCAGCTGGGCTGTTCCTGGAGCCTGCGGCCGCCCACTCAGCCTCTTCACAGCTGCCCATTCAGTTCACATCATGTCTGGGGGGGGGGGCAGAGACTAGAGGTCACCTGACTGGTGAGGAATGTGAAGGGAGATGGGCTGGAGGAGACCCTATCTCATGATTTGGGCACAGGTGTCACTGCTACAAGACACCACAAAGTCGGAGACACAGTGAAGGCAGAGACACAGTGAGTAACACTTCCTGTGATTATAGTTGCCATGTTGCCATTAAAATTCCCCACTACAGTTCTCAGAACAGCAGATGACCTTGATCAAGAGCACCTAAGTTGGCTGATCAGAACTCCCCCCCCCCCCCACCAAAGAGTAAGAGAAGGAGTAAAAATAGAGAATAGATGGAAGGGAGAGGAAAAGAGGGGAAGGAACAAAGAAAAAAGGAGAGAAAGAATAAGAGAAAGAACAAGAAAGATGGCTAGAGTGAGGGATAGGGGAAAAAAACAAGAAATTAGGATACAGAGAGATAAAAGCAGAGCAAAGAGAAAGAGTGGTACATCCTAAAATGTACCATAAGGGGTTTTAATACTGTACGAGTTGAAGGGACTCAGGAGGCGCTAAATGTCCACGGCTTAGGAGCGCAAATTACTTGTCTTGCCTTAGGTGCTGACAACCCACGCTACGAAAATAATTTTACTGTTAGGAGTCCCCACAACTTGGAAAATTTTATCAAGGGGTCAAGGCACTAGAAGGTTGAGAACCACTGGTCTAAAGGGAGGCGAGAGGAGGAGGCGCCTAGGCAGTCCCTGGGCGGAAGGAGGAAGTGGGACAGGAAATCCCACTCCTAACGAAGCCCCCACTCCCCCCCAAAAAAATTACATGCCAAATGTGGCATGTAAGGGGGCGAGGAGTGCTTAAAGCGGAAGTTCCTCTTTTGGGTGGAACTCCGCTTTAAAAAGGAGAATTATATTAAAAAAATGATTTGTTAAACCTACAAGTACATTTTTACCACTTCTATTCCTTTATATTGGTTTTTGAAATGTACAAATGCAGCAATTTAGAAATTGGATGAAAGGTTTAGCACTGGAAATCACTTTTGAAAAGATAAAAATGTGCATTTTATATACAACTATATAAATTAGACCAAAACTAGGGACAAATCAGGGACAGTTGGAAGCTATGACTTTGCTCCAAATCAGGGACAGTCCCTCAGAATCAGGGACAGTTGGGAGCTATGACTTTGCTCCAAATCAGGGACAGTTGGGAACTATGACTTTGCTCCAAATCAGGGACAGTCCCTCAGAATCAGGGACAGTCCCTCGGAATCAGGGACAGTTGGGAGCTATGACTTTGCTCCAAATCAGGGACAGTCCCTCAGAATCAGGGACAGTCCCTCGGAATCAGGGACAGTTGGGAACTATGACTTTGCTCCAAATCAGGGACAGTTGGGAACTATGACTTTGCTCCAAATCAGGGACAGTCCCTCGGAATCAGGGACAGTTGGGAGCTATGACTTTGCTCCAAATCAGGGACAGTTGGGAACTATGACTTTGCTCCAAATCAGGGACAGTCCCTCAGAATCAGGGACAGTCCCTCGGAATCAGGGACAGTTGGGAACTATGACTTTGCTCCAAATCAGGGACAGTTGGGAACTATGACTTTGCTCCAAATCAGGGACAGTCCCTCGGAATCAGGGACAGTTGGGAGCTATGACTTTGCTCCAAATCAGGGACAGTTGGGAACTATGACTTTGCTCCAAATCAGGGACAGTCCCTTAGAATCAGGGACAGTTGGGAGGTATTTTTATCCTAGTCATTTGTGTTTGGGTATATGGAGTGTACAATGCCATGACTCTTGTGGGTAATAATCAGTTGTGTAGGTAACCCTCCAACAGCCCATTCATAGCACAGCAAAACAAGCATCCTCCGTTATTCAACGACGACAACGGAATGACGTGCGCGCCGCTCCTACGAGGCAAGCTCCTCCAGTATCACACTTCAGCGCCCACCACCAACTCCCACCTTCTAGTACTAATTACTAAGTACGGACCGGCTCATGCGCGTCACGTGACAGCCCTACCTGAGGCACGCCCCCTCCTTCCGCCCAGTTGCCAATCGTGTTCGCCGCTCACATCCGGGCCACGCTGCTCCTCCTGCTCCGGTACTCGGCGGCTGGAGGTAACCGGGTACAGGGTGTGGCGCAACCGGGGCTAGCTCCGCCCGGAAGGGGACCCTGCGGGGAGGGCGCAGCGCTGAAATGCCGAGGTATGCGGCGGAAGTTTGCGCTGTATGAAGGCGAGAGCGGGGCGTGTGGAGGGGGAATGTGAGGGGCTGCGGTGCATGTAAGACTAGACCTCCTATGTACACGTCATTAGTTCTGTATAGGAAGCCTGCATGGCACAATGGAAAGTCTTTGCAGCCCCCCAATAAAACCTTCTCTATGTAAGGGCTGGAATGGCAGCCTTGTTCTGACACAAAACCTCCCATCAATATACCAACTAAGAAGAGCAACTCGTGATCATCAATGACCTCTATGGTAGGAAATAAAGGAATACAAACTGAGGCCAAAGCACTTTATGCACTACCAGACACACACCTCTGTGTTCTTTTCTTCCCAAAGCAGTAAAAAGTGCACTCAGACCCCCACCCACACACAATAGTCAGCTTCCTCTCATTCTTCTACAAGTAGAATGATGGCACGTTACAGCGGCAGAAGTTTTATTTATTGTTTTCCCCCGTAACCCAAGTACATCGCTTTTATTTCTTCCATACTTCTATTGTAGTTTACGTTTAATGGGCTATATATATATATTTTTTGATTTATTCTTTCAGCTAATTGCTGTAACAAATTAATCAGAATGGAATGCATGTTGCCATAAATAGAAGGAGTTGGTATTAATGGAATTTTTGCCGGAGGAGGACTCGATTTTCATACCTGGATTTGTTCCGACTGTACTTCATAAGTGGCAGAGACGAGTAGTTCGCCAGACTTTTACCTAAGATGTCTATTGATTTTAATGGAATTTGTGCAACAATAAGACCAGGGCTGGGAGAATAATTGTCTTGGAGTAAAAATGTGTTCGTTCTGTGTGGTTTTAGGGACACCCGCTGGACACATGTTGTACTGCGTTGCCTGCTGCAAGTTCAGTTGCAACCTTTGCCTGCTTTACAGCCTTCAGTGGTCCACTGAATAAAGGGGCTAAGAATAGCTGAGATCCTGGCGCAGGAGGAGCAAGAACCATCCTGGGTCACTGGGGATGTAGAGGTAAGAGATCGAAATGAGTCCAGGCAGATAGAACACACACAATTTAACCCAGCTCTGCATAAATATATAGAATATAGGTGTATTTACTAAGGCAAATATACTGTGCTCAGAAAGTTGCTCTAGTCTAGATCTATAAGTGAAGTTTTGCTTCATTTACCACGCTTTGGAGCAACTGCACTCTCACAGTATATTTGCCTATAGTTGATCAATCTCCGTGTGTGTGTGTGTATGTATATGTGTGTATATATATATATATATATATATATCTTATCGTCCATGGACTGACACAGCTCTCATACAGTTTACGTGTGGGTATATGTCCCTGCTCGCAGGAGAAGATCTAGGCAGAATGTTAGATGTTAGAAACATACATTCTAGAACGAAACCAGAGCTAAACAGCCCCACCCAGGGGGGCGGTCCCTCCGGACATTACCCTCCTACCTGCAGCCAGCAACCTCAGTTTTTTTTTTCTGCCTAGCAGAAGGAGAAGACGTGGCTCTCTCAGGAGCCAGTCTCCTGGAAGATTTTACTTTTAAATGTTATTCCTTTGGGAATTGTATTATTTTATTTTTGAGACCAATCAACTGTCGGCTGGGCAACAGGTTGGGTACACTGGTATCCTCGTCTTCCCTGTCCGACCATCGAGCGTGCTGATCCTCACCTTGCGTGCGTGAGACTCCGTTCACGACATGCCCCATGACTCCAGGGGTGGCCGGGTTGCTTTTATGCTCCCACGGTCCTCTCAAGATTGAACAGTACCTGTCTGTATCTTTCGCGGTGGACCGGGCCGACAGCTACTCAGTACTACTTTGTAATAGGTCTGTCTGAAACAAGCCAGTGGGTCCCTCTGGGATGGGTAAGTAGTTTCTCCTGCTGCAGGTGAGTACATGCTGGCTGTGTTTCTTTATCTGGGGGTTTCTCCCTGTCTCCCCCCTGTTATGCTGCTCTCTGCACCCTGTACTGGTGCTGTGCTGTGTGGGGGTGCTTGGGGGTCGCTCTGGCCTGGCAGGGGGCGCTCATGTCTGTGTAGTGGACTCTGGGAGAGGAGCAGTGTTCTGGTGTGTGGGGACTTCATTGCGTGCGCTATTAGCGCTGTGTTGTGATTTTAAATAATGCGCTCGGTGGCCATCTTGCCGTTGTTCAATGGCGCAGTTAAACATGTGGCTGGCGGCCATTTTCTTGAAGCCGTGGCACGTTCACTTTCGGTTTCGGCCTTTATCGGCGCTGCTGCGGCGCAAATCTCCTCACACTCCTCAGGCTTCACTCGCGCTGCAGCGCGGTTTCATACAGCGGAACTGAGCGGTCCTTAAGGGTTGGTAAATCCTCTGGGTATCCCCTCCTCAGCCTCAGTGCAGCCAGTGGGTGGACTGTATTAGTGTATAAGGTCTCAGAGGGTGGCAGTATGGAGTCTGGTTCACCTGCTTCTCCACACTTGTCAGAGGCAACTGGCAGTGCTCCTGCGGTCCCTATGGACCAGTTGTCGGCAGTCCTGGAATCATTCCTTGTCAGAATGGAAGCGGTGTGCGAGCGCAAGGGAAGCTGTAAAGCGCCCCTTCCCCACACATTCTCCTGTAGGGGAGTGCTCTGTCTCAGATATGGGCCTAGCTACTGCTGCTCAGGACCCTAGCTCTGAGGATTTTATTGTTTTTGAACAGGACATTCCTTGTGAGGAAAGACCCCAGTTCTGAACCAGTAACTGACAGGGTGCTTGTAAGTGAACTCATTGATGCTGTGAGGGACATTCTCAAGCTGAATGTTGAGGCTGAGGAACCTCAGGTGGAAGCTGTCTCCTTTGGTTCCTTTAAAGCCGTTTCTTCAAAAAAGGTCTTTCCATATGTGCCTTTTCTTGATACATTCATTGACCAAGTCTGGGATAAGCCGCAGAAGACTTTGACGGTCCCGCGGCGCCTAGCCATAAGGTACCCCTTTGAGGAGGACCTGGTTAAGAAGTGGGCACTCCCCCCAGTGGTCGCCCGTTTGAATAAGGCTACCACACTCCCAATGGAAGGGACTCCTGCATTTAAGGATCCCACTGACAGGAGGTCAGAAGTGGTGAGTAGAACTATGTTTGCCTTATTGGGGTCTGCCTTACGCCCTATAGTGGCGGCGACACTTGTGTCTCAGACACTCACAGGATGGGCAAAGATTTTGCACCAGACGATACAGGAGCATAATCTCCCTCTTGAGACCATTGCCCTGGCTCACCAACTTGCGCAGGATTTAGTCTATGTGTGTAATGCCACTTTGCCCTTTAATATCCGGGGCCTCTATCTCTGCTGTGGTGCTGCGTCGCCTTATCTGGCTGAAATGCTGGTCGGCCGACCTAGCTTCCAAAAAGCTCCTGGCTGATTTGCCCTTTAAGGGCGGTGGACTGTTTGGGGCCGCCCTGGATGACATTATTGAGGATGTCACAGGGGGTAAGAGCACCTTCCTTCCTCAGTCTATTAAGGGAAAGGAGCCCCACCGCAGGCCGGGCCCACCCTTTCCGGCAAAGAAGTTTTTTCGTCAGTCAGAATCCACGGGTAAGCCCGCCCAGACTGAAAAAAGTGCGGCTGGGGGACATAAGCGTCCCTGGGTGCGTAAGCCTACCAAGCAAGCTCCCAAGCCCGCCACCGCATGAAGTCTTGCCCCTGCCCGACTCTGGGGTGGGGGACGTCTTCGCAGGTTCATGGTTCGGTGGACCTCCCGGATCTCCGACCCGTGGATGTGCGAGGTGGTCACCTCGGGATACAGGATAGAGTTCCGCTTGTGGCCCCCAAACAGGTTCTTTCCTTCGAACCTCCCTCTCCTTCCTGCCCGCTGGGCGGCCCTGTTAAGGCCCGTACAGGATTTGCTCAGGTGCGGAGTAATTGTGCCGGTTCCGTCACAAGAGAGGCTTCAGGGGTTTTACTCAAACCTGTTTGTTGTCCCAAAGAAGGATGGGGTCCGGCCAATGTGAAGGTACTAAAATTCCGGATGGAATCCATTCGCATGGTGATTGCGACACTCCACCAAGGGGATTTTTGGCGTCCTTGGATATCAAGGACGCTTACTTGCATGTTCCAATCTGTGCAAATGACCAGAGGTTTCTGAGCTTTGCCATAGGCAAAGTCCACTATCAGTTCATGGCTCTTCCCTTCGGCCTAGCATCAGCACCACGGGTTTTCACCAAAGTGCTTGCCCCGGTTCTAGCTTTGCTGAGACAGCGAGAAATTGTTATCGTGGGCTATCTGGACGATCTCCTTCTAAGAGCAGAAAATGGCTCAGAATTGGAGGAAAATGTGATAATAGTCAGTCAGACCCTCCGGGACTTCGGGTGGCTTCTGAACATGCAGAAGTCGGTTCTAGTCCCGACTCAATGATTGGAGTATCTGGGTCTGATCCTGGACACTTCGGCAGTAAAGGTGTTTCTACCCTCGGAGAAGTTACTGACACTTCAGTCGTAAGTGCGGGTCCTGACGTCCCGAAAATGGTCGTCAATTCGTTTCTGCATGAGAGTCCTGGGACTAATGGTGGCCTCCTTCGAGGCGGTTCCGTATGCCCAATCACACACTCGGGCATTGCAGAAGGGAATTCTGTCTGTTTGGGACAAGTCCCCATTGTCATTGGATCTTCAAATCCAAGTGAGTCACTCTGTCAAGGCGTCCCTGACGTGGTGGCCGAGACCCCTGGCTCTTCGGGCCGGGAAGACGGGCTGGGGAGGAGTTTGGGGAGTCCTGTCAACTCAAGGGCTCTGGACTCCGGACGAATCTCGTCTACCAATCAACGTCCTGGAATTGCGGGCGATCAGACTGCGTCTCTCCGTGTGGTCGAAGAGGCTACAGGGCCGCTCGATCAGAATTCAGTCGGACAACGCCACGGCCGTGGCGTATGTCAACCATCAAGGGGGCACTCGGAGCTCGGCTGCGGCATCCGAGGTCGTCCACATCCTAAGGTGGGCGGAAAGAAGCGCGCCGGCGCTGTCAGCCGTCTACATTCCGGGCGTAGAAAACTGGCAGGCGGACTATTTGAGTCGCCAGTCCCTGGACCAGGGGGAGTGGTCCTTGCATCCGGAGGTGTTTCAACTCCTTTGTCGGCGGTGGGGCACACAGGATGTGGACCTGATGGCATCTCGACTCAATCGCAAGGTGTCAAGGTTTGTGGCCAGGTCCAGGGACCCCTGGGTGGATGCCTCGGACGCGTTGGTGGCCCCGTGGGGTCAGTATCGCTTGATGTATGCTTACCCTCCGCTGCAGTTGATTCCTCGTCTGCTGTGCAGGGTAGCGGCCGAGGGCATTCCGGTGATCCTCATTGCCCTGGATTGGCCTCGGTGTCACTGGTACGCCGACCTGGTACGTCTCATCGCGGACGTCCCTTGGCGACTGCCCTTGAGGGAGGACCTTCTCTCTCATGGTCCTATCTTTCATCCTGCTTTACAGTCTCGGGCTTTAACGGCATGGCTATTGAGAGCCAGGTACTGAAGGACCGAGGCCTGTCGGATTCGGTAATTTCAACCATGCTTAGGGCACGGAAGTCTTCTTCTAGAAAGATCTATCACCGTACCTGGCGAGCTTACATCGCTATGTGCGAAGAGCTAGACTGGCGTCCACGGACGTACTCTGTCCCCAGAATCCTGCGGTTCTTGCAGCGTGGTGTGGCCCAAAGGCTGGCTTTGAGCACAATTAAGGGTCAGATTTCGGCCTTGACCGTTTTCTTTCAACAACCCCTAGCAGGTCATTCCTTAGTTAGCACCTTTTGTGCAGGGGGTTCGCCATGTGGTTCCACCTGCCAAGCCTCCCCTCCCTCCTTGGGATCTGAACTTGGTGCTCTCGGTTCTTCAGGAACCTCCCTTTAAAAATATCAGAGATATTCCTCTTTTAACTTTGTCTCAGAAGGTGGCTTTCTTAGTGGCCATCACTTCTGTTAGACGGGTGTCTGAGTTGGCGGCTCTGTCATGCAAGTCGCCTTACCTGGTCCTCCATAAGGATAAGGCGGTGTTGCGACCGCGACCGTCTTTCCTTCCAAAGGTGGTTTTGGCTTTTCACCTTAATGAGGACATTGTCTCTCCGTCCTTGTGCCCTCACCCATCGCATGCTAGAGAGTTTGCGCTTCACAATTTAGATGTGGTGCGAGCCTTACCGGTGTACCTGGCGGCTACTGCTTCTATTCGGAATTCTGACTCACTGTTTGTGTCTGTCTCTGGTCCAAAACAGAGCCAAGCGGTGTCGTCTGCCACCATTTCTAGGTGGATCAGACAGACTGTTATACAGGCCTATGCCATTAAGGGGCGGGCGCCTCCCTTCCGGTTACGGCGCATTCCACCAGGGCAATTGGTGCTTCCTGGGCTTTCCGACCTCAAGCGTCTGTTGCACAAGTGTGCAAGGTGGCGACCTGGTCGTCCGTTCATACCTTTTCAAAATTCTATAAGGTTGATGTGGCTGCATCTTCGGATGCTTCCTTCGGTCGCAAAGTGTTGCAGGCCGCTGTTTAATGTTGCAACTCCTCCGTTAAGGAGCTCTGCTGGTTTGAAGTTTTGGTTGTTCCTTTACTATTGCTCCTACCCTTTTCTGATACTGCTCTGGGACGTCCCACACGTAAACAGTATGAGAGCTGTGTCAGTCCATGGACGATAAGAGAAAATAGGATTTTTGTACTCACCGTAAAATCTATTTCTCTGACCCTTCTTTTAAGGTTTGTACTACTTTGTTACGAACTGAGGCTGCTGGCTGCAGGTAGGAGGGTTATGTCCGGAGGGACCCCCCCTGGGCGGGGCTGTTCAGCTCTGGTTTCGTTCTAGAATGTATGTTTCTAACATTCTGCCTAGATCTTCTCCTGCGAGCAGATACATATATCCACACGTAAACAGTAAGAGAGCTGTGTCAGTCCATGGACGTCAGAGAAACGGATTTTACGCTGTGTACAAAAATCCTAATGTGTGTGTGTGTGTGTATATGTATGTATGTATGTGTGTATATATATATATATATATATATGGGCCGAAACAACTGATCGATTATGAAATTAATCGATTACTATTTTCATAATCGATTAATCGGGCAATAACATAATGGGGTTAATAAAAAATGAAAATTAGCCCTTTATAGTACGAAAGAGCAAACCGCTACTGTAAATATTACTTTCACTGTCCCAGAGTAAAAAATTAACCCCTTTACAGTAGCGATTATTTGCTCTTTTTGTACAAATTATTATTATTTTTTTTTCCATTATGTTACTAAACATCTCAAGCCTGGGTCACACCTCTGTGTTTTTTGGTGCTTTTTGCAGAAACACACTACAGTTCATTTACATGGTTTCCTATAGGACACGTTCACATCCATGCTTTTTTCAGCTGCTGCATATTTGGAAAGGGCAAGGACTTTTTTTTTATGCAAAACGGTGCTATTATGTTTTTTTGGTTCAATATACTTCAACGGAGAAGCTGCAGAAAAGCATGTAATGCGTTCTTGCGGCAATTTATGTTTTTTAATCTGCCCAACAACAAATTGGCCAAAAAATAATGTAAAAATGCAAATCGCCGCAAAATCTTTTTTTTTTTTATTTTAAGGTAATTAACCGATAAAATCGAAACAATAATCGGCCAACTAATCGATTATGAAAATAATCGTTAGTTGCAGCCCTAAAAAAAAATATATATTTTGGTGACTTCAAAGAACTCAGACCCCTTAATTTTTTTTCAATTTTATTATGTTGCAGCCCGATAGTTATTTAAAGCAGAGTTCCACCCAAAAGGGGAAATTCGGCTTTAAGGCCTCCTCCCCTGCTCTTTTAGTAATTGCACTTTTGAGGAGAGTGCGAGTGCGTACCCGATTTTAACTAGTATCCGCTCCCACTTCCGCTTCAATCGTCTAGGCCAGGGGTGTCCAAACTTTTTTCAAAGAGGGCCAGATTTCATGAAGTGAACATGCGTGAGGGCCGACCATTTTACCTGACTTTCTTTGAACCATTAAGACCCTTTTCACACTGGGGCGGTTTGCAGGCGCTATTGCGCTAAAAATAGCGCCTGCAAACCGACCCTAAACAGCAGCTGCTGTTTCTCCAGTGTGAAAGCCCGAGGGCTTTCACATTGGAGTGGTGCGCTAGCAGAACCGCTTCAAAAGTCCTGCTATTTGCACCTTTGGAGCGGTGTGTTTACCGCTCCTTCCCATTGAAAACAATGGGAAACCGCGGCTATACCGCCGGCAATGCGCCTCTACAGAGGCACATTGTCGGCGGTATTAACCCTTTTTCGGCCGCTAGCGGGGGTTAAAACTGCACCGCTAGCGGCCGAATTCTGACGGTATAGCGCCATTAAAAATAGCAGCGCTATACCGTCAGCGCACCTCCCGCCCCAGTGTGAAAGGGGCCTTAAATGAAATGCAAATTATGAGCTTGGGTGTTTTATGTACTTTTTTTTTAAATAATATTCTTTCCTTCTGCAGCCAGCCAGTGCATCTCACTAAAGATGAGCTTGGGTGTTTAATTTCCTTTTTTGTAGTGAAGTCTCCTTCAGCCATCCAGCCCTCTCACTGACTGAAAGAAAGGTCAGGGGTGTTCACAAGTAGATGTGCCCGAGCCCGCAAGTAAGATGACAGCACGCAGCGCCACCGCCAATCACAGGCACTGTGACATTTTCCAAAATCTCTGCCTCTGCGTGCCAAGCGCCGCTCTCATTGTTAGGATGAGCGGGGTGTGTAGCTGGGCGTGTTCACAAGTCTATTTGCCAGAGCCGCTATGAAGCTGACAGCGCGCAGAGCCAATCACAGGCACTGTGACATTTCCAGATCTCTGCATCTGCGGACTGCAGATGCAGAGATCGGGGAAATGTCACAGTATCTGTGATTGGCTCTGTGCGCTGTCAGCTTCATAGCGGCTCTGGCAAATCGACTTGTGAACACGCCCAGCTACACGCCCTGTTCATCCTAACCATGAGAGCGGCGCTCGGGATTTATCATGATGAAGATGAATCCAAAAAAATAAAAATAAATAACACGCGGATCTACTTGGGGGGCCACATTAGAATGTATATGTAAATCCCAAGTGGGGGCCACATCAAACCGGAACGCGGGCCGGACTTTGGACATGCCTGTTCTAGGCGTTCGAAGTGCATCCTTTCCTGTTGTTTTCTGGGACACGTAACAGGCCCCAGAAGACTACAGGACCATTCACAATTGCGCAATAGGCATACAGTTGTAAAGCCACAAGCTGTCACAGCTGGGTGCCTACACTTGAAGCGGTAATAAAGTCTAAAAAAAATGGGTCCCCCGGCAGCCTTGCACCATAATGTACTAGTATGCACTGCATACTAGTACATTATGACAGACTTGCCTACAACAGCAGCCCTACGGCGCTGCGCTCTCCCTTGTCTCCGGCAGCTTCCATCTTCGCCTGGTGTTTCTTCCGGGGTTTGTGATCTTTGGCCCCTTGATTGGCTGTGCAGGGATGACATCACTCCCACGCATGGGAGTCGCATCGGCACACAGAACAGGCCGTAAATGTGGTCTGAGCTGCGCATGTGCAATTCAGATCACATTACTCGCTGACGGGTGGGGGGGGGGGGGGGATTTATGACAGAAGAGACTTCCAGGGTCTCTTCGGTTATAAAAAACCATGCCTGTCAGCAATTTTTATAACTGACTTTACTACCACTTTAAAATCCCGGCACCAAAGACAGAAGATGAGATGTCAGAATGGCTGGGGTGATCGTGTGACAGGTGAGTGGCTGTTTATTAAAAGTCAGCAGCTACAGTTTTTGTAGCCAAAAAAGGGTAGAGAAAAAGGAAGCGCCACCTAAGTGCAGTATTAAAAGATACTTTTAATGACACAAATATCAAATCACACTTACAGGAAAGGAAGCAAAGGAAGACTCATCTGTATAGATCCTGTAGTCCTCGTCCCGGGTCCATTGGCTGCACAGATGTAGAAGATGCAGAGTAGGAAACAGGAAATACAAAGTCTCATCTGTGTGTCAGTGGTCCAGAGGGAAACTTCAGACCCGGATCCGTTTTTCTATGCAGAGATGGTAAGCTGCAGTCGTTGTTGCTGCTCAGCCTGGAGCACTACCTGTGGACATCAGGAAGAAGCTGGGGCTGAGGTCACGGGATCACTTCCGGGGGAGGACTCCACAGAGTGAGAAGGGTTGGATAAGCAGGCTACGCGCTCAGAGCCACTGCTCCTCCTATTGGCCAATAGCTTCCCTACGGACCACTGAGACACAGATGAGACTTTGTATTTCCTGTTTCCTACTCTGCATCTTCTACATCTGTGCAGCCCATGGACCCGGAACGAGGACTACAGGATCTTTACAGATGAGCCTTCCTTTGCTTCCTTTCCTGTAAGTGTGATTTGATATTTGTGTCATTAAAAGAATCTTTTAATACTGCACTTAGGTGGCGCTTCCTATTTCTCTACCCTTTTTTGTCTACCACAGAGTCAGCTCTCTGAGGACAGCAGCCGCCATCTACCAGCCATATTATCTGCCTTTTAACCCTTGAACTGCCCGTTACCATTATTATTTTAAACAGACTCCTTGCTATATCCCCATTTACTCATGCATTTTGTGTTTGCGCTAACAGTTACCTTTTCCATTGTACAGTTTTTGTAGCTGCTGACTTAATTTTTACACAGAAGCCTGGAGCTCCTTGTTAAAATCATTTTTTTTCTCATTAACCACTTAACGACCGCTCACTGTATATATACGTCGGCAGAATGGCACCGACAGGCACAATCACGTAGAGTGTACGTGATTGCCTTTGTATAGTTGGGGGGTCCAATCGGACCCCCCTCCTATACAGTGAGCGGTGGCTAAGTGTCCGGGAGCGTTCCGGGATGAGGGGGCAGCCATTCGTTTCTGGCCACCCCCTCGCGATCGCTCCCGGCGAATGGGAATGCCCCCTCTGTCTGTGTCAGACAGAGGGAGCAGGAGGAAGTGATGTCATCTCTGGTGCGGCGCTCACATATACCGAGCGCCATACAAGAGAAGACATCAGGTCAGTGCACACAACACTACACTGACACCAGGACACATAGGGACATAAATCGCCCCCCCAGATCACCCCCCAGATCACCCCCCAGCCCCCAGTCACAGTGTCACTGATTGCAGTGACCATTTATTTAATGATCACTGCAATCAGTGACATTTGTGACTGTAAAAGTGTCACCAAAGTTTAGTCTTAGGTCCAGTGTAGCCCCCTAACCCCCCCTAATAAAGGTTTAACCCCCTGATCACCCCCCAGATAACCCTTTCACCGCCTATCACCACTGTCGCTAAGCGATCATTTTTCTGATCGCTGTCTTAGCGTCAGTGATGCCGATCGGCAGCCAGTAATTTTTTTTTAGGTTCGCCGCATGTTTTTATAGCGTCAGGTACCCCAATATATTATCTAATAAAGGTTTAACCCCCTTGATCGCCCCCCAGGTAACCCTTTCACCCCCTATCACCACTGTCACTAAGCGATCGTTTTTCTAAACGCTGTCTTAGTGTCGGTGATGCAGATCGTAGCCAGTAATTTTTTTTTAGGTTCGCCGCATGTTTTTATAGCGTTAGGTACCCCAATATATTATCTAATAAAGGTTTAACCCCCTTGATCGCCCCCCAGGTAACCCTTTCACCCCCTATCACCACTGTCACTAAGCGATCGTTTTTCTAAACGCTGTCTTAGTGTCTGTGATGCAGATCGGTAGCCGGTAATTTTTTTTAGGTTCGCCGCAGGTTTTTATAGCGTCAGGTACCCCAATATATTATCTAATAAAGGTTTAACCCCCTTGATCGCCCCCCAGGTAACCCTTTCACCCCCTATCACCACTGTCGCTAAGCAATTGTTTTTCTAAACGCTGTCTTAGTGTCGGTGATGCAGATCGGTAGCCAGTAATTTTTTTTAGGTTCGCCGCATGTTTTTATAGCGTCAGGTACCCCAATATATTATCTAATAAAGGTTTAACCCCCTTGATCGCCCCCCAGGTAACCCTTTCACCCCCATCACCACTGTCGCTAAGCGATCGTTTTTCTAAACGCTGTCTTAGTGTCGGTGATGCAGATCGGTAGCTGGTAATTTTTTTTAGGTTCGCCGCAGGTTTTTATAGCGTCAGGTACCCCATATATTATCTAATAAAGGTTTTAACCCCCTGATTGCCCCCAGTTAACCCTTTCACCAGTGATCACCATATAAGTGTTACGGGTGACGCTGGTTAGTTAGTTTGCTTTTTATAGTGTCAGGGCACCCGCCGTGTATATAACCCAATAAAGGTTTAACCCCCTGATCGCCCGGCGGGTGATATCAATTAGGTTTTAGCGTCAGAGAGGGTCTGAGTCACACCCCAGGCAGCGTCAGGTTAGTGCCAGTAACGCTAACACCCACGTGTGAAGCATACACCTCCCTTAGTGGTATAGTATCTGAACAGATCAATATCTGATCTGATCAGATCTATACTAGCGTCCCCAGCAGTTTAGGGTTCCCAAAAACGCAGTGTTAGCGGGATCAGCCCAGATACCTGCTGGCACCTGCGTTTTGCCCCTCCGTCCAGCCCAGGCCACCCAAGTGCAGTATCGATCGATCACTGTCACTTACAAAACAAAAACACACATAACTGCAGCATTCGCAGAGACAGGCCTGATCCCTGCGACTCCAGTGCTGTAGGAGGTGATTTCACCACCACAGTTAAAAAAAAAAAAAGCAAATATGCCGAAGCATTGGGGCAGCAGGGGTGGAGGAGCTCCTAATGCCGCGTACATACGGTCGAAATTCCGACGGAGGCTTGCCCGTGGAAAAGTCCGACCATGTGTGTGCGGCATAACTTTTTTGCGGGAGGATGCCCCCATGCTTCGGCATATATAAATGGTGCGTGTATGCCCATCATTGGAAGTGGGTGGATGAAGGGCGGTATTCTAATGGTGGGCATACCCACCGATCAATCTCTTTTTTCGTTCAGCCAAATGGCTGCATGAAAAAAAAAGATTACAATACATGTCCAACAAGGACCAGCAACGTACTGGTATGTTGCTGGACTTTGAATGTTTATACCAGAATGATGCCTGCGGGTTTAGGTATCATCTTGGTATCATTCTTTTCAGCCTGCGGCCGGCTTTCATGTAAAAGCAATCCTAGCGGCTAATTGGCCTCTGGACTGCTTTTACAAGCAGTGGGAGGGAATGCCCCCCCCGGATATAAAAAGCGCCATTGGGAAAGCATTTTATCACACCGATCTTGGTGTGGTCAGATGCTTTGAGGGCAGAGGAAAAATCTAGGGTCTAGAAGACCCCAGTTTTTTCAAAAAAAGAGTACCTGTCACTACCTATTGCTATCATAGGGGATATTTACATTCCCTGAGATAACAATAAAAATGATAAAAAAAAAAAATACTTGGAAGGAACAATTTAAAAATAAAATAAAAAAGCAAAATTAATAATAAAATAAAAAGAAAAAAAAATAGCACCCCTGTCCTGCCCTGCTTTTGCCCAATGGCGAACGCAAGCGTCGGTCTGGCGTCATATGTAAACAGCAATTGCACCATGCATGTGAGGTATCACCGCGAAGATCAGATCGAGGGCAATCATTTTAGCAGTAGACCTCTGTAAATCTACTGGGGTAACCTGTAAAGGCTTTTAAAAATGTATGTAGTTTGTCGCCAATGCGCGTTTGTGTGAAATTTTAAAGCATGTCGTGTTTGGTATCTATGTACTCGGCCTAAGATCATCTTTTTTATTTCATCAAACATTTGGGCAATATAGTGTGTTTTAGTGCATTAAAATTAAAAAAAGTGTATTTTTTAACCCAAAAAGTGCGTTTGAAAAATCGCTGCGCAAATACTGTGTAGAAAAAAAAAATGCAACACCCACCATTTTAATCTGTAGGGCCTTTGCTTTAAAAATATATATAATGTTTGGGGGTTCAACATAATTTTCTTGCAAAAAAAAAAATGTTTTCATGTAAACAAAAAGTGTCAAAAAGGGCTTTGTCTTCAAGTGGTTAGAAGAGTGGATGTAAGCTTCCTAATGTTGTGTATAAAATGCCAGAACAGTTCAAAACCCCCCCAAATGACCCCATTTTGGAAAGTAGACACCCCAAGCTATATACTGAGAGGCATGTCGAGTCCATGGAATATTTTATATGTTGACACAAGTTGCGGAAAAACGACAATTTTTTTTTTTTCCACAAAGTTGTCACTAAATGATATATTGCTCAAACATGCCACGGGCATATGTGGAATTACACCCCAAAATACATTCTGTTGCTTCTCCTGAGTACGGGGATACCACATGTGTGAGACTTTTTGGGAGCCTAGCCACGTACGGGACCCCAAAAACCAAGCACCGCCTTCAGGCTTTCTAAGGGTGTAAATTTTTGATTTCACTTCTCACTGCCTATCACAGTTTCGGAGGCCATGGAATGCCCAGATAGCACAAAACCCCCCCAAATGACCCCATTTTGGAAAGTAGACACCCCAAGCTATTTGCTGAGAGGTATTGAGTATTTTGCAGATCTCGCTTTTTGTCACAAAGTTTTGAAAATTGAAAAAAAATATATATATACCGGTATATATATATTTTCTTTCTTCATTTTCAAAAACAAATGAGAGCTGTAAAATACTCGCCATTCCTCTCAGCAAATAGCTTGGGGTGTCTATATTCCAAAATGGGGTCATTTGGGGGGGTTTTGTGCGATTTTGGCATTTTATGGCCTTCGAAACTGTGATAGGTAGTGAGGAGTGAAATCAAAAATTTGTGCCTAGAAATCCTGAAGGCGGTGCTTGGTTTTCGGGGTCCCGTACGCGGCTAGGCTCCTAAAAAGTCCCACACATGTGGTATCCCCGTACTCAGGAGAAGCAGAAAAATGTATTTTGGGGTGTAATTCCACATATAACCATGGCATGTGTGAGCAATATATCATTTAGTGACAACTTTTTGTAATTTTTTATTTTTTTTGTCATTATTCAATCACTTGGGACAAAAAAAAATATATTCAATGGGCTCAACAGGCCTCTCAGCAATTTCCTTGGGGTGTCTACTTTCTAAAATGGGGTCATTTGGGGGGGTTTTGTGCTATTTTGGCATTTTATGGCCTTCGAAACTGTGATAGGTAGTGAGGAGTGAAATCAAAAATTTGCGCCCTTAGAAATCCTGAAGGCGGTGCTTGGTTTCCGGGGTCCCGTACGCGGCTAGGCTCCCAAAAAGTCCCACACATGTGGTATCCCCGTACTCAGGAGAAGCAGAAAAATGTATTTTGGGGTGAAATTCCACATATAACCATGACATGTGTGAGCAATATATCATTTAGTGACAACTTTTTGTAATTTTTTTTTTTTTTTTTTTGTCATTATTCAATCACTTGGGACAAAAAAAAAAAATTCAATGGGCTCAACATGCCTCTCAGCAATTTCCTTGGGGTGTCTACTTTCCAAAATGGGGTCATTTGGGGGGGTTTTGTACTGCCCCGTCATTTTAGCACCTCAAGAAATGAGATAGGCAGTCATAAATTTAAAGCTGTGTAAATTTCAGAAAATGTACCCTAGTTGGAAACTCTATAACTTTTGCGCAAACCAATAAATATACGCTTATTGACATTTTTTTACTAAAAACATGTGGCTGAATACATTTTGGCCTAAATGTATGACTACAATTGAGTTTATTCGATTTTTCTTATAACAAAAAGTAGAAAATATCATTTTTTTTCAAAATTTTCGGTCTTTTTCCGTTTATATCGCAAAAAATAAAAATCGCAGAGGCAATCAAATACCATTAAAAGAAAGCTCTATTTGTGGGAAGAAAAGGACGCAAATTTCGTTTGGGTACAACATTGCATGTCCGCACAATTTACAGTTAAAGCAGCGCAGTGCAAAATTCTAAATTCACCTCTGGTCCTTTAGCTACCAAATGGTCCGGGGCTTAAGTGGTTAAAGTGGAACTTATCAGGCCGGCCCATTTTGCAGGTATAGCTATGTAAAACATTTAGGGCCAGTTCACACCATAGAAACGCAGTCCAGATTTTTTTCTGCATGTGAGTTTTTGATGCGTTCAGTATGTTTTTGGTGCGTTTTTCCCCTCCTCTTTTTTTTTTTTTTCCTAAATAAGGACGTGTGTTCCAGTGCGTTTTTGTTGCGTTTGAGCACAGTGAGCATAACCTTTATAGATCTATCAAAATACAATACAGCAATTTCCGGCATCACTGCCTTTTTAAATTACTGACCTGCACCATGCCGTGGAAATGGAGATATAAGCGTTCAGGTCCTAAATAGCTTTCATATATACAGCGGGTAAACAAAGTATTGAACATGTCACCATTTTTCTAAGTAAATCTATTTCTAAAGGTGCCATTGACATTGGCAAAAAGGAATGGAACGCCAAGACACCAGCTGAAATCTATCGGTAATTAGAAAACAATCCTACCCCTTGTCATTGCAAATTAATTACAGCTGGTTCAGTCTCAACTGATGGCCTATAAAAAGGTGTCTCATTACGAAGGTGTCACACAAGAAACATCTTATTATGGGTAAAAGCAAAGAGCTCTCTCAAGACCTTTGCAACCTTATTGTTACAAAACATACTGAAGGCATTGGTTACAGAAGGATTTCTAAACTTCTGAATGTTCCAGTGAGGACTGTTGGGACCATAATATGAAAGTGGAAAGAACATAATTTCACCATAAACCGGCCACGACCAGGTGCTCCTCGCAAGATTTCTGACAGAGGAGTTAAAAGAATTATCAGAAGAGTTTTCCAAGAGCCAAGGACCACTTGTGGAGAGCTTCAGAAAGACCTGGAATTAGCAGGTACAGTTGGTTCAAAGAAAACAATAAGTAATGCACTCAACCGCCATGGCCTGTATGCACGCTCACCACGCAAGACTCCATTGCTGAAGAAAAAGCATGTTGAAGCTCGTTTAAAGTATGCTGCACAACATTTAGACAAGCCTGTGAAATACTGGGAGAATATAGTCTGGTCAGATGAGTCCAAAATTGAACTGTTTGGAGGTTAAATGGCACTGCACATCACCCCAAAAACACCCCCATACCAACAGTGAAGTTTGGAGGTGGGAACATTATGGTGTAGGGCTGTTTTTCAGCATACGGTACTGGCAAACTTCATGTAATGGAAGGAAGGATGAATGGAAAAATGTACAAAGAATTTCTTGATTAAACTCTGCTGCCATTTACCAGGATGATGAAGATGAAACGAGGGTGGACATTTCAGCAGGACGATAATCCCAAACACAAAGCCAAGGAAATTCAAGTGTTTTCAAAGACAGAAAATAAAGCTGGTGGAATGGCCCAGTCAATCACCTGACTTGAATTCAATAGAAAATCTATGGAAAGAACTAAAGATCAGAGTTCATAGAAGAGGCTCACGGAACCGTCAAGATTTGAAGACTGTGTGGAAGAATGGGCCAAAATCACACCTGAACAATGCATACGACTAGTTTCTCCATACAGGAGGTGTCTTGAAGCTTTTATTCCCAACCAAGGATTTTGTATGAAGTATTAAATACATTTCAGTTAGCGTGTTCAATGCTTTTTTCCTTTTGTGATTCCAACTTATTACACAACTTCATTTCTGAACTTATTTGTTTTGGTTTCTTTGTATGTATGGATTGCATGGGTTCTTACCGACGTGGTTACAATTTCATGTCAATAGCACCTTTGGAAATACACTATTGTCAAAAGTATTGGGACACCTTCCTTTACACGCACATGAACTTTAATGGCATCTTAGTCCGTAGGCTTCAAAATTGAGTTGGCCCACCCTTTGCAGCTAAAACAGCTTCAACTCTTCTAGGAAGACTGTCCACAAGGTTTAGGAGTGTCTATGGGAATATTTGAACATTCTTCCAGAAGCGCATTTCTGAGGTAAGGCACTGATGTTGGAAGAAAAGCCCTGGTTCGTCTCCTCTCTAATTCATCACAAAGGTGTTCTATAGGGTTGAGGTCAGGACTCTGTGCAGGCCAGTCAAGTTCCTCCACCCCAAAATTGTTTATGAATGTCTTTATGGACCTTGTTTGTGCACTGGTGCGCAATCATGTTGGAACAGGAAGGGGCCATCCCCAAACTGTTCCCACAAAGTTGGGAGCATGAAATTGCCCACAATGTCTTTGTATGCTGAAACCTCAAGAGTAATTTTCAAAGGAACTAAGGGGACAAGTCCCAACCCCTGAAAAACAACCAAACCATAATCCCCCCCCCCCCTCCACCAAATGACTTGGACCAGTGCACAAAGTAAGGTCCATAAAGACATGGATGAGCGAGTTTGAGGTGGAGGAACATAACTGGCCTGCCTGTTGAGTACTAACCTCAACCCGATAGAACACCTTTGGAATGAATTAGAACGTAGACTGAGTCAGACCTTCTTGTCCACATCAGTACTTGACCTCACAAATGCGCTTCTGGAAGAATGGTCAAACATTCCCATAGACACACTCCTAAATTTGTGGACAGCCTTCCTAGAAGCGTTGAAGCTGTTATAGCTGCAAAGGGTGGGCCAACTCAATACTGAACCCTACGAACTAAGACTGGCATGCCATTAAAGTTCATGTGTGTAAAGGCAGACGTCCTAATACTTTTGACAATATAGTGTATATTTACCTATAAAAATCGTGACGTGTTCAATACTTATTTTACCCGCTGTGTGTGTGCGCGTAATAAATAAGTGTGTGTGTGTGTGTGTGTGTATAGCACATGAGATGCTAAAGAGGTGTAACCATGTATTAACCCTTACCCTTAGCAAACTGTTGTGTATAAAAAGGGGGATTTCTTTGTTTGCATATACTGCAATACATGTTCCAGCCGGCCAACCGTGCCACAGTAATCCCTCTCTGGCCAGTCCCTACTCCTTTACCTGCTGGTTCTGTCCACCCTCCTAAAATCATTTAAGTTCATTTTTTCCTCATTAATGTACACACAGCACCCCATATTGACAGAAAAACACAGAATTGTTGACATTTTTGCAGATTTATTAAAAAAGAAAAACTGAAATATCACATGGTCTTAAGTATTCAGACCCTTTGCTCAGTATTTAGTATTTGCACCCTTTTGATCTAATACAGCCATGAGTCTTTTTGGGAAAGATGCAACAAGTTTTTCACACCTGGATTTGGGGATCCTCTGCCATTCCTCCTTGCAGATCCTCTCCAGTTCTGTCAGGTTGGATGGTAAACGTTGGTGGAAAGCCATTTTTAGGTCTCTCCAGAGATGCTCAATTGGGTTTAAGTCAGGGCTCTGGCTGGGCCATTCAAGAACAGTCACGGAGTTGTTGTGAAGCCACTCCTTCGTTATTTTAGCTGTGTGCTTAGGGTCATTGTCTTGTTGGAAGGTAAACCTTCGGCCCAGTCTGAGGTCCTGAGCACTCTGGAGAAGGTTTCCGTCCAGGATATCACTGTACTTGGCCGCATTCATCTTTCCCTCGATTGCAACCAGTCGTCCTGCTGCCACCACCATGCTTCACTGTTGGGAACAGGTGATGAGCAGTGCCTGGTTTTCTCCACACATACCGCTTAGAATTAAGGCCAAAAAGTTCTATCTTGGTCTCATCAGACCAGAGAATCCTTTTTCTCACCATCTTGGAGTCCTTCGGGTGTTTTTTTAGCAAACTCCATGCGGGCTTTCATGTGTCTTGCACTGAGGAGAGGCTTCCGTCGGGCCACTCTGCCATAAAGCCCCGACTGGTGGAGGGTTGCAGTGATGGTTGACTTTCTCCCATCTCCCGGCTGCATCTCTGGAGCTCAGCCACAGTGATCTTTGGGTTCTTCTTTACCTTTCTCACCAAGGCTCTTCTCCCCCGATATCTCAGTTTGGCCGGACGGCCAGCTCTAGAAAGGGTTCTGGTCGTCCCAAACGTCTTCCATTTAAGGATTATGGAGGCCACTGTGCGCTTCTTAGGAACCTCAAGTGCAGCAGAATTTTTTTTGTAACCTTGGCCAGATCTGTGCCTTGCCACAGTTCTGTCTCTGAGCTCTTCAGGCAGTTCCTTTGACCTCACGGTTCTCATTTGCTCTGACATACACTGTGAGCTGTAAGCTCTTATATAGACAGGTGTGTGGCTTTCCTAATCAAGTCCAATCAGTATAATCAAACACAGCTGGACTCAAATGAAGGTGTAGAACCAACTCAAGGATGATCAGAAGAAATGGACAGCACTTGAGTGAAATATGAGTGTCACAGCAAAGGGTCTGAATACTTAGGACCATGTGATATTTCAGTTTTTCTTTTTTAACCACCTCGCGCCCGCCGTACGAGAATATACGGCCGCAAGGTGGTTGTCAAATGCCGGGAGGCCGTTATTATACGGCCTCCGCTATTTGGCCACTGGGGGGCGCGCAAGCGCCGCCGGCGGGGCTCGCACGTGCCCGGCGATTCACTGCAATGCCGATGCGCGTGCCTGGCGGCCGCGATGTCCGCCAGGCACCCCCGATCGGCGGTTACAGAGACAAGGACATGGATCTGTGTGTGTAAACACAGAGATCCATGTCCCGTCAGGGAGAGGAGACCGATGCTGTGTCCCTTGTACATAGGGACACAGATCGGTCACCTCCCCCAGTCAGTCCCCTCCCCCCACAGTAACAATCACTCCCAGGGAACACATTTAACCCCTTCCTCGCCCCCTAGTGTTAACCCCTTCCCTGCCAGTCACATTTATACAGTAATCTGCATATTTTTAGCACTGTTCGCTGTATAAATGTGAATGGTCCCAAATTAGTGTCAAAAGTGTCCGATGTGTCCGCCATAATGTCGCAGTCACAAAAAAAATCACTGATCGCCGCCATTACTAATAAAAAAAAATATATATATAAAAATGCCATAAAACTATTCCCCTATTTTGTAAACGCTATAACTTTTGCGCAAACCAATCAATAAACGCTGATTGCGATTTTTTTTTTTTTTTACCAAAAATATGTAGAAGAATACGTATCGGCCTAAACTGAGGAAAAAAATATAAAAAATAAAATAAAAAATGGGATATTTATTATAGCAAAAATCAAAAAATATTGCTTTTTTTTTCAAAATTGTCGCTCTATTTTTGTTTATAGCGCAAAAAAGAAAAACCGCCGAGGTGATCAAATACCACCAAAAGAAAGCTCTATTTGTGCAAAAAAAAGGACGTCAATTTTGTTTGGGAGCCACGTCGCACGACCGCGCAATTGTCATTCAAAGCGTGACAGTGCTGAAAGCTGAAATTTCGCCTGGGCAGGAAAGGGGTATATGTGCCCAGTAAGGAAGGGGTTAATAAATCTGCAAAAATGTCAACAATTCTGTGTTTTTCTGTCAATATGGGGTGCTGTGTGTACATTGAGGAAAAAAATGAACTTAAATGATTTTAGCAAATGGCTGCAATATAACAAAGAGTGAAAAATTTAAGTGGATCTGAATCCTTTCCGTACCCACTGTGTGTGTGTGTGTGTGTGTGTGACTTGCAGTCAATATGCAGTAGAGCTTAGACTGGGTGTGGAAGAAGCAGCATACTGAGCTAATCAATTGTGCTGCAGCGCTAGAAGCATGCCAAAAGATGGCAAAAGCAGATGAGTTTAGGTGGCTGTATTGGCTGAAGGTTTGCCTTATTATCTCTGCATTAAAGGGGTTGTAAAGGTTTGTTTTTTTATTTTCTATATAGGTTCCTTTAACCACTTCCTTACTGGGCACATATACCCCCTTCCTGCCCAGGCGAAATTTCAGCTTTCAGCACTGTCACGCTTTGAATGACAATTGCGCGGTCGTGCGACGTGGCTCCCAAACAAAATTGACGTCCTTTTTTTCGCACAAATAGAGCTTTCTTTTGGTGGTATTTGATCACCTCGGCGGTTTTTATTTTTTGCGCTATAAACAAAAATAGAGCGACAATTTTGAAAAAAAAGCAATATTTCTTACACTTTGCTATAATAAATATCCCAATTTAAAAAAAAAAAATTATATTTTTTTCCTCAGTTTAGGCCGATACGTATTCTTCTACATATTTTTGGTAAAAAAAAATCGCAATCAGCGTTTATTGATTGGTTTGCGCAAAAGTTATAGCGTTTACAAAATAGGGGGTAGTTTTATGGCATTTTTATAATTTTTTTTTTATTAGTAATGGCGGCGATCAGTGATTTTTTTTGTGACTGCGACATTATGGCGGACACATCGGACACTTTTGACACTAATTTGGGACCATTCACATTTATACAGCGAACAGTGCTATAAATATGCACTGATTACTGTATAAATGTGACTGGCAGGGAAGGGGTTAACACTAGGGGGCGAGGAAGGGGTTAAATGTGTTCCCTATTAGTGATTTTTACTGTGAGGGGAGGGGACTGACTGGGGGAGGTGACCGATCTGTGTCCCTATGTACAAGGCACACAGCATCGGTCCCCTCTCCCTGACAGGACATGGATCTCTGTGTTTACACACAGAGATCCATGTCCTTGTTTCTGTAACCGCCGATCGCGGGTGCCTGGCGGACATCGCGGCCGCCAGGCACGCGCATCGGCATTGCAGTGAAGCGCCGGGCACGCGCGCCCCCCAGTGGCCAAATAGAGGAGGCCGTATAATAACGGCCTCCCGGCATTTGACAACCACCTTGCGGCCGTATATTCTCGTACGGCGGGCGCGAGGTGGTTAAGCTAGTGCATTGTTGGTTCACTTACCTTTTCCTTCGATTTCCCTTCTAAATGTTTTTTTTCTTTGTCTGAATTTCTCACTTCCTGTTTCTCCTCATTAAACTTCACACCATCATCCAAGCGGTGTTTAGTTAGCCAGAACTGCTTACTGAACAGCTTACTCAGGAGAAACAGGAAGCACTAGCTTAAAGGAACCTATTTAGAAAATAAAAAACGAACCCTTACAACCCCTTTTAAGGTAAAAAAAACTTATTGTCTGTACTCCCCTGCCCCTAAAATACTTACTTGAGTATGACATGTTTGTTACTTAAAGGGGTTGTAAAGGTTTGTATTTTCTAAATAGGTTCCTTTAAGCTAGTGCATTGTTGGTTCACTTACCTTTTCCTTTTGATTTCCCTTCTAAATATTTTTTTTCTTTGTCTGAATTTCTCACTTCCTGTTCCTCCTCAGTAAGCTGTTCTGGCTGACTCCACACCACTCAGATGATGGTGTGAAGTTCAGTGAGGAGAAACAGGAAGTGAGAAATTCAGACAAAGAAAAAAAACATTTAGAAGGTAAATCAAAGGAAAAGGTAAGTGAACCAACAATGCACTAGCTTAAAGGAACCTATTTAGAAAATAAAAAACGAACCTTTACAACCCCTTTAAAAGAAAAAAAGGTTTACTTTACATTTACTTTAAGCTCCTCAGTCTGCTTCTTCTCTGTCCACTGTACTGTCAGAAAGTGTGGGGGGAAGACCTAGTGTTACCTAACTGCAGGTCTCCTCCCCTGCCCAAAAAAGCTGTGTGGTGAGGAAGAGCTGCCTAAGGCTGGGTTCACACTGATACTACACGACAGTCATACGACTTTCATCCTACTTTGCTCTGCGACATCAGTCCTACATCGGCCCTACATCCATCCAACTTGAATTAACAGGATACTACCGTATATACTCGAGTATAAGCCGAGTTTTTCAGCACATTTTTTTGTGTGCTGAAAATGCCCCCCTCGGTTTATACTCGAGTCACCTTTTTTGCGCCTGATCTCCCGGACTTTGGGGACCCGGTGCCGGCCGTAGGTCCCCAGGATCCCAAACTTGGCACACATGCAGCCCCACTCTTCATCTAATAGTGTGCAATGTTTGTTGTCCGGAGGACCTCTACGGCCAGGGAGCACCGATTTTTCAAAACCGGGCACCCCTTCCATAGACTCCAATGTTAAACGGTAATTTCTCCAGTGACTTTGGGGACCCAGTACCGGATGGTCGTAGGTCTCCTGGACCCGAAACTTGGCACACATGTAGCCCCATTTCTCCTCTAAGTGTGCAAAGTTTTTTGTCTGGGGAACCTACGACCGTGGAGCACCGATTTTTCATACCCGGGCACCCCTTCCATAGACTCCCATGTTAAACGTCAGTCTAGGCATGGGCACAGTGAGGCATGCACATAAACAAAGTGAGGCACAGTGAGGCATGCAGATGGACACCCTAGGCTTATACTCGAGTCAATACGTTTTCCCAGTTTTATGTGGTAGAATTAGGTGCATCGGCTTATACTCGAGTATATACAGTACTTTGATCCAACTTTGTGATAGTCTGACTTGTCCTTTTGACCAATCAAAACAATCACAGTGTGAGAATTCTTTTTACTACTGCTGTAATCACCATGTCGGATGTCAAAAGTCGGATTGTAAGGACAAGTATCCTACTTTGATCCGACTTCAATGGGCTGAAGTAGGATCAAAGTCGGACCAAAGTAGTACAGGTAGCATTTTCAAAGTTGGACCGACTTGTGTCGGACCAGTTAAGACGGCTCTCATAGAGAAACATAGATTTTCACACGTCATGCGACATGAGCTCCCAATGTAGGAGCGTTTGTCGTACCAGTGTGAACCCAGCCTTAATCTCAAACTATATGGACAGAACTACAAATCCTTTGTCTGGTAAAACAGCTCCCTTATATTTATTTCATCTGTGTATTTAGATGTTTGTCTGGAGTTTAGCTTTAGTCCGTCAGCTCTTTTCTGGGCTGATGGTGTTATACGACTGGTATCTGATAGTTTTTTTTTCCTTGTTTGATGAGTAGGAAGAGGAGCTGGCTGTCCAAGATTTATTAGCATTTTACGGCTATGAAGCATCAGACCCATTACCAGAAAATGATGTAGAGAATAGTGAATCTGAAAGTACACAGCCTTTATTTCAGGTAAGAAATTCCTGAGTACGTATAAAAATGCACTGCTTTTAATTAGATATAGGATACAATTGCCTTATATTTTTGTTGCACAGGTACGAACATCAGCTGAAACTGAACCGATGTCTCCTTCTTTGGCTTCTGGAGGGTCTGCTGATCGGTTTATACTCGAGTCACCTTTTTTGCGCCTGATCTCCCGGACTTTGGGGACCCGGTGCCGGCCGTAGGTCCCCAGGACCCCAAACTTGGCACACATGCAGCCCCACTCTTCATCTAATAGTGTGCAATGTTTGTTGTCCGGAGGACCTCTACGGCCAGGGAGCACCGATTTTTCAAAACCGGGCACCCCTTCCATAGACTCCAATGTTAAACGGTAATTTCTCCAGTGACTTTGGGGACCCGGTACCGGATGGTCGTAGGTCTCCTGGACCCGAAACTTGGCACACATGTAGCCCCATTTCTCCTCTAAGTGTGCAAAGTTTTTTGTCTGGGGAACCTACGACCGTGGAGCACCGATTTTTCATACCCGGGCACCCCTTCTATAGACTCCCATGTTAAACGTCAGTCTAGGCATGGGCACAGTGAGGCATGCACATGGACACAGTGAGGCACAGTGAGGCACAGTGAGGCATGCAGATGGACACCCTAGGCTTATACTCGAGTCAATACGTTTTCCCAGTTTTATGTGGTAGAATTAGGTGCATCGGCTTTTCTTTCTCGTACATCACGGGACACAGAGCGGCATAGTCATTACTATGTGGGTTATATAGATACCTTCAGGTGCTGGCACTGGCAACTTCCAAAACCGGAAGTACCCTCCCCTATATAAGCCCCTCCCATCCGGGAGTACCTCAGTTTTTTGCCAGTGTCTAAGGTGTTGGCCAAGAAGTAACATGTGTTTTTCACTGAGCTTGCGTACAGGTTCTTTTGGGCCTCAGTAAGCTATTCCGGATCCGACCAAAAAAGCTTCATAGCTAAACGGTCGGTATGGGAGAAAAAGAAACCCTGGACTGCCGCACTCTGTATAGACAGTTATTTATTCCAAAATTTCAGGTAAAAAATCCAAATTCAAAATAAATCCATAAATCCAAAACAACAAATGCAGATAGTGTGCATGCAGGGAAGGGTGGCTAACGCGTTTCACGTCACGAATTGACGCTTACTCATAGCTATATTTGTTGTTTTGGATTTATGGATTTATTTTGAATTTGGATTTTTTACCTGAAATTTTGGAATAAATAACTGTCTATACAGAGTGCGGCAGTCCAGGGTTTCTTTTTCTCCCATGCATCAGTGCAGAGCCAGCACCTGTGTGAGTGACCGGGCGGAAGCAGCTATTTGGTGAATTCTCAAGCTTTTGAGCGGTACGTTTTTCCTTTCCTAAGCGGTCGGTACCCGGGCCTTGCAAGAGAAGAGCAAGGTTTTGCCTGTAATGCCTCTCTTAGGAGGGCTGGACCCTGGGATCCAGAGCTCTGGTCATACCCACGACCAAGATGTTTTCTGTGCAGGGTGCTATACAGGTCCAGGGGAGTGGAATCCTTGGGAACCCGGTCCCTGAAGGTTTAATTACAATGCCTGCCGTGATAGGTGAAGTTTGGGCTTCTGTGGACCAAACAGAGTCCTGCGGCGAGGAAAAGGTAAGTGGGGGCCCTCAGGAACTTGGTTCTATTGGGGGACCCCCAAGCCTATTTTGTCTTTCTGCCTGTTACCTAAGGTATTCCCGCTAATATTCTGTGCATGCCTGTTACTACTGAGAAAATGTAAAAATTTTAATAGTAGGCAAGAAAAAAAAAAAAAAAAAAAATGTAAGACCGCGGTACCTGTGTTAAACACTAGAGGCCGCTATGGTTCTTTTTCTTGTAATGTGGATTTTTTTCTTCCGAAGTCAAATCCAGGCAGTTGGTAAGTTCTCTTTGGGAAGCTGTCTCCTCTGCCCTGTTACTGCGCTCATCCATCCCCGGGCCCTGCGGCAGGGACCCTGGCTCCCATCTAGCTCCTTATTTTTTCAAAAAAGGCGCGCGTGTGCACGCGCCTCTCTATATAGAGGCGATCTGGAAAAAGGGGCGGAGCGGGTGGATGACGCTCGGTGTGCGCCGCGGCGCTACTGCGCATGTTTAAAGGCAATCACAGCTGGCTATTGAAGTGCACTGACAGAGCTAGCAACAGTAAAAAGGCACACAGAGGCGGTTGATGCAGGCATCCCCTAGAAAGGCACTTTAGTAGACACCAACTGTTATATAGCAGCAATTTTGCTAGACTATTCTCAGTAAAAGTGGTGTATTACGGCTGGAATACCTCAGCTTTGGGCTTAGGAATATGCCGTCCAGTAGCTCCGGAACTAAATCTTCCAGGAAGCGAAAGGGGTCTCCATCGGGCTCTGAGGATCTTGGGCATGCTTCTGCTGCACCAGTCTCCCCTGAAAATTCAGAGGTTAGTGACCGTAGAGACCCCGCAGGAGTACCTGGTACTGTGGCTGTCCTCAGTTCACCTGCTCCTGTGTATGTAACAGAGGAGGTTTTTTCCTCAGCTCTGGGAGGATTAGAAGAGAGATTGTCAACATTAATCGCTACCTCCCTGTCACAGGGAAAGCACGCCCGATCTCCGTCTCCTCCTTCAGAGTACCTGTTAGCGGAGCAACAGTCCCATACAGGGATCGACCTGCCTGAAGGTGATCAGATGCACCTTGCGGAACCATCAACCACTACTGTCTCCTCGCTGGGGTCGCTAAAAGCTCCCCAGACTGTCTGTTCCTTTCCACTTCACCCTTTATTGGAAGGGCTCATGTACCAGGATTGGGAACATCCTGATAAAATATTTACTCCCCCCAAGAGATTTCCGGTGGTCTATCCCATGGAGGATAAGTTCATCAAAAAATGGAGGGTCCCTACAGTGGACGCAGCCATCTCTTGTGTGAATAAATCACTGACATGTCCAGTGGATAATGTCCAAATGTTCAAGGACCCAATAGATAAAAAATTTGAGTCCTTATTAAAATCTGCTTTTTCTACAGCAGGCTTGGTGACACAACCAGCAGTGGCAGCTATTGGGGTCTGCCAAGCAGTGAAGGATCAGTTGAAACAGGTCTTAAGGGACTTGCCAGATCAGCAGGCCCTTGCCCTAGCTGATCTACCTAGAGCCTTATGCTTTGCGGTTGACGCCATAAAGGATTCAATCCATCAGGCCTCCCGCCTTACGCTGTCTGTAGTACATATGCGCAGGCTTCTATGGCTCAAAAAACTGGTCTGCTGAAGCTCCCTGTAAAAAATTGCTGGTTAGCTTCCCATTTCATGGTGAACGCTTATTCGGGGAAGACCTGGACAAATATATCCAGAAAATTTCCAACGGTAAAAGTACACTCTTGCCGGTTAAAAACAGAGTTAGAGGTCCCTCTTTTAAGAGGCCTGCTTCTCCAGTCCCTGGGGCATCGGCTGTGAAACAGTTCCGACGGCCTCCTCGGTCAAATCCCGGGGGTAAAAATCAGGGACAATCGCAGGGTAATAAAAAACCCTGGGTCAGGAGAGGTACAAAACCTCCCCCAAAGTCAAATGCATGAAGGGTTGCCCCCACTCAATCGGGTGGGGGGAAGACTCCAGTTGTCCCTGGCGGGACACGATCAGAGACAGATGGGTGCTCTCCGCAGTAAGTCTGGGATACAGATTGGAGTTAAAAGACTCTCCTCCTTCCCATTTTATGAGGTCAAACGTGCCAAGGGATCCCCGGAAGAGAGAGTCCCTCCTGTTGGCACTAGAACAACTATTGCTCCAAGGAGTAATTATGGAGGTTCCCCTGGAAGAATGGGGGTTCGGGTTTTACTCAAACCTCTTTACAGTCCCGAAGCCAAACGGGGACGTGAGGTCCATATTAAATCTAAAAGGGCTAAACAAATTCCTGCATATCAGGACTTTCCGGATGGAGTCGATCCGATCGGTGGCCACTGCCCTACAAGGGGAGGAATGGTTAGCCTCGATCGACATCAAAGATGCTTATTTGCACATTCCCATCTTTCCAGTCCACCAAAAATTTCTACGCTTTGCAGTAGAAGGGCGCCATTTTCAGTTCAGAGCCTTACCCTTCGGTCTGGCCAC
This sequence comes from Rana muscosa, assembly GCA_029206835.1. Lineage (NCBI taxonomy): Eukaryota > Metazoa > Chordata > Amphibia > Anura > Ranidae > Rana > Rana muscosa. Next base: position 585,100,826 of record CM055116.1, read on the forward strand.
AGCACCACGAGTGTTCACAAAAATTCTGGCCCCATTATTGGCCAATCTAAGAACGCAAGGTGTAACGATAATGGCATATCTAGACGACTTGTTGCTGATAGACCACTCAGTGAAAACACTAGAAGTGGTCGTTCACAAGACAATCAAGTATCTGGAATCTCACGGTTGGATTATCAACCGAGACAAGTCAGCCCTAAAACCAGTCAAAAGTCTGGAATACTTGGGGCTAAGGCTAGATTCAGGCCAGAGGAAAATATTCTTGCCTCGAAAAAAGGTGTTGTCTTTGAGAGATTTGATCCACTTAGTGGGTACAAAAAGACAGCCGTCCATACGCCTGTGCATGAGGCTGCTGGGAAAAATGGTGGCATCATTCGAAGCAGTACCCTACGGTCAATTCCATTCAAGGAATTTGCAAAGGGCCATACTGTCAGCCTGGAACAAGAAAGTTCAGGCCCTAGACTTACCAATGTCCTTGTCCCCTTCCGTTCGCAAGAGCCTCCGTTGGTTGGTTCCCCAGAATCTGGAAAAAGGGAAATCCTTCAGTCCGATTCCTTGGAAGGTGGTCACTACAGATGCCAGCCTTATAGGCTGGGGAGCAGTACTGGAGCAATGGTCTCTCCAGGGCAGATGGTCGGATGCGGAAAAGGCCCTGCCCATCAATCTCTTAGAGATACGAGCAGCCCGGTATGCCCTAGTAGCATGGACATCCAAACTCCAAGGGTCCCCTGTCAGAATTCAATCGGACAATGCCACGGCAGTGGCATATATCAATCATCAGGGTGGCACCAGGAGTCGTGCAGCCCAGAGGGAAGTAAATTGCATCCTGAAATGGGCAGAAAGATATGTCCCAGCCATATCCGCGGATTCATTCCAGGAGTGAAGAATTGGAAGGCGGACTTTCTAAGTCGCCAACAATTATGCCCAGGGGAAGGGTCCCTTCACCCCGAGGTTTTTCGGACAATATGTCAGCGGTGGGGAACACCGGATGTAGATCTGCTAGCATCCAGATTCAACGCAAAGGTGGACAGGTTTGTCTCTTGGACAAGGGATCCCCTAGCTTGCGGCTCGGATGCTCTAGTGTTCCCTTGGGATCAGTTCAAGCTGATATATGCATTCCCACCGCCACAATTGTTACCTCGATTACTCCGCAGAATCAGGGTAGAAAAGAAACCAGTGATTCTGGTGGCTCCAGCGTGGCCCCGAAGAGCATGGTACGCGGAGATTGTAAAAATGTCAGTGGGGAGTCCTTGGACTCTCCCACATCGTCCGGACCTGCTTTCGCAAGGACCGATATACCACCCTTCCTTACCAGCCCTAGGTTTGACGGCCTGGCTATTGAAGCCCACATTCTAAAAAAGAGAGGGCTCTCTAATCCTGTGGTATCTACCATGATCAATGCCAGGAAGCCGGTATCCAGGCAGATCTACTATAGAATCTGGAAGGCGTACATCGCGTGGTGTGAGGCCAAGAAATGGCATCCACGTAAGTACGTAATAGGTAGGATTCTGGACTTCCTACAGTGGGCTGTAGATAGGAAGCTTGCCTTGAGTACTATCAAGGGTCAGATTTCGGCCTTGTCAATATTTTTTCAAAGGCCCTTGGCTTCGCATTCACTAGTCAAAGCCTTTATACAAGGAGTGATCCGTATTAGTCCTCCGGTTAATATTCCCATATGTCCATGGGATCTAAACCTGGTTCTGTCGGTTCTACAGAAACAACCATTTGAACCATTACAGCATATTTCCTTGGTTCTTCTCACCAGGAAATTGATTTTTCTCAAGTCGTCTTCCAGGACGGCACAATGAGAGATGACTGGCTCCACCTGACAGGAAACACAATCAATTCAAAGAGGTTAAAGCACCCGCCCCTCCCCGTGCTCCTCAGTTCTTGATTGTGTTTCCCCACAGCGAAACCGTTTATTTTTTTTCCACAGACTGAAGGCCTGGGGCTGGAAGTCCCCCCCGGGAGCTGAGCCGCATGCCTGGGAAGCCTCTGGGCCTAGCAGGACTCTATTTGTCCGTCCTGGGGGGTATCCCATTCCTTCTCAGGGAGGGCAGTTGAAGAGCCTCCCTGAGCACTGAAGCTCCCTAGGTGCGGGGCTGTACCCGGGACTTCAGGGGCCAGATATCCTCCTTCCTCCCTCCTACCTGTTTGGGTGTCCATCCTGGAGGGGGGGGGCTGGCAGGTTCCTCCGTCCGCTCGCGCGGTCCGTTTGCTTAGGGCGCCGCTCTATGCAGGTGCATAGCATTGCGGCGCCATTTTCCCGGCGTCTAGGACATTCGTCCTCTAGCGTCAAGGATGACGCCATCGCGTGCCGCGTCATTTCCGGTTCCGGTCTCCGGCCTCCGGCAAAATGGCGGCGGCCGGCGTCTGTTACCGCATTCAAAAACGGAGGGACGCCAGGAAGGAGGCGCCCTTTTTTTTCTCCTCCAGTGGAACTGCAATCGGGAGCAGAGCATCTCACCTACATGGAGCATGAGGAGAGGCCGACTACGGCCGCGGCTACAGAGGAGACCACAGGGGGTGAGTCAACCCAGCCAGCAGGGGTCATGATGGGGGATGGTACCCCGACTCTTTCCCCTTGCCTGTCACAGGGTTCTTTTTGGTTGTTAATGTATTCCTGTGTACCCTTACATTGCAGGAGAGGACGTCACTGCCCAGGGGGTTGCCAGTCGTTCCTCTAGAACCCCTGCCCGCTCCAAAAGATGCGGTTACTGTAACGAGAAATTACCCTCAACCCATTCCAAGCCCTTCTGCTTCAAATGTATCCAGAAGCTGGCTGGGAAGGAAACATCTCAGGTGATGAGAGACTTTCTCTCTGTCCAAACCCAGATGCTTGCCACCCTTAAGGGTTTTCAAGCCTCCCTTAAAGCTAAGGAACCAGAGCCCCAGACAAGCAGGGAGGGCCCTTCCTCACAGGAGTTTTTCTCCTCAACCAGGGAATCGGGTCTCCTCAGGGGATTCAACACTGGCAGTTTGCTGCCCTCCCCTTTGGACTGGCTTCCAGCCCAAGGGTATTTACAAAAATCGTAGCAGAGGTGGTTGCCTTCCTACACCTAGAGGGTATAACGATAGTCCCTTATCTCGACGACCTTTTACTTTACAACCAGAGTCGAGATCTCCTCCTCGCAGACCTGGCCAAGGTTGTGAGTACCTTGGAATCCCTGGGTTGGATCATCAACCGAGAGAAGTCCTCGATGATCCCGGACCAAAGAAAGATTTACCTGGGTTTCCTGATAGACTCCTTACAAAGGAAGCTTTTTTTACCCCAGGAGAAGGTCCAGGGCCTCATGACAGCGGTCAGGTCTCTGTTGGAGGTAAGGGAGTCCTCTTTCAGAGGCATCATGAGGGTACTGGGTCTAATGACCTCTTGTATACCTGCGGTTCCGTGGGCTCAGCTCCACTCCAGACCCCTCCAACAATTCCTCTTATCCTCCTGGGACGGAACAAGAGGAACATTAGACCACAGAATCTCCATCCCAGAGGTAGTAAAGGACTCTCTGAGCTGGTGGCGTCTTCCTCAGAAGTTGCAGGTGGGTCATCTATGGACTCAGACAGACCCCCTCAGGATAACGACGGACGCAAGCTCCTGGGGTTGGGGGGCCCACTTAGGCGAACTCCGAGCCCAGGGTTCCTGGAATCAGGATCAGAGACACGCCTCCTCAAACTTCCGGGAATTATTGGCGGTCGGGGAGGCCCTAAAAGCGTTCGAGGAAAGGATCTGAGACCGGGAGGTCCAGATCCTCTCCGACAATGCGACCACGGTGGCCTTCATAAATCATCAGGGGGGAACCAGGTCTCCCTCCCTGCTGACCTTGTCTCTAGGAATTCTGGGCTGGGCAGAGCTTCGGATTGCCTCTATTACGGCAGTACACATAAAGGGAAGGTACAACATAGAGGCGGACTATCTAAGCCGTCATCGAATTCTCCAGGGGGAATGGGAGCTGAACCCAGAGGTGTTCAACCTGGTGTGCCAACATTTTGGAAGGCCAGAAATAGACCTCTTTGCCCGCAAGGAGAACAGGAGAGTAAGAAGATTCTTTTCCCTGTCTCGGGAGTGGGGCTCAGGGGGGGTGGATGCACTGGCTCAGGTATGGAGTTTTCACCTGGCTTATGCTTTTCCCCCTCTGAGTCTCATTCCAAGAGTCCTACAAAAACTAGGTCTCTCAGAAACCAGACTCATTCTAATTGCTCCTTGGTGGCCCAAGAGAGCCTGGTTTCCCGCTCTACAGAACTGGTCCGTAGCACCTCCCCTCCATCTACCAGTTCGGGTGGACCTTCTTCGGCAGGGACCAGTCTTTCACCCAGATCCCAGCTTCTTCAAGCTGACGGCCTGGTGCTTGGGAGGCAGAACCTGCGGGAGAGGGGATGTTCCGAGAGAGTGATTAACACTCTCCTCTCAAGTAGAAAAGAAGTCACCAGACGTATCTACAGGAAGGTGTGGGGAGTCTTCTCTCACTGGTGTCTAGTGAGAAAGGTATCCCAGCAAGAAACCTCGGTCATCCTGGACTTTCTCCAGGATGGCGCCGACTTAGGTCTCGCTACCAAGACTCTACGAGTACAGGTAGCAGCCTTATCGTATTTTTTGGACAAAAAGTTATCACTGGACCCTCTAGTTAAAAGATTTCTAATGGCCAGGGATAGATTGTCCCCGGTGCGGATCTCTAGAGTCCCGCCCTGGGACCTTACGTTAGTTTTGGAACAATTAACTAAGGCTCCGTTTGAGCCACTAGAAGATATTTCAGTTAAATTACTGACATTTAAGTTTGCTTTTCTTCTGGCAATTACTACAGCCAGAAGAATAAGCGACATGCAGGCTCTGACGATTAAAGAGCCTTTCTTTAGTTTATTCGAGGACAGAGTTATTCTTAGGCAGGACCCCCTGTACCTCCCTAAGGTAGTGTCAAAGTTTCATAGATCACAAGAAATTATTCTTCCCTCCTTTTGTTCAAATCCACAAAATGAAAGAGAGGCCTCCTTTCATTGTCTGGATGTCAGACGGTGTCTGCTAGCTTATCTGGATAGAGTGGGTGAATTTAGGAAATCCAGCCATTTACTAATTAATTTTTTTTTGGACAGAAAAAGGGCCAACAGGCATCTAGAGCATCCATATCTAGATGGATCAGACAGACAATCTCCATAGCTTATGACCAGGCTGGTAAGACAGCCCCGAAAGTTAAAGCTCATTCTACTCGCTCTTTGGCAACCTCCTGGGCAGAAAGAGCCGGAGCTTCGGTGGAACAGATCTGTAAAGCTGCGACTTGGTCAAGCCAGAATACATTCCTAAGGCATTACAGAGTGGAGTTGCTGTCACCTCAGGACCTGTCCTTTGGTAGAAAGGTCCTGCAAGCAGTCGTCCCACCCTAAGGTAGGCCTGAAGCTACTTGCTTCTCTCTCATTGTGCCGTCCTGGAAGACGACTTGAGAAAGTGACCAGTTACACTTACCGGTAACGGTGTTTCTGGGAAGTCTTCCAGGACGGCAGGCCTACTTCCCACCGCTTTGGTTGATACATTGGTTTGTATAGAGTTATTTGGGTGTGTGTTTTCTCTCTCGTGCACTGGTGTGGGTCTGTACTTTATCATAACTGAGGAGCACGGGGAGGGGCGGGTGCTTTAACCTCTTTGAATTGATTGTGTTTCCTGTCAGGTGGAGCCAGTCATCTCTCATTGTGCCGTCCTGGAAGACTTCCCAGAAACACCGTTACCGGTAAGTGTAACTGGTCACTTTCTAGTAGCCATTTGTTCGGCTAAAAGAGTGTCGGAATTAGCAGCTATGTCCTGTAAAGAGCCATATCTGGTTATCCATAAGGACAGAGTAGTGTTACGTCCTCATCCAGCCTTTCTTCCTAAGGTGGTATCGAGGTTTCATTTGAACCAAGATGTGGTTCTTCCTTCTTTTTTCCCCAAACCTAGTTCGGTAGAGGAAAAGTTATTGCATTCTTTGGATGTAGTAAGAGCAGTTAAAGCTTATCTAAAAGCCACTGCTCAGATTCGCAGAACGGATACTTTGTTTATTCTGCCGGAAGGCCCCAGAAAGGGTCAGGCAGCGTCAAAATCTACTTTAGCCAAGTGGATTCGACAGGTCATAATGCAAGCCTATAGCTTGAGAAGGAGACCGCCTCCGTTCAAAGTTAGGGCGCACTCCACGAGAGCAGTTGGAACTTCATGGGCAGTGCATCACCAGGCCTCCCTGGCTCAAATCTGTAAGGCCGCAACATGGTCTTCAGTACACACGTTTACTAGGTTCTACCAGGTGGACGTTAGAAGTCAGGAGGATGTCGCCTTTGGGCGCAGTGTGTTGCAGGCCGCAAAAGATCCTCATGTCTGATAGCGCTCAGCTTATGTATGGTGTATCCCCCCCCCTCATTGGGCATTGCTTTAGGACATCCCACATAGTAATGACTATGCCGCTCTGTGTCCCGTGATGTACGAGAAAGAAAATAGGATTTTTATAACAGCTTACCTGTAAAATCCTTTTCTTGGAGTACATCACGGGACACAGAGCTCCCACCCCTCTTTTGGGGACACTTATTGCTTTGCTACAAAACTGAGGTACTCCCGGATGGGAGGGGCTTATATAGGGGAGGGTACTTCCGGTTTTGGAAGTTGCCAGTGCCAGCACCTGAAGGTATCTATATAACCCACATAGTAATGACTATGCCGCTCTGTGTCCCGTGATGTACTCCAAGAAAAGGATTTTACAGGTAAGCTGTTATAAAAATCCTATTATACTCGAGTATATACGGTACTTTGATCCAACTTTGTGATAGTCTGACTTGTCCTTTTGACCAATCAAAACAATCACAGTGTGAGAATTCTTTTTACTACTGCTGTAATCACCATGTCGGATGTCAAAAGTCGGATGGTAAGGACAAGTATCCTACTTTGATCCGACTTCAATGGGCTGAAGTAGGATCAAAGTCGGACCAAAGTAGTACAGGGAGCATTTTCAAAGTTGGACCGACTTGTGTCGGACCAGTTAAGACGGCTCTCATAGAGAAACATAGATTTTCACACGTCATGCGACATGAGCTCCCAATGTAGGAGCGTTTGTCGTACCAGTGTGAACCCAGCCTTAATCTCAAACTATATGGACAGAACTACAAATCCTTTGTCTGGTAAAACCGCTCCCTTATATTTATTTCATCTGTGTATTTAGATGTTTGTCTGGAGTTTAGCTTTAGTCCGTCAGCTCTTTTCTGGGCTGATGGTGTTATACGACTGGTATCTGATAGTTTTTTTTCCTTGTTTGATGAGTAGGAAGAGGAGCTGGCTGTCCAAGATTTATTAGCATTTTACGGCTATGAAGCATCAGACCCATTACCAGAAAATGATGTAGAGAATAGTGAATCTGAAAGTACACAGCCTATATTTCAGGTAAGAAATTCCTACGTATGTATAAAAATGCACTGCTTTTAATTAGATATAGGATACAATTGCCTTATATTTTTGTTGCACAGGAACGAACATCAGCTGAAACTGAACCGATGTCTCCTTCTTTGGCTTCTGGAGGGTCTGCTGATCTCTCTCCTCGTTTTGCAGATTGTAAGTATATATGAAAGAGGGGTTATTTTTCTCTTTTGTCTATTGAGGTACACAGATTGATAGTAACCAACCTATGGTTTTACTGCTGCTTACAGGAGAAGTGGACACTAGGCACATGAAAAACTGAAGGCCCGTGCCCTAAGGGGCTTAGCCCAGGGCTTGACAAATTTGTTTGGAATCTAGGAGCCAGCTAAATAAGTTAGGAGCCAGTTTGTGCGCACCGATATGTAAGGTGTATCGCAATTGATGTGTTTTTTATGCGTTTTTTATGACTTTAGGCCCCTTTCACAAGGACACATCCGCCAAGCGGAATCAGCTTGTTTAGTGGGGGATCTCTCCGCTGAGCAGGCGGATTACAGGTCTGTGTCCTCTCCACTATGCAGAGCATAAGCAGGACACTCCATCCGATTGCCCCATGCAGGAGATTAACGGACCGCCTGTCCATTTTCATCTGATGCCATCTGTTTCGGAAAATAGGACCACCATCCATCTGTTTATGGCGGACAGGATTGAATCGGATGGCGATGGGTGTCAGCGGACATCCACCACTCCAAAGAGGAGACTGGGGGGTCTGATCAGGTCCGCCTGAAAAACTGAAGACAAACCTGATGGGACAGCCCATGTGAAAGGGGCCTTCAGCTGTTTGGCAGCTGTGGCATGGCAGGGAGACAGTGCAAACTAAAAATGAAGAAGAAAATAAATTTTAATGAAAAATAAAAATATTTTTTAAATGATGTTCTTCTCAGCCAGTGCTCCTAGTGTAAAAACATAGCACAGTCTATCCTCGCCTTCTGTCAGTGCACCCTATAAAGCTGCACAGCCAGCCCTCTTTTCCTCTATACAGCCCCCATTATTGCACAGACTCTGCTACTTACTTCCACTTCTCGGCTCTGTCCACAGAAGAGGGCGCAATATCCCCTGCCAGTCTAAGCAATGTAAGGGAATACCCTCAGTTAACAGAGCGGTGCATCTCACTCCAGCAGGCCGCAAAGCCGCGGGCTCAATTACCGACCGACGCGACATCTTAGTCTGGGGAGCCACATGGGTACAAGACATCTGCCGCAGTCTAGCCCAGGAACAAGGGAGCTAATTGTAGGCGCCAATGCGACCTGGTGCCTAGGGTTTGTCGAACCCTGGTTTAGCCCCTCCCAATCCAGTCCAGCTCACTTTTGCTTAGTGGTCTTAGAAGAATAGTTGTTTTTTTTATTTTTGCTACTTTTTTTTCTATGATTTGGATGATGTTTCTACTATCAACAGCTACTGGTAGATTAAGTCTGGATACTAGCAAAGGACTTGCTGTTGTGACTAGCAGACTATAGAACTTCTAAAGGTTCTTCATCTGTTTGGTTTCTGAATGTTTGATATTTGACAGTCCAGTTTTTGAAGGTGTTAGAAATTCTCCTTTTACTACTGGCTTGCCTGTATATTTTTAAGTTGTTTCTAAGTTGGCCACCCACACGGGAGAACCCTTCACTTTATTTTAGTTCTAGAGGCGTATTTTCTGTTGCTCTGGTGGATTGGCACTGTTTAACCAGTTTGTCTCTAGAGCAATATTTAGCATAATTTAGCATGTTTTCAGGAAAAAATACACTAAAAACAAATTTTAGTGGAAACCAGCACAAAATAATACTCAGTTTTTTGGTAAGATATAAAAAAGTGGTTGTGTCAAACATGTCAAGTCTTAAAATTGCGTGCTGCCGTGATATCGCGAAAAACTATGGTACCTGAAAATCTCCATATGCAACACTTTTAAAGACTATGGTACATTCTAATCTTGGACTATTTTCTTATATATTTTTTTAAAACTTGTTGTTTTTTTAATATTTTTTTCATTTAACTTTACTCTTCGCATCAAGTGTTGGCCATTTGTGATATGTGACAGCATTGGGCATGTGACAGGTACTCTTTATAGATACAATGTCTCCCATGCCCTCCAATTCAGCTGATCAAGCACAGATCATGCTTGATTGACTGTTTCCCCAGCTACACAAGCTAGGGAATGACAACTCTGAAACCTGAAACGCTCAGAGTTGAGCACTTCCAAATACATAAACTGCAGAAGAGATCGGGAACAGATGTTCTTGATTTCCTCCCACTCGCTACCCGGAGACTGCAGGGGTTTGTTTTAAACCCATCACTCTCTGATGGAGCACTGTGGAGGCTGGGGCATGTTATACAATGAAATGGATTTACTTCCTCCCTGTGCCATACCTAAAAACAGTACAGATACACAAGTACACATGTACATAAAAATATAAGCACAATACGAAATTTCAGAGTAGGTAGAAATAAGTAATCTCACAGCCTGAAGAAAGAAACTGCGCTTTAGCCTGATGCTTTAACAACTAATGCTTCTATGTCGTCTGCTTGACAGCATCAAACTAGTCAGCCTAAAACTCAGGTGTCAGGTCACCTGTGGACAGATGACGTGGTGCACACCGTAGGGGGACAGGAGTGCACCACAAGATAGTGAACCCTATGGCTGACTGCTGCGGATAGGAAACTGGGTGGCTGTGGAAAGTGGGACCAGAGGAGCAAAACCGGGATCCCACAGGAAGCTAGAGCCAAGATTCCCCAGGGCGCGGAGTCTAAGACCCAGCAGGTCTTCTCCAGAGCCTCTAGTGGTGAGGATGTTACGCTGCAGGCTAGGTCCAGGTCGCGGCCCCTAGAGTCTCCTAGCTCACGCCCCGTAGGGTAAGGGGAGAAGAGGGGAAGCAGCAGCACAAGATACAAGAATAACGAATAACAAGCCGAAGGTCAAGGGTCACAAGCAGACAAGGATAACGAAGGACAAGCCGAAGGTCAAGGGTCACAAGCAGACAGGGATAGTCGGGGACAAGCCAATAACGTAACAGAGAGACAGACGTAGCACACGGCAGGCAGGAACCCAAACACACAATGCATAACAAACACGTTGATCAGCAAAGCAGGCTTGCAGTGCACAGGTTAATATAGTGTTCTGTGATAGGGCCTGGGGTGGAGTCAGGCTGGGAGGAGATTATAAAGGAAGCCAGGTGAGAGAGAGTCTGGCCTCTAAGATGAACACATGAGGAGGAAAGGTAAGATGGCAGACAGACATTAATGAATATTCATGAAATCAGGTGAGTACTATCTATTAACCACTTGGAGCTCAAAGGCCATCATATGACGTCCTGGGCTTTGTGGTGGTATATCTGAATGATGCCTGCAGCTACAGCGGACCAGATGGTTGCCGGAGTCTCTATGATCGTCGGAGGCCGGGCGCGATGTTATGACGTCACGCCCGACCTCTGCATTAAAAAAAATAGCGCTGCCTTGGCTGGGAAGCGGTGATCGTTTTTTTTTTTTTTTTGGCTTCCCAGCCTAGTGGTGAGATGTAGGGTCTTATTGACCCCATATCTCACTGTAAAGAGGTCCTGTCATGTCATATTCCTATTACAAGGGATGTTTACATTCCTTGTAATAGGAATAAAAGTGATCAAATTTTTTTTTTTAAAGTGTCTAAATAAAAACATTTAAGTAAAATTAACAATAATTATTTCTCTTGTCGTCCATGGACTGACACAGCTCTAATACTGAAACGCAGAATGTTAGATGTTAGAAACATACATTCTAGAACAAAACAGAGCTGAACAGCCCCGCCCAGGGGGGCGGTCCCTCCGGACATAACCCTCCTACCTGCAGCCTCCGTTTTTTTCTGCCTAGCAGAAGAAGAAGACGTGGCTCTCTCAGGAGCCAGTCTCCTGGAAGATTTCTTTATCGTACACCACGGGACACAGAGCTAGTCATTACATAATGGGTTAAGGGTCACCAGCGGTGATTGGACACTGGCACAACCAATGGAAGACAGTTCCCCTCCATATAACCCCTCCCATCAGGGAAGTACCTCAGTTTTTTCGCCAGTGTCGAAAGGTGTTGGACGCGTTAGGAGGTGCTAAAGGAAAGCTCTACCAAAGAGACCCTCTGGGGGTAAAAGAGCTATGCTTTCGGATCCATCCAAGACGCCTACAAATGAGCTGAATCTGGATGGGATCCGGGCCTCATCCATGAGGCGTCGCCTGTAATGTCTCTCTTCGGAGGACTGGGCTCTAAGATCCAGCACTTTCGCTATTTCGCTATAAAGTCCTGGTAAGAGTCTTGTACAAGGCCCAGGGGAGAGGTATCCTTTAAATAGGAACCCATATCCCTGAAGGTTGGCACACATAGCCCACCGTGAAGGGTGAAGTTTGGTATCTGTCTGAAATCTTTCAGCAGAAAAACCTGCGGCGTGGATAAGGTGAGATTAGAAGGTCCATAACTAGGTTGGGACCTTTTTCAAAAAATGGATGTCTTCTTTTTTTCCACCACTGGGGGGAGTAAAGAGCTGAATATACTCACCTCACTCTGTTCAGTGTCGGCTTCGGCGAAGTACACTGCTCGTCACCTCCGCTGCTGAGCTTGCTGGGGCACCCCGATCCTCCTTTCGGTGGCCGACCAGACACCTGCAGATGCAGGTAAGTGGGAACAAGGGCTGATGAGAGTCCTCTCTCACTATGGCCACCGCCATAGCGCTAAGGGCCGCGCGCGCGCGCGCGTGGGAGCGCGCTTTATCGGAGGGGGGGGGGGCGAAGGCGTGCGCGGGCACATGGCGCGCGCAGGCACAGAAACGGCGCCAAATTTAAAAGACTGTCAGTGTGAGAAGCACTGCAGCAGCAAGCAAGCTCGTTAGTTCTCTTGTTCCTGGCAGAGAAACACAGCAGCTATACAGGGACGTAAGACTCCATGTGGTTGGATTGGGTACTTCCTAGAAGACATCCATGTTATGCATAGTTATGTGTTAAAAGTTGCATACTTAATGTATTTGCTAAACTGAACACGGTAGTATATGCATTTAGGTACCTTGTATTTTGTCTAAACAGTAAGCCTTCCAGGGGAAGTAATACGGACAAAAAGAGATAAGAAAGCACCACCGCCTGAGAGGAGGCTCTAACTGTGCTGACTCGGTACCTTTCTCTCCTGTGTTGCTAAATGCACCTGTTCAGGATGAGCCATTACCTCTGTCAGGTATGGCGGCTTCCTCAGTGAAGCCTGGGCCTGTATATGTCACTGAGGACACTTTATCAGCTGCCCTAAATAATCTGGGGGAAAAAATTGCTACCTTAATCGCTAAGTCCTCTAAAAAGGGACAATAAGCGAAGCAGGTCTCTTCCAGTATTGGACCTCCCTTCAGAAGTACCTGAGGGAGGAGGATGAGGAGGAGGAGGCTACATCAGCAGAGGATGAGGAGCCAGATTTTAAGGTCACAGGTACAATGCTATAGCAGTGCATTTAAGTTAACCTCTGCGGAGGTAACGGAATTACCTGTCTCCTCCCTAGGGTCATTAAGATCCCTGCAAGGTGCATGCTCCTTCCCGGTTCATCCGTTACTAGAGGATCTAATATACGCAAACTGGCAACATCCAGATAAGCGTTTCTCACCTCCAAAAAGGTTTAACATTCTTTATCCTATGGGGGAAATTTTTTTAAAGAAATGGAGCCTGCCTGCGGTAGTTGCGGCTATTTCTTGTGTAAATAAAAACCTGACATGTCCGGTGGATAATGTACAAGGGTTTAAAAGATCCTTCTGAGAGGAAGTTGAAATCCTCCTTCCTTTTGGCCGGCTCAATTACCCAACCTGCAGTAGCAGCAGTCGGTATGTGTCAGGTCATCAGCCAACAGGTAAAGCAGGGGCTGAAGGAACTGCCTTCAGAGCAGGCTAGAAATTGGGAAAATTTGCCTAAAGCCTTATGCTTCACAGTGGATGCCATGAGAGATTCTATCATACAGGCATCACGCCTTACACTCCAGCTGGTACAGATGCGCAGAGTACTTTGGCTTAAGCATTGGTCAGCGGAAACCCCATGCAAAAAGCTGTTGGCAAGTTCCCGTTCCATGGCGAACGCCTATTTGGGGAAGATTTAGAAAAATATATACAGAAGATATCAAGTGGTAAAACGACTTTTACCTGAGAGAAAGAAAAACAAGAGATCTTGTTTTAAACGCTCTCTCTCCCCAGCTCCCGGGAAATCTGACTCCAACCAGTGGCGGCGGCCTGTTTTAGCCGCCCACAAAAGCCAAGGGGCAAGCTCAGAAGAACAAGAAGCCGTGGGGTGCAAGAGCTAATAAGCAAGCCCCCAAAGCCTCTCAGTGAAGGGGCGCCCCCGCTCGTCCGAGTGGGAGGAAGGCTTTGTCAGTTCTGTGCGACTTGGTGGTCAGAAATCCAGGACAATTGGGTTGTATCCACAATATCCTCAGGGTACAAACTGGAATTTCGAGAGATCCCACCTTCTCAATTCCGAGGTTCAAGACTCTCCAAGGATCCACAAAAAAGAGAATCCTTCTTCAAAGGTTTGAATCACTTAATGGCTCAAGGGGTAGTTACAGACGTACCCCAAAAAGAGCGAGGTTCAGGTTTTTACTCAAACCTCTTTGTGATTCCAAAGCCAAATGGAGATGTCAGACCCATCCTGGATCTAAAATCCCTAAATCGGTTCCTGAACGATCGCCATTTTCGAATGGAAACGATCCGATCTGTGGCCGCCACTTTAAAGGGCGGAAAATTCATGGTGCCCATAGATATCAAGGACGCACATTTACACATACCCATCCTCCCCGCTCACCAAAGATTCCTAAGGTTTGCGGTAGAAGATCGCCACTTTCAATTTGTGGCTCTGCCGTTTGGTGTAGCCACCGCGCCCATAGTATTCACAAAGGTGCTAGCTCCTCTGTTAGCAAACCTAAGAACACAGGGCATTGCGGTAACAGCCTATCTGGACGATCTACTAGTAATAGATCAGTCAAAGGAGGGATTGGGTCACGCTGTACACACTACAGTAGGATACCTGGAGCATTTAGGATGGATTATAAATTTACAAAAATCCTCTCTCCAGGCCCAAAGAAGGATAGTGTACCTGGGCATGATCATAGATACAGCCCAAAACGGGATATACCTGCCAGAACCGAAGATACAGTCTCTGAAAGACCTGATCCACAAGGTCAAAGCAAACAAGAGGCCGTCTATTCGCCTTTGCATGAGACTATTGGGAAAGATGGTAGCCTCCTTCGAGGCGGTCCCTTACGCCCAGTTTCATTCGAGACTACTTCAAGGCAATATTTTAGCTTCCTGGAACAGGAAGAGCCAAGCTCTGGATATACCCATGCGCCTGTCCTCACAAGTACGCCACAGCTTCGATTGGTGGCTAGAAGCCAGGAATTTACGGAAGGGAAAGTCCTTCCTCCCAGTGGCCTGGAAGGTGGTATCTAGGGATGCCAGCCTATCGGGCTGGGGTGCAGTATTCGAGGAGGCTTCTACCCAGGGAACCTGGGCCAAGACTCAGGGGATCCTGCCCATCAATGTGCTAGAGATCCGGGCGGTATATCTAGCCCTCAAAACCTGGACATACAGGTTACAGGGCTACCCAGTTCGGGTTCAATCCGACAATGCTACTGCAGTAGCTTACATCAATCACCAAGGAGGCACCCGCAGTCGGGCAGCCCAAAGAGAGGTGAACCGGATCCTGGCATGGGCAGAAGAGCATGTACCTTGCCTTTCTGCAATCTTCATTCCAGGGATAGAAAATTGGCAAGCAGACTACCTGAGTCGTCAGCAGCTGCTACCAGGAGAGTGGTCTCTTCACCCCGAGATCTTTCAGGCCATATGTCTGAGATGGGGAAACCCAGATGTAGACCTGCTAGCTGCCAGGTTCAACAAGAAATTGGACAACTTTGTGTCCAGAACGAGAGATCCTCTAGCCTACGGGACAGACGCTCTAATAATACAGACGCTCTAATAACTTCATGGAATCAGTTCTCACTGATCTATGCATTCCCTCCGATCCCTCTTCTACAAAGACTGCTTCACAGGATCAAGGAGGAGGGAATACCAGTAATCCTAGTGGCCCCAAACTGGCCCAGGAGGCCTTGGTACGCCGAGATTGTAAAAATGGCGATAGGAAGGCCCTGGAAGTTTCCACTTCGACACGACCTGCTGTCACAGGGTCCAGTATTCCACCCTTCCTTACAAAGGCTAAAGTTGACGGCCTGGCTGCTGAGACCCACATTTTTAAAAAGAGAGGGGTCTCTGGTCCGGCTCTTTCTACGCTCATTAATGCTAGAAAGCCAGCCTCCAGACTCATCTATCAGAGAGTCTGGAGAGCATACGTTTCCTGGTGTGAATCCAGATGTTGGAATCCTCAGAAGTATGAAATAAGTAGGATTCTTGCTTTTTGCCAGTTAGGAGTGGATATGAATTTAGCCCTTAGCACCATCAAAGGGCAAATATCGGCTCTATCAGTCTTCTTTCAGAGACCATTGGCATCTCACTCCCTAGTTCGGACATTCATTAAGGGGGTACTGAGGATAAATCCTCCAGTTAGGACTCCCTTGTGTCCATGGGATTTGAATTTGGTATTGTCAGTGTTGCAAAAGCAACCTTTTGAACCTATTCGCCATATTCCTTTAATTATATTGAGTAGGAAGTTGGCCTTTCTGATTGCTATAGCTTCTGCTAGGAGAGTATCAGAGCTAGCAGCTCTTTCTTGTAAAGAGCCTTATCTAATTTGTCACAAGGACAAAATCGTACTACGACCCCATCCGGCTTTTCTACCTAAGGTGGTGTCGGCTTTTCACTTGAATCAAGACTTTGTTCTGCCTTCCTTTTTTCCAAACCCGCGGACGGCGGGGGAAAAATTATTACACTCTCTAGATCTACTGAGAGCGGTAAAGGTGTATCTGCAAGCAACCGCTCAGATACGTAAAACAGATGTTTTGTTCATTTTACCAGATGGGCCCAAGAAGGGCCAAGCGGTATCAAAATCCACCATTTCCAGGTGGATTAGACAAGTAATTATTCAAGCTTATGGTTTAAAGAACAGGACTCCTCCTTTTCCTGTTAAGGCGCACTCTACCAGGGCGATAGGTGCTTCATGGGCAGTGCACCACCAGGCTTCGATGGCTCAGATCTGTAAAGCTGCAACTTGGTCTTCAGTCCATACATTTTCCAAATTCTATCAAATAGATGTGAAAGGACATGAGGATTCCGCCTTTGGGCGAAGTGTGCTGCAGGCAGCAGTATAGGGCTTCTGGTCCGCAAGCGGCCTGTTTTGATCTGTGTCTCCCCCCCTTCATATGAGCATTGCTCTGGGACGTCCCATTATGTAATGACTAGCTCTGTGTCCCGTGGTGTACGATAAAGAAAATAGGATTTTTATAACAGCTTACCTGTAAAATCCTTTTCTTGGAGTACACCACGGGACACAGAGGTCCCCCCCTTCTTATGGGAACCTTACTGCTTTGCTACAAAACTGAGGTACTTCCCTGATGGGAGGGGTTATATGGAGGGGAACTGTCTTCCATTGGTTGTGCCAGTGTCCAATCACCGCTGGTGACCCTTAACCCATTATGTAATGACTAGCTCTGTGTCCCGTGGTGTACTCCAAGAAAAGGATTTTACAGGTAAGCTGTTATAAAAATCCTATTTTTATTTTTATTCCTTTGAGAATTTCATTATTTTATTTTTGAAACCTTCAATCAACTGTCGGCTGGGCTACAGGTTGGGTACACTAGTATCCTCGTAGTCTTCCCTGTCCTACCATCGAGCGTGCTGATCCTCGCCTTGTGTGCGTGAGACTCAGTTCACGACATGCCCCATGACTCCAGGGGTGGCCGGGAGGCTTTTATGCTCCCGCGGTCCTCACAAGATATTGAACAGTACTTGCTGTATCTTTTGCGGTGGACCGGGCCGACAGCTACTCAGTACTACTCCTGTGATAGGTCTGTCTGAAACACACCAGTGGGTCTCTCTGGGACGGGTAAGTAGTCTCTCCTGCTTCAGGTGAGTACATGCTGGCTGTGTTTCTCTGTATGGGGGGTTTCTCCCTGTCTCCCCCGTTATGCTGCTCTCTGCACCCTAATCTGGCGCTGTGCTGTGTGGGGGTACCTGGGTGTCACTCTGGCCTGGCGGGGGGGCGCTCATGTCTGTGTTGGGGCTGAGAAACGTGGAGTGTTTGGGGACGCCATTAGGCATGGGGTCAGTATGCTTTGACTGTATTTTACTGCGCTCGGCGGCAATCTTGCCGCGGATCAATGGCGCGGCTTACATGCGGCCGGCGGCCATTTTCTTGTAGCCGCAACGCTTTCACTTTAGTTTTTGGCCTCTATCGCCGCTGCTGCAGCGCGAATCTCCTCACACTCTCCTCAGGCTTCACTCGCGCTGGCAGTGCGGTGTATACAGCGGAGCTGAGCGGTCCTCTAAAGGGTTGGTGAGTCCCCTGGGTATCCCCTCCTCAGTCGGCGCAGCCAGTGGGTGTACTGTTTATTCACTTAATTGTGTATAAGGTCTCAGAGGGTGGCGATTATGGAGTCTGGTTCACCTGCTTCCCCACACTTGTTAGAGGCAACAGGCAGTGCTCCTGCACCTGCGGTCCCTATGGACCAGTTGTCGGCAGTCCTGGAATCCTTCCTTGTCAGGATGGAAGCGGTGTGCGAGCGCAAGGGAGCTATAAAGCGCCCTCTCCCCACACATTGTCCAGTAAGGGAGTGCTCTGATTCAGATATGGGCCTAGCTGCTGCTGCTCAGGACCCTAGCTCTGAAGATTTTAATGTTTTTGAACAGGACATTCCTTGTGAGGAAGACCCCAGTTCTGAGCCAGTAACTGACAGTGCGCTTGTAAGTGAACTCATTGATGCTGTGAGGGACACTCTCAAGCTGAATGTTGCGGCTGAGGAACCTCAGGTGGAGGCTGTTTCCTTTGGCCTGGTTAAAAAATGGGCTCTCCCCCCCCGGTCGCCCGTTTGAATAAGGCTACCACGCTCCCGATGGAGGGGACTCCCGCATTTAAGGACCCCACTGACAGGAGGTCAGAAGTGGTGAGTAGAACTATGTTTGCCTTGTTTGGGATCTGCCTTACGCCCTATCGTGGCAGCAACCCTTGTGTCTCAGACACTCACGGAATGGGCAAAGATTTTGCACCAGACGGTGCAGGAGCATAATCTCCCTCCAGAGACCATTGCCCTGGCTCACCAACTTGCGCAGGGTTTAGTCTGTGTGCGATGCCACTTTGGACGCGGCCCCTTTAATATCTGGGGCCTCTATTTCTGCTGTGGTGTTGCGTCGCCTTATCTGGCTGAAATGCTGGTCGGCCGACCTAGCTTCCAAGAAGCTCCTGGCTGATTTGCCCTTTAAGGGCGGTAGACTGTTTGGGGCCGCCCTGGATGACATTATTAAGGATGTCACAGGGGGTAAGAGCACTTTCCTTCCTCAGTCTGCTAAGGGACAGGAGCCCCACCGTAGGACGGGCCCTTCCTTTCCAGCGAAGAAGAAGTTTTTTTGTCAGTCAGAATCCGCGGGTAAGCCCTCCCAGACTGAAAAAAGTGCGGCTGGGGGACAGAAGCGTCCCTGGGTGCGTAAGCCGACCAAGCCGGCTCCCAAGCCCACCACCGCATGAAGTCTTGCCCCTGCCCGACTCTGGGGTGGGGGGACGTCTTCGCAGGTTCACGGTTCGGTGGACCTCCCGGATCTCCGACCGGTGGGTGTGCGAGGTGGTCACCACGGGGTACAGGATAGAGTTCTGCTCATGGCCCCCAAACAGATTCTTTCCCTCTCTCCCTCTCCTTCCTGCCCGCTGGGCAGCCCTCTTGGGGGCTGTACAAGATTTGCTCGGGTGCGGAGTAATTGTGCCGGTTCCTTCACAGGAGAGGTTTCAGGGGTTTTACTCGAACCTGTTGTTCCAAAGAAGGACGGGGTCCGGCCAATCCTGGACCTCAAGGCCTTGAATGCCTATGTGAAGGTACAAAAATTCCGTATGGAATCCATTCGCACGGTGATCACTACACTCCACCAAGGGGATTTTCTGGCGTCCTTGGACATAAAGGACGCCTACATGCACGTCCCGATCTGCGCAAGTCACCAGAAGTTTCTGCGCTTTGCCATTGGCGAGGTCCACTATCAGTTTGTGTCTCTTCCCTTCGGCCTAGCATCGGAACCACGGTTTTTCACCAAGGTGCTTGCCCCGGTTCTAGCTTTGCTGAGACCGCGAGGAATTGTTATCGTGGGCTATCTGGACGATCTCCTTCTAAGACCAGAAAATGGCTCAGAGTTGGAGGAAAATGTGACAATAGTCAGTCAGTCCCTCCGGGACTTCGGGTGGCTCCTGAATAGGGCTGGGCGATTTTCCCCCAAAAAAAAATCTGCGATTTTTTTTTTTTATAAAAAACTCGATTTACGATTCGATTTTTTTTAAATTTTTTTTTATTATATTAATTGAAGTGCATCAACAAACAAAATTTCAAAGGCAAACCCTTTCTCTAACTGCAAAGTCAGCGTGCCGTGTGCAACAAAGATTGTTAAACATCCAAATTATTAATACTGTATTTGGATTTAGCTAATAAAACAACCAAAAATCTTGAGGTTACTCTTAGTTGAATTGAACTGTGCCCGTGCCTCACTGTGCCCAATGCCTCACTGTGCCCAATGCCTCACTGTGCCCATGCTTCAATCACTGTGCCCGTACCTGATGCAGATTTTCATAGGATACGGATTTTACGGTTGCGGTTAGTTAGTGTTACATTACTACGGCGAGTAGATGTAATTAGGGTAACGCCGCCCAATGCCATTCCAGATATGCCCCCTGCAGCCCTTCTACGGAAACTTTGAAGGAAAAAAAAAAATGTATTTATTTTTTTTAAATAAAAAAAAAGAAATCTAAAAAAATCGATTTTCTTCAAATCTGAATCGATTTGAACTCAAAACTCGATTCAAGATTAAAATCGATTTTTTTCCCAGCCCTACTCCTGAATATGCAGAAGTCGGTCCTAGTCTCGACTCAGCGTTTAGAGTATCTGGGTCTGATCCTGGACACTTCGGCAGCGAAGGTGTTTCTACCCTCGGAGAAGTTACAGACACTTCGGTCGGCAGTGCGGGTCCTGACGTCCCCAAAATGGTCGTCAGTCCGTTTCTGCATGAGAGTACTGGGACTCATGGTGGCCTTCGAGGCGGTTCCGTATGCCCAATCACACACTCGGGCATTGCAGAAGGAAATTCTGTCCATTTGGGACAAGTCCCCGTTGTCATTGGATCTTCAGATTCAGGTGAGTCACTCTGTCAGGGCATCCCTGACGTGGTGGCTAAGATCCCCGGCTCTTCTGTCCGGAAGGTCGTTCCTTCCCATCCAGTGGACGGTGGTCACGACGGACAACAGCCTGACGTGCTGGGGCGGAGTTTGTGGAGTCCTGTCAGCTCAGGGACTTCGGACGAATCCCATTTACCGATAAACGTCCTGGAGTTGCGAGCGATCAGAATGTGTCTCTCCGGGTGGTCGAAGAGGCTACAGGGCCGCTCGGTCAGGATCCAGTCGGACAACGCCACGACTGTGGCGTATGTCAACCATCGGGGGGGCACTCGGCTGCGGCATCCGAGGTCGCCCGCATCCTAAGGTGGGCGGAAAGAAGCGTGCCGTCGCTGTCGGCCGTCTACATTCCGGGCGTAGAAAACTGGCAGGCGGACTATCTGAGTCTCCAGTCACTGGACCAGGGAGAGTGGTCCTTGCATCCGGAGGTGTTTCAACTCCTTTGTCGGCGGTGGGGCACGCCGGATGTGGACTTGATGGCTTCTCGACTCAATCGCAAGGTGTCAAGGTTTGTGACCAGGTCCAGGGACCCCTGGGCGGACGCCTCGGACGCGTTGGTTGCCCCGTGGGGTCAGTATCGCTTGATATATGCTTACCCTCCGCTGCAGTTGCTTCCTTGTCTGCTGTGCAGGGTAGCGGTCGAGGGCATTCCGGTGATCCTCATTGCTCCGGACTGGCCTCGGCGTCCTTGGTACGCCGATCTGGTACGTCTCATCGCGGACATCCCTTGACGACTGCCCATGAGGGAGGACCTTCTGTCTCAAGGTCCTATCTTTCATCCTGCTTTACAGTCTCTGGTTTTAACGGCATGGCTATTGAGAGCCAGGTGCTGAAGGACCGAGGCCTTTCGGATTCGGTCATTTCGACCATGCTGAGGGCACGGAAGTCTTCTTCTAGAAAGATCTATTTAGATATTTTTTACTTTTTGATTTAATAAATATCACAATTTTTTTTTTTTTTTTTCCTCAGTTTAGACCGATATGTATTCTTCTACATATTTTTGGTAAACAAAAATCGCAATAAGCATTTATTGATTGGTTTCCACAAAAGTTATAGCATCTCCAAATTAGGGGATAGATTTATGGCATTTTTATTTTTTTAATTTTTTTTACTAGTAATGGCGGCGATCTGCGATTTTTATTGTGACCGTGACATTGCGGCGGACATATCGGACACTTTTGACACGTTTTTGGGACCATTCACATTTATACAGCGATTAGTGCTGTAAAACTGCACTGATTACTGTATAAATGTGACTGGCAGGGAAGGGGTTAACACTAGGGGCGCTGAAGGAGTTAATATGTTCCCTATTGAGGGATTGTACTTGTAGGGGAAGGGGACTCACAAGGGGAGGAGACCGATCTGTCTTCCTCTGTACTGGGAACACACATCGGTCTCTCCTCACCCTTGATAGGAGGTGGATCTGTGTGTTTACACACACAGATCCACACTCCTGCCGTGATCGCGGGCAATCGCGGGTGCCCGGCGGACATCGCGGCCGCCGGGCACGCGCATTGGAGCACGCCCCCTAGACGGCCGGGAAGAAAGGCCGTCATATGACGTCCACCCGGAGGGAGGGAGGGTTCCTGCCGGCGTCATATTATTATGGCCCGGCGAGGAAGGGGTTAATATAAATATATGGACGGCCATACCGGTACGTCCAAAAAGTCATAAATTCATCAAAACTAAAACTAATATTGGAAAAAATCCACATTCTAAGCTCAATTAATCCTTCCCATCCTGAGTGCACGGATAACAAAATTTCTTCTAACATCTTAAAAATAGGAAAACAAAACTAAAAAGAAACCGAAAGGGAAAAGAAACGAGAGAGGAAAAAAAAAAAGGGGGGGGGAGGTAGAGGGTAGAAGAGGAGGTAGTAGATACAAAGACCCCAACCCAGTGTGGCCACCGGTAGGGGAGATGGGGGACCCCACCAACAATACCCTTCCATCCTCCTCCTTCCTCAGAAAATGTAAATATATTCTATTGGGACCAAGTTTCAAGGTAAGTCTCCAGTCAATTTTGGGCATAGTATCAAGTCCTCCATCCTATTTACCTAATCAATTCTTGTAAGCCATATCGAAATTATAGGTGGCCTTGTGTCTCTCCACTGCTCAGCAATACAAGATCTAGCAGTATTAATAAAATGACGCAAAATGTATTTACTATATATTTTCCCAGGTATGCTCGAGACTTGTAGCAGAAATAGAGCTGGATCTTCTGGAAGCGTATACTCAGTAAAATTCTGGGATATCCGATGTACCTCCTTCCAGAAGTGCTCCAGCTTCGAGCAAGACCAGAAAATATGGAGTAAAGTCCCCTTCTCTTCCTGACACCTCCAACATTTGTCTGGGATGGAAGAAGAATATTTGTTGAGTAGTGAAGGTGTACGGTACCATCTCGTCAGGAGTTCAAAATTAGTTTCTTGGGCACGAGTACATATTCTGAAAAGTATTTTTAACTAAAAAAAATAGTAGCGCTATAACCATATTCAATAAATATGTACAAATATAACCAATTGAATATATAATGAGTACACCACGTGCACAAAATAACTCAATAGCTGTAAACAATGTTCATAACGTTCATTGGTGACCATCAGAATAGTTTGTGAGAAAAACTCCAAAGGAGGAAAAAGAAACAAGTCCAAAAGAAAAAGTTGTGCGTTTTCAAGTGTTTAAACTCAAATAGTAGAACAGTCCTCTAATTAACTTGAATCAAAATCTTCCACCGCACCGCTGTGATTGTGACTCCTCTCCCATAAGACTTGCACTCACCAGATAAAATAGCCTAGCACTCTCATGCTCAGGCAGTAAGGCTTAAATGCACCAACCAAGGTGACTTCAGCGTTTCCGACTGTGCTCAATCAATACAGGGAAATTCCATATGTAAATGTAAAATAAAAAGTGCTTCCAATAGTGAAATATTGTCAGTGAATCATTTATTAAAAAGGCACATGTAACCTTCAACTATTGCACTCACATCACTCCAAATACAACAAGGCACTTCACAAATAAAACTTCAACGATGAAAACTTCACACAGCAGAGAAGCTTGCAGCGGTGTACTAAGGTGTATCACGGTCGCGGCGGACCCAGGATATAAACCAATAGTCTCACCCTCCACTCGTCCGCTCGCTATCCTTAACCTGTAGCTGCTTCACAGAAGGCCATCTGTGAAGCAGCTACAGGTTAAGGATAGAGGGTGAGACTACAGGTTTATATCCTGGGTCCGCCGTGACCGTGATACACCTTAGTCCACTAAGTAAGGTATGAGGGATTGAGCCCGCTGTTCCTGCAGGGCTCTAGCTAATAGGCGGCCACATTTATCCCCAGATTCGTAGTGATATTTCCGACATGACTGCAATGCTGCCTTGGCTCTATAGTGGAGTAGGGAAATCACTTGTCTGCGCAAATTGAAAAGTTCAGTCTCCCCCGGTGACCCCGGGTTCTGTTTATGTTGGGTCTCTAGTACATGTATATCCGTCAATAGTTTAGTCAATTCAGCTTCCCTGGCCCTTTTAATCCTGGAACCGTGTTTTGATAAGGATTCCCCTTATTACGGTTTTATGCGCTTCCCAAATTATCCCTGCATCGTTCTCTGGTGTGATATTATATTGAAAGTAGTACTGCAGTTTTTTAATAACGTCCTCTACTACTACCTTATCTTCTAGCAGACTCTCATTCAGTCGCCACTGTCTAATATTTGAAGAGGAGTGTTCATTCATAGTCAATGTCAATGTGACCGGAGCATGGTCCGACCATGTGATGTTTCCTATGTCTACTGCTTTAACCGCCGTTAACATGTGATGTGGGATAATAAACAAATCAATTCGGGAATACACCTTATGTGGAGAGGAATAAAAGGTATAGTCCCTTTCGTCCGGGTGGTACAGTCTCTGTGTATCTATAAGTTGATGGTTATAAAAAGTATGTAAAACTCCTTTACGAAGACCTATAGAGGTCGAAGAGTTTCCCGCAGATGTATCCACCTTAGGGTCCAGGGGAAGATTAAAGTCTCCACCCAGTATAAGTTTACCCTCAGCAAATTTCATAAGCCTATCAATAGTAGAGCCGATAAATTAGTCTTGATTACAATTGGGAGTACTTTAGTGCCACCAATCAGGCCCTTAAGAAACAAGAATATGCCCTCCTGTATCTGCTCTTATATCTGTTAAGCTCCATGGGACTTGCCTAGATATCAAGATTGATGCCCCTCTAGATTTAAATGTCTTATTAAAGGCATGATATGCAAAAGGGTAGAGGTTACTTTTTAAGATTGGTGCCTTACCCTCTTTAAAGTGGGTTTCTTGGATATATGCCACATCAGAATGTGAACATTTTAAATCTTGAAGGAGCATCCTCCTTTTCTCGGGTATGTTGAGCCATTTGGCATTCAGGGTTGTAACCCTCCATACCTCCATCTCCCCTGCCGGCTGGCGAGAGGGAAAAAAAAAAAAAACGCAGCAAGGGGGAAAAAGGAAGTAAAGAAAAGGAAATAACAAAAGGGTTCTAATAACCCTAATGTGTTAGCGGTGTATTAACTAATCCTTCCGCTTCTCCCTCTTACAGATAAAGAGGGATCAAGAAAAATTTAAATATATAGTACTCGCACACAAATTTCCACTTAAGTGAGCACAAACCTAAGTGGGGACGTGGTCAAGATATGCAGGAAGGAATCGCTCCCCTCCCTCCAACGACCCTCAAATCAATTTATAGTATATATAATTTAGCAACCTAAATATAAGCCTGTACCTAAAATACGGTATCTGAGCATCCCATTCCAAAAAAAAAAAAGGGGGGGAGGGGGGATGATATCAGATACGCAAAACCAGTATTTTCTCTTTTTTTTTTTTTTCTTTCTCTTCATGGATACCCCATAGGGCAGCCTTGTCTACACCGTTTACCCATTTCCTCTCTCCCCCCCGATTCCCCCCTCCCGAAGACCAGGGATTGGGGACTCCACCTCTATATTCCTGCTAAGCTACCCTTATACAATGCCGTCGGCTTTCGGGGTGTGTCCACCGCAAGGTGGGGGTATTCTATAGATTGAACCCCACCTATATACTTAGACCTCCAGAGTATTTTATCCCAGTGAGAAAAAAAAGGAAAAAAATAATTTATATATATATATATATATATATATTATATTTATTCCTTTTTTTTTTTTTATAGAGGTACCAGTACTATTCCTGGTCCTTATACATCTAAATGTAGTGCTCAAATGTATATAATATCCCCTTGTTACCTACTAAAAAAAAGGGTAGTGACCTTAAAAAAAAAAGAAAAACCCCCCTAACCCTGCATTTAGCCACCCCTCCCTGTTTTCCCCTCCAACTATTACCTATGGTACTAGCTATGGTTTTATAGAGAAAATATTTTTTTGGGGGGGATATTGTATATTATAAACCTCTGCCCACCAATTATACAGAATCTTCCTCGGATTTCGCCTATTCACGCCACCATATCTCATTAAAGTTAATTTAAGTTAACTCTACAGTTTGCCTAAGCCCGTCACCTCTAACCTCCGGCACGCGCCCTCCCCCAGGACCTCCAGCGGCCACCCCAGCCCCGTTTTCCTTTCTTTCTTTTTTTTAGGCATATCTCCTTATGGCCGTCAGGTGGAGCCAAAGATCCCTTGGAGCCCACACATCGGACGCAGCCGAGGCACATCTATCACAATTGTATAAATATCGGGGTCATTCACATCATAGGTATTTCATGGATGGACTCCTTACTACTGCCACCCAGCTACATTGGATGATAAAAAGAAAAGGGAAACCCCCCCAACGCTAAATAACCAAAAATCTCACTGCATATCCCTCGGAAAAATGTGTACGGTGAGCTACGAATACCATACCCCACCTGAATATACCTATATACCAAACAAGATAATAAAAAAATGTGGCACGCAAAAATAGAAATTGTGATGCAAACATTTTCTAAACAAACAATATGTAGTGCTAGTGCTATTATATGCAGATAAATAATCCCTTGAATATCATATAAAAACTTGTACCCAAATGAGGTGACTGTGCATAAATATATCAATTCATAAGTGGGGAAAAAAAAAAGTATATACCAATGTAGATGTGGAACAAAAATTATACTTATGCAGTTTGCTCCAAAACTAACTGAAGTTCATATATATATACATAGACCTTTAAGTAATAAGTCTACTCCTTTGGGGTCCAGGTCCAGGTCTCCTTCTGGGACCTGCATCTCTGAATCTCTGAGCCCCTATTCCCCCCCCCAAAAAAAAGGGGGGCTTTTGGGAGAAAGGGCCATCAGAGGTAAAAAAAAAAAAGGGGGAAGGGGGGGAAAAAGAAAAAGAAAACCCATAGACATTGACTCACATTTAGTTCATTACTCCAATTAAATGGCATCCAAAACCTAAAAAACCTTAATATGACTCGAAAGTGTCCACTGAGGAAAAGGAGAGAATAGAGCAGCAACCAGATGAGAAAAAAAAGAATAAAAATAAAGTACATATCCCTCCATCATTTGTTGCATACTATTAGAGTGCCTGCGGTTTGAATGATCGATCGTTCTTTGGGTATTCTCTCCTTCCCCAGTTGCACAAAAAAAAACGAGGTTAGGGCCTGGGATTTTCACAGACATGTGCTCTGTCGTGGCTCCCTCTCATAGGTCGGTCTCCATCCTGCGATCTGTGTCTCGATCTGCTCGATTGTAGATCTCCTTGTTGAATCAAGGAATCTGTTCGCTTGATGTAGGATTGTAATAATTGCGAACATTCCGGGACCCGGAAAGGTGGGGTCCCTAGGAAAGTGAACATCTCCGGGAGACCTGCTGTTCTGCGCAATATAAATGATACTGTTCCCTTCCGGATGGTCAATGCGAACAGGAATCTCCACCAGTATGTATGCCCCATCTATCGTAGCCGCTCAAGCAATGTTCGCAACAAGGCTCGGCGCTGTAATGTTGCCTTAGATAGGTCTGGCAAAATTTTAACATTTACTCCCTTAGTCAATTGTTTCCATCGCCCATGCCTTGCGCACAATCTCCTCTTTGTGCGTGTATCGATGCAAGCAGCAAATTATATCACGGGGCCTATCTGGATCAGTAGACTTGGGTCCAAGTACCCTGCGCACTCGCTCCAGCTCCAACGGTTCGGGTGAGTCAGGATCCAGGACTCGTCGGAGTATAGTGACCACGGTGTCTCTCAGGTCCTCTAATCCAATGGTTTCCGGTATGCCACGGAGCCGTAAGTTTTTCCTACGGCTCCGGTCTTCAAGCTCCTCTATGTGCAACTGTAGAGCTTTTGAGTGCTCTATTTGGCGTGCCAGTTCCTGCTCTATTGCGGCTATCTTTTTTTCCACCACCGCAACCGAGGACTCCCCCTCGGTAACTCGTTCAGAAAGCTGTTGGACATCGGCTCAAACCTCCTGTAATGCCTGTTGATTCGCCTCAGTCACACGGAGGATCATCACTTCAATATCCGCCCTCGTAGGAAGTGCCCATAGCAGCTCTCTAATCTCCACATCTTCTTGGTACGGGGTACGTTTCTCCGGTTTCAAGCCCAGGTCCAGCTTGTGGGCGCCCAAGGATACAGAGTGCGCGGAACGTGGTTCGGTGAGGTTAACCTGGTCCATGGGCTCCCTCTGTGCCTCCGAAGGTATGGACTCTGTATTGCCCCCTCGTATGTTCGGCATATTTGTCCGGGAGCTCCGAGTCTGTACTCCAATAAAATAGTCTTTAATCACTGACCGTGCTGGATTTAGAGTGGGTGTCTGAGCTTTCTTGCACTTAGCCGGGCACATGCCGTTTTAAACGGGTCGCTGGATCCCTGCTTTCATCGGAGGGAGATCAGAGCTCGAGGAGAACCGCTCCCTACTCCGCCATGTCTAAACCACGCCCCCCATGAATGGAAAGTTTTACCACCTTAATGACCAGGCCATTTTTTTGTGATACGGCACTGCGTCATTTTAACTGACAATTGTGCGGTCGTGCGACGTTGTACCCAAATAAAATTGATGTCCTTTTCCCACAAATAGAGCTTTCTTTTGGGGGTATATGATCACCTCTACGGTTTTTTATTTCTTTCTCGTACATCACGGGACACAGAGCGACATAGTCCTTACTAATGGGTTATATAGTTACCGTCAGGTGCTGGCACTGGCAACTTCCAAAACCGGAAGTACCCTCCCCTATATAAGCCCCTCCCATCCGGGAGCACCTCAGTTTTTTGCCAGTGTCTAAGGTGTTGGCCAAGAAGAAACATGTGTTTTTCACTGAGCTTGCGTACAGGTTCTTTTGGGCCTCAGTAAGCTATTCCGGATCCGACCAAAAAAGCTTCATAGCTAAACGGTCGGTACCCGGGCCTTGCAGAGAAGAGCAAGGTTCTGCCTGTAATGCTTCTCTTAGGAGAGCTGGACCCTGGGATCCAGAGCTCTGGTCATACCCACGACCAAGATGTTTTCTGTGCAGGGTGCTATACAGGTCCAGGGGAGTGGAATCCTTGGGAACCCGGTCCCTGAAGGTTTGATTACAATGCCTGCCGTGATAGGTGAAGTTTGGGCTTTTGTGGACCAAACAAAGTCCTGCGGCGGGGAACAGGTAAGTGGGGGCCCCCAGGAACTTGGTTCTATTGGGGGACCCCCAAGCCTAATTTGTCTTTCTGTCTGTTACCTAACGGTATTCCCGCTAATATCTGTGCATGCCTGTAACTACTAAAAAAATGTAATAATTTTTAATGGTGGTCAAGAAAAAAAAAAAAAAAAGAATGTTTTTTTTATATATGTTTAGTATATTAAACTGCGGTACCTGTGTTTGTCCACTAGAGGCCGCTGTGGAATGTTTTTCTTGTCATATGGACTAGTTTCTTCTCAGAGAGCAAAGTCCAGGCAGCTGGTGAGTTCTCCTACAGGAAACTGTTTCCTCTGCCATGTTGCAGTGTTCGTCTATCCCCCGGCCTGCGGCAAAGGGGGCCCTGGCTCCTGTCCCTGGTTTCCATGTTTGAAAATAGCGCCGAGGCGCACGTGGCCGCGCGCGTGCGCGTGCACGCGCCTCTATATATAGAGGTGGCCGGAAAAAGGGGCGGGGCCTGGGGGATGACGCTCTGTGCGCGCCGCAGCGCTTCTGCGCATGTGCGGGCGTCCCAGCAGGTTTTAAAAAGCCACATTATTGCAGTAAGCTGGCTATGAAGTACAGAGACAGAGCTGACAACATTTAAAGGCATACAGCAAGCGGTTGATACAGGCATCCCCTAGAAAGGCACATTAGTAGACACCAACTGTTTATTATAGCAGCATTTATGCTAGACTATTATCAGTAACTGGTGTATTTTCGGCTGGAATACCTCAGCTTTGTGGCTTAGGAATATGCCGTCTAAAAACTCCGGGACTAGAAATTCCAGGAGGAATAGGGGGTCTCCATCGGGCTCTGAGGATCTTGGGCATGCTTTGGCTGCACCAGTCTCCCCTGAAGAATCAGAGGTTAGTGACCGTAGGGCACCCCCAGGAGTACCTGGTACTGTGGCTGTCCCCAGTTCACCTGCTCCTGTGTATGTAACAGAGGAGGTTTTTTCCTCAGCTCTGGGAGGGCTGGAAGAGAGATTGTCAGCACTAATTGCTGCTTCCCTGTCACAGGAGAAAAGCGCTCGATCTCCGTCTCCTCCCTCAGAGTGCCTGTTAACAGAGCAACAGTCCCATACAGAGGTCGACCTACCTGAGGGGGATCAGGATGAGGTTGATTCGGTTGTAGAGGAATCAACAGTGGAGGAGCCGTTCTCAGCATCACATGCTGAGAGGTTATGGGTTCAGTCCCTGACTAATATGGTCCGATCAGCATTTAAAATGCCACTTGCGGAGCCATCCTCCTCTTCTGTCTCCTCGTTGGGGTCGCTAAAAGCTCCCCAGACTGTTTGTTCTTTCCCGATCCATCCTTTATTGGAGGGGCTCATTTACCAGGATTGGGAGCATCCTGACAAAATATTTACTCCCCCCAAGAGATTTCCGGTGGTCTATCCTATGGAGGATAAGTTCGTCAGAAAATGGAAGGTCCCTACAGTGGACGCAGCCATCTCTTGTGTGAATAAATCACTGACATGTCCGGTGGAAAATGTCCAAATGTTCAAGGACCCAATAGATAAAAAATTGGAGTCCTTATTGAAATCTGCTTTTTCTACAGCAGGATTGGTGACACAACCAGCAGTGGCAGCTATAGGGGTCTGCCAAGCAGTGAAGGATCAGTTGAAACAGGTCTTAAGGGACGTGCCAGATCAGCAGGCTCTTGCTCTAGCTGATCTACCTAGAGCCTTATGCTTTGCGGTGGACGCTATAAAGGATTCAATCCATCAGGCCTCCCGCCTTACGCTGTCTATAGTACATATGCGCAGGCTTCTATGGCTCAAAAACTGGTCTGCTGAAGCTCCCTGTAAAAAATTGCTGGTCAGCTTCCCATTTCATGGGGAGCGTTTATTCGGGGAAGACCTGGACAAGTATATCCAGAGAATTTCCAGCGGTAAAAGTACACTCTTGCCGGTCAAAAATAGAGTTAGAGGTCCCTCTTTTAAGAGGCCGGCTTCTCCAGTCCCTAGGACATCGGCTGTGAAACAGTTCCGACGGCCTCCCCGGTCAAATCCCGGAGGTAAAAATCAGGGACAGTTGCAGGGTAACAAGAAGCCCTGGAGCAGGAGAGGTACAAAACCTCCCCCAAAGTCAAATGCATGAAGGGTTGCCCCCACCCAATCGGGTGGGGGGAAGACTTCAGTTGTTCACAGAAACCTGGCGGGACACGATCCGAGACAGATGGGTGCTCTCCGCAGTAAATCTGGGATACAAATTGGAGTTAAAAAACTCCCCTCCTTCCCGCTTTATAAGGTCGAACGTGCCAAGGGATCCCCAGAAGAGAGGATCCCTCCTGTTGGCACTGGAACAATTATTGCTTCAAGCAGTAATTATAGAGGTCCCCCTGGAAGATTGGGGGTTCGGGTTTTACTCAAACCTCTTTACAGTTCCGAAGCCAAACGGGGACATGAGGCCCATATTAAATCTAAAAGGGCTAAACAAATTCCTGCATATCAGGACTTTCCGGATGGAGTCGATCCGATCGGTAGCCACTGCCCTACAAGGGGAGGAATGGTTAGCCTCGATCGACATCAAAGATGCGTATTTGCACATCCCCATCTTTCCAGCCCACCAGAAATTTCTACGCTTTGCGATAGAAGGGCGCCATTTTCAGTTCAGAGCCTTACCCTTCGGTCTGGCCACAGCACCAAGAGTGTTCACAAAAATTCTGGCCCCATTATTGGCCAATCTAAGAACACGAGGTGTAACGATAATGGCATATCTAGACGACTTGTTGCTGATAGACCACTCAGTGGAAAAACTAGAAGTGGTTGTTCACGAGACAATCAAGTATCTGGAATATCACGGTTGGATTATCAACCGAGACAAGTCAGCCCTAAAACCAGTCAAAAGTCTGGAATACTTGGGGCTAAGGCTGGATTCAGACCAGAGAAAAATTTTCTTGCCTCAAGAAAAGGGGTCGTCTTTGAGAGATTTGATCCACTTAGTGGGTTCAAAAAGACAGCCATCCATACGCCTGTGCATGAGGCTGCTGGGAAAAATGGTGGCATCATTCGAAGCAGTACCCTACGGTCAATTCCATTCAAGGAAGTTGCAAAGGGCCATACTGTCAGCCTGGAACAAAAAAGTTCAGGCTCTGGACGTACCAATGTCCTTGTCCCCTTCCGTTCGCAGAAGCCTCCGTTGGTGGTTGGTTCCCCGGAATCTGGAAAGAGGGAAATCCTTCAGTCCGATTTCTTGGAAGGTGGTCACTACAGATGCCAGCCTTTTAGGCTGGGGAGCAGTACTGGAGCAATGGTCTCTCCAGGGCAGATGGTCGGATGCGGAAAAGGCCCTGCCCATCAATCTCTTAGAGATACGAGCAGCCCGGTATGCCCTAGTAGCATGGACATCCAAACTCCAAGGGTCCCCTGTCAGAGTTCAGTCAGACAATGCCACAGCAGTGGCATATATCAATCGTCAGGGGGGCACCAGGAGTCGTGCAGCCCAAAGGGAAGTAAATTACATCCTGAGATGGGCAGAAAGATATGTCCCAGCCATATCTGCGGTATTCATTCCAGGGGTGGAGAATTGGAAGGCGGACTTTCTAAGTCGCCAACAATTATGCCCAGGGGAATGGTCCCTTCATCCCGAGGTTTTCCGGACAATATGTCAGCGGTGGGGAACACCGGATGTAGATCTGCTAGCATCCAGGTTCAACACGAAAGTGGACAGGTTTGTCTCTTGGACAAGGGATCCCCTAGCGTGCGGCTCGGATGCCCTAGTGTTCCCTTGGGATCAGTTCAAGCTGATATATGCATTCCCACCGCCACAATTGTTACCTCGATTACTCCGCAGAATCAGGGTAGAAAAGAAACCAGTGATTCTGGTGGCTCCAGCGTGGCCCCGAAGAGCATGGTACGCGGAGATTGTAAAAATGTCTGTGGGGAGTCCTTGGACCCTCCCACATCGTCCGGACCTGCTTTCGCAGGGACCGATATACCACCCTTCCTTACCAGCCCTAGGTTTGACGGCCTGGCTATTGAAGCCCACATTCTAAAAAGGAGAGGGCTCTCTAATGCTGTGGTGTCTACCATGATCAATGCCAGGAAACCGGTATCCAGGCAGATCTACTATAGAATCTGGAAGGCGTACATCGCCTGGTGTGAGGCCAGGAAATGGCATCCACGTAAATACGTAATAGGTAGAATTCTGGACTTCCTACAATGGGCTGTAGATAGGAAGCTTGCCTTGAGTACTATCAAAGGTCAGATTTCGGCCTTGTCAATATTTTTTCAAAGGCCCTTGGCTTCGCATTCACTAGTCAAAGCCTTTATACAAGGAGTGATGCGTATTAGTCCTCCGGTTAATATTCCCATATGTCCATGGGATCTAAACTTGGTTCTGTCGGTTCTACAGAAACAACCATTTGAACCATTACAGCATATTTCCTTAGTGCTTCTCACCAGGAAATTGATTTTTCTAGTAGCCATTTGTTCGGCTAAAAGAGTATCGGAATTAGCAGCTATGTCCTGTAAGGAGCCATATCTGGTTATCCATAAGGACAGAGTAGTGTTACGTCCTCATCCAGCCTTTCTTCCTAAGGTGGTATCGAGTTTTCATTTGAACCAAGATGTGGTTCTTCCTTCTTTTTTCCCCAAGCCTACTTCGGTAGAGGAAAAGGTATTGCATTCTTTGGATGTAGTAAGAGCAGTTAAAGCTTATCTAAAAGCCACTGCTCAGATTCGCAGAACGGATACTTTGTTTATTCTGCCGGAAGGCCCCAGAAAGGGTCAGGCAGCGTCAAAATCTACTTTAGCCAAGTGGATTCGACAGGTCATAATACAAGCCTATAGCTTGAGAAGTAGACCGCCTCCGTTCAAAGTTAGGGCGCACTCCACGAGAGCAGTTGGAACTTCATGGGCAGTGCATCACCAGGCCTCCCTGGCTCAAGTCTGTAAGGCCGCAACATGGTCTTCAGTACACACGTTTACTAGGTTCTACCAGGTGGACGTTAGAAGTCAGGAGGATGTCGCCTTTGGGCGCAGTGTGTTGCAGGCCGCAAAAGATCCTCATGTCTGATAGCGCTCAGCTTATATATGGTGTATCCCCCCCCTCATTTGGCATTGCTTTAGGACATCCCATTAGTAATGACTATGTCGCTCTGTGTCCCGTGATGTACGAGAAAGAAAATAGGATTTTTATAACAGCTTACCTGTAAAATCCTTTTCTTGGAGTACATCACGGGACACAGAGCTCCCACCCCTCTTTGGGGACACTTATTGCTTTGCTACAAAACTGAGGTGCTCCCGGATGGGAGGGGCTTATATAGGGGAGGGTACTTCCGGTTTTGGAAGTTGCCAGTGCCAGCACCTGACGGTAACTATATAACCCATTAGTAATGACTATGTCGCTCTGTGTCCCGTGATGTACTCCAAGAAAAGGATTTTACAGGTAAGCTGTTATAAAAATCCTATTTTTTTGCGCTAGAAACTAAAAAAGACTGACTGTTTTATAGCAGAAAGTAAAAAATATTGTTTTTATTTTTTTTAAAACACATCCAATAAAAATAAATTCTAAATAAAATTTCTACATCAATTTAGGCCAAAATATATTCTGCTACGTATTTTTGGTAACAAAAAACAATTAGTGTATATTGGTTTGTGCAAAAGTTATAGCGTCTACAAACTAGGGGATAGATTTATGTCATTTATACTTATTTATTTTACATTGGCAGACCGCCATTCTATCTCTCTGGCCAATCAGTGTGTGCGCCGCTGCTGGTTATTGCACAAAATGACTTACAGGTACATTGCTTCGTACAATAGAGCCGACCTGCCGCAGTATATGTACTGCGGCCAGTCGATAAGTGAATAATGCATAAAATGCATTAAGGTGAAAAACCTTGAGACTTTACAACCCCTTTATGTTCTTCTCCACACAGGCACGCACACTCTCTTTAGTATATACTATTCTTCAAGATGTGGAAACCTGTACACCCCCTTCATATATTCGAGCTTGGGAAAAAGATCTTAATTATACTTTTAACAAGGCCAAATAGATCACATACTTCTTTCAGCGCATAAAGCCTCTATCTCCAATAAAATTTAAGAATTGGGCTATAAATTACTCACTAGATGGTACAGGACCCCAGATCTTTTGAATAGAATGAATCCTCATGTCTCTCCTGTGTGTTGGCTCTGTAAAAGAAAACAGGAACCCTCCTAACACATATTATGAGACTGTCCTGTCCTTACAGCTTTCTGGTCTTCAGTCCAAGTATTATGCTATATAAGCTCACAGAAGTCAATCTGGGCAATGCTCCTGCATGTATCCCGTTTTTCAATAAAAATTATAAGAAAACCTTATTAAATCATCTGATAAATGCAGCTAGGTCTACCATTCCTAGTCTTTGGAAGCAGACTGCCTCACCAA
Source organism: Rana muscosa (assembly GCA_029206835.1). Taxonomy (NCBI): domain Eukaryota; kingdom Metazoa; phylum Chordata; class Amphibia; order Anura; family Ranidae; genus Rana; species Rana muscosa. Next base: position 585,136,454 of record CM055116.1, read on the forward strand.
AAATGTCCCAGTGGTTTGCCCGGATTAATGAAATTAGGCAAATGGAAGACTTGACGGCCTCTCTCTATAATAGAGAGGAGCCATTTAAAAATATATTTTTATCTTTTACCCCTAGCGTGAATTCTGTATGACCCCCAAATATAGCTCTCATCTTCTCCAAGTCTTCTCTTGGTCACTATACTGCCTGTTTTTTTTTTTTTGAGGGGGGGGGGGGGTTGTTCTTTTTCTATTTATGTATTTTGATGGAGGAACTGTCTACTCTATTGAGTTCCGGGTATGAGTCAGGAAGGTCTTGGCTCAAACCCGGAACTCAGTGCAGTATGCTGTATGTAGTCTCAGCTACTGTTTGTACAGCACATCCAGCGGCCTCACATGTTAGTGAGAGACATGGTTCATTTGGGACAACAAAGCTGGAGTTCAGCTTTAATAAAAATCCAATGACATAAAAAGAGATGCACCAATTCTTTAAAACACCCAGTGCTTAAAGTGATTGTAAAGTCTTGTTTAAAAAAATAAAATAACAAACATATTATACTTGCTCTATTGCAGTGGGTTTGCACAGAGAAGCTTGGATCCTCCTCTTCTCGTGTTCTCTTTGCTGCTCCTGACCCCTCCATCCTGTCAAGTGCCTTGCTATGGGGGTACCCGAGCTGGAGCTTTGTGTTCATTCAGACACAGAGCTGCTGTTCGGCCCCGCCCCTCTCTCTCCTGATTGCCTAACTGACTTTGATTGACAGCTGCGGGAGCCAATGGCGCTGCTGCTGTGTTTCAGCCAATCAGGAGGAGAGTCTCGGACCGGAGAGGGTACTCATGGACATCGCCGGACAGAGTTGGGGCTCAGGTAAGTATTATAGGTTGCTGGGGAGGCTGCTGCACACAGAAGGCTTTAAATGCATTAGGATAAAAAAAAACTCCTACCTTTACAACCCCTTTAAGTATATATAACAATATAAACAAGTTCTTCAACACTTTGGTGAAATAAAAATAAACACATCTTCCAGTGTAGTCCACCCTGTGCTTCCTTGCTCACACCCCTCCCCAGCAGGCTGTGACTCACCAGATAGCCATGCCTCTCTTATATAAGATCAGCTAATTGCACTCTATGTATAAATAGCAGATCACTGCATATCACCTGGTCAATCGAGTACAGCAATATTTGCTCCCATATTGTCTCCCCCAGATATAAAAATTAAAGAGACAAAAAGCTCCAATAGTGTAAAACCATAAAACATTCACTTTTAATAAAAGACAAGAAACTATTTACAAATACAAAAAAAATCTTTAAATGACCCTATCCCATCAGGGTAAGTTGGCAGTATTATTACACCAGGAGGCTTCCGCCCAGAGTCTTGGTCTCTTATCAGTTCTGGTGAAACAACTGACATCACATCCTGTTGCCATTCAACCACGCTCCGATTTTTTTTTTATGTCAATATTTTTATTAAGATTAATGAAGATACAACAGAAAGGTAACATGAGGTCCTCAAGGTGCCAGTACAATAAGAATGAGAAAACATCAAGGACGCCTAGAAAAACAGAAGATCAGAAGATTTTCAGACACCAAGCCCCAATGCCAGAGGACCCTTTGGTATACATCCTAGAGTATATGCATAGTGAGCAAACATCTTCAGGGTGCCTGTAATTACAAAATTGATCTACATTAAACTTGGCATCAAAACGTAGTACAACATTTGTTTTGAAAGGGATGTTGTAAACATTAATTTGACCAACAGGTAAATTCTCAAGGATATAATCTTAGTAACAGCAATGTAATAGTGATTAAGTCACCAAAAAAGATAAAGAGGAGATCCGATACAAAGAAAGGGGGAAAAAAAAAAAAGAAGGAAAGGAAGGAAAGACCAGAAAGAAGAGGGTCAGCCAGGGACTCGCTAAGGAACAGACCAGTATTCAATCCACAGGTCCCACGTTTTGTCAAATTTCTTATTTGTGTATTATTTTGGAAGATGCATGTAAGTTTGTCGTTAAACATGATTCAGTTAGGCTTACTTTTTAACATAGTCAAGTGGCACCACCGACTGCCTTCAGTCTTTTGCAATAGTGTTTTTCGCTGCCAAAAGCATATATATAATTCATTTTTTGGATTTTTGGGGACATCGCAAAGTTTCTGAGAGAGGGCAGCCTCCAGGGATCTGCAGATATTCACTCCCGTCACTGAATAGGTAAAATTAAACATCCAATTCTGGATACTATGGGACTTGGCCAATGAATATGGTGCATAGTCCCCATTTGTCCGCAATGGCAAAAACAAGTGGGTGAGGGAGTAGGATGCATTTTAGCGATCCGTGTGGGAATCCAGTACTATCTTGAAAGCGTTTTATAGTTAGACTCTATCGACATATTATTAACTACTTGCTTACTGGGCACTTAAACCCCCTTCCTGCCCAGGCCAATTTTCAGCTTTCAGCGCTGTCACGCTTTGAATGACAATTGCGCGGTCGTGCGACGTGGCTCCCAAACAAAATTGACGTCCTTTTTTTCCCCACAAATAGAGCTTTCTTTTGGTGGTATTTGATCATCTCTGCGGTTTTTATTTTTTGCGCTATAAACAAAAAAAGAGTGACGATTTTGAAAAAAAGACAATTTTTTACTTTTTGCTATAATAAATTTTTTATATATTTTTTTTTCCTCAGTTTAGTCCGATACGTTTTCTTCTACATATTTTTGGTAAAAAAAAATCGCAATAAGCGTTTGATTGGTTTGCGCAAAAGTTATAGCGTCTACAAAATAGGGGATAGTTTTATAGCATTTTTATTAATTTTTTTTTTTACTAGTAATGGCGGCGATCAGCGATTTTTATTGTGACTGCGACATTATGGCGGACACAACGGACACTTTTGACACCATTTTGGGACCATATAAAAATGCACTGGTTACTGTAAAAATGACACTGGCACGGAAGGGGTTAACACTAGGGGGCGAGGAAGGGGTTAAATGTGTAACCTGGGAGTGATTACTACTGTGTGGGGGAGGGGACTGACTGTGGGAGGTGACCGATCTGTGTCCCTATGTACAAGGGACACAGCATCGGTCTCCTCTCCCTGACAGGACGTGGATCTCTGTGTTTACACACGGAGATCCACATCCTTGTCTGTGTACCGGCCGATCGCGGGTACATGGCGGACATCGCGGCCGCCAGGCACGCGCATCGGCATCTCAGTGATGCGCCGGGCGCGCACGCCGCCAGTGGCTCTCGTGCGCCCCCCAGTGGCCAGAATAGCCGAGGCCGTCTATTGACGGCCTCCCGGATTTCTAGAGCCAACTTGAGGCCGTCATTTGTACATGGCCCGGCTCTCAAGTGGTTAATGGATATTTTAGATGGAGCATAGGCAATATCTTGCCATTCAGTTAGGTCAAAAGTAAGATTTAGGACCTGTTTCCACTGGATCATATAGGGAAGTTTAATAGGCAGGTCAGTGAGGGAGGTGTACATTACAGATATAGGGGAAAAAAAACTGCGCTAATATAAAAATAAATAAGAAAAATTATACAGTCCAGAAAAAGCAGCAGCTTAACCACTTATCGACCGCCCCGTGTACATATACGTCGGCAAAATGGCACGGACAGGCACAATCACGTACCTGTAAGTGACTGCCTTCGTATGGGTGGGGGGTTCGATCGGACCCCCCTCCGGTACATGGAGCGGTCGTTTTCTGTGCGGGAGTGATCCGTGATGAGGGGGCCGCCATTGGTTTCTGGCCACCCCCTCGCAATTGCTCCCGGCAAATGGGATGCTTCCTCTGCCTGTGTAATGTAAACACAGGCAGAGGAAGTGATGTCATCTCTCCCTGCGGCGCTCTATTCGTCCAGAGCGCCATGGCGAGAAGACATCAGGTTAGTGCACAAACAGTACACTGACACCAGGACACATAGGTACATAAATCGCCCCCCAGATCACCCCCCAGTCACAGTGTCACTGATTGCAGTGATCATTTATTTACTGATCACTGCAAACAGTGTCATCTGTGATAGTAAAAGTGTCAGGGCAGTTAGTTAGGTCCCTTTAGGTCCAGGGTAGCCCCCCAACCCCCCCCCTAATAAAGGTTTAACCCCTTGATCGCCCCCCAGGTAACCCTTTCACCCCCTATCACCACTGTCGCTAAGCAATTGTTTTTCTGATCGCTGTATTAGTTATGCTGGTGCCGCTACGTAGTCAGTTATTTTTTTAGGTTCGCCGCCAGGTTTTTATAGCGTCAGGTACCCCCATATATTATCTAATAAAGGTTTTAACCCCCTGATTGCCCCTAGTTAACCCTTTCACCAATGATCACTGTATAAGTGTAACTGGTGACACTGGTTAGCCAGTTAGTTATTTTCGTTATTTAGGTTCCCCGTCAGGTTTTTATATAGCGTCAGGTGCCCCCATATATTACCTAATAAAGGTTTTAACCCCCTGATTGCCCCTAGTTAACTCTTTCACCAGTGATCACCGTATAAGTGTTACGGGTGACGCTGGTTAGTTAGTTTGCTTTTTATAGTGTCAGGGCCCCCGCCGTATATAACCCAGTAAAGGTTAACCACGGCGGGTGATTTCAATTAGGTTTTAGCGTCAGAGAGGGTCTGCGTCACCCCAGGCAGCGTCAGGTTAGTGCCAGTAGCGCTAACAACCACGCGTGAAGCATACACCTCCCTTAGTGGTATAGTATCTGAACAGATCAGTATCTGATCTGATAAGATCTATACTAGCGTCCCCAGCAGTTTAGGGTTCCCAAAAAGGCAGTGTTAGCAGGATCAGCCCAGATACCTGCTAGCACCTGCGTTTTGCCCCTCCGTCCAGCCCAGGCCACCCAAGTGCAGTATTGATCGATCACTGTCACTTACAAAACACAACACACATAACTGCAGCATTCGCAGAGACAGGCCTGATCCCTGCGACTCCAGTGCTGTAGGAGGTGATTTCACCACCACAGTTAAAAAAAAAAAAAAAGAGCATATATGCCGAAGCATTGGGGCAGCAGGGGCGGAGGAGCGATTTTGCTCCTAATGCCGCGTACATACGGTCGAAATTCCGACGGAGGCTTACCCGTGGAAAAGTCAGACCGTGTGTACGCGGCATAACTTTTGCGGGAGGATGCCCCCATGCTTCGGCATATATAAATGGTGCATGTATGCCCATCATTAGAAGTGGGTGAATGAAAGGAGGTATTCTAATGGTGGGCATACCCACTGATCAATCTCTTTTTTTCGTTCAGCCAACAGGCTGCATGAAAAAAAAATTAGAATACATGTCCAACAAGGACCAGCAACGTACTGGTATGTTGCTGGACTTTGAATGGTTATACCAGAATGATGCCTGCGGGTTTAGGTATCATCTTGGTATCATTCTTTTCAGCCAGCGGCCGGCTTTCATGTAAAAGCAATCCTAGCGGCTAATTAGCCTCTGGACTGCTTTTACAAGCAGTGGGAGGGAATGTCCCCCCTCCCCCCGGATATAAAAAGCGCCATTGGGAAAGCATTTTATCACACCGATCTTGGTGTGGTCAGATGCTTTGAGGGCAGAGGAAAGATCTAGGGTCTAATAGACCCCAGTTTTTTTTAAAAAGAGTACCTGTCACTACCTATTGCTATCATAGGGGATATTTACATTCCCTGAGATAACAATAAAAATGCAAAAAAAAAAAAAAATGGAACGAACAGTTTAAAAATAAAATAAAAAAGCAAAATTAATAATAAAAAAAAAAAAGCACCCCTGTCCCGCCCTACTCTTGCGCAAAGGCGAATGCAAGCGTCGGTCTGGCGTCCTATGTAAACAGCAATTGCACCATGCATGTGAGGTATCACCGCGAAGGTCAGATCGAGGGCAGTAATTTTAGCAGTAGACCACCTCTGTAAATCTAATGTGGTAACCTGTAAAGGCATTTAAAAATGTATGTAGTTTGTCACCACTGCGCGTTTGTCCGAAATTTTAAAGCATGTCGTGTTTGGTATCCATGTACTCGGCCTAAGATCATCTTGTTTATTTCATCGAACATTTGGGCAATATAGTATGTTTTAGTGCATTAAAATAAAAAAGTGTATTTTTTCCCCAAAAAATGCATTTGAAAAATCGCTGCGCAAATACTGTGTGGAAAAAAAAATGCAACACCCACTATTTTAATCTGTAGGGCCTTTGCTTTAAAAAATATATGATGTTTGGGGGTTCAATGTAATTTTCTTGCAAAAAAAAAAAAAATGTTTTCATGTAAACAAAGTGTCAGAAAGGGCTTTGTCTTCAAGTGGTTGAAGAGTGGATGATGTGTGACATAAGCTTCCTAATGTTGTGCATAAAATGCCAGGACAGTTCAAAACCCCCCCAAATGACCCCATTTTGGAAATTAGACACCCCAAGCTATTTGCTGAGAGGCATGTCGAGTCCATGGAATATTTTATATGTTGACACAAGTTGTGGAAAATAGACAATTTTTTTATTATTTACATTTTATTTGCACAAAGTTGTCACTAAATGATATATAGCTCAAACATGCCATGGGCATATGTGGAATTAAACCCCAAAATACATTCTGTTACTTCTCCTGAGTATGGGGATACCACATGTGTGGAACTTTTTGGGAGCCTAGCCGCGTACGGGACCCCAAAAACCAAGCACCGCCTTCAGGCTTTCTAAGGGTGTAAATTTTTGATTTCACTCCTCACTGCCTATCACAGTTTCGGAGGCCATGGAATGCCCAGATGGCACAAACCCCCCCCAAATGACCCCATTTTGGAAAGTAGACACCCCAAGCTATTTGCTGAGAGGTATGGTGAGTATTTTGCAGATCTCGCTTTTTGTCACAAAGTTTTGAAAATCGAAAAAATAAATAAAAAAAATAAAATTATTTTCTTTCTTTTTCAAAAACAAATGAGAGCTGTAAAATACTCACCATGCCTCTCAGCAAATAGCTTGGTGTGTCTACTTTCCAAAATAGGGTCATTTGGGGGGGTTTTGTGCTATTTTGGCATTTTATGGCCTTCGAAACTGTGATAGGTAGTGAGTAGTGAAATCAAAAATTTGCACTCTTAGAAATCCTGAAGGCGGTGCTTGGTTTTTGGGGTCCCGTACGCGGCTAGGCTCCCAAAAAGTCCCACACATGTGGTATCCCCATACTCAGGAGAAGCGGCAAAATATATTTTGGGGTGCAATTCCACATATAACCATGGCATGTGTGAGCAATATATCATTTAGTGACAACTTTTTTCAATCACTTGGACAAAAAAAAAATATTCAATGGGCTCAACATGCCTCTCAGCAATTTCCTTGGGGTGTCTACTTTCCAAAATGGGGTCATTTGGGGGGGTTTTGTACTGCCCTGCCATTTTAGCACCTCAAGAAATGAGATGGGCAGTCATAAATTAAAAGCTGTGTAAATTCCAGAAAATGTACCCTAGTTTGTAGACGCTATAACTTTTGCGCAAACCAATAAATATACGCTTAATAACATTTTTTTTACTAAAGACGTGGCTGAATACATTTTGGCCTAAATGCATGACTAAAATTGAGTTTATTCGATATTTCTTATAACAAAAAGTAGAAAATATCATTACTCTTTCGTCCATGGACCGACACAGCTTCTCTATTGACAATGGGTATTATCCGTTAATTAGGAGTGACTAGGCAGAAAACTTGTAAAAAGTGTTGCATCACACCTTCTACAGTACCGCCCAGGGGGCGGACCCTATGGGTATATCCCCTCAGTCTGCATCTCGCAGATCAGTTTTTTTCTGTCTAGCAAGGAGTAGGACATGGCTTCCTTCGAGCCCATTGGTCCGGGGGGAAAATATATTTTTTTGCAAAATTTTTTTGGTTTCCTGCGATCTTCGATCAATTGCCGACTGGGTGACAGGCTGGATCCTCGATCCTTGTAGTCTTCCCAGTTTCGGCCATCGAGCGCGTGCCGACCCTAGCTACGCACTGGGTTTTCCACGACATGCCGTCGCTCCACGGGTGGCCGGTGAGCCTACGCTCCAGGGCTTGCATCGGACCGCTCAGCTTTGGCTGACCTTACGGCCGAGTCGCAGCAGCCTGGCCGGTGAGCTTACGCTCCAAGGCTTGCATCGGACCGCTCAGCTTCGGCTGACCTTACGGCCGAGTCACAGCAGCATGTCCGGTGAGCGTCGCGCTCCAGGGCATACATATGATCGTCCCCTTGGGTCCAATCACAGCATGCCTGGCCAACAGTCACCTTCCGTGCGCGGACGATGATCTGTTTGGAATGTCTTCCAGCATAATACATGCAGGATAGGTAAGTAAACTCCCCTGCCTCGGCTGGGTGATTTGGCTGGACATTCCTGGAGAGACCAAGTAAGTGGTTGTGGCCCCTTTCTTCCCTCTCTCCTTGCCTTTCCCTCCTCCCTGGGCTTCTAGCTAAAGGTTGCTGGGTGCTGGGGGTCACCTAAGGGGTTCCACTGGAGCGGGGCTGGCTGTAACTAACATTTAAAAGAATTGTCATTTCTGCTTACCTGTATGTGCTTCCTCCTCCATGCTGTCGGCGGCCATTTTGCGGTGGTCCATGCCGGGTTCGGCCTCTAGTGTCTGCCCGGCGGCCATCTTCCTGTGGTTTCGGTGCCATTTTCTTGTAGTTCCACACCCACTGGCCTCTATCGACTGATCGGCGGCCATGTTTGTAATGATCCACGCTGTATGTATATATTGCCGTTCGGCGGCCATCTTTTTGTGGCCTACGGCTGTTTTGGCCTCTATCTTCGGCTCGGCTGCCATTTTCTTAGAGCCCACATTATCTTCCATACAGACGTTTTGGCGGCCATTTTGCGAGAGTCTCCAGCCTCTAGGGTGCATTACACTGGCACGAAAAATTCACACAGGAAGCGCTGATAAAAGAAGCAGACTGACACAGCAGCAGTGGGACAGCATCACAGGCGCAGCACACAGCAGCATAGCAGTACCGGTCCAGGGTGGTGAGTCCTCTGGGTGACCCAGAATCTCCGCAGCACAGGAGGGTGGCCTATTGATATCTTGCCTGGAGCCCTGTGGGTGTCAGCGTGTGGTCAGCATGGCATCTGAGCCAGATGTCTTCTCCCCTGAAACACCAGATTTAGCAGCTGGGGCTCCTGAAGTGTCTATGGACGCTATGTCGGCAATCCTAGAGGCGTTTGCTGCCAGGGTGGAAGCAGCACACGGGAATACAGGGGGTAGTAAACGCCCCCGTCCCCTGCAATCTTCTGGGGATATTTCTGAGACAGAACCTGGTCCAGCTACGGCTCATGGCCCAGATTCTGACGCATCAGAGACTGCAGACTGTGACCGATCGGACAGTGAGGGATGACTCCAAGTCCAGGTCAGTACGCGAGACTGCTTTGGTATCTGACCTTATTACTGCAGTGCGGGATACGCTAAAGTTGGAAAATACTGCAGAAGCAGCAGAGACTCCAGTTCCCTTTGGGTTTCGTAAACCTGCCCGCACTGCTAAGGTGTTCCCTTGTGTGTCTTATTTTGATAAACTCTTATACAAGGAATGGGAGAACCGACTGAGGGTCTTTACAGCCCCAAAGAGGTTTGCAGTACGGTACAGTGAAGAAATGGACCTCTCCCCCTATAGTGGACCCTCCGGTGTCCAGACTTAATAGAGCTACCACTATTCCAGTAGAAGGGGCTCCTGTTTTCAAGGACCCTGTGGATAAGAAGGCTGAAGCACTCGCTCACTACCTATACTCAGTGGTAGGCTCGGCAGTACGCCCGGCATTGGTGGGGGCCCTAGTGTCTCAGACACTTACTGAATGGGCAAAATTGCTACTCCAGGGGTTAAAGGAGCGAGATGTTCCTCCTGATGAGATAACTTTGGCCGACCAGTCGGTCCAGGGCCTTAAGTTTGTCTGCGAGTCAGACATGGATACTATTCCCCTGCTGTCAAAAGCTTTGGTTTATGCAGTAGCAATACGCCGCCTGATCTGGCTAAAGGGCTGGTCTGCGGACCAGACTTCCAAGAAAGCCCTGTTGGATCTGCCATTTAAGAGCGACAGACTTTTTGGGGCTTCTCTGGATGACATCATCAAGGATGCCACAGGAGGTAAAAGCACTTCCCCAAACTAGCAAGGGTAAGGGGGCCACGGCAAGGGCCCTCCTTTACTGCACGCAAGCATTTTTTTTGTCCCCCTAGGGCGACAGGGAAAAGACCCCAGGCCGACAAGGCGCCTGCCCAAGGACAAAAGCGTCCTTGGTCCCGCAGACCCAACAAGCCTGCGGACAAATCTGCGTCCGCATGAAGGTCCGCCCCCACCCAGCTCTCGGGTGGGGGGACGTCTTTGCAAATTTGCGACTCAGTGGACAGCTCTAGTCTCCGACAGGTGGGTTTGCGAAGACAGATTCATCACCTCCAATCTCCAGCTACTACCGACCCGTCGGGAGGCCCTGTATGGGGCGGTCCAGGGTCTACTGGAACGCGGGATAGTTATTCCAGTTCCAGAACAGGAACGGGGTCAGGGTTTTTAGTCAAATCTGTTCATTGTGCCGAAGACGGAGGGGGTTCGTCCAATCTTGGATCTCAGAGCCCTCAATTGCTTTGTGAAGGTGCAAAGATTTCCGATGGAGTCGGTTCGATCTGTAGACACGGCTCTCCATCCGGGGGACTTTCTGGCCTCCTTGGACATCAAGGACGCATACCTGCATGTCCCCATATACTCCAGACACCAGAGGTTTCTGCGATTTGCTATCGGGAAGAACCACTACCAGTTTGTGGCCCTCCCGTTTGGCCTTGCCTCAGCACCCAGGACGTTCACCAAGGTGCTCGCTCTGATTCTGGCACTTCTAAGACAGCCGGGTATCGCTATCATGGGCTACTTGGACGACCTTCTACTGAAGGCCAATTCAAGCTCAGAATTAGAGGTAAGCGTGCCCATTACCTGTCAGACTCTTCGAGACTGTGGTTGGATACTAAACACGCAAAAGTCAGTATTGGTGCCCACTCAACCCCTAGTGTACCTAGGGTTGATTCTGGATTCCTCAGAGGCAAAGGTATTCCTCCCTGTGGAGAAGTTGCAGACCCTCCGGGCTGCAGTACGGCAGCTGACTTCCAGGAATTGGTCGTCACTCCGTTTTTGCATGCAAATGTTAGGCCTCATGGTAGCCTCCTTCGAGGCGGTCCCATATGCTCAATACCACACTCGAGTGTTACAGAAGGAAGTTCTGTCCAGATGGAATAGATGTCCATCATCTCTGGATTATCAAATCCGAGTGAGCCACCTAGTCAGGAGATCCCTGGTATGGTGGCTGACAGCACCGGCTCTTCTGGCCGGGAAGTCATTTCTTCCGGTTTACTGGATAGTGATCACGACGGACGTCAGCCTTACAGGTTGGGCGGGTGTCTGGGGTGTTCAGTCGGCGCAAGGTCGCTGGACCCCAGAGGAAGCCCTCCTGCCGATCAATGTCCTGGAAATCCGGGCGATCAGGCTGTGCCTCTTCAAATGGTCTCAGAGGCTGCAAGGGCGTCCAGTCAGGATCCAGTCAGACAACGCCACAGCAGTGGCATACATCAATCATCAAGGAGGAACAAGAAGCTCAGCTGCAGCATCGGAGGTCGCTCACATCCTAAAGTGGGCAGAGAGGAGCGTACCGGCATTGTCGGCCGTGTACATTCCGGGTGTGGAAAACTGGCAGGCGGACTACCTGAGCCGCCAGATGCTGGACCAGGGAGAATGGTCCTTACACCTGGAGGTGTTCCAACTCATCTGCCAAAGATGGGGCACACCAGACGTAGATCTTCTGGCTTCCCGTCTCAATCGGAAGGTATTGAGGTTTGTGGCCCGGTCAAGAGACCCATGGGCAGATGCAACGGACGCATGGGTGGGGTCAGTATCGGCTATTCTATGCCTTCCCTCCCTTAAGGCTTTTTCCTCTTCTGCTCTGCTTTCGATAGCAGGTACCTGGCGCCTACCACTACGGAAGGACCTGCTATCGAAAGGTCCCATACTCCATCCTGCTTTACGGTCACTGGCTTTAACGGCATGGCTGTTGAGTACCAGGTACTGAGAGACCGGGGCCTGTCAGATTCAATAATCTCTACTATGAGAAGTGCTCAGAAACCGTCCTCTAGGAAGGTTTATCACCGCACTTGGAAGGCCTACATCTCCATGTGTGAGGAAATGAAATGGCATCCACGTACTTATTTGGTTTCCAGAATCCTGCTGTTTTTACAGCATGGTGTAGACCAAAGGCTTGCCCTAAGTACGATTAAGGGACAGATATCTGCCCTGGCTGTCTTTTTTCAGCGACCCCTGGCTACTCACTCTCTCGTGAGTACATTTGTGCAGGGGGTTCGACATGTGGCCCCTCCGGTCCGTCCCCCGCTACCTCCGTGGGACTTAAACCTGGTCCTCTCGGTGCTTCAGAAGGCACCGTTTGAGAATATTAGAGATATTCCCTTGTTGACACTTTCTCAGAAAGTGGTCTTTTTGGTGGCTGTTACGTCCGTTAGATGAGTCTCTGAGCTGGCAGCCTTGTCCTGCAAGGCTCCCTATTTGATTTTCCACAAGGATAACGTGGTGCTGCGGCCGCAGCCTTCCTTTCTTCCGAAAGTCGTTTCGGCTTTTCATCTCAAGAAAGACATTGTACTTCCATCCTTGTGTCCTCATCCGTCGATTCCTAAGGAGTCGACGTTGCATTCCTTGGACGTTGTCCGAGCTTTGAGAGTATACCTATCTGCTACTTCCCTGTTCCGGAAGTCAGACTCACTGTTTGTTTCGGTGGCTGGTCCCAAGAAGGGCCAAGCAGTCTCGTCGGCCACCATCTCTAGGTGGATCCGACCGATAGTAATCCAGGCTTACGCCTTAAAGTGTCAAGCGCCCCCCTTTCCGGTCACGGCGCATTCAACCAGGGCAATAGGTGCCTCTTGGGCTTTTCCGACATCAAGCGTCTGTTTTCCAATTATGTAAAAATTCTACAAAGTTGATGTAGGTGCATCTTCGGATGCCTCTTTCGGCCGCAAGGTTTTGCAAGCGGCTGTTTAGAGTTGCAGCTCCTTCGTTGGAGTGCTGTTTTGTGTTTGGGGTGAAGTTTATTTTTATGCTCTTACCACCCCTCGTTTTTTATCTGACACTGCTTTGGGACGTCCCACTTTGTCAATAGAGAAGCTGTGTCGGTCCATGGACGAAAGAGTAAATAGGATTTTTTACTCACCGTAAAACCCTTTTCTCTGAGTCCATGGACCGACACAGCACCCACCCCTCCTTTTAAGTTTGTACTGCTTTTTGACGAACTGATCTGCGAGATGCAGACTGAGGGGATATACCCAGAGGGTCCGCCCCCTGGGCGGTACTGTAGAAGGTGTGATGAAACACTTTTTACAAGTTTTCTGCCTAGTCACTCCTACTTAATGGATAATACCCACTTTGTCAATATAGAAGCTGTGTCGGTCCATGGACTCAGAGAAAATTATTTTACGGTGAGTAAAAAATCCTATATTTTTTTCAAAATTTTCGGTCTTTTTCCGTTTATATCGCAAAAAATAAATCGCAGAGGCAATCAAATACCATTAAAATAAAGCTCTATTTGTGGGAAGAAAAGGACGCAAATTTTGTTTGGGTACAACATTGCATGTCCGCACAATTTCCAGTTAAAGCAGCGCAGTGCCAAATTGTAAAATCACCTCTGGTCTTTATGCTGTGTATTGGTCCGGGGCTTAAGTGGTTAATGTGAGATATGCACAAATACGTAAATAGGAGAAGCCGCGATAATTTAGTCCAAATAGAAAATCAATTAATCTGAAGAACATATGACTTGCTCAAGTGATTTGGAATGATGAGATAGATTCATCTAGTATTAACACCACAGTGATTCATTCCATGAAGTGCACCGCCACCATATAAAAACTCACTTACCAGATGGCAAGCAAAACCGGGCATGTGGCTATAGCCCAGCCAAGTCCTTTCCTTGCACGGTTGATCGTAAGGAAAATAGTTGGATAGATGGTTGCACTGATTCTTACACCGATACCACCATAGAGTCCGTGATCGTAACATTCAGCAATGGACCCAAAAAGAGATACTGACCATAGTTAGTCTAGCTGATAATTTATTTATGTAAAAAAATATATTGTAGTTACATTAAATTATTTTACGGTGAGTAAAAAATCCTATATTTTTTTCAAAATTTTCGGTCTTTTTCCGTTTATATCGCAAAAAATAAATCGCAGAGGCAATCAAATACCATTAAAATAAAGCTCTATTTGTGGGAAGAAAAGGACGCAAATTTTGTTTGGGTACAACATTGCATGTCCGCACAATTTCCAGTTAAAGCAGCGCAGTGCCAAATTGTAAAATCACCTCTGGTCTTTATGCTGTGTATTGGTCCGGGGCTTAAGTGGTTAATGTGAGATATGCACAAATACGTAAATAGGAGAAGCCGCGATAATTTAGTCCAAATAGAAAATCAATTAATCTGAAGAACATATGACTTGCTCAAGTGATTTGGAATGATGAGATAGATTCATCTAGTATTAACACCACAGTGATTCATTCCATGAAGTGCACCGCCACCATATAAAAACTCACTTACCAGATGGCAAGCAAAACCGGGCATGTGGCTATAGCCCAGCCAAGTCCTTTCCTTGCACGGTTGATCGTAAGGAAAATAGTTGGATAGATGGTTGCACTGATTCTTACACCGATACCACCATAGAGTCCGTGATCGTAACATTCAGCAATGGACCCAAAAAGAGATACTGACCATAGTTAGTCTAGCTGATAATTTATTTATGTAAAAAAATATATTGTAGTTACATTAAAGGATTAAAATTCGTTCATAAAATTAAGAGCTGGCCGGCTGCGTGGTGATGTCAGCACGTACCCTCCCCCAGACGCGTTTCGTCATACGTGATGTCAATGGGGAACGGGCAGCGAGTTGACTCGCCACCTTTTATAAAACCACACCTCCGTCTGAGTCTCATATATGAAACCAAAAGTGCCATATTGAATATGGGCAGCCCTTCCCTGTATACGGAAACGGCATACCAGGCGCACTTATAATTGTGGTTGTTTTTTTATTTAAAAGTATTTAAATTCTACAAAAAATTTGATGCAAATATGGATTAAGTTGTGTTGATAACAACTAACCCCCAAAATTAACCCTACAGAATATAACGGCAAGGAACATCCTGCTGTGTATATATGAAGTGAATATAGCAAATAACGCTAAGTGAATTAATTAGGAGAACCCTAATAGTTCTAAATATGTGAACATTAAATTGACCCAATCATATGGAACAAATAAGTGAATACCTAAATGTGTATTACATAGCAACCAGTGCTATGATATTAAAGAAAAATCTATTTAAGATAAATAAATTAATATTAAGCAAGTTTTTTATATGGTGGCGGTGCACACCACAGATATGCGCCCCTTCTCAGACCCCCAGCCTGACAAGATAACTCAAAGGTCATGAGTATGAGAGGTCCTTCTAGCAAATTAAGTTGGACCCTTAATTTCTAACATATTTATAAATGATAGAGTCTGGATTTAAAAGTACCATTTCAGTGTTTGCAGATGACACCAAGCTATGCAGTGGAACAACATACAGGATGTCTCCAACGTACAAGCTGACCTTAATTCACTATTTAATTACATAGTTACATAGTAGGTGAGGTTAAAAAAAGACACCAGTCCAACCTATGTGTGTGATTATATGTTAGTATTACATTGTATATCCCTGTATGTTGTGTTCGTTCAGGTGCATATCCAATGTTTTTTTGAAACTATCAATGCCCCCCGCTGAAACCATCGCCTGTGGAAGGGAATTCCACATCCTTGCTGCTTTTACAGTAAAGAACCCTCTACATAGTTTAAGGTTAAACCTCTTTTCTTATTATTTTAATGAGTGGCCACTTGTCTTGTTAAACTCCCTTCCGCAAAAAAGTTTTATCCCTATTGTGTGGCCACCAGTACGGTATTTGTAAATTGAAATCATATCCCCTCTCAAGCGTCTCTTCTCTGGAGAGAATAAGTTCAGTGCTCGCAACCTTTCCTCATAACTAATATCCTCCAGACCCTTTATTAGCTTTGTTGCCCTTCTTTGTACTTGCTCCATTTCCAGTACATCCTTCCTGAGGACTGGTGCCCAGAACTGGACAGCATACTCTAGGTGCGGCCGGACCAGAGTCTTGTAGAGCAGGAGAATTATCATTTTCTCTCTGGAGTTGACCCCCCCCTTTTTTTTTATTCTTTTTATTGGAATTTTATTTAAAAAGGTACAAAACAGGGCCATTGGGGCATACCCCGGCCAATTGGTGCACATAGCCATGTGCATAACAGCGTAGAACTCACCATGTATCTCAAAACTAAAACATATATAACCAAAGAACCAAAACAACCACAAATTTGGTACCCAGATTTCACATAGTAGGATGATAGTAGGAGATATCCTTTCCTGTGGAACTACTCTTCCCTCCTATCTGTCTTAGCTGGATGTTATGGGAGCAATCAAGAGTAAGTGTGATAACTTGACCTCTGGACTAACCCCACCACTCACTTTTCTGGGGCATGAACCTCAGCACTCAACAGGGCCAGGTAATTATGGAGGGTATGTAGCCAGGGAGATCCCCCATGGGCTGGTCATCCGTCGTAGACCCCGAGTCTATCCACAAGTGCCAAACTTTTTCATATTTTTTTGGGGCATCCTCGGGACAAATATGTTGCTTTGTAGAGGGATATCATTTTATTGATTGATATTTTCCATGATGACAGGGTATGGGGATTGGCTGATTTCCATTTTAGTACTTTGGCTTTCCTTGCGTAAAATAATAGGATACTTATTAGAGTGCGGGTTGCTTTAGCTGATGCCAGGTGTTCCACAAGGCCGAGGAGGCAGACGCTGATTGTCAGAGGAATGGGTATGGTAGTTAACCCATTGATAACTTGAGTTACCTTCCTCCAAAGCACTTGAACCTGCGGGCAATCCCAGAATATGTGTAGGAAGCCTGCAGGGGTGCCAGAGCATCTCCAGCAAGCAGCTGACGAGGTTAGGTAAATGCAGTGAAGGCGTTGGGGCGTATAGTATATTCTGTGCAGGATTTTGAATTGGATTAGTTTGTCCCTAGTTGCAACTAATGGCTGAAGCGGGTAATCCCACATGTCCTCCCAGTCTTCACTGTCCAGTTCCTGCACCTCCGCCCGACACAGATTACGCAACCTGTCCAATCCAACCTGGATGGATGGCAGCAGTGCTCTGTATATTTGAGGTAGTGGCTTTGAGATTTGAGCATCGTTTAGTAGAGTTTCGAGATCATCATGCTCCATCCGGAGCTGGACCGATTTAAATTGTGAGTCAAAGGTGTGACGGAGCTGCAGGAACCCGAAGAAGAAAGAATTCGGAAGTTAGAATTTGTTATTCAGTTTGTCAAAAGTGAACAACCCAGAGCCATTGC
Organism: Rana muscosa; assembly: GCA_029206835.1. Classification (NCBI taxonomy): domain Eukaryota; kingdom Metazoa; phylum Chordata; class Amphibia; order Anura; family Ranidae; genus Rana; species Rana muscosa. Next base: position 585,153,818 of record CM055116.1, read on the forward strand.
AGATATCCTTCAAGTATTTAATGCCCCTGTCGGCCCATAATCCGGGATCTTGTAGAGAGTGAAATTCACTTAGCCTGGGATTACACCAGAGTGGTGTATTAGGGGACCATATGGCTTTCACCAGGTTAGGTTTTATTACCAAGTGTGCCAAGCCCTGATGACCGCTTTCATAGCTTTTGTTAACAGTATCAGAGAAATCCCCATCCCCCTATAAAAGGCATTATGAAGGGCCTCATAAGATGCACTGGTATCGTTCGAGACCAGCCAATTGTGGGTGAGAGTGAGCATTGCTACCAAATAGTATGCATGGAAGTCAGGGTAGGCAAGTCTCCTCTGTGTCCAGGGCCTCCGTAGAATTCTGCTAAATCTGGCTGTATGTGATTGCCGCAGGAAGAACACTAGGGAATCTAATTTTTGGAAAGGAGTTTTAGGTATCCAGAACGGGGAGTGTCTTAGAATATACAATAGAACTGGAAGCAGTTTCATTTTAATTAAATTAATTTCTCTTTCGTTCATGGATGGACACATCACTTTAGTCTTGACCTTAGGGTTATACTGCCTCCTATCAGGAGAGGACTAGGCAGAACATGTAAAACATGTAAAAACAGCAAAGCTAAACAGTACCGCCCAGGGGGCGGTCCTATTGTCCATAACCCCTCACACTGCATCCAGCAGCTCAGTTTTTTTTCTGCCTAGCATACAAGGACCTGGCTCCCTGTGGGGACCATTGGTCCCGGAGATTTTTTGCTTTTTTCTTCCTTTTTGATCCTGAGATCTACTATCCGCTGGGTGACAGGCTGGATAATATAGATCCTTGCAGTCTCCCCAGTCCGGCCATCGAGTGTAAGCAGGCCTCTAGCTACACGATGGGTCTGCCATGACATGCCCCGTTGCTCCAGGGGTGGCCGGTGGGCTATATGCTCCGGGGCACACATATGACCGGGCTACTGCTGTCCGAGTCACAGTGTGCCGTGGCCGACAGCCACTGCATACTGCTCGGGTGATGGGTCTGTCCTGAATGCGTCCAGCAGTCCCCGCAGGACAGGCAAGTAGAGTTCCACCTGTTTCGGCAGGATGGAACAGCTGGACATTCCTGGGGAGGTGGACTAGGGGGTCTCTCACTCTCCCTTTTCTTCTCTCCCTGTCCTTTCCCTCCTCCCCATGCTCTGTGAGGCTGCGCCTGCTGTGTACCTGACCGGGTGTGTCCTTCCGGGGGGCTCAGAGTTCTGGCTGGGGGCTGCGCTGGGCTTGGGTGGTCCGCTCTCCATAGGGGGTGTCTCTGTATGTTCAGGGGTGAAGGCCTCCGCGTAGTGTCAGCGTGCCGCGGCCATTTTCTTTTACCTCAGAGATAGCCCGGTGGCCATTTTCTTGTAGCCGCGCTGGTCTTTTCTGAGGCGCCCGGCGGCCATTTTCTTGTAGCCGCGCTTGTTTGCTGAGGCGCCCGGCGGCAATTTTCTTGTAGCCTCAGCTTAGTTTTTGCCTCTAGCGCTGGGAATGTTCCTTCTGAACGGCGCACACTGCATAGAACACCTCATGGCTGACAGGGGAGATTGGATGGCAGCTCGGCAGCGCTATGCCTGGGTCAGAGTGGTGAGTCCTGCTGGGGGGGCCTTGGTCTGTAGCAGCTATTAGGGTGGAGGTTTGTGCGCCCTGACTTGTCCCAGAAGGATGTCAGGTGAGCGCAGGTCAGCATGGCACCAGAAGCTGGCGCTTTTTCCGCGGAATTCCTGTGGTGGCAACCGGTTCCCCTGCACTTTAGTGCCTATGGACGTTTTGTGGGGACATCCCCGGCGGTCCTGGAGTCCTTGTTGCCAGGGTGGAGGCGGCTTGCGGGTGCAAAGGGGGTAATAGAACGCCCCCACCCCCCACCGTCCTCTGGGGAATGATCTGATTCAGACTCGGGCCTTGCTGTGGCAAACGGCCCCTGTTCTGCCGTGTCAGAATATGCGGACCAGGACTATTCGGACAGTGAGGAGACTCTGTGTCTGGGTCAGCGCAGGAGTGCGCTTGTTGGAGCACTTATCACCGGGTGCGGGATCCCCAAAAAATTGGAGGATACGGCGAGGGCATCTACTGAGGTGTCGGTCCCTTCTGGGTCCCACAAGCCGGCCCGCACTGCTAGGGGTTTTTTCCCTACCTAGCTTGTTTTGATAAGTTTGGGAACGGCCGCAGCCCGAAACGCATGGCAGTCCGTTATCCCTTTTGAGGAGAGTTTCTTAAAAAATGGACATCTCCCCCGATTGTGGGTCCCCCGGTATCCCGGTTTGATAAGATTGCCACGGTTCCGGTGGAGGTGGACCCGTTTTTAAGGACCTGCAGACAGGAGGGCCGAGTCGGTGGCCCGGCCCATGGTCATGGTATTGGGGTCAGCATTGCGGCCACTGTTGGCCACGACCCTGGTGTCACTGACGCTTCCTGAATGGGCAAAGATTTGCTGCACCGTGAGTTGAAAAGCAACAGGCTTCCCCGGTCAGCGTGAGACTAGCGGACCAGTGGGTGCATGACATGTCTGCAATGCGGTCTTAGATACAGCTCCCTTGCTTTCTAGAGCCTCAGTGTCTACTGTGGGGCTACGCCGCCTGATTTGGCTGACATGCTGGTCCGCGGACCAGACATCCAAGAAAACTCTGGCGGATTGCCCTTCCAGGCTTAGAGGCTATTTGGAGCCTCTCTGGAGGACATTATTAAAAATGTCATTTGAAGTAGGAGCACGCTGCTCCCACAATCCAAAAAAGGTACGGAGCCACGCCGTAGGCCAGGGCCCTCCATTTCTGCTCACAAGTGTTTTTTTCGTCCGCCTGGGCCCGCAGGTAAGCGTTCCCAGGCCGACAAGGTGCCTGCTGAGGGACAAAAGCATCCCTGCTTTTTTTTTCGTAAGCCAAACAAGCCTGCGAGCCAATTTGCGGCACCATGGAGGCTTGCCCCGCTCGACTTTCGGGTGGGGAGTCGCCTTTGAGAGGTTGCACCTCAGTGGACCTCCCTACTTCCGACCAGTGGGTCTGTGAAGTGGTCTCATTGGAGTACAAGACAGAGTTTCTCTCTTGTCCACCAAACAGATTTTTTCCCTCCAACCTTCATAATCTTCTGGATCGCCGGGACGACCCTGTTTGGGGCAGTGCAGGACCTGCTGGTGCGCAGGGTGATAGTGCCTGTGCCGGCGCAGGGTGATAGTGCCTGTGCCGGCGCCGGAAAGGTTTCAGGGATTCTACACCAATCTGTCTGTAGTCCCAAAAAAGGGAGGGGTCAGTCCCGTCCTGGATCTCCAAACCCTCAACTGCCTTGTGACAGTACAAAGGTTCAGGATGGAATCAGTTCGCTCTGTGGTCGCTACACTCCACCTTGGGGATTTTCTGGCATCCTTGGACATCAGGGACACATACATTGCAGTCCCCATGTGCGTCAGGCAGCAGAAGTTTCTGCGGTTTACAGTCAGGGATGAGCACTTCCAATTTGTAGCTCTCCTTTTTTGGCCTGGAGTTGGCATCAGGGTTTTTACCCCGTTGGTCGCCTCCTGGCCTTGCTGAGGCAGCAAGGGATCGCAATCATGGGCTATCTGAACGATCTCCGTCTGAGAGCAGCTTCCACCTTAGAATTAAGGGAGGATGTGGAGATCGCCAGTCAGACTCTTCGGGAGTTTGGTGGGGTACTGAACCTCCCTTTGGACAAGTTGCACTCTGCAGGCTGCGGTGGAGCTGTTGGCGTTCCACAGGTGGTTGTCGTGGTAGCCACGTCCGGGGCGGTACCATATGCTCAATTCCACACCCGAGTTTTGCAAAAGGAGATCCTGCTAAAATCGGACAATTCTCCGTTGTCCCTGGATTGTACAATCCGGATGAGCCGACTAGTCAGGGATCCCTGATCTGGTTGTTGAAATCTCCGGCCCTTCAGTCCGGAACGTTGTTCCTTCCCTTTCCCTGGACGGTGATCACGATTGGGTCGTACAGCCGACACAGGGTCGTTGGACGCGGGAAGAATTCCGCCTGCCAATCAATGTACTGGAACTTTGGGCGATCAAGCGGTGCCTCTCTGCATGGTCACAGAGGCGGCTGGGACGCCCAGTCGAGATCCAGTCGGACAACGCCATGGCTGTGGCGTAGGTCAACCATAAAGGGGGACCAAGAAGCTCGGCTGCAGCTTTGGAGGTTGCTCACTTCCTGCGGGGGCAGAGCGGAGCGTGCCGACTATCGGCCGTGTACATTCCGGGCATAGAAAAACTGGCAAGTGGACTACCTAAGTCGTCAGATGCTGGACCAAGGAGAATGGTCGCTGCACCCGGAGGTGTTTCGCCCCCTTTGCCTGAGAGGGGGCACGCCAGACGTGGATCTCTTGGCGTATCGACTCAATCAAAAGGTATTGAGGTTTATGGCCAGATCCAAAGATCCCTGGGCGGATGCGTCAGACGCATCGGTGGCTCCGTGGGGACAGTATCGGCTACTTTATACCTTCCCCCCGCTAAAACTTATTTCTCGTCCACTTCGCGGAGTAGAGACCAAGGGGATTCTGGTGATCCTATTTGCCCCAGATTGGCCTCGGCGTCCCTGGTACGCCGACCTAGTGCGACTGGTGGCGGATGTTCCTTGGCGACTGCCAATGCGAGAGGACCTTCTGTCGCAAGGTCCTATACTTCAAAGAGATAAGACAAGGGCAGGCGCCGCTGAAGTAAAACTGTATAATTTTAATATTGCAGTAACATTAAAACACTCACATTAAGGTGTCTTTAGATCGGCATGTGGGGGTCCTGTGGGATGTGCACCTCCGCTCGTGCCAGCGATGTCCAAGCCCAGTGCAGTGGAGCCGGTGTTCAGTTCTGTGGAGAGTTTTCCGGGTCTCGTGCGGCGGCCGAATGGAGGCCTCGAGCGCAAGCTGCTCGTCTGTGCTGGATGCTGAGGCGCAGCGTGGGGCGGGGTGACGTCACAGGACCAAGATGCAATGCATTTCGGTGCGTGCGCAGTGAGAGGAGGAACACACTGCGCTCACCTTTTTCAAGCTGGCTTGTGTTAGCTATACACAGCCTTTTCTTTTTCGTACATCACGGGACACAGAGCGACATAGTCATTACTAATGGGTTATATAGTTACCGTCAGGTGCTGGCACTGGCAACTTCCAAAACCGGAAGTACCCTCCCCTATATAAGCCCCTCCCATCCGGGAGCACCTCAGTTTTTTGCCAGTGTCTAAGGTGTTGGCCAAGAAGAAACATGTGTTTTTCACTGAGCTTGCGTACAGGTTCTTTTGGGCCTCAGTAAGCTATTCCGGATCCGACCAAAAAAGCTTCATAGCTAAACGGTCGGTACCCGGGCCTTGCAGAGAAGAGCAAGGTTCTGCCTGTAATGCTTCTCTTAGGAGAGCTGGACCCTGGGATCCAGAGCTCTGGTCATACCCACGACCAAGATGTTTTCTGTGCAGGGTGCTATACAGGTCCAGGGGAGTGGAATCCTTGGGAACCCGGTCCCTGAAGGTTTGATTACAATGCCTGCCGTGATAGGTGAAGTTTGGGCTTTTGTGGACCAAACAAAGTCCTGCGGCGGGGAACAGGTAAGTGGGGGCCCCCAGGAACTTGGTTCTATTGGGGGACCCCCAAGCCTAATTTGTCTTTCTGTCTGTTACCTAACGGTATTCCCGCTAATATCTGTGCATGCCTGTAACTACTAAAAAAATGTAATAATTTTTAATGGTGGTCAAGAAAAAAAAAAAAAAAAAAAGGAATGTTTTTTTATATATGTTTAGTATATTAAACTGCGGTACCTGTGTTTGTCCACTAGAGGCCGCTGTGGAATGTTTTTCTTGTCATATGGACTAGTTTCTTCTCAGAGAACAAAGTCCAGGCAGCTGGTGAGTTCTCCTACAGGAAACTGTTTCCTCTGCCATGTTGCAGTGTTCGTCTATCCCCCGGCCTGCGGCAAAGGGGGCCCTGGCTCCTGTCCCTGGTTTCCATGTTTGAAAATTAGCGCCGAGGCGCACGTGGCCGCGCCTCTATATATAGAGGTGGCCGGAAAAAGGGGCGGGGCCTGGGGGATGACGCTCTGTGCGCGCCGCAGCGCTTCTGCGCATGTGCGGGCGTCCCAGCAGGTTTTTAAAAAGCCACATTATTGCAGTAAGCTGGCTATGAAGTACAGAGACAGAGCTGGCAACATTTAAAGGCATACAACAAGCGGTTGATACAGGCATCCCCTAGAAAGGCACATTAGTAGACACCAACTGTGATATAGCAGCAATTGTGCTAGACTATTCTCAGTAAAAGTGGTGTATTACGGCTGGAATACCTCAGCTTTAGGCTTAGGAATATGCCGTCCAGTAGCTCCGGAACTGAATCTTCCAGGAAGCGAAGGGGGTCTCATCGGGCTCTGAGGATCTTGGGCATACTCCTGCTGCACCAGTCTCCCCTGAAGTTCAGAGGTAAGTGACCGTAGAGACCCCGCAGGGGTACTTGGTACTGTGGCTGTCCTCAGTCACCTGCTCCTGTGTATGTAACAGAGGAGGTTTTTTCCTCAGCTCGGGGAGGATTAGAGAGAGATTGTCAAAATTTATCGCTGCCTCCCTGTCAGGGAAAGCACGCCCGATCTCCGTCTCCTCCTTCAGAGTGCCTGTTAGCAGAGCAACAGTCCCATACAGGGATCGACCTGCCTGAAGGGGATCAGGATAAGGTTGATTCTGTTATAGAGGAATCAACAGTGGGGGAACCTTTTCTCAGCATCTCAAGCTGAAAGATTATGGGTTCAGTCTCTGACTAACATGGTCCGATCAGCATTTAAAAATGCACCTTGCGGAACCATCAACCACTACTGTATCCTCGTTGGGGTCGCTAGAAGCCCCCAGACTGTTTGTTCTTTTCCACTTCACCCTTTACTGAAAGGGCTCATTTACCAGGATTGGGAACGTCCTGAGAAAATATTTATTCCCCCAAGAGATTTCCGGTGGTCTATCCCATGGAGGATAAGTTCATCAAAAAAAAAAAAAAAAAAAAAAATGGAAGGTCCCTACAGTGGACGCAGCCATCTCTTGTATGTATAAATCACTGACATGTCCAGTGGATAATGTCCAAATGTTCAAGAACCCAATAGATAAAAGATTGGAGTCCTTATGAAAATCTGCTTGGTGATACAACCAGCAGTAGCAGCTATTGGGGTCTGCTAAGCAGTGAAGGATCAGTTGAAACAGGTCTTGAGGGACTTGACAGATCAGCAGGCTTTGCCCTAGCTGATCTACCTAGAGCCTTAGGCTTTGCGGTTGACGCCATAGAGGATTCAGTCCATCAGGCCTCCCGCCTTACGCTGTCTATAGTACATATGCGTAGGCTCCTATGGCTCAGAAACTGGTCTGCTGAAGCTCCCTGTAAAGAATGGCTGGTTAGCGTCCCATTTCATGGTGAACGCTTATTCAGGGAAAACCTGGACAAATATATCCAGAAAATTTCCAGCGGTAAAAATACGCTCTTGCCGGTTAAAAGCAGAGTTAGAGGTCCCTCTTTAAGAGGCCTGCTTCTCCAGTCCCTGGGGCATCGGCTGTGTAACAGTTCCGACGGCCTCCTCGGTCAAATCCCGGGGGTAAAAAACAGGGACAGTAGCAGGGTAATGAGAAACCCTGGGTCAGGGGAGGTACAAAACCTCCCCCAAAGTTAAATTCATTGAAGCCCCCGCTCAGTCGGGTGGGGGGAGGACTCCAGTTATTCGCAAGAGACCTGGCGGGACACGATCAAGACAGATAGGTGCTCTCCGCAGTAGGTTTGGGATACAGTTTGGAGTTAAAAGACTCTCCTCCTTCCCATTTTTGAGGTCAAACGTGCCAAGGGATCCCCGGAAGAGAGAGTCCCTCCTGTTGGCACTAGAACAACTATTGCTCCAAGGAGTAATTATGGAGGTTCCCCTGGAAGAATGAGGGTTCGGGTTTTACTCAAACCTCTTTACAGTCCCGAAGCAAACGCGGACGGGAGGCCCATATTAATTCTAAAAGGGCTATACAAATTCCTGTATATCAGGACTTTCCGATGGAGTCGATCCGATCGGTGGCCACTGCCCTACAAGGGGAGGATTGGTTAGCCACGATCGACATCAAAGATGCTTATTTGCACATTCCCATCTTTCCAGTCCACCAAAAATTTCTACGCTTTGCAGTAGAAGGGCGCCTTTTTCAGTTCAGAGCCTTACCCTTCGGTTTGGCCACAGCACCACGAGTGTTTACAAAAATTCTGGCCCTTTATTGGCCAATCTAAGAACACAAGGTGTAATGATAATGGCATATCTGGATGACTTGTTGCTGATAGACCACTCAGTGAAAAAACTAGACGTGGTCGTTCACAAGACGATCAAGTATCTGGAATCTCACGGTTGGATTATCAACCGAGACAAGTCAGCCCTAAAAACCAGTCAAAAATCTGGAATACTTGGGGCTAAGGTTGGATTCAGGCCAGAGAAAAATATTCTTGCCTCGAGGAAAGGTGTTGTCTTTGAAAGATTTGATCCACTTAGTGGGTACAAAAAAGACAGCCGTCCATACGCCTGTATATGAGGCTGCTGGGAAAAATGGTGGCATCATTCGAAGCAGTACCCTACGGTCAATTCCATTCAAGGAATTTGCAAGGGGCCATACTGTCAGCCTGGAACAAAAAAGTTCAGGCCCTAGACTTACAATGTCCTTGTCCCCTTCCGTTCGCAAGAGCCTCCGTTGGTGGTTGGTTCCCCAGAATCTGGAAAAAAGGAAATCCTTCAGTCCGATTTCTTGGAAGGTGGTCACTACAGATGCCAGCCTTATAGGCTGGGGAGCAGTACTGGAGCAATAGTCTCTCCAGGGCAGATGGTCGGATGCAGAAAAGGCCCTGCCCATCAATCTCTTAGAGATACGAGCAGCCCGGTATGCCCTAGTAGCATGGACATCCAAACTCCAAGGGTCCCCTGTCAGAATGCAATCAGACAATGCCACAGCAGTGGCATATATCAATCATCAGGGGGGCACCAGGAGTCGTTCAGCCCAGAGGGAAGTAAATTACATCCTGAAATGGGCAGAAAAATATGTCCCAGCCATATCTGTGGTATTCATTCCAGGAGTGGAGAATTGGAAGGCGGACTTTCTAAGTCGCCAGCAATTAGGCCCAGAGGAAGGGTCCCTTCACCCCGAGGTTTTCTGGACAATATGTCAGCGGTGGGGAACATCGGATGTAGATCTTCTAGCATCCAGATTCAACGCAAAGGGGGACAGGTTTGTCTCTCGGACAAGGGATCCCCTAGCTTGCGGCTCGGATGCCCTAGTGTTCCCTTGGGATCAGTTCAAGCTGATATATGCATTCACACCGCCACAATGGTTACCTCGATTACTCCGCAGAATCAGGGTAGAAAAGAAACCGGTGATTCCGGTGGCTCCAGCGTGGCCCCGAAGAGCGTGGTACGCGGAGATTGTAAAATTTCAGTGGGGAGTCCTTGGACTCTCCCACGTCGTCCGGCTTTCGCAAGGACCGATATACACCCTTCCTTACCAGCCCTAGGTTTGACGGCCTGGCTATTGAAGCCCACATTCTAAAAAAGAGAGGGCTCTCTAATGCTGTGGTATCTACCATGATCAATGCCAGGAAGCCGGTATCCAGGCAGATCTACTATAAAATCTGGAAGGCGTACATCGCGTGGTGTGAGGCCAAGAAATGGCATCCACATAAGTACGTAATAGGTAGGATTCTGGATTTCTTACAGTGGGCTGTAGATAGGAAGCTTGCCTTGAGTACTATCAAGGGTCAGATTTCGGCCTTGTCAATATTTTTTCAAAGGCCCTTGGCTTCGCATTCACTAGTCAAAGCCTTTATACAAGGAGTGATGCGTATTAGGCCTCCGGTTAATATTCCCATATGTTCATGGGATCTAAACTTGGTTCTGTCGGTTCTACAGAAACAACCATTTGAACCATTACAGCATATTTCCTTGGTGCTTCTCACCAGGAAATTGATTTTTCTAGTAGCCATTTGTTCGGCTAAAAGAGTATCGGAATTAGCAGCTATGTCCTGTAAGGAGCCATATCTGGTTATCCATAAGGACAGAGTAGTGTTACGTCCTCATCCAGCCTTTCTTCCTAAGGTGGTATCGAGGTTTCATTTGAACCAAGATGTGGTTCTTCCTTCTTTTTTCCCCAAACCTACTTCGGTAGAGGAAAAGTTATTGCATTCTTTGGATGTAGTAAGAGCAGTTAAAGCTTATCTAAAAGCCACTGCTCAGATTCGCAGAACGGATACTTTGTTTATTCTGCCGGAAGGCCCCAGAAAGGGTCAGGCAGCGTCAAAATCTACTTTAGCCAAGTGGATTCGACAGGTCATTATGCAAGCTTATGGCTTGAGAAGGAGACCGCCTCCGTTCAAAGTTAGAGCGCACTCCACGAGAGCAGTTGGAACTTCATGGGCAGTGCATCACCAGGCCTCCCTGGCTCAAATCTGTAAGGCCGCAACATGGTCTTCAGTTCACACGTTTACTAGGTTCTACCAGGTGGACGTTAGAAGTCAGGAGGATGTCGCCTTTGGGCGCAGTGTGTTGCAGGCCGCAAAAGATCCTCATGTCTGATAGCGCTCAGCTTATATATGGTGTATCCCCCCCCTCATTTGGCATTGCTTTAGGACATCCCATTAGTAATGACTATGTCGCTCTGTGTCCCGTGATGTACGAAAAAGAAAATAGGATTTTTATAACAGCTTACCTGTAAAATCCTTTTCTTGGAGTACATCACGGGACACAGAGCTCCCACCCCTCTTTTGGGGACACTTATTGCTTTGCTACAAAACTGAGGTGCTCCCGGATGGGAGGGGCTTATATAGGGGAGGGTACTTCCGGTTTTGGAAGTTGCCAGTGCCAGCACCTGACGGTAACTATATAACCCATTAGTAATGACTATGTCGCTCTGTGTCCCGTGATGTACTCCAAGAAAAGGATTTTACAGGTAAGCTGTTATAAAAATCCTATTTTTATATGCCAGAGTGGTGTTGCCACCTAGTGGAGCTAGATGTAAGCACACTTCATGTGATAGGAGTGACTTACACTAGCATTGGCGATATCTGTATTGGACAACTAAAATACATTTACTACAAATATGTAATATAGCTAAAAAAATGAAGATTTATATAATACAAAAAGTGAAACCCGTAAGACATAATATGGTACTACTAGCATTAATACAATTGGAAATAGCTTTAAAGGCACATTTTATCCATTAGCATTTAAAAACAATAATCATGTGGAATACACTGAGGAGCTGTATATGCATATGTTTATGTAGAGCGGGTCTGTGATTCTTGCAAAACACCTATTAAAAAGGATGTTTAATCAATAGAATGCTTGCAAGAAAGAACAAACAAAAATGAGAAATAAGGTTTTACCAATATGTAAGAAAATATGACTATATAATAAATACACATATTTAAGGAATAAATGTGGGTGCAAGGACATAGAGTGGAATTTACAACAGGTCGTATCCACCAAGTTGGTCAATATTAACGATATAGGAAAGGGATGACGATGCACATGCTGTGCAAACTTATAAGGGCGTCAATGAATGCATGGTCTGGTATAACTGGTGTAGCGAAAGAGGGAGTATGTGGTGAGATGGGAGGGAAGGAAAGGGAGGGGGGGGGGGAGAGGAAAAGAAAGAAATGGATGAAGGAAGGAGAGGGAAGAATAGGGGAAGGGGAAAGGTGGGGGGGGAGGGAAGGGGGAAGAAATATGGGAAAGGACAGGAAAAAAGGGGGGGAGGTATTGATACTTAATCAGAAGGTGACCCAAAACGATTAGATTTAAAAAAGTGTCTGATAGACACATGGACAACAACACCTGGTGGAGGGAGACGGGTGAACAACAGGAGAAGGGGGAGAAACATAATTAGTAAGGATTATAATATGGTGGATATTTCTAGCTCCTCATTGATACCTCCTGGATTGAGAGTATCTAATGAGTATATCCAAAATGTCTCTTTCGCATAATTTTTGGAATCTCTCTGCTTCAGACAATGTATTAGGGATCTGTTCGATTACCCAAACATTCAGGCCATCCGTAGACTTCTGATGGTGCTCCGCAAAATGGCGGGGGGACACTGTGCTTGTCCTTGCCTCCCTCTATTTTCCTCCTATGTTCACCAAATCTTTGCCGGAGTGGATGGATGGTACATACTACATATAGGAGGTGACAAGGACAAGTTAGGCCATAAACCACAAATTCTGAACCACAGTTGAAGAAATTTCCCAAAGTGTAAGTTTTTTTCCTTTTTCTACCATGGTTCACAAAAGCACATGGTTGGAAAGGGATTTTTTACACTGAAACGTACCTTTCAGAGCGATCATCTGAGTATGTGGTGAAGGGGTGGCTTGTAGTGTTTTTAGTTTGCTGGGTGCTACTTTGTTCTTAAGATTTGCTGCTCTTCTATAGGTGATCTTGGGGATATTGGGTCGGATGGGTTTGAGGTGGGGGTCCTCGAGTAGTAAAGGCCAATGCTGTCTAAAAATGTATTCAATTTTTTTGGAATCTGTATGGAATTTTGTGATGAAGCGTTCAGATTGATCGAAATTTTCTTTTTTTTTTGGAATGGGGAGTGTGTCATAATCTAAATAATGCTGATAAGCCTGGTTGACCAAAGAAGCAGGATATTATTTATCAATTTAGCTTATTTTTGACAATGGAACCCTGTTCTATATAATCAGCTGTTTTAGTGCAGTTGCACCTCAGTCTGCAGAACTGTCCCTTGGGTATGTTATGGATCCATTTTTTGTAGTGACAACTTTTGTAATGGAGCAGGGAATTGCCAGCCGTGGGCTTGAAATGGTTTTAGGCATGTATGATGCCTTCAGAATGGTATAAATCCAGGTAGAGGAAAGTGAGCTTCTCTATATCCCATACATGGGTGAAGGAGAGCCCATATGTATTGCTATTGCAGTGGGTGATAAAATCATCGATGACATCACCACCACCATCCCAGATGATGATGATGTCATCGATGTATCTACCGTAGAACACAAGGTGCTTTTGGAATGGGTTGCTGGACCATATGTGTCTATGCTCTCACAAACCCATAGCCAAATTAGCATAAGAGGGTGCAAAGTTTGCGCCCATTGCAGTCCCCTGGATCTGCAGGTAGTATTGTAGGTCAAAACAGAAATAATTGTGCGTCAGGCAGAACTTAGTACATTAAAGTATAAATTCTCCCTGTATATTGCTCATGTAGGGATTTTCTGAGAGGAAGTGGTTGAGGGCTGCTAGTCCAAAATCATGAGGGATTGATGTGTACAGTGAGTTTACGTCTAGAGACATCCAGACATAAGTGTTTTCCCATCTGTATGGTTTCAGCAGATCTAGTAGGTGGGTGCCACCTCTAATGTAGGACTGTAACCCCTGGGCCAAGGGCTGTAGGTGGTGGTCTATGTATTTAGATAAGCCAGAGGTAATGCTGTCCATGGCAGCGATGATGGGTCTGCCAGGAGGATTGGTTAAACTCTCTTGTGTATCTTCGGTATATGATAGAAGTAAGGCGTCTGATAAAAATCTCTACGCAAGAATGAGGCTTCGTTTTTGCTTATTATGTTTTGTGAGAATGCTACATTGATGAGTAAATCTATTTTGTTTTTTGTAATCAGGAAATGGATCTGAACTTAATTTGGAGTATGTGATACGGTCACCTAATAAACGTTCTGCTTCTGTGATGTAGTTGGTGTGGTCTTGTATGACAACTTCGCTGCCCTTGTCTGCAGTCTTTATTATGAGTTGGTCATTTTTGGTAAGGGATGACGGGGCAATTTTTTCCTGTTGAGTGAGATGGGCAAAATCCATAGTGTGAGTGGTGGGATGTGAACACATCCTCTTAAGATCTGCAAAAACCATATTGTAGAAAGTAATGAGATGTGGTCCTTTTGATTGATGAGGGTAAAAAATGGATTTTGGCTTCAGAGTGGAATGTATGATGGGTGGTGAAGTATGGAGATACTACGCCCGCAGGCCTTTTTTCTTTCTACGGTTGTTTCGGCTTTTTATCTAAAGGAGGACATTGTGCTTCCATGTGTCCTCGGCCGTCGCAAAGAGGTTGCTTGCATCCCTTGGATGTGGTCCGAGCTCTGCAGGTGTATCTGTCTGCTGCGACTCTGCTTCGAAGGTCAGACTCACTATTTGTGTCAATGGTTGGCCCAAAGAAGGGCCTGGTGATCTCATCGGCCACAATTTCTCGGTGGATCAGACAGATCGTGATTCAGGCTTATGCCCTAAAAGGGCAGGTGCCTCCCTTTCCTGTCACGGCGCATTCGACCAGGACAATAGGTGCCTCTTGAGCTTCTGACATCAAATGTCTGTTTCCCAGGTGTGTAGGTGGCGACCGGGTCGTCCATTCACACCTTCACTACAAATCACAAGGTTGATGTGACCGCATCTGCGGATGCTTGCTTCAGCCACAAGGGTTTTGCAGGCGGCTGTTTTAAGGTTGCAACTCCTCCGTTGAGCTCTGGTTGTTTTGGGTGGAGGTATGTTTGCTTGCTGTTCCCACCCCTCGTTTTTTTGACACTGCTCGGGGACGTCCCTAAGGTCAAGACCAGGGATGAGCCGAACACCCCCCTGTTCGGTTCGCACCAGAACCTGCGAACAGACAAAATGTTCGTGTAAACTTTAGAACCCTATTAAATACAATGGACTCGAACGTTCGAAATCTAAAGTGTTAATTATAAAGGCTAATATGCAAGTTATTGTCCTAAAAAGGGTTTGGGGACCCGGGTCCTGCCCCAGGGGACATGTATCAATGCAAAAAGAAGTTTTAAAAACGGCCGTTTTTTCGGGAGCAGTGATTTTAATAATGCTTAAAATGAAAAAATAAAAGTGAAATATTCCTTTAAATTTCGTACCTGGGGGGTGTGTATGATATGCATGTGAAGTGGCGCATGTTTCCCGTGCTTAGAACTGTCCCTGCACAAAGTGTCATTTTTGAAAGAAAAAAAGTCTTTTAAAACTGACTCGCGGCTATTAATGAATTGTCGGCTCCCGGCAATACATACAAAAGTCATTGATAAAAATAAAAAAAAAGCGTGGGGGTTCCCCAGAATTCAATTACCAGGCCCTTCAGGTCTGGAATGGATATTAAGGGGAACCCCGCCGCAAATTTAAAAAAAAATTGACGTGGGGTTCCCCCAAATATCCATTCCAGGCCCTTCAGATCTGGCATGGATTTTAAGGGGAACTCCACCCCAAATTTAAAAAAAAATGGCGTGGAGTCCCCCTAAAAATCCATACCAGACCCCTTATCCGAGCACGCAACCTGGCCGGCCGCAGGGGAAAAGGGGGGGACGAGAGAGCGGCCCCCCTCCCTCCTGAACCGTACCAAGCCACATGCCCTCAACATGGGGAGGATGTCCCCATGTTGATGGGGACAAGGGCCTCATCCCCACAACCCTTGCCCGGTGGTTGTGGGGGTCTGCGGGCAGGGGGCTTATCGGAATCTGGAAGACCCCTTTAACAAAGGGGACCCCCAGATCCCGCCCCCCCCTATGTGAATTGGTAAGGGGTACATTGTACCCCTACCATTTCACGAAGAAAGCGTAAAAAAATGTTTAAAAAAACACACAAACACCTTGAAAAAGTCCTTTATTTAAAAAAAAAAAAAAAAAAAAAAACAGCGGTGAAATCCAGTGTCCCGCGGCGATCCCGATGTCCAGCGCTGTCCTTCATTGGTTGTGCCTGAGCGGACCTGATGGGGAACTCCCTCTCAGTATTTTAAATGTATAGACCCGCCCCTTCTAAAGTTCCCCATCAGGTCCGCCAGCGGACCAGATGCGGAACATGAGAAGGGGCGGGTCTATACATGTATTACCACAGTGAGAGAAGTTCCCCATCAGGTCCGCCTCCTCGGTATGTCGGACCCGCCTACGTCATTGGCTTGAGCGGGGAACTTCCTTCACTATGTAAATTTAAATTACACAGTGAAGGAAGTTCCCCGCTCAAGCCAATGACGTAGGCGGGTCCGACATACCGAGGAGGCGGACCTGATGGGGAACTTCTCTCACTGTGGTAATACATGTATAGACCCGCCCCTTCTCATGTTCCGCATCTGGTCCGCTGGCGGACCTGATGGGGAACTTTAGAAGGGGCGGGTCTATACATTTAAAATACTGAGAGGGAGTTCCCCATCAGGTCCGCTCAGGCACAACCAATGAAGGACAGCGCTGGACATCGGGATCGCCGCGGGACACTGGATTTCACCGCTGTTTTTTTTTTTTTTTTAAATAAAGGACTTTTTCAAGGTGTTTGTGTGGTTTTTTTTACATTTTTTTACACTTTCTTCGTGAAATGGTAGGGGTACAATGTACCCCTTACCAATTCACATAGGGGGGGGCGGGATCTGGGGGTCCCCTTTGTTAAAGGGGTCTTCCAGATTCCGATAAGCCCCCTGCCCGCAGACCCCCACAACCACCGGGCAAGGGTTGTGGGGATGAGGCCCTTGTCCCCATCAACATGGGGACATCCTCCCCATGTTGAGGGCATGTGGCTTGGTACGGTTCAGGAGGGAGGGGGGGCCGCTCTCTCGTCCCCCCCTTTTCCCCTGCGGCCGGCCAGGTTGCGTGCTCGGATAAGGGGTCTGGTATGGATTTTTAGGGGGACTCCACGCCATTTTTTTTTAAATTTGGGGTGGAGTTCCCCTTAAAATCCATGCCAGATCTGAAGGGCCTGGAATGGATATTTGGGGGAACCCCACGTCAATTTTTTTTTAAATTTGCGGCGGGGTTCCCCTTAATATCCATTCCAGACCTGAAGGGCCTGGTAATTGAATTCTGGGGAACCCCCACGCTTTTTTTTTATTTTTATCAATGACTTTTGTATGTATTGCCGGGAGCCGACAATTCATTAATAGCCGCGAGTCAGTTTTAAAATACTTTTTTTCTTTCAAAAATGTCATTTTTTGCAGGGACAGTTCTAAGCACGGGAAACATGCGCCACTTCACATGCATATCATACACACCCCCCAGGTACGAAATTTAAAGGAATATTTCACTTTTATTGTTTCACTTTAAGCATTATTAAAATCACTGCTCCCGAAAAAATGTCCGTTTTTAAAACTTATTTTTGCATTGATACATGTCCCCTGGGGCAGGACCCCGGTCCCCAAACACTTTTTAGGACAATAACTTGCATATAAGCCTTTATAATTAGCACTTTAGATTTCTCCCATAGATTTTTCGAATTTGCCGCGAACACCCCAATTTGTTCGCTGTTCGGCGAACGGGCGAACAAGCAATGTTCGAGTCGAACATGAGTTCGACTCGAACTCGAAGCTCATCCCTAGTCAAGACTAAAGGGCTGTGTCCGTCCATGAACGAAAGAGAAAATAGGATTTTTGTACTCACCGTAAAATCCTTTTCTCTGAAGTACATGGACGGACACAGCACCCACCCCTCCTTTTTATGTTTGTACTGCTTTTTGACGAATTGAGCTGCTGGATGCAGTGTGAGGGGGTTATAGCCAGTAGGACTGCCCCCTGGGCAGTACTGTTCAGCTTTGCTGTTTTTACATGTTTTACATGTTCTGCCTAGTCTTCTCCTCATAGGAGGCAGTATAACCCTAAGGTCAAGACAAAAGTGATGTGTCCGTCCATGAACTTCAGAGAAAAGGATTTTACTGTGAGTACAAAAATCCTATTTCTCTTATCGTCCATGGACTGACACAGCTCTCATACTGTTTACGTGTGGGTATATGTCCCTGCTTTCAGGAGAAGACTTAGGCAGAATGTTAGATGTTAAAACATTCTAGAACAAAACCAGAGCTGAACAGCTCCGCCCCGACATTACCCTCCCACCTGCAGCTAGCAGCCTCAGTTTTTTTCTGCCTAGCAAAAGGAGAAGACATGGCTCTCTCAGGAGCCAGTCTCCTGGAAGATTTTACTTTTAATTTTTATTCCTTTGGGAATTTTATTATTTTATTTTTGAGACCTTCAATCAACTGTCGGCTGGGCAACAGGTTGGGTACACTGGTATCCTCGTAGTCTTCCCTGTCCGACCATTGAGCGTGCTGATCCTCGCCTTGTGTGCGTGAGACTCAGTTCACGACATACCCCATGACTCCAGGGGTGGCCGGGCTGCTTTTATGCTCCTGCGGTCCTCTCAAGATTGAACAGTACCTGACTGACTCTATCTTTCGCGGTGGACCAGGCCGACAGCTCCGCAGTACTACTCTGCGATAGGTCTGTCTGAAACAAGCCAGTGGGTCCCTCTGGGACGGGTAAGTAGTCTCTCCTAATGCAGGTGAGTACATGCTGGCTGTTTCTTTATATGGGGGGTTCTCCCTGTCTCCCCCCTGCTATGCTGCACCCTGTACTGGTGCTGTGTGGGGGTGCTTGGGGGGTCGCTCTGGCCTGGGGGGGGGGCGCTCATGTCTGTTGGTGAACTCTGGGAGTGGAGCAGTGTTCTGGTGTGGAGTGTGTGTCTTTATTGCGTGCGCCATTAGCGCTGTTTTTTTAATTCAAATAGTGCGCTCGGCGGCCATCTTGCCGCGGCTCAATTGCGCAGTTATACAGGCGCCTGGCGGCCATTTTCTTGTAGCCACGGCGCTTTCACTTTCGATTTCGGCCTCTAGCGGCGCTGCTGACGGCGCAAATTTCCTCAGTCTCCTCACAGATTCTTCACTCTCCTCAGGCTTCACTCGCGCTGCAGCGCGGCTCATACAGCGGAACTGAGCGGTCCCTAAGGGTGGTGAGTCCTCGGGGTATCCCCTCCTCAGCCTCAGCACAGCCAGTGGGTGGACTGTATTATTCACTGTAATAGTGAATAAGGTCTCAGAGGGTGGCAGTATGGAGTCTGGCTCCTGCACCTGCGGTCCCAATGGACCAGTTGTCGGCAGTCCTGGAATCATTCCTTGTCAGGATGGAAGCGGTGTGCGAGCGCACGGGAGCTGTAAAGCGCACCCTCCCTACACATTCTCCTGTAGGGGAGTGCTCTGTCTCAGATATGGGCCTAGCTACTGCTGCTCAGGACCCTAGCTCTGAGGATTTTGATGTGTTTGGACAGGACAGTCCTTGTGAGGAAGACCCCTGTCTTGAACCAGCAACTGACAGGGTGCTTGTAAGTGAACTCATTGATGCTGTGAGGGACATTCTCAAGCTGAATGTTGAGGCTGAGGAACCTCAGGTGGAAGCTGTATCCTTTGGTTCTTTTAAAGCCGTTTCTTCAAAAAAGGTCTTTCCATATGTGCCTTTTTTTGATACATTCATTGACCAAGTCTGGGATAAGCCGCAGAAGACTTTGACGGTCCCGCAGCGCCTAGCTTTAAGGTACCCCTTTGAGGAGAACCTGGTTAAGTGGACTCTCCCCCCAGTGGTCGACCCCCCGGTCGCCCGTTTGAATAAGGCTACCACACTCCCGATGGAAGGGACTCCTGCATTTAAGGATCCCACTGACAGGAGGTCAGAAGTGGTGAGTAAAACTATGTTTACCTTTTTGGGGTCTGCTTTACGCCCTATAGTGGCTGCGATGCTTGTGTCTCAGACACTCACAGGATGGGCAAAGATTTTGCACCAGACAGTGCAGGAGCATAATCTACCTCCTGAGACCATTGCCCTGGCTCACCAACTTGCGCAGGGTTTAGTCTTCGTGTGCGATGCCACGTTGGATGCGGCCCCTCCAATATTAGGGGCCTCTATCTCTGCTGTGGTGCTGCGTCGCCTTATCTGGCTGAAATGCTGGTCGGCCGACCTAGTTCCAAAAAGCTCCTGGCTGACTTGCCCTTTAAGGGCGGTAGAATGTTTGGGGCCGCCCTGGATGACATTATTAAAGATGTCACAGGAGGTAAGAGCACCTTCCTTCCCCAGTCTATTAAGGGAAAGGAGCCCCACCGCAGGCCGGGCCCATCCTTTCCGGCGAATAAGTAGTTTTTTCGTCAGTCAGAATCCACAGGTAAGCCCGCCCAGACTGAAAAAAGTGCGGCTGGGGGACAAAGGCGTCCCTGGGTGCGTAAGCCTACCAAGCAAGCTCCCAAGCCCACCACCGCATGAAGTCTTGCCCCTGCCCGACTCTGGGGTGGGGGGACGTCTTCGCAGGTTCTCGGTGCGGTGGACCTCCCGGATTTCCGACCGGTGGGTGTGCGAGGTGGTCACCTTCGGGATACAGGATAGAGTTCCGCTCGTGGCCCCCAAACAGGTTCTTTCCCTCGAACCTCCCTCTCCTTCCTGCCCGCCGGGCGGCCCTCTTGGGGGCCATACAGGATTTGATCAGGTGTGGAGTAATTGTGCCGGTTCCGTCGCAAGAGAGGTTTCAGGGGTTTTACTCAAACCTGTTTGTTGTCCCGAAGGACGGGGTCCGGCCAATCCTGGACCTCAAGGCCCTGAATGTCTATGTGAGGGTACTAAAATTCCGGATGGAATCCATTCGCACGGTGATCGCGACACTCCACCAAGGGGATGTTTTGGCGTCCTTGGATATCAAAGACGCTTACTTGAACGTTCCAATCTGCGCAAGTCACCAGAGGTTTCTGCGCTTTGCCATAGACAAAGTCCACTATCAGTTTGTGGCTCTTCCCTTCGGCCTAGCATCGGCACCACGGGTTTTCACCAAAGTGCTTGCCCCGGTTCTAGCTTTGCTGAGACAGCGAGGAATTGTTATCGTGGGCTATCTGGACGATCTCCTTCTCAGAGCAGAAAATGGCTCAGAATTGGAGGAAAATGTGACAATAGTCAGTCAGACCCTCCGGGACTTCGGATGGCTTCTGAACATGCAGAAGTCGGTTCTAGTCCCAACTCAACGATTGGGGTATCTGGGTCTGATCCTGGACACTTAGGCAGCGAAGGTGTTTCTACCCTCAGAGAAGTTACTGACACTTCAGTCGGCAATGCGGGTTCTGACGTCCCAAAAATGGTCGTCAATTTGCTTCTGCATGAGAGTCCTGGGACTAATGGTGGCCTCCTTCGAGGCGGTTCCGCATGCCCAATCACACACTCGGGCATTGCAGAAGGGAATTCTGTCTGTTTAGGACAAGTCCCCATTGTCATTGGATCTTCAGATTCAGGTGAGTCACTCTGTCAAGGCGTCCCTGACGTGGTGGCTGAGATCCCCGGCTCTTCGGTCCGGGAAGTCGTTCCTCCCCATTCAATGGACGGTGGTCACGACGGACGCCAGCCTGACGGGCTGGGGAGGAGTGTGGGGAGTCCTGTCAGCTCAAGGCCTCTGGACTCCTGACGAATCTCGTCTCCCAATCAACGTCCTGGAATTGCAGACGATCAGACTGTGTCTCTCCGTGTGGTCGAAGAGGCTACAGGGCCGCTCGGTCAGAATCCAGTCGGACAAAGCCACGGAAAGAAGCGTGCCGGCGCTGTCGGCCGTCTCCATTCCGGGCGTATAAAACTGGCAGGCGGACTATGTGAGCCGCCAGTCCCTGGACCAGGGGGAGTGGTCCTTGCATCCGGAGGTGTTTCAACTCCTTTGTCGGCGGTGGGGCACTCCGGATGTGGACCTGATGGCATTTCGACTCAATCGCAAGGTGTCGAGGTTTGTGGCCAGGTCCAGGGACCCCTGGGCGGATGCCTCGGAAGCGTTAGTGGCCCCGTGGGGTCAGTATCGCTAAATGTATGCCTACCCTCCGCTGCAGTTGCTGCCTCATCTGCTGCGCAGGGTAGCGACCGAGGGCATCCCGGTGATCATCATTGCCCCGGACTGGCCTCAGCGTCACTGGTACGCCGACCTGGTATGTCTCATCACGGACGTCCCTTGGCGTCTGCCCTTGAGGGAGGACCTTCTGTCTCAAGGTCCTATCTTTCATCCTGCTTTACAGTCTCTGGCTTTAACGGCATGGCTATTGAGAGCCAGGTGCTGAAGGACCGAGGCCTGTCGGATTCGGTAATTTCGACCATGCTTAGGGCAAGGAAGTCTTCTTCCAGGAAGATCTATCACCGAGAGCTTACGTCGATATGTGCGAAGAGCTAGACTGGTGTCCACGGACGTACTCTGTCCCCAGAATCCTGCGGTTCTTGCAGCGTGGTGTTGCACAAAGGCTGGCTTTGAGCACTATTAAGGTTTAGATTTCGGCCTTGGCCGTTTTCTTTCAAAGACCCCTAGCAGGTCATTCCTTAGTTAGCACGTTTGTACAGGGGGTACGCCATGTGGTTCCACCTGCCAAGCCTCCGCTCCCTCCTTGGGATCTGAACTTAGTGCTCTCGGTTCTTCAGGAACCTCCTTTTGAAAATATAAGAGATATTCCTCTTTTAACTTTGTCCCAGAAGGTGGCTTTCTTAGTTGCCATCACTTCTGTTAGACGGGTGTCTGAGTTGGCGGCTCTGTCATGCAAGTCGCCTTACCTGGTCCTCCATAAGGATAAGGCGGTGTTGCGACCGCGTCCGTCTTTCCTTCCTAAGGTGGTTTCGGCTTTTCACCTTAATGAGGACCTTAATGAGGACATTGTCCTCCCGTCCTTGTGCCCTTACCCATCGCATCCTAGAGAGTTTGCGCTTCACAATTTGGATGTGGTGTGTGCCTTACGGGTATACCTGGCGGCTACTGCTTCTATTCGAAAGTCTGACTCACTGTTTGTGTCTGTCTCTGGTCCGAAACAGGGCCAAGCGGTATCGTCTGCCACCATTTCTAGGTGGATCAGACAGACTGTTATACAGGCCTATGCCATTAAGGGGCGGGCGTCTCCCTTCCCGGTTACGGCGCATTCCACCAGGGCAATTGGTGCTTCCTGGGCTTTCCGACATCAAGCGTCGGTTGCACAAGTGTGCAAGGCGGTGACCTGGTCGTCCGTTCATACCTTTTCAAAATTCTATAAGGTTGATGTGGCTGCATCTTCGGATGCTTCCTTCGGTCGCAAAGTGTTGCAGGCCGCTGTTTAATGTTGCAACTCCTCCGTTGAGGAGCTCTGCTGGTTTGGAGTGAAGTTTTGGTTGTTCCTTTACTATTTTGATCCCACCCTTTTCTTATACTGCTTTGGGACGTCCCGCATGTAAACAGTATGAGAGCTGTGTCAGTCCATGGACGATAAGAGAAAATAGGATTTTTGTATTCACCGTAAAATCCGTTTCTCTGACGTCCCTGCCTCGTCCCCCTCCTAATTGGGAAGACCGGCAAAAGTTCAGTTTAATATAGGCCGTAGGGGACTTGTAAAGTAAACCAATCCATTTCCGGTTGGGTCGAAGCCGAAACCCTCAAAAACCTGCATCATATATGGCCATCTGACCATGTCAAAGGCCTTCTCTATGTCGAGAGCTACCAAGACTTGACAGGCACTCTCTTCAGCTGGGAGCTGGAGATGGAGGTTTATGTTCGTAGACTTGCTAGGCATAAATCCGGTCTGGTCTATATTGACAAGGGACGGTAACACCTGCATAATCCTATTGGCTAGCACCTTGGTAAGTATCTTAACCACTTAAGCCCCGGACCATTTGGTAGCTAAAGGACCAAAGGTGATTTCAGAATTTTGCACTGCGCTGCTTTAACTGTAAATTGCGCGGACATGCAATGTTGTACCCAAACGAAATTTGCGTCCTTTTCTTCCCACAAATAGAGCTTTCTTTTAATGGTATTTGATTGCCTCTGCGATTTTTTATTTTTTGCGATACAAACGGAAAAAGACCGAAAATTTTGAAAAAAAATGATATTTTCAACTTTTTGTTATAAGAAAAATCGAATAAACTCAATTTTAGTCATACATTTAGGCCAAAATGTATTCAGCCACATGTCTTTAGTAAAAAAAATGTCAATAAGCGTATATTTATTGGTTTGCGCAAAAGTTATAGCGTTTACAAACTAGGGTACATTTTCTGGAATTTACACAGCTTTAAATTTATGACTGCCTATCTCATTTCTTGAGGTGCTAAAATGGCAGGACAGTACAAAACCCCCCCAAATGACCCCATTTTAGAAAGTAGACACCCCAAGGAAATTGCTGAGAGGCATGTTGAGCCCATTGAAAATTTTTTTTTTTGTCCCAAGTGATTGAATAATGACAAAAAAAAAAAAAAATACAAAAAGTTGTCACTAAATGTTATATTGCTCACACATGCCATGGTTATATGTGGAATTGCACCCCAAAATACATTCTGCTGCTTCTCCCGAGTACGGGGATACCACATGTGTGGGACTTTTTAGGAGCCTAGCCACGTACGGGACCCCGGAAACCAAGCACCGCCTTCAGGATTTCTAAGGGCACAAATTTTTGATTTCACTCCTCACTACCTATCACAGTTTTGAAGGCCATAAAATGCCAAAATAGCACAAAACCCCCCCAAATGACCCCATTTTGGAAAGTAGACACCCCAAGCTGTTTGCTGAGAGGCATGGTGAGTATTTTACAGCTCATTTGTTTTTGAAAATGAAGAAAGAAATATTTTCTTTTTTTTCAATTTTCAAACCTTTGTGACAAAAAGCGAGATCTGCAAAATACTCACAATACCTCTCAGCAAATAGCTTGGGGTGTCTACTTTCCAAAATGGGGTCATTTGGGGGGATTTTGTGCCATCTGGGCATTCCATGGCCTCCGAAACTGTGATAGGCAGTGAGAAGTGAAATCAAAAATTTACACCCTTAGAAAGCCTGAAGGCGGTGATTGGTTTTTGGGGTCCTGTACGCGGCTAGGCTCCCAAAAAGTCTCACACATGTGGTATCCCCGTACTCAGGAGAAGCAACAGAATGTATTTTGGGGTGTAATTCCACATATGCCCATGGCATGTTTGAGCAATATATCATTTAGTTACAACTTTGTGCAAAAAATAAATAAAAAAATTGTCTTTTTTCCGCAACTTGTGTCAACATATAAAATATTCCATGGACTCGACATGCCTCTCAGTATATAGCTTGGGGTGTCTACTTTCCATAATGGGGTCATTTGGGGGGGTTTTGAACTGTTCTGGCATTTTATACACAACATTAGGAAGCTTACATCCACTCTTCTAACCAAAAATTATGTTGAACCCCCAAACATTATATATATTTTTAAAGCAAAGACCCTACAGAATAAAATGGTGGGTGTTGCATTTTTTTTTTCTACACAGTATTTGCGCAGCGATTTTTCAAACGCATTTTTTGGGGAAAAAATACACTTTTTTTAATTTTAATGCACTAAAACACACTATATTGCCCAAATGTTTGATGAAATAAAAAAGATGATCTTAGGCCGAGTACATAGATGCCAAACACGACATGCTTTAAAATTTCGCACAAACGCGCATTGGTGACAAACTACATACATTTTTAAAAGCCTTTACAGGTTACCCCGTTAAATTTACAGAGGAGGTCTACTGCTAAAATTACTGCCCTCGATCTGACCTTCGCGGTGATACCTCACATGCATGGTGCAATTGCTGTTTACATATGACGCCAGACCAACGCTTGCGTTCGCCATTGGGCAAGAGCAGGGCAGGACAGGGGTGCTTTTTTTTTTTTTTTTTATATTATTAATTTTGCTTTTTTATTTTATTTTTAAACTGTTGCTTCCATATTTTTTTTTGTTATCATTTTTATTGTTCTCTCAGGGAATGTAAATATCCCCTATGATAGCAATAGGTAGTGACAGGTACTCTTTTTTTTTTGAAAAAACTGGGGTCTAGACCCTAGATCTTTCCTCTGCCCTCAAAGCATCTGACCACACCAAGATCGGTGTGATAAAATGCTTTCCCAATTTCCCAATGGTGCTTTTTATATCCGGGGGGGGGGGACATTCCCTCCCACTGCTTGTAAAAGCAGTCCAGAGGCTAATTAGCCACTAGGATTGCTTTTACATGAAAGCCGGCCGCTGGCTGAAAAGAATGATACCAAGATGATACCTAAACCCGCAGGCATCAATCTGGTATAACCATTCAAAGTCCAGCAACATACCAGTACGTTGCTGGTCCTTGTTGGACATGCATTGTAATCTTTTTTTTTTTCATGCAGTCAGTTGGCTGAATGAAAAAAGAGATTGATCGGTGGGTATGCCCACCATTAGAATACTGCCCTTCATCCACCCACTTCTAATGATGGGCATACATGCACCATTTATATATGCCGAAGCATGGGGGCATCCTCCCGCAAAAAAGTTATGCCGCACACACATGGTCGGACTTTTCCATGGGCAAGCCTCCGTCGGAATTTCGACCGTATGTACGCGGCATTAGGAGCAAAATCACTCCTCCGCCCCTGCTGCCCCAATGCTTCGGCATATTTGCTTTTTTTTTTTAACTGTGGTGGTGAAATCACCTCCTACAGCACTGGAGTTGCAGGGATCAGGCCTGTCTCTGCGAACGCTGCAGTTATGTGTGTTGTGTTTTGTAAGTGACAGTGATCGATCGATACTGCACTTGGGTGGCCTGGGCTGGACGGAGGGGCAAAACGCAGGTGCTAGCAGGTATCTAGGCTGATCCTGCTAACACTGCGTTTTTGGGAACCCTAAACTGCTGGGGACGCTAGTATAGATCTGATCAGATCAGATATTGATCTGTTCAGATACTATACCACTAAGGAGGGTGTATGCTTCACGCGTGGGTGTTAGCGTTACTGGCCCTAACCTGACGCTGCCTGGGGTGTGACGCAGACCCTCTCTGACGCTAAAACCTAATTGATATCACCCGCCGGGCGATCAGGGGGTTAAACCTTTATTGGGTTATATATACGGCGGGTGCCCTGACACTATAAAAAGCAAACTAACTAACCAGCGTCACCCGTAACACTTATATGATGATCACTGGTGAAAGGGTTAACTAGGGGCAATTAGGGGGTTAAAACCTTTATTAGATAATATATGGGGGTACCTGACGCTATAAAAAACTGCGGCGAACCTAAAAAAAATTACTGGCTACCGATCTGCATCACCGACGCTAAGACAGCGATCAGAAAAATGATCGCTTAGCGACAGTGGTGATAGGGGGTGAAAGGGTTACCTGGGGGGCGATCAAGGGGGTTAAACCTTTATTAGATAATTTATGGGGGTACCTGACGCTATAAAAACCTGCGGCGAACCCCAAAAAAAAATACTGGCTACCGATCTGCATCACCGACGCTAAGACAGCGATCAGAAAAATGATCGCTTAGCGACGGCGGTGCTAGGGGGTGAAAGGGTTATCTGGGGGGTGATCAAGGGGTTAAACCTTTATTAGGGGGGGGGTTAGGGGGCTACACTGGAAAAAAACTAAACTGTAGTGACACTTTTACAGTCACAAATGTCACTGATTGCAGTGATCAGTAAATAAATGGTCACTGCAATCAGTGACACTGTGACTGGGGGCTGGGGGGTGATCTGGGGGGGCGATTTATGTGCCTATGTGTGCTGGTGTTAGTGTAGTGTTTGTGCACTAACCTTGATGTCTTCTCTTGTACGGCGCTCGGTATATGTGAGCGCCGCACAAGAGATGACATCACTTCCTCCTGCTTCCTCTGCCTGTGTGTACATTACACAGACAGAGGGGGCATTTCCATTCGCCGGGAGCGATCGCGGGGGGGTGGCCGGAATCGAACGGCCGTCCCCTCATGTCGGATCGCTCACAGACGAATTCCGACCGCTCACTGTACAGAAGGGGGGTCCGATTGGACCCCCCAACTGTACAAAGGCAATCACGTATGCTCTACGTGATTGTGCCTGTCGGTGCCATTGTGCCGACGTATATATACAGTGAGCGGTCGTTAAGTGGTTAAGGTCGTAATAATAATTATATGAGCCTATAGGATGAACAGCAAAGGGGAGTCTTTCCCTGGTTTGGGTAGCAATACAATGTGTGCCTGGTACATACTGTCTGGCAACCCTCCGGTCTCCAGGCACTCTGCAAAGAGTTGAGTTAGCTTGGGGACCAGTAGAGTCGCGTGGGTTTTATACCATTCGCCGGGTAGTCCATCCGGACCCGGGGATTTGTTGTTAGGTAAGGAGTAGATTGCATTTTCTATCTCTTGGTGCATTAAGGTCTTATCTAGTATGTCCCTGTCCTCCTCAGAAAGAGAAGGCAAGGTGATTCCTCAAGTATGGTTTTAACGGGTGTAGGGTTCGGATCGTCATATAGTTGGCTATAGAAAAGATGAAATTCCCTCAGTATACCCTCAGGGTCTGTAGTTTGACCACCCATGGAAGTCACCCATGGAAGTCTGGATCCTGGGAATTACTGTTTGCTGTGAGGGTTCTGCCACCAGGTTGGCCAATAGTTTACCATTCTTGTCCCCTGACTCGAAGTTTGGCAACAAACATCCACGTTTCAGATTGTACCAGTGAGGTATAATGGAGCTTCAAAGCTCTCCTCGCTTGGGCTAGGGATGAATAGTGTTCAGGGGTGGAGTGCGCCATGAAGAGCTCCAACGGCATTTTTTCATGTTGTGCCAATTTAATGGTCTGTGTTGCAAAGCCGATTCTCACAGCCTTAATAGCGGAGACATACTCCCCTCGGTCATGAGCCTTGCCTTCCTCCCAAACCACTTCAAGGGAAGATGAACCCTCATTGAGTGTCCAATATTCTGTAAGCTTGGGTCCCACCACCTCCTGGATTTGAGGATTGTCTATCCAATGTGATGCCAACCTCCAGCAACCCAGGCTCCAAGGGTGAAGCATAACTCCAATGGAGAGTGGTTTGAGAGGCCTGCCGGAAGATAGGAGGCCGCGCCAACGTGATAGTTGAAGCAGACCCAAACAACAAATCTATGCGTGATCCTGATTTATGTGTAGCTGAGATATGCAAATAAGTCCTGTCCTCCGGTTGCCTCCACCGCCAAAGCTCTTGAAGGCCAAGAGTGTTTGCCCATAGTACCAGTTCAGGGTGGGCAGATCTAAGAGGGTTAGAAGTGTCTTTAGTATGGTCTAGGATGGCATTTAAGTCCCCCCCGACTATGATTTTGTGGACCTGGAGGGGGGCGAGTTTCGTGAAAATGGTGCACAGGGTGGTGGGATCAAACGGAGGAGGGATATACACATTAACCATTGCCCAACGCTGAGCATACATTTCAAGAATTAAAATAACATAACGTCCCCCAGGATCAAGGAAAACCTGTTCCACCAAGCAAGGTAGTGACTTGCTGAATAGAATGGTCACCCCCCTCGCATAGGAGGAGTCTGTGGCATGAAACCCTTGTTTAACCAATGCCCTTTTAAGAGCCAAGATCTTGCTACCTATGAGGTGAGTTTCTTGCAGAAACAGAATGTGAGGTTTATGAGACTGCAGAAACCTAAACAGCAGAGATCTTTTCACTTTGTTATTCAGACCTCTGATATTCGAAAAGATCAACCTCAGATCCGTACCCATGTGTAACATTAGGAGCATAGATGGCCCATACTAGGGCCGAAACAACGAATTGATTAATCGATTATGAAATTAATTGATTACTATTTTCATAATCGATTAATCGGCCAGTAGCATAATGGGGTTAAAAAAATAAAAAATTAGCCCTTTATAGTACAAAAAGAGCAAATAATCTCTACTGTAAATATTAATTTCACTGTTCCACAGTAAAAAAACGAACCCCTTACAGTAGCGATTATTTGCTTTTTTTTGTACTATAAAGGGCTAATTATAGTTTTTTAACCACTTCCCGCCCAGTCAATAGTGAATTGACGTCCGGGAAGTGGTTGCAATATCGATACTGGACGTCATATGACGTCCTGCAGGATAATGCCTTGCGCGCGCCCGCGGGGGCGCGCAGCGCGGTGATCGGGGACGGCATGTGTCCCTCGGACACAGCGCTTCCCCGATCACGGTAAACAGCCAATTTCATTGGCTGTTTACCATGTGATCGGCTGTGTCAAAGTCACAGTCGATCACCTGTCAAAACAAACTCGGCGGCGCGCTCCGTGCGCGCCGCCACAGGCTTGCAGAGCGGGGATCGGGGAAGGCGAGTGTCCCTTGGACACAGCGCGTCCCCGATCAGAGTAAACAGCCAATGAATTGGCTGTTTACCACGTGACCGGCTGTGTCCAATCACAGCCGGTCACAAATGTAAACAAACTCCACAGGAGTTACTACCTGATCCCTGCTCTCTCCTCACACATCGATCTGTGAGGAGAGAGAAGAGATCAGTAAGTTAGCTCAGTGTAGTTTGTCTACATAAGTTTACAGTGCACAACACGCCCCCCCCCCCCATAAAGAGCTCCTGTCACACATCAATCAGCCCATCTGTCAATCAGCCCATCTGTCAATCAGCCCATCTGTCAATCAATCAGCCCATCTGTCAATCAATCAGCCCATCTGTCAATCAATCAGCCCATCTGTCAATCAATCAGCCCACCTGTCAATCAATCAGCCCACCTGTCAATCAATCAGCCCATCTGTCAATCATCTGTCACAGGCCCACCTCCATCGGTACCGCCATTGGCACCGCCACACAGGCTACCAGTACCGCCATCGGTACCAGTACCACCACCAGTACCGCCACCAGGCCCAGCATCTATACTGCCACACAGGCCCGCTACCAGTATCACCACTAGTGCCGCCATCGGTACCACCACCAGTACCACCACCCGTACCACCGTCGGTAGTGCCACCACCACCTGTACCACCACCTGTACCGCCATTGGTACCATCACCACCCGTACCACCACCACCTGTACCGCCATCGGTACCACCACCACCCGTACCGCCATCGGTACCACCACCACCCATACCGCCATCGCTACCACCACCACCCGTACCGCCACCTGTACCGCCATCGGTACCGCCGCCACCACCACCACCCGTACCGCCATCGGTACCACCACCACCTGTACCGCCATTGGTACCACCACCACCCATACCGCCATCGGTACCACCACACAGGCCCACCACTAATACCTCCATCGGTACTACCACACAGACCGCCACCACTACCACCAGCAGTACCATTACACAGGCCCACCAATAAGCACTGCCATAATGTCCCAAAGGGTTTACACACCTGAGGAGGCATATGCCATTCTTGCCATGTCGGATGATGAGAGCAGCGGGGAGCTCCCATTATCCGATTCTGGTTCGGAATACGAGCCAGTGGAGGATAGTGGCTCAGAGTCCGAGTCCCCGGAGGAAACCGTCCCTCCCAAAAGAATGCGATCGGCACCAAGATCAGCACCAAGATCAGGAGAACTGCCCACCACCAGCAGCGCCATACCCCAGGAAGAGGAGCCCAGTACAAGCAATGGAAATGCACGCCCAACCCGAAGAATCCAGCCCCAATCCTACCTTCCCGATGCCCTGGCAAACCCCTTATGGTTGCCTGCCAACTCAGGATCCGCTATCATCCCCCCTTTCACCGCATAGCCAGGTGTGCAGGCCGACACTACAAATTTTTCTAAATTTGATTATTTTTGTTTATTTTTCCCACAAGATTTGCTGCAGAATATAGTGGATCAAACGAATCTGTATGCATCCCAATTTATTGCTGCCAACCCCGATTCTTCCTACGCCCGCATGTTCCAGTGGCGGCGTCTAACATTGGAGGAATTTAAATTATTTTTGGGCCTTATGTTCAATATGGGGCTTACAAAAAAGAACGAAGTCCATTCATATTGGTCCAAACGCCCCATCCAACACATGCCCATATATTCCGCTGTCATGTCCAGGAAAAGATACGACATGATTATGCGCTTTCTCCACTTCAATGACAATTCACAGTGCCCTCCCCGAGATCATCCCAACTACGACAAATTGTACAAGATACGCCCCCTAATCAATGCCTTTTCCCAGCGATTTGAAGAAGTTTTCATCCCAGACCAAAAAATTTGTGTGGACGAGTCCCTCGTACATTTCACTGGCCGACTGCAGTTCAAGCAGTACATACCAAGCAAGAGAGCCAGGTATGGGTTAAAATTAAATAAATTATGTGATCGAGCCACTGGATACGTCTGCAAATTCAGGATCTACGAAGGCAAAGACTCCCAGCTCCAGCCCCGTGATTGCCCCACATATATTGGAACCAGTGGGAAAATTGTCTGGGAGTTGGCATACCCCCTGTTCGGAAAAGGTTACCATTTATATGTTGATAATTATTATACCAGCCTGCCCCTTTTTCGCCACCTTTACAGTAAACAAACCCCGGCCTGCGGTACCTTAAAAAAAAAACGGAAGGGATTCCCACAAAATTTATTGACAAAAAAATTGCGACCTGGAGAATCGGCATCCATGAGGAACGAGGAGGTGTTGGCCATGAAGTGGAGGGACAAGAAAGATGTCCACATCCTCTCTACGATCCACAATGACACCGTGGTGGAGATCCCAAGAAGACGCGGCTCCATTGTAAAGCCTGAATGTGTCCACGACTACAATTTGTACATGGGGGGGGTGGATTTAAACGACCAGATGCTACAGCCCTACTTATCAACCAGAAAGTCCCATTATTGGCACAAAAAAGTTGCGTTTCACATGGCCCTTTTTAATTCGTTTGTCTGCTACCAAAAAGCAACTCAAAATCACCGACTCCACTACCTCCAATATATCGAAGATATCATCGATGCCCTCATTTACCAACAAGATCCCGCCCAAGGAAGCATTCGCTCTGATAGTGTGAGTCGGCTTCACGAGCGACCCTATCCCTTTAGCATCCCCCCCACAGAATCTGGAAGAAGACGCCAAAAGAAATGCCGTGTATGCAGCAGAGGAGGAGTAAGAAGAGACACCAGCTATTATTGTCCCGATTGTCCCTCCCAACCTGGCCTGTGCATCGGAAATTGCTTCAAAAATTATCATACATCCATTAGTTCCCCTTATTATTAACAGACTGCCATTTCCCTATTTGCCTGCTACCATGTTACTAACTACCTTCCATGTTAATTAACTGACCCTGGCCTGTTTACCGACGATGCCTCTGCCTGCCGATTTAAACCACGTTTCTGACTTCCACGTGTACCGACCTTGGCCTGTTAATCGACCATGTTTTTGCCTGCCACTTGGACTGATCTTTTGGCCATCTACTTTTAGTACACAGGGGTCTCACATATGTGAGGGGCTTCAGAATAGCGTTCTGAGTAGAAAAAAACAGTTTTTCGTTTTCTGTGCTCCAAGAACAGGGTCTGGTTGCCCGGAGGCTTCAAAGCGATTTGGGTGGGCGAAGCCTCTACCCCTGTCCCCCTGGCCCTAAGCTTGATGGTCCTTCCTGCTGCCTGGACCAATAATTTGGCTGTGCTGACCATATTACTGCCTGTAATGACCCATGACATTATGGACCATGTTTCTTCCTGCTGCTTGGACCAATACTTTGGCTGTGTTGACCATATATCTGCCTGCTGCCTCTACTGACTTTGGGCAGCATTTCTGCCGGGACACCTCTGCCTGCTACCTGGACCTGTGCTTTGGCTGTGCTCTGGCTGTGCTGACAGTATCTCTGCCTGTGCGAACTATGGACAGTATTCCTGCCTGCTGCCTGGATGATTGCTTTTGCTGTCGCTGACCTCATCCCTGCCTGCTGCCTGGACCGATGCTCTCCTCTGTGGACCACTGCACTTCTAAAACCACAGGTAATCTTTTGTTATTTGGTATGTACCTGCTATGTGTTAGATATATGAAGGGCCTTCAAAAATGTGATCGGTAGTCAGAAAATGATATGTGCAATTAATGCTGCTAGAATGCCTGGAGGTGCTACTTGGATGTTGGGCCTCTATGTGGCCAGGCTGTGTAAAAGTCTCAAACATGTGGTATCGCCATACTCAGGAGGAGTAGCAGAATGCATTTTGGGGTGTAATTTTTGCTATGTACATATTATGTGTTAGAAATATCTTATAAATTGACAACTTTGTGTAAAAAAAATGCATTTTAATTTTTTCTCCACATATTCCAAAACCTTCTGGAAAAAAATGAACCGTTCAAAAGACTCATAATGCCTCATAGATTATACGTTGGGGTGTGTGCTTTCCAAAATGGGGTCATTTTGTGGAAAATTCTATTGTCCTGGTGCTCCAGGGCCTTCAAAATTGTAATAGGTGGTTGAGAAAGGATATGTGCGATTTATGCTTGTAGAACGCCTGAAAGTGCTACTTCAATGTTGGGCCTCTGTATATGGCCAGGCTGTGTAAAAGTCTCACACATGTGGTATCGCTATACTCAGGAGGAGTGGAAGAATGCATTTTGGGGTGTTATTTTTGCTATGTATATGCTATGCGTTAGAAATATCTTATAAATGGACAACTTTGTGTAAAAAAAATGCATTTTCATTTTTTCTCCACATTTTCCAAAACCTTCTGGAAAAAAATGAACCGTTCAAAAGACTCATAATGCTTCATAGATTATACGTTGGGGTGTGTGCTTTCCAAAATGGGGTCATTTTGTGGAAAATTCCATTGTCCTGGTGCTCCAGGGCCTTCAAAAGTGTAATAGGTGGTTGAGAAAGGATATGTGCGATTTATGCTTGTAGAACGCCTGAAAGTGCTACTTCAATGTTGGGCCTCTGTATGTGGCCAGGCTGTGTAAAAGTCTCACACGTGGTATCGCTACACTCAGGAGGAGTAGCAGAATGTATTTTGGGGTGTAGTTGCAATTATGCATATGCTGTGTGAGAGAAAAAAACTGTTAATATGACCAGTTTGTGTAAAAAAATTTTTTTTTTAATTTTCCCAAGAATTGTGGGAAAAAAATACAACTTCAAAAAACTCACCACGCCTCTTAGTAAATACCTTGGGCTGTCTACTTTCCAAAAAGGGGTAATTTTGGGGTATTTGTACTTTCCTCGCTTGTTAGTGTCTCAAGAAATGAGATATCCCTTCAGTACATCAGGCGTGATCAGATGTGATAAATTTTCAGTGATTGCCACCATAGTTTGTAGACTCTATAACTTTCACAAAGACCAAATAATATACACTAATTTGGGTTCATTTTACCAAAGATATGTAGCAGTATACATTTTGGCACAAATTTATGAAGAAAAATTACTTATTTGCAAAATTTTACAATAGAAACTAAAAAAAAAGTGCTTTTTTTTTAAAAAAAATTGCTGTTTTTTTGCTTATATCGCAAAAAATAAAAAACCCAGTGGCGATTAAATACCACCAAAAGAAAGCTCTATTTGTGAGAAGAAAATGATAAAAATTTTGTTTGGATACAGTGTAGCGTGACTAAGTAATTGTCATTCAAAGTGTGAGAGTACTGAAAGCTGAAAATTGGTCTGGGCGGGAAGGTGCATAAGTGCATGGTATTGAAGTGGTTAAACTCCATTATGTTACTAAACGTCTTAGGCCTGGTTCACACCTATGTGTTTTTTACAGAAACGCACTACAGTTCATTTACATGGTTTCCTATGGAACACTTTCACATCTATGCTTTTTATCAGCTGCTGCGTATTAAGAAAGGGTCAAGGACTTTTTTCAACGCAAAACTATGCTTTTTTTGGTTCAATATACTTCAGTGGAGAAGCTGCAAAAAAGCATGTAATGTGTTTTTGCAGAAATTTGTGTTTTTTAATTTGCCCAACAACAAAATGGCCAAAAAAAAAGCATAAAAAATGCAAACGCGCAAATCGCAGCAAAATCACGTGCGCAAAAATCTAAATGCACAGCAAAACACACTGTAGAAACAGAGCAAACTGCATAGGTGTCTACTGAGCCTTATGCTGGCCACACGGATCAATTTTCAGACGAGAATATTAATGCGAAAAATCTTTGTTCGTTCGCTGAATGAAAGAATGTTGTTTGAAATTTTCACTTGCTTTTAACATTCAGTTTTAAAACGAATGTAATTTGTGAACAAAAACCACATACACTGAGAATTCCTTTCACCAAGAAGTTTTCTATTATTTCTACTAATGATATTTACCAGATTCACCCTCTAATAGT
Source organism: Rana muscosa (assembly GCA_029206835.1). Lineage (NCBI taxonomy): Eukaryota > Metazoa > Chordata > Amphibia > Anura > Ranidae > Rana > Rana muscosa. The sequence continues at coordinate 585,189,450 of CM055116.1, forward strand.
ATATACAGTATATCTAACCTGTCAGTTATTCTCAAAGAGGATTCGAGATTTTGCTCCCTAACCATAAAGTTGCTTTAGTTATATTTACCACTGCATAGAGATATTTAAGAATAAATTGCCTTTTTTTTTTTACTTTACATATTAACTAAATTGTGCACCACACTTTTTTTAAGGTAATTAACCGATTAATCGAAATAATAATCGACCAACTAATCGATTATGAAAATAATCGTTAGTTGCAGCCCTAGCCCATACCCAATCGTGTTCCGCTTGGAGGCCAGGGGCAGAGGTAGTCCAGATGATGTTGTCATCTGGATATTCTGGGGGTAAGAAGAAAAACAAAAAAAAGGACAAAATGTACAGTCCAGCAAGAAAAACAGAGTAAGAAACCTGGGTAAACTTGGTAACCTATTAAAGGTATATGTAACTCCCTACTGCCTGACATAACCCCAACTGTCGCTAAGCAGTTTCAATGCCAAAACTTAGCATGTGTGTGAAGTCACCCTCTTCTGATCAGGAATATCATCACTAGAGTCACTCTTTGGACAGTAATACGTATAATACCCCAATTTGCACTTTTGTCTCTGTGGATTGATTAAAATTGGGAGAAAAAAATCTCTCTCTTTTTGGACACTTGAAATAAAGAAATAATACTACATTTCTTTCACTGTGAGCTTGCTTATTACACAAAAATATATATTTTATGTTCATAGTTACGTTTTTTACCAATATTGATTTTCATTGTTTATGGCACTATCTTTGCATTTGTAAGGTTCAGTATCACACAACGCTGCATTTTTTTTTTTTTTTGTATATATGTTTTCACAGATTATGGGATGGTGATCAATGCTTAGAAGCTGTGAATTTGCACTTTGTTTCACAGGAATTGTTATACCACACCTGACGCTAGGTTGTAACCTCAGGTTACTTTACACCTGACGCTGATTGCAGTCTCAGGTTGCTCTAGAGTAGCTTGCAAGATTTTTTTTTTGTCCTTTAAGTTTTTTATTTTTCATCAGAAAAAATTCATTACAGAATCATAAATATTAAAGATGATTACAATTGACTCAACAAAAATCTCAGGTATTATTACCATAGAAACTTAGACAAATTATTATCGTAAAAACCAATACTGACAATGTTTAAACAAAAAGTAATAATATCTAGCCTCATCTTGGTCAAGTATATAATCAAGTAATCTTATAAACTGATAATAACTTATATTAAGAAAATCTAGTTCCCACAAAAATAAACCGAAAATATGAAGGGCTCCTACTCCCCTCCCCAGCCACCCCTAACGGGAACACACTGTGACTGGGAAGGAGAGAACGTCCCCTGCCCGGCCTTCCTGTCACCACCAACAATCGTCGGTAGAGACAACTGGAGAGATATAATAGAAAAAAAAGGGATTTTTATAACAGCTTACCTGTAAAATCCTTTTCTTGGAGTACATCACGGGACACAGAGCGACTTAGTCATTACTAATGGGTTATATAGTTTACCTTCAGGTGTTGGCACTGGCCAATTCCAAACCGGAAGTACCCTCCCCTATATAAGCCCCTCCCACCCGGGAGCACCTCAGTTTTGTAGCCAAGCAATAAGTGTCCCAAAAAGAGGGGTGGGAGCTCTGTGTCCCGTGATGTACTCCAAGAAAAGGATTTTACAGGTAAGCTGTTATAAAAATCCCTTTTTCTTTTTCGTACATCACGGGACACAGAGCGACTTAGTCATTACTAATGGGACGTCCCAAAGCAATGCCAAATGAGGGGGGGGGTACATAAGCTGGGCGCCATCAGGCATGAGGATCTTTTGCGGCCTGCAACACACTGCGCCCAAAGGCGACATCCTCCTGACTTCTAACGTCTACCTGATAGAATCTAGTAAACGTGTGTACCGAAGACCATGTTGCGGCCTTACATACTTGAGCCAGGGAGGCCTGGTGATGCACTGCCCATGAAGTTCCAACCGCTCTTGTGGAGTGCGCCCTAACTTTGAACGGAGGCGGTCTCTTTCTCAAGCCATAGGCTTGTATTATGACCTGTCGAATCCACTTGGCTAAAGTAGATTTTGATGCTGCCTGACCCCTTCTGGGGCCTTCCGGCAGAACAAACAAAGAATCCGTTCTGCGAATCTGAGCAGTGGCTTTTAGATAAGCTTTAACTGCTCTTACCACATCCAAAGAATGTAATAACTTTTCCTCTACTGAGCTAGGTTTGGGGAAAAAAGAAGGAAGAACCACATCTTGGTTCAAATGAAACCTCGATACCACCTTAGGAAGAAAGGCTGGATGAGGACGTAATACTACTCTGTCCTTATGGACAACCAGATATGGCTCCTTACAGGACATAGCTGCTAATTCCGACACTCTTTTAGCCGAACAAATGGCTACTAAGAAAACCAATTTCCTGGTGAGAAGAACCAAGGAAATGTGTTGTAATGGTTCAAACGGTTGTTCCTGTAGAACCGACAGAACCAGGTTTAAGTCCCAAGGACATATGGGAATACTAACCGGAGGGCTAATACGCATCACTCCTTGTATAAAGGCTTTGACTAGTGAATGCGAAGCCAAGGGCCTTTGAAAAAATATTGACAAGGCCGAAATCTGACCCTTGATAGTACTCAAGGCCAGCTTCCTATCTACAGCCCACTGTAGGAAGTCCAGAATCCTCCCTATCATGTACTTACGTGGATGCCATTTCTTGGTCTCACACCACGTAATGTACGCTTTCCAGATCCTATAATAGATCTGCCTGGATACCGGTTTCCTGGCATTGATCATGGTAGATACCACAGAATTAGAGAGCCCTCTCTTTTTCAGAATGTGGGCTTCAATAGCCAGGCCGTCAAACCTAGGGCTGGTAAGGAAGGGTGGTATATCGGTCCTTGCGACAGCAGGTCCGGACGAAGTGGGAGGGTCCAAGGACTCCTCACTGACATTTTTACAATCTCCGCGTACCATGCCCTTCGGGGCCACGCTGGAGCCACCAGAATCACTGGTTTCTTTTCTACCCTGATTCTGCGGAGTAATCGCGGTAACAATTGTGGCGGTGGGAATGCATATATCAGCTTGAACCGATCCCAAGGGAACACTAGGGCATCCGAGCCGCAAGCTAGGGGATCCCTTGTGCGAGACACAAACCTGTCCACCTTTGCGTTGAATCTGGATGCTAGCAGATCTACATCCGGTGTTCCCCACCGCTGGCATATTGCCTGGAAAACCTCGGGGTGAAGAGACCATTCCCCCGGGCATAATTGTTGGCGACTTAGAAAGTCCGCTCTCCAATTTTCCACTCCTGGGATGAAAACCGCAGATATGGCTGGGACATATCTTTCTGCCCACTCCAGGATGCAATTTGCTTCCTTCTGGGCTGCACGACTTTTGGTGCCACCCTGATGATTGATATATGCCACTGCCGTGGCATTGTCTGATTGAATTCTGACAGGGGACCCCTGGAGTTTGGATGTCCATGCTACTAGGGCATACCGGGCTGCTCGTATCTCTAAGAGATTGATGGGCAGGGCCTTTTCTGCTTCTGACCACCTGCCCTGGAGAGACCATTGCTCCAGCACTGCCCCCCAGCCGATGAGGCTGGCATCTGTAGTGACCACCTTCCAAGAAACCGGACTGAAGGGTTTCCCTCTTTCCAGATTCTGGGGCACCAACCACCAATGGAGGCTCTTGCGAACGGAAGGGGACAGGGACATTGGTAAGTCTAAAGCCTGAACTTTTTTGTTCCAGGCTGACAGTATGGCCCTTTGCAAATTCCTTGAATGGAATTGACCGTAGGGTACCGCTTCGAATGAAGCCACCATCTTTCCCAGCAGCCTCATGCAGAGACGTATGGATGGTTTTCTTTTTGTACCCACTAAGTGGGTCAAATTTCTTAAAGACGACACCTTCTCTGGAGGTAAGAAAATCTTTCTCTGATTTGAATCCAGCCTTAGCCCTAAGTATTCCAGACTTTTGACTGGTCTTAGAGCTGACTTGTCCCGGTTGATAATCCAACCGTGATATTCCAGATACTCGATTGTCTTGTGAATAGCTACTTCCAGCTTTTCCACTGAGTGGTCTATTAGTAGCAGGTCGTCTAGATATGCCATTATCGTTACACCCTGTGTTCTTAGATTGGCCAATAATGGGGCCAGAATTTTTGTGAACACTCGTGGTGCTGTGGCCAGACCGAAAGGTAAGGCTCTGAACTGAAAATGGCGCCCTTCTACTGCAAAGCGTAGAAATTTCTGATGGGCCGGAAAGATGGGAATATGCAGATAAGCATCCCTTATGTCGATCGAGGCTAGCCATTCCTGCCCTTGTAGGGCGGTGGCCACTGATCGGATCGACTCCATCCGAAAAGTCCTGATATTTAGGAACTTGTTTAGCCCTTTTAGATTTAATATGGGCCTCACGTCCCCATTTGGTTTGGGGACTGTGAAAAGGTTCGAGTAAAACCCGAATCCGCTTTCTTCCAGGGGAACCTTCATGATTACCCCTTGGAGCAATAGTTGTTCTAGTGCCAGAAGGAGGGATCCTCTCTTTTGGGGATCTCTTGGCACATTTGACCTCATAAATTGGGCAGGAGGAGTGCCTTTTAACTCCAGCTTGTATCCCAGACTTACTGCGGAGAGCACCCATCTGTCTCTGATGGTGTCCCGCCAGGTCTCTGTGAACAACTGAAGTCTTCCCCCCACCCGATTGAGCGGAGGCAATACTTCATGCCTTAGGGGGAGGTTTTGTACCTCTCTTGATCCAGGGCTTCTTGTTACCCTGTGATTGTCCCTGATTTCTGCCCCCTGAATTTGACCGCGGAGGCCGTCGGAACTGCTTCACAGCCGATGTGCCCGGGACTGGAGAGGTAGGCCTCTTAAAAGAAGGACTTCTACCCTTGTTCTTAACCGGTAAGAGTGAACTTTTACCGGCAGAAATTTTCTGGATATATTTGTCCAGATCTTCTCCAAATAAGCGTTCTCCATGAAATGGGAAGCTAACCAGCAGTTTTTTACAGGGAGCTTCAGCAGACCAGTTTTTGAGCCACAGAAGCCTACGCATATGTACTATAGACAGCGTAAAGCGGGAGGCCTGTTGGATTGTATCCTTTATGGCGTCCACCGCAAAACACAAGGCTCTAGGCAGGTCAGCTAGGGCATGAGCCTGCTGATCTGGTAAGTCCCTTAAGACTTGTTTCAACTGATCTTTCACTGCTTGGCAGACTCCAATCGCTGCTACCGCAGGTTGTGTCACCATGCTTGCTGTAGAGAAAGCAGATTTTAGTAAAGACTCCAATTTTTTATCTATTGGGTCTTTGAACATTGGAACATTATCTACTGGACATGTCAGTGATTTGTTAACAGAAGAGATGGCTGCGTCCACTATAGGGACCCTCCATTTTCTTATGAACTTATCCTCCATGGGATAGATCACCGGAAATCTCTTGGGGGGAGCAAATATTTTATCAGGATGCTCCCAATCCTGGTAAATAAGCCCTTCTAATAAAGGGTGGATTGGGAAGGAACAGACCGCCTGGGGAGCTTTTAGCGACCCCAGCGAGGAAACCGTAGTGGATGGTGGTTCCGCCAGAGGCATTTTAAATGCTGATCGGACCATGTTAGTCAGAGACTGAACCCATAATCTTTCAGCCTGAGAAGCTGAGAAAGGTTCTTCCACTGTTGATTCCTCTATAAGTGAATCAACCTCATCCTGATCCCCTTCAGGTAGGTCGATCTCTGTGTGGGGCTGTTCCTCCACTAACAGGCACTCTGAAGGAGGAGACGGAGATCGGACGCGCTTTTCCTGTGACAGGGAAGCAGCGATCAATGCTGTTAATCTCTCTTCCAATCCTCCCAGAGTTGAGGATAAAACCTCCTCTGTTATATATACAGGAGCAGGTGGACTGGGGACAGCCGCAGCACCAGGCATTCCTGCGGGGTTTCTACGGCTACTGACCTCTGCATTCTCAGGGGAGATTGGTGCAGTGCAAGCATGCCCAATATCCTCAGAGCCCGATGGAGACCCCTTTGGCTTCCTGGAAGATCTATTTCCGGAGCGTCTGGACGACATATCCTTTAAGCACAAAGCTGAGGTATTCCCGTCGTCATACACCAATTTTTGCTGGTAATAGTCTAACACAGGTGCTGCTATATACCAGCTGGTGTCCACTAAAGTGCCTTTCTATGGGGATGCCTGCATCAACCGCCTCTGTGTGCCACTGTTTGTTGCTAGCTCTGTTTGCATGCAGCTGACACTTGTACTGTGTCTTTTAACCATGCTGGGACGCCCGCACATGCGCAGAAGCGCCGCGGCGCGCATCGAGCGTCATCCACCCGCCCCGCCCCTTTTTTTTTCATAGGAGGCGCGTGCACGCGCCCGCGCGCGCGCCCGTGCGCCAATGGCGCCCTTTTCGAAAACCAACAGAGGACTAGGAGCCAGGGCCCTTTTTGCCGGAGGGCCTGTGCGGTGGATGAACGCAGCAACAGGGCAGAGGAAGTGGATTCCCTCAGAGAAACTTACCAGCTGCCTGGATCTTTTGAGTTGAGAAAACCAAAGATCCACATTTACAAGAAAAATGGACTACAGCGGCCTCTAGTGGTTTAACACAGGTACCGCGGTCCCTGTTTTTTTTTTTTTTTTTTCTTGACTACTATTAAAATTTTACATTTTCAGTAGTTATAGGCAAACACAGATATTTAGCGGGAATACCGTTAGGTAACAGACAGAAAGACAAATTAGGCTTGGGGGTCCCCCAATAGAACCAAGTTCCTGAGGGCCCCCACTTACCTGATCCCCGCCGCAGGACTTTGTTTGGTCCACAAAAGTCCAAACTTCACCTATCACGGCAGGCATTGTAATTAAACCTTCAGGGACCGGGTTCCCAAGGATTCCACTCCCCTGGACCTGTATAGCACCCTGCACAGACAGCGTCTTGGTCGTGGGTATGACCAGAGCTCTGGATCCCAGGGTCCAGCCCTCCTAAGAGAAGCATTACAGGCAAAACCTTGCTCTTCTGCTGCAAGGCCCGGGTACCGACCGTTTAGCTATGAAGCTTTTTTGGTGGGATCCGGAACAGCTTACTAAGGCCCAAAAGAACCTGTACGCAAGCCCAGTGAAAACACATGTTACTCTTTGGCCAACACCTTAGACACTGGCAAAAAACTGAGGTGCTCCCGGGTGGGAGGGGCTTATATAGGGGAGGGTACTTCCGGTTTGGAATTGGCCAGTGCCAACACCTGAAGGTAAACTATATAACCCATTAGTAATGACTAAGTCGCTCTGTGTCCCGTGATGTACGAAAAAGAAATTTCATTTGTACATGCAAAAAAAAAAAACACAATACTCGACCTAAGTATGAAAATTAAGAGTTGTTCTCAGACTTGTTAGAGCTAAGTTCAACAGTCCAAGCCTCAAACAATAAAAAAAGGAATTTGAGCCTGAAACTATTATATTTTATCTGATGTAATAAAACAATAAACATACTATGAAATAATAAAAGCCAAAACCGAGAGAATAAAGTATAGGATAAAAATAAAGAAGAGAAAGAAAAAGGAGAGAGAAAGAGAAAAAAAAAATTCTCAAAGATATGAAGTGAAAAGATTATAGAATGCCTACAAACCAAATATACATTCTAAAGATCAGTGATTGGTGTTGATGACCAAGTTATGTGACAAAGAGATTCCCATAAATCGCGCCCAAGGTTCCCATATGGCTTCAAAATTTGAGGTCTCGTCTAACAAGAAGCTAACCAGTTTTTCTTGTTCCATAATCCAGGAAGCTTTTCGTTTCATGGATAATATAGATACCGAAGGTTTCTTCCATGCCCTTGCAATAGTTAGTTTTGCTCCCGTTAAAATAAACAAAATTAGTTTACGAGTGGCTTTAGGAATATGAGGTAAATGTCCATTGAGTAAAGCAATTGTGGGAGATTGATGTATCGGGCAACCTGTAATATTGCGTAAAATGTGAAATACCTTATTCCAAAATCCACGAATTCTTGGGCACTCCCACCATATGTGGATCATAGTACCCAGTCCCTGACATCCCCTATAACAAAGAGGTGAAACAGAGGGGTACATAACAGTCAATCTCGTGGGAGCTAGATACCATCTTGTAAAAAGTTTTATATTGGCCTCTATGAGCGAAGTATTGCAGAGGCCTGAAGTCGAGCGAGAGTAGCTTGCATGCCAGTCTACAATATTTCTATCAATTAGGAGTTCCTTCTCCCAGGCCAACATGTATGGTAGTTTCACTAAATTGGATGCCAGTGACTTGTAGATCACAGAGATCCCCCCCCTCCCTTCGCTCCACTGTCTGTCCACACCAATTTTCATAATCTGTAAAGTCTCGGGATGAATATCCAGTTTTACACCTAGAATGAATTAAATTAGCGATTTGATGAAATCTCGGTTTTTCGGATAAAGGGAGATCTAATTTGTTCATAAAATATTCAATAGGTAAAGGGCCTATAGAGGAAAAAAATTGACCCCTTGTCGTACCACCATTTAAAGGTTTGAAGGTCCAAACCTTGATGAAAAAAGGGGTTTTTGAACACCGGGGTCAAAGGTTGAGCTTTAGAGACCAGCGAGGGAAGTTTCCGAAGTGAATCCCATAAAGATAAGGATTGTGAGAGTGATGGTGATAAGATGGGAGGTCTATTTCTGGGAGGGCACCACAACAGGTGTATTAGTGATGAGGATGGAACAGCTTGATTTTCAATTGATATCCAATCAGGAAGTTCTGTGTTAAAATATAAAGCAGATAGTTGTGCCAATCGTGCTGCTTGGTAGTACCATAAGAGATTCGGAAGACCTAACCCACCCTGTTTGGGAAGGTTGAATAAGCATCTGTTTGAGAGTCGTGGACCTTTATTGTTCCAAATGAATTTAGTGAGCTTACTTTGAAAAGATTTCAAATGATCTCTTTTGATTGGAATAGGAAGTGAACGAAATAAATATAAAAGCCTGGGCAAAAGGGTCATCTTGACTGAGTTAATCCTGCCAATCCAAGAAATACTGTGCGACTCCCAGTCTTTGAGATCGAGTTCGAGTTTCTTGTACATAGGAGGGTAGTTAGCTTGGTATAGATTTTCAAATTTAGATGTAACATTAATTCCTAAGTACTTAATGAATGAGCTGCTCCACTTGAATTGGTAAGTTATCTGTAAATCGGACACTATAGAATCTGGGAGAGACACGTTAAGAGCTTGAGATTTAGACATACTAATTCTGAGACCTGAAAGAGTCGAAAACTTATTAAGCAATGAGCAAACCTCCGGTAAAGAAGACCGTGGAGAAGTGACAAAAAGTAAAAGGTCATCTGCGAATAAGGCACATTTATGGGTATCTTGACCACATTGCACCCCCCTGATATTCGGATTACTACGAATGGCAATGGCTAAAGATTCGATCATAATAGCGAATATCAGGGGGGATAGGGGGCAACCCTGACGTGTACCTCTTCCAATCTGAATAGGGTCAGAAAAAATTCCTTGCATTCTGATTCTGGCCTTAGGATTAGAATAAAGGGCTTCTAAAATTCCTAACATATTCTGTCCAAATCCCCAGCGTTTAAGTACAGCGAATAGATATGTCCACGACACCGAATCGAATGCCTTCTGGAGGTCCAGTGACAGTAACATACCCTCCTGTTTATGACCTCCCTCCCAATTAGATTGTAGGATTGATACTAGGTCAACCGCTCTTCGCACCTGATCAGGACCTTGCCTACCGGGTATAAAACCGACCTGGTCTTTGTGAATATAAGATCCTATAAAAGAAGCAAGTCTGTTCGCTAATATCTTGGTTAATATTTTAAGATCATTATTGATTAAGGAGATTGGTCTGTAGTTTTCTATTTGACTAGTATCTTTATCCGGTTTTGGGATCACAGAAATATAAGCCATATTTAGTTGATTATCTATCGGGGAACCTTTAGACATAAAATTAAAAAGTCTAGTTAGGTAAGGAGTTAGGATCTCTGAAAATGTTTTGTAATATGGTGTGGAAAAACCATCAGGTCCAGGAGCTGTTCCCCCCCTTCAAAGCTTTTATGACATCTGAAACCTCTTCATTTGAAATAGGAGCATCCAATTCCTCTTTATGAGTTTCTGTTAATTTCGGAATATGTAATTTATCCAAGAATTCCTCTAACTCGGTAGAGACAGAGAGATTTTCAGCCATATATAACTTGCCTTAATAATATGTTGAGAATTCATGGTAAAAGAGCCATCTGCCTGTTTAATCTTTGGGAGAGCTTGTGAACGGAATCTGGGTGAAAGTTTACGTGCCAACATAGGACCCAACTTGTCTCTCATCTGGTAAAATTTTGCCCCAGACCATTTAATGGATTTTTCAGCCTTCGCTGTTAGAGCCAAGTTAAGAGCTACTCGTGCTGCATCCAGTGTGGATATAGATACACTAGAAGGACTTCTCTTATGTTTTTTGCACAACTCAGCGAACTCTTTCTCCAATCTCTCAATCTCGACCACCCTCTCTCTCTTCTTTCTGGCCGCTATTTGGATCAACTTGCCTCTAATAGTAACCTTATGAGCTGCCCATAAAGTTTCTGGAGAGACCTCCCCTCCATCATTAAAGTAAAAATAATCCTTCAAAGCTCCCTGAATTTCCGCCACTACTGCGGGATCCTTCAATAAAGACTGATTGAGAGTCCAATGTGAGGTCTGTGTACTAGGGATATCCCTTCTAATAGCCAATAGAATCATCGAATGGTCTGACCAAGCAGCTTCCACTATAGAAGAAGAAAGAGCTAGTGGAATATGGTGAGTAGAGATCCAAATGTGGTCAATACGGGAATAGGACTGGTGCGGATTAGAGTAGTGTGTAAAATCTCGTTTTTTTGGATGGAGTTCCCTCCATATATCCGTCAATCTAGATTGAAAGATTAATCGAGCAATTTGAACACTTGTTTTATTGGGCCTAACAACTTGTGATCTTAAGGGTTTGGATTTGTCCAGACTAGAATCAAAAGCTGTGTTAGAGTCCCCCCCCATAACTATGATCCCCTCCATAGACGGTCCAAGTGACTGGAACAATTGTTTAAAAAACTGTTTTTGTCCTCTGTTAGGGGCGTAGTAAGATATAAAGGTATATAGCTTATTATCGATAGTTCCCTTGACCAATAGGAACCTTCCCTCCTGGTCTCTGAGTTCCAACTCAAGATTGAATTTGCAATTCTTAGAAAACAATATTGCCACTCCCTTGGTCTTATCTTCAGCCTTAGACAAGTAAAAAACTGGAAAATGGGCATGAAGAAACAATGGGGTGTACCGCTGAGGGAAATGGGTCTCTTGTAAGAGTACTACATCAATATGACGGGATCTATAGGCTTGGAGGGCTTTCCTTCTTTTGACTGGGGAATTTAATCCCTGGGTGTTGTGAGACACAACACGAAGGGGTAAAGAGTTAGTCTTAGTGCCGGCCATGGAGCAAAAGGGGGAGAACTCCAAATAACCCACAGCCACCTACCTTCCTCCAGGAAGAACCAAGGGCATATAATGAAAGGTCTTTCACTATGTTAGGGGAGGATATACATAGCATCACTTCACAGGTAAATCTCAATGACATGTAGGCTGAAAAAGAAAAAAAAGTTAGAATGAAAGAAGAAGAGTAAAAAAAATATTCAAATAAAAATATCAGTTGTAAAACGCAGTGTAACGAAAGGCCTATAAGCGGCCCAGAATGGGAGGAGGGGTATGGCTCCCTCCCCTCATTCAGAAAAAAATAAGTAGTATAGCCCAGATGTAGGGCTATATACCTACCCCTCAGCATGGTTTACAACCAAACTGAGCGGTAGGTGGAGGCACAATGCAGCAGCACCTGCCAGTGACAGCACTCAAACTAATTATGTAATATTAAATGATCGGAACCAAACATCCCTGGATTTCCAATATAGTAGCAATTAAGAATAGTTTAACTATTAGATTTTTTCTAAACAAGAGAGAAAAAAAAAAAAAAAAACCCATTATCTATTGAAAATTTAGCAACAGAACTATGTGTGTGAAAAAAAAAAAAAACCCATTATCTATTGAAAATTTAGCAACAGAACTATGTGTGGAAAGAAAAAAAAATTAAGAAAATAAAATAAAAAAATTAACCCCCATTGTCTATTGACAGTTTAGCAACAGAACTATGTGTCAAAAAGAGTTGCACAGGAAATCCAAGAGTCAATGTAATGAATTGTGTTTCCTCCCAAGGAACCTACAGGGGGGAAGAAAAAGATGAAATACAGTAAAGTCATGTAAATCCTCTTCATGGGGGGATGTTATCCTTTACTCTCTTAATTTTGGACATCTCCCAAAGTGGCGCCGTCGGGCTCGGAGGCGTTTGGCGTTTAGATGACCCCTGCATAGAGGGAGAGGTATCCATATTTGAATCCAGCGTAATGAGTCTCAAGTCAAGTAACAGGCGTTCTCCTTCTGGGAAATTGTGAAAAACATGTTGCTTCCCATTGTACGTAAATTTCAGGGCAAAAGGGAATGCCCACCGGTATTTAATATCCTTTTTGGTCAGGGCTGCAAGGAGGGGTTTCAAAGATCTCCTCTTTTGGATGGTGTATGGGGATATGTCAGAAAAGATTTGAATAGAAGCACCTTGGAACTGTATCTGATCTTGTTGGCGGGATATTTTCATCAATTCTTCCTTGACAGAAGAAAAGTGGGGTTTTACTATAATGTCCCGTGGAGAGCCATCTTTCCTGAGGGGTCCCAAGGATCTATCCAATTCCAGTTTATTAGCTGGAATCGTAGGGAGTAAATTTTTAATAAAATCTTTCACAGTTGTATGAACATCAGTGATTGATTCAGGCAGTCCTCTAATGCGAAAGTTTTCCCTTCTTGAACGATTCTCGAGGTCGTCTATTCTGGCTTGAGCGGTATCAAGCTGATCCTGCAAGAACTGCAAGTGCTCAGAATTTTGGTTTGTCTTAGTTATAGTAAAATCCAACTTATGTTCAATATGCTCTATTCTGCTTCCCAGGTTCTGAAAGTCTGCTTTAATTTCTCCTGTGATCCTGTCAGCATTTAAAGCTAACCTTTTGTCCAGCATATCAGAAATCCTGTCAAAAAGTTCAGTCATATTAAAAGACATATCAGGAGCCTGTTCAGGATGTGTATTGAGAGAGCCTATGTGAGGTAAATTCACTTCATGAGGTGGATGACCCTCAGATCCCACATAGTTCTCCTTTAGGTTTAATTTAAGCTCAGAAGGTTGTAAGGTAGCAGAGGAGTCTAAGCTCAATGACTGTGAGCTAAATGGGAGAGTTGCAGGCTGAATAACTTGCCTGCTAGTTGAGGAGACATCATTAGCAGTCTGTATCTTATTCTGAGGTGCGGCAGCCATTTTGGATTTCTCCCGTTTTTCAGAGAGCTTGTAGTTCTGTTTCTGCGCTTTTTTATATGCCTTACCTGGCATAGGTAGGTGCCTGGCACTATTCGCTGTCTTTCCCTGTAGTTTTTAACCGCAATGTGGCTTCTTTTTCCGCCGCTATTAGCGCTGTTTATCTGGTGCTGAGCGGAGCTCCGGTCCTAAGCCTCCATCACAGGAGTCCCCGCCCACTCCTCTGTAGCTTGCAAGATTTATATATTTTTACAACAGTAGGTGAGATTGTATCCCCTCTCGATAAAGGGGACCGGACAATCATTTCTCCAGGTAGATGGGAGAATACCCGGTCTTCAACTTCTTAGAAAACAAACAAACCTTGGGGGTCAAATGTGGATCGCTTGTTGAGGTACCTTTTTGAGGTAGCTCCGGTGTTTACAGGAACTTTTAGTAGGATACAGCAGGCAAGGATGTGGGGGATCCATGCATCTGGTAACTTTGTGGGAAGACGCCTTCAGTGCAAGGTGAGCAGCCAGTTGTCAGCGTCCGCTGGGTTGTCGAAGAACCGGATTGCTTAGTTTTGCTGGATCCGCAGGCGTCTTGGGTAAAGCATGCTGTATTTTATGTTCTTATCTCGGAGCCGTCTACTAGCATCATTGAAGGTTTTCCTCTTCCACTGCAGGTCAGCCGAAAAGTCAGGAAAAAGAACAACGGAGGTGTTGCCATAGTTGAGTGTGCGATGTTTGCGGGCTTCAGAGAGAATCTTGTCCCTGTCCCGGTAGTTGAGGAAGCGGAACAGAAAAGGCCTGGGAAGGTTTCCCGAGATGGCACGACCCGTAGGCACCCGATGGGCCCTTTCAACCTTGTAGGTAGGAGGGACATCCGTAAGGCCTAGAAGATTTTTAAAAAACTCTCCTGCAAATTTAGCCTTGCTTTCGCCTTCCTCTTTCTCAGGCAGCCCCAGGACCCTAATATTGTTGCGCCAGAGTCGGTTTTCCACGTCATCTGATTTTGCGACAAGTGACTGTACTGTGCACTGCAACTCTGAAATGGAAGTGGCATGGATGGCTGTAAGATCTTCAGTGGCCGATACTCTGGACTCGGTTTCGGTCATTCTCCCCTTTATTTTGTCGAGGTCATTACTTATAAGATTATACTCCTCAGCAAGATGGCCGATGCGCACTAGCAGCGAGTTCCTGCTCTGCTCGATCGCAGCAAGGATCATGGCTGTACTGTCTTGAGATAGCGGAACTGACTCCTCCGTCACAGGAACCTCCCCGGGACCCATCTCCATTTCATCCAACAAGGCCCGGAGTCGTCTGACCAGTATGGGATCTGACTGCGGTGAAGGGGGCTGCGGCAGCCGGTGCGATGAGTTGGTCCCAGCGGCCTTGAAACTCTTTTTTTCCCCTTTGAGGGGGGGAATTCTGGTAAGTCTCCAAAGGGGACCCCTATAGAGGAAAGGCGCTGGTGCCCAGAGCAGCGACCAGGGGGCAGCTGGGAGAAAACCCGCGTCGGTAGCAAGTAGTGAGTCCTGGAAGATCGCAGTCCAGGCAGGCAGTCAGTGGTCACCAACAGTCCCCCACTTGTCAACAAACACCCAGGCAGAGACAGTGCAGTAAGAATGATAGGCTGGGAGTACCAGGTAGAGAAGGCCCAAGGCAGGGGTGCAGAGGCAGAAGGATGGCAGAGACACCAGGCCCCAGGACACCACAGCCGGCCCACACGAGCAGTCTTTGCTTGACAGCACTCTAGACCACGGCAGGGAGGTGGAGGGATGATGAGGCAGATCGGGATAGCAGGACCCACACTCCCGATTCCACGGCAGGCCAGCCGCGGCGCACTTCCACAGGGCAGTGGCTCAGGAAACATCGGGGATCCGCAGGCTCCACTAGCCTGCGACCTCCACGAGCAGTTTCAGTGGCCCTGCAGACTACCGGATCATGCCAGGCAGGTGGAGGGGCAGGCAGGAGGATATATGAGGGTCCCTTACCTCCCAACTAGGCCAGGATCAGTCCTTTCAGCAGGGTACAAGCCGGCAAGATGGCGGCGGCCACGGGTGTATGTTGTCTATGGTGCTCCAGACGGCCACGGGCACAACCCCCCCGCTCAATACTGGCCCAGGATTCAGCAGAGGCTAGAGAGGAACCGGTAGGCAGGTTAGTGGGTCTTTTTGGTGGGTTAGATGCATGGATGGCTAAGGATTGAATATAGGATTCCCGGAGCTCCTCTCTAACACGTCCGCCGCCTCTCACAGCCGGACACGCCCCTCCCTTAATCCCCTTTTTAATGCATGCCAATATTCTGTTTGCTTTGTTAGCAGCAGCTTGGCATTGCATGCCATTGCTGAGCCTATCATCTACTAGGACCCCCAGGTCCTTTTCTATCCTAGATTCCCCCAGAGGTTCTCACCTCAGTGTATAGATTGCATTCATATTTTTGCCACCCAAATGCATTATTTTACATTTTTCTGCATGAAACCTCATTTGCCATGTAGTTGCCCACCCCATTAATTTGTTCAGATCTTTTTGCAAGGTTTCTACATCCTGCGGAGAAGTTATTGCCCTGCATAACTTAATATCGTCCGCAAATACAGAGATTGAACTGTTTACCCCATCCTCCAGGTCGTTTATGAATAGGAGTGGTCCCAGCACAGAACCCTGGGGGACCCCACTACCCACCCCTGACCATTCTGAGTACTCCCCAATTATCACCACCCTCTGAACTCGCCCTTGTAGCCAGTTTTTCAATTCATGTACTCACCCTATGGTCCATGCCAACGGACCTTATTTTGTACAGTAAACGTTTATGGGGAACTGTGTCAAATGCTTTTGCAAAATCCAGATACACAACATCTATGGGCCTTCCTTTATCTAGATGGGCAACAATGTGGCAAATGAGGTTTAATGTTGATAAATGTAAGGTTATGTACTTTTGCATGCATCATACATTCTAGGAGGAGAACAGCTGGTTGAGAAAAATCTTGGCGTTCTGGTAGATCACAGTATTAAAAAATAAATGCAATGCCAAGCTGCAGTTACTAAAGCTTGCAAAATAATTTCTTGTATTAAGAAGTATAGACTCCAGAGAGAAAAACATAATTTTGCCATTGTACAAATCATTAGAAGGACCTCATCTGGAATATGCAGTTCAGTTTTGGGCACCGGTTCACAAAAAGGATATCTCAGAACTGGAGGGTGTGTAGAGAAGGGCAACCAAATTGAGGCATGGAGGAGCTTAGCTATGGGGAAAGATTAGCTAAACTGAATTGATTCTCTCTTGAGGCAATTTAGGGGGGGGGGGTGTATGATCAACATGTATAAAAAAATAAGTTATCCATATAGTGATCTTGGTGTAGAGTTATTCACTTTCAGGTCATTTCAGAGAACAAGGAGGCACTCTAGGTCTAGAGGAAAATAGATTTAACCTTCACATATGGAAAGGCTTCTTCACAGTAAGAGCTGTGGAAATGTGGAATAGATTCCCCAAGAACTAGTTCTGGCCAGCTCAGCTTTAAAAAAGAGCTGGATGCATTTCTAAATGCACAAAATATAACTAAATATTCCACACTAAGGGGTAGTTAATCCGGAGGATACCCGATTGCCTGTTGGGGGGTCAAATTTTAATTTTTTTTCCCCCAACTGGAGCAAATTGGATCATGCTTTGTTTTTGTTTTTTTCCTTCCTCTGGGTCATTTGTGGGTATAGGATAGTGTATATGGAGGTTTTCTATTAGATTTTTCTTTAAAATTGAATGGACTAGTGTCTTTTTTCAATGTGACTGTTACTGTGACGCATTTCGTCCTCATGACTTTGTCCAGGGGATCCCTGTATGTGACATTAGTGGTTTCACCGGACGTGACGTACCAGGAGCTGGTGAGAGATGTGACTGAGCAGAAGCTTCCTGGTGTATGCTTGACTTTACAAATTAACCTGATGGGATGGAGTAATGTGCTTTGATTTTTTTTATACTTTGTGAGCAGTTTCTTGGCTTTTAATAAAAGTGAGTGTTTTATGGTTTTACACTATTGGGGAGCCATTTGTCTTTCATTTTTACATCTGGTAGAGCCATATTTGTTGTACTGGTTTGACCAGGTGATGCACAGTGACCTGCCATTATACATAAGCCTGTTGGGGAGAGGCGTGAGCATTGAAGCACTGGGTGAAATACATGGAAACATCTTTTTTTATTTCACCAAGGTTTTGAAAAACTTGTTTATATTGGATTTTTTCACTTGCACACTGGGTGTTTTGAAGAATTGGTGTATCTCTTTTTGTTGTTGGATTTTTATTATGTACGGTATATAATTAATTTATTTGATATGTAATGATATATGAAAAAAAAATTAAATCTGAAATCATAGCCACTGGTGTTGCCCTTTCCTTATAAGTTTACACCAAACCAAAGATGAATTTTGTATGTTTTTATACAAGGGGAAACAAATTAATATTTTGAGGAATTTAATGTTGCATTTAATACCAACTTGTTGATGACGCTATTGCTAACTTTTTCTGTCAAATTTAATGTGTGTTCATTTTGTTAACAGCTCCTGAGGACTGGACAGTGGAGTGTGAGATCAGGTCTGAGGTAAGTAACTAATTTCTTCAAGAATGTAAGTTTTAGAAATGGTGATGGACTGCATCCTATGTTTTTTTTTAATCAAAAACGAGTTCATTGAAAAACTAGGCAGACATGCATATAATAGAAAGACATATGCAACAAGAGATTCAAGGTAGTATCATCAACATACTGCCAATATACACATATGCAAATACAAAAAGTACCATAAACTGGCATAGCAGCAAAGAAATGGGTATAGTACATTGATACGTAACACCTACATTGAAATGACATGCGGTTGGAACATATACCCTGATAGATGGGCAATAATCGACCTACAGAATTGCCTTTTGAAAATAGTGGAAACCTCAAGAACTAATGTAAACCAGAAAGTAAAAAGTAATAATAAAACGGCTAATCCCTTAAGGGGAATAAGATAGCCAGTGGTAATAATGTGTAATGTGGAAATATCCGCGTTACCCCCCAAAAAAAACACCTAAAATCACATCCAAGTGAAAAAATAGTGAAAATGGGCAGGATCAAAATCCTAAAAAAATTGGAAAAACCCCCTATGGTGACGAAAGTGATGGTGCTGCAATTATTAATAGTTAGAATATAAACTACAATGAAATGTTAAATGTGAATATAATGCGCATCCTTAACTGAAACAATGAAGTGTATAAGACAATATGTCACAAATGACATATGATATGAAAAAAAGTGAATAAACACCTTTAGGGTACAGTGTACCACAATATGCACATGCACATAAATAATACAAGACACAAAGGTCCGAAAATTAAGTATACAATAAAAGAGTCCATAGGAGCAGTAAAGAAAAAAGCAACACAAAAAAATGAATGAAAAATTGAAGAGAGACCAAAAATTCTTGAAGCTTTTCAGTCCAGCAGGTGAAAAAAACAATCTTTATGAGATAATAGATGTCTCCTTACCAAGAAAGATGGACCCCCGTGACAGAGGTCATACGAGCTCAACACATAGGCTTCACTCAAACTGCTGCGGCAACGATCACATCATCCAAGTTCCCCCTTCCTTAGGAATGCGGCCGATGAAGTCTTTCCAAGGTATAACAACCATAGGTCACCGCTCACACATAGGTTAGGGAAATAGAAATAAAAAACTTCATGGTGCAGCAAGTTTCGTATTAAAGAAACTATTTATTGATAGCTGACATCCAAAAAATAAAAGACAAGGTGCCGTTTGTATGCTAAAGCAATGTAACAAACTCCATGAATAAAAACAAAGGGATTTTTATAACAGCTTACCTGTAAAATCCTTTTCTTGGAGTACATCACGGGACACAGAGCGACTTAGTCATTACTAATGGGTTATATAGTTTACCTTCAGGTGCTGGCACTGGCAACTTCCAAACCGGAAGTACCCTCCCCTATATAAGCCCCTCCCATCCGGGAGCACCTCAGTTTTGTAGCAAAGCAATAAGTGTCCCAAAAAGAGGGGTGGGAGCTCTGTGTCCCGTGATGTACTCCAAGAAAAGGATTTTACAGGTAAGCTGTTATAAAAATCCCTTTTTCTTTTTCGTACATCACGGGACACAGAGCGACTTAGTCATTACTAATGGGACGTCCCAAAGCAATGCCAAATGAGGGGAGGGATACACTATACATAAGCTGGGCGCCATCAGGCATGAGGATCTTTTGCGGCCTGCAACACACTGCGCCCAAAGGCGACATCCTCCTGACTTCTAACGTCTACCTGGTAGAATCTAGTAAACGTGTGTACTGAAGACCATGTTGCGGCCTTACAGACTTGAGCCAGGGAGGCCTGGTGATGCACTGCCCATGAAGTTCCAACTGCTCTTGTGGAGTGCGCCCTAACTTTGAATGGAGGCGGTCTCTTTCTCAAGCCATAGGCTTGTATTATGACCTGTCGAATCCACTTGGCTAAAGTAGATTTTGATGCTGCCTGACCCTTTCTGGGGCCTTCCGGCAGAATAAACAAAGTATCCGTTCTGCGAATCTGAGCAGTGGCTTTTAGATAAGCTTTAACTGCTCTTACTACATCCAAAGAATGCAATAACTTTTCCTCTACCGAGCTAAGTTTGGGGAAAAAAGAAGGAAGAACCACATCTTGGTTCAAATGAAACCTCGATACCACCTTAGGAAGAAAGGCTGGATGAGGACGTAATACTACTCTGTCCTTATGGACAACCAGATATGGCTCCTTACAGGACAAGGCGGCTAATTCCGATACTCTTTTAGCCGAACAAATGGCTACTAAGAAAATCAATTTCCTGGTGAGAAGAACCAAGGAAATGTGTTGCAATGGTTCAAACGGTTGATTCTGTAGAACCGACAGAACCAGGTTTAAGTCCCATGAACATATGGGAATACTAACCGGAGGGCTAATACGCATCACTCCTTGTATGAAAGCTTTGACTAGTGAATGCGAAGCCAAGGGCCTTTGAAAAAATATTGACAAGGCCGAAATCTGACCCTTGATAGTACTCAAGGCCAGCTTCCTATCTACAGCCCACTGTAGGAAGTCCAAAATCCTACCTATTACGTACTTACGTGGATGCCATTTCTTGGCCTCACACCATGTAATGTACGCCTTCCAGATCCTATAATAGATCTGCCTGGATACCGGCTTCCTGGCATTGATCATGGTAGATACCACAGGATTAGAGAGCCCTCTCTTTTTCAGAATGTGGGCTTCAATAGCCAGGCCGTCAAACCTAGGGCTGGTAAGGAAGGGTGGTATATCGGTCCTTGCGACAGCAGGTCCGGACGATGTGGGAGGGTCCAAGGACTCCTCACTGACATTTTTACAATCTCCGCGTACCATGCCCTTCGGGGCCACGCTGGAGCCACCAGAATCACTGGTTTCTTTTCTACCCCGATTCTGCGGATTAATCGCGGTAACAATTGTGGCGGTGGGAATGCATATATCAGCTTGAACTGATCCCAAGGGAACACTAGGGCATCCGAGCCGCAAGCTAGGGGATCCCTTGTCCGAGAGACAAACCTGTCCACCTTTGCGTTGAATCTGGATGCTAGCAGATCTACATCCGGTGTTCCCCACCGCTGGCATATTGCCTGGAAAACCTCGGGGTGAAGAGACCATTCCCCCGGGCATAATTGCTGGCGACTTAAAAAGTCCGCTTTCCAATTTTCCACTCCTGGGATGAAAACCGCGGATATGGCTGGGACATATCTTTCTGCCCATTCCAGGATGCAATTCGCTTCCCTCTGGGCTGCACGACTCCTGGTGCCACCCTGGTGATTGATATATGCCACTGCTGTGGCATTGTCTGATTGAATTCTGACAGGGGACCCTTGGAGTTTGGATGTCCATGCTACTAGGGCATACCGGGCTGCTCGTATCTCTAAGAGATTGATGGGCAGGGCCTTCTCTGCTTCTGACCACTTGCCCTGGAGAGACCATTGCTCCAGCACTGCCCCCCAGCCTATGAGGCTGGCATCAGTAGTGACCACCTTCCAAGAAACCGGACTGAAGGGTTTCCCTTTTTCCAGGTTCTGGGGCACCAACCACCAATGGAGGCTCTTGCGAACGGAAGGGGACAGGGACATTGGTAAGTCTAAAGCCTGAACTTTTTTGTTCCATGCTGACAGTATGGCCCTCTGCAAGTTCCTTGAATGGAATTGACCGTAGGGTACTGCTTCGAATGAAGCCACCATTTTTCCCAGCAGCCTCATGCACAGGCGTATGGATGGTTTTCTTTTTGTACCCACTAAGTGGGTCAAATCTTTTAAAGACGACACCTTTTCTGGAGGTAAGAAAATCTTTCTCTGATTTGAATCCAGCCTTAGCCCTAAGTATTCCAGACTTCTGACTGGTCTTAGAGCTGTCTTGTCCCGGTTGATAATCCAACCGTGATACTCCAGATACTTGATTGTCTTGTGAATAGCTACTTCCAGCTTTTCCACTGAGTGTCAGGTCGTCTAGATATGCCATTATCGTTACACCTTGTGTTCTTAGATTGGCCAATAGTGGGGCCAGAATTTTTGTGAACACTCGTGGTGCTGTGGCCAGACCGAAAGGTAAGGCTCTGAACTGAAAATGGCGCCCTTCTACTGCAAAGCGTAGAAATTTCTGGTGGGCCGGAAAGATGGGAATATGCAGATAAGCATCCCTTATGTCGATCGAGGCTAACCATTCCTGCCCTTGTAGGGCGGTGGCCACCGATCGGATCGACTCCATCCGAAAAGTCCTGATATTTAGGAACTTGTTTAGCCCTTTTAGATTTAATATGGGCCTCACGTCCCCATTTGGTTTGGGGACTGTGAAAAGGTTCGAGTAAAACCCGAACCCACTTTCTTCCAGGGGAACCTTCATGATTACACCTTGGAGCAATAGTTGTTCTAGTGCCAAAAGGAGGGATCCTCTCTTCTGGGGATCGCTTGGCATGTTTGACCTCATAAATTGGGCAGGAGGAGTGTCTTTTAACTCCAGCTTGTATCCCAGACTTACTGCGGAGAGCACCCATCTGTCTCTGATGGTGTCCCGCCAGGTCTCTGTGAACAACTGAAGTCTTCCCCCCACCCGATTTGAGTGGGGGCAACGCTTCATGACTTGGGGGGAGGTTTTGTACCTCTCTTGACCCAGGGTTTCTTGTTACCCTGTGATTGTCCCTGATTTCTGCCCCCTGAATTTGACCGCGGAGGCCGTCGGAACTGTTTCACAGCCGATGTGCCAGGGACTGGAGAAGTAGGCCTCTTAAAAGAAGGACTTCTACTCTTGTTCTTAACCGGTAAGAGTGAACTTTTACCGGCAGAAATTTTCTGGATATATTTATCCAGATCTTCTCCAAATAAGCGTTCTCCATGAAATGGGAAGCTAACCAGCAATTTCTTACAGGGAGCTTCAGCAGACCAGTTTTTGAGCCATAGAAGCCTACGCATATGTACTACAGACAGCGTAAAGCGGGAGGCCTGTTGGATTGTATCCTTTATGGCGTCCACCGCAAAACACAAGGCTCTAGGTAGGTCAGCTAGGGCAAGAGCCTGCTGATCTGGTAAGTCCCTTAAGACTTGTTTCAACTGATCTTTCACCGCTTGGCAGACTCCAATCGCTGCTACCGCAGGTTGTGTCACCATGCTTGCTGTAGAGAAAGCAGATTTTAGTAAAGACTCCAATTTTTTATCTATTGGGTCTTTGAACATTGGAACATTATCTACTGGACATGTCAGTGATTTGTTCACAGAAGAGATGGCTGCGTCCACTGTAGGGACCCTCCATTTTTTTATGAACTTATCCTCCATGGGATAGATCACCGGAAATCTCTTGGGGGGAGTAAATATTTTATCAGGATGCTCCCAATCCTGGTAAATAAGCCCTTCCAATAAAGGGTGGATTGGGAAGGAACAGACAGCCTGGGGAGCTTTCAGCGACCCCAGCGAGGAAACCGTAGTGGTTGATGGTTCCGCCAGAGGCATTTTAAATGCTGATCGGACCACGTTAGTCAGAGACTGAACCCATAATCTTTCAGCCTGAGATGCTGAGAAAGGTTCTTCCACTGTTGATTCCTCCATAACTGAATCAACCTCATCCTGATCCCCTTCAGGTAGGTCGATCTCTGTGTGGGGCTGTTCCTCCACTAACAGGCACTCTGAAGGAGGAGACGGAGATCGGACGCGCTTTTCCTGTGACAGGGAAGCAGCGATCAATGCTGTTAATCTCTCTTCCAATCCTCCCAGAGTTGAGGATAAAACCTCCTCTGTTATATATACAGGAGCAGATAGACTGGGGACAGCCGCAGCACCAGGCACTCCTACGGGGTTCCTACGGCTACTGACCTCTGAATTCTCAGGGGAGATTGGTGCAGTACAAGCATGCCCAATATCCTCAGAGCCCGATGGAGACCCCTTTGGCTTCCTGGAAGACCTATTTCCGGAGCGTCTGGACGACATATCCTTTAAGCACAAAGCTGAGGTATTCCCGTCGTCATACACCAATTTTTGCTGGTAATAGTCTAACACAGTTGCTGCTATATACCAGCTGGTGTCCACTAAAGTGCCTTTCTATGGGGATGCCTGCATCAACTGCCTCTGTGTGCCACTGTTTGTTGCTAGCTCTGTTTGCATCCAGCTGACACTTCTACTGTGTCTTTTATACATGCTGGGACGCCTGCACATGCGCAGAAGCGCCGCGGCGCGCATCGAGCGTCATCCACCCGCCCCGCCCCTTTTTTTTTCATAGGAGGCGCGTGCGCGCGCCCGTGCACCATTGGCTCCCTTTTCGAAACCCAAGCAGGGACTAGGAGCCAGGGCCCTTTTTGCCGGAGGGCCTGTGCGGTGGATGAGCGCAGCAACAGGGCAGAGGAAGTGGATTCCCACAGAGAACTTACCAACTGCCTGGATCTTTTGACTTGAGAAAACCAAAGATCCACATGACAAGAAAAATGGACCACAGCGGCCTCTAGTGGTTTAACACAGGTACCGCGGTCCTTTTTTTTTTTTTTTCTTGACTACTATTAAAATTTTACATTTTTCAGTAGTTACAGGCATACACAGATATTAGCGGGAATACCGTTAGGTAACAGACAGAAAGACAAATTAGGCTTGGGGGTCCCCCAATAGAACCAAGTTCCTGGGGGCCCCCACTTACCTGTTCCCCGCCGCAGGACTCTGTTTGGTCCACAGAAGCCCAAACTTCACCTATCACGGCAGGCATTGTAATTAAACCTTCAGGGACCGGGTTCCCAAGGATTCCACTCCCCTGGACCTGTATAGCACCCTGCACAGAAAACACCTTGGTCGTGGGTATGACCAGAGCTCTGGATCCCAGGGTCCAGCCCTCCTAAGAGAGGCATTACAGGCAAAACCTTGCTCTTCTGCTGCAAGGCCCGGGTACCGACCGTTTAGCTATGAAGCTTTTTTGGTGGGATCCGGAACAGCTTACTAAGGCCCGTAAAAGAACCTGTACGCAAGCCCAGTGAAAACACATGTTACTCTTTGGCCAACACCTTAGACACTGGCAAAAAACTGAGGTGCTCCCGGATGGGAGGGGCTTATATAGGGGAGGGTACTTCCGGTTTGGAAGTTGCCAGTGCCAGCACCTGAAGGTAAACTATATAACCCATTAGTAATGACTAAGTCGCTCTGTGTCCCGTGATGTACGAAAAAGAAAAACAATCAGCTGCGGCTCATGCCAGCTAGCTGAAGTGTGGTGACGTCAGAATCCTGTAGCTCCACCCGACGCTGCGTTTCTCCTTACAAGGCGTCTACTGGGAAAGGAGGCTACGGAGGAGACGTCACTCACCACATTATATAGCCCGTGCAGGAGAGTGACACTGGAAGCCAGACAGGATGGATGTCAGCTATCAATAAATAATTTATTTAATACGAAACTTGCTGCACCATGAAGTTTTTTATTTCTATTTCCCTAACCTATGTGTGAGCGGTGACCTATGGTTGTTATACCTTGAAAAGACTTCATCGGCCGCATTCCTAAGGAAGGGGGAACTTGGATGATGTGATCGTTGCCGCAGCAGTTTGAGTGAAGCCTATGTGTTGAGCTCGTATGACCTCTGTCACGGGGTTCCATCTTTTCTTGGTAAGGAGACATCCATTATCTGATAAAGATTGTTTTTTCACCTGCTGGACTGAAAAGCTTCAAGAATTTTTGGTCTCTCTTCAATTTTTCATTCATTTTTTTGTGTTGCTTTTTTCTTTACTGCTCCTAAGGACTCTTTTATTGTATACTTAATTTTCGGACCTTTGTGTCTTGTATTATTTATGTGCTTGTGCATATTGTGGTACATTGTACCCTAAAGGTGTTTATTCACTTTTTTTCATATCATATGTCATTTGTGACATATTGTCTTATACACTTCATTGTTTCAGTTAAGGATGCACATTATATTCACATTTAACGAATAAGATAGCCAGTCTACAAAAAAAAAAAGTGCGGACCATCCACTAAAACATCACCCCTAAGTCATTTTGGACACCTATAACATCACATCCCAGAGCCCATCCGGACCCTTCCATCCAACATATCACATCTGTAGAAGCCTGTGCTTCACCAATTTTGTTGGACCCAGTCCCGGGGTATCTAACCATGATTGCCACATTGAGTAAAATTTCTTCAGGACACCACGGTGTTGGTAAGTAAGCTTTTCACGTATCAGCAGGCCGTTCACCTGTTCTACCCACTGTCTGCCCGTTGGTACCCTCGGAGTTATTCAAAGCCTCGCAATTGCCTTGCGGGCCACATATAGTAAGCGCAATACTGCTGCATGTTCGTTCGGTGATAACGTGGGTATATCAAGGCACCAAGTAGGCACACAATCGGATCCTGCAGGATCGGGAACTGGTACACTTGCGAAATAGTGGTAAGAACATAATGCCAGTACCTGAAGAGCTTTGGGCACTTCCACATCATATGTAAGACGTCACCAGTGTGGCTATTGCATTTTGGACACAATGGAGTATCTCTAATCCCCCATTTGTGTAGACGAGCTGGAGTCCTGTATACCCGATGCAGTAAGTAAAGGTGAGATAGCCTCTGTGATGCAGAAACGGACACTAAGGGTGCGGATGTTAGACATAGTTCCCAGGTGTCTCCATCAATGGGACCCAAGTCTCGTTCCCAACCCCTCCTACAGGGAAGCTTACTAGCGTCATGTGTGGCGTTTAGCAATCTCACATACACTCTTGATATCATGCCCTTTCTCTCGTCTATCAATAGTACATCATTCATCAGGGGCTGCCTTGTCGCCGCCAGTATTGAAAGGCTGCTCTTACACTGAAGCGCATGACGCAGTTGGAGATATTTAAAAAATTGATGCCTGTGAAGGGAAAATTCTTCCCTGATATCTGTGAAGGATTTTAGAACAGTACCATTGTATAACTGCGTGATGTAATGAATGCCTGCCTCCTCCCAAGAACGAAAGTCCTCTAATTTGAGGAGCTCTCTAAAGTACATACCCCCCTAATGTGTAGGAGAGACCAAATATATTTCCATAAGGTGTTTAGCAAGGTAACAGTGGGGAGATTATTCTGCAAATGTGTAAGCCCCGATTTCTAAATGTGCTACTGCTGGGAGACTAGAAACACTAGAAACCAGTAAGGATCGAATAGGGTCGGAATCATCCTCCGCTCCCCAATTACCTAGATGTTGCAGCTGTGAGGCTATAAAATAATATCTGGCGCTGCAAGGCCACCCTGGTCCTTAGCCAGTTGTAGGGAGCGCAGGCTAATGCGGGCTGGTTTGTTACCCCAGATCAGATCCCTAAACTGACTATCAATTTGGGTGACCCATCTGTGCTTTATCCATATGGGGGAGTTATGAAATATATAAAGGAGTTGGGGGGCCCAAACCATGTTAATTAAATTTACTCTACCAGTAACCGACAGAGGTATTTTTTTCCAAGCAGAACTTTTCAGTCGACCTTTCGAAGCAGCAGTGCCAGGTTTAACTCAAGGTACTGGGTGGGGTCCGTGGTCACTTGGATGCCTAAATATCGGAATTCCTCAACTACTACCACGTCCCTTGCGCATGCCGGCAAGGGCCATAGCAGGGGGTCCAGGGGCATAAGTACCGACTTACTCCAATTGATGCTAAAATACGACAGCTGTCCAAAGTCAGCTATCAGACTCATCACATTTTGCAAAGAACTATCAGTATCCCCTAGGTAGATCAGAGTATCATCTGCGTATAGGGAAACTATATCTTGTCTAAGTCCCCTCTGGAAACCAGTAATGGATTGTGAGGCTCTGATGTGTATAGCCAGAGGCTCCAAAGCAAGGGCAAACAGCAGGGGCGACAAAGGGCACCCCTGGCGCGTGCCCCTATGCAGTTTGAAGGACTCTGACACATCCCCATTGATGCATATTCGTGCTGTTGGGGAATTACACAGCAGTTGAACCCATTTCAGAATGGACAGACCCACTTCAAATCTAGTTAGGACCTCCAAAAGATAGGGCCATTCAACGCTATTGAACGCTTTTGCCGCATCCAAAGAGAAGATGGCCCTATTACCGGTATCAGTGGGGACCTGCAAATTAAGGAATAGTCTACGTAGATTTTGAGATGTGGATCTAGTTGGTATAAAACCAGATTGGTCTTTGTGGATCACTCGTTGAATACATTTGGCCAATCTGTTTGCCAGAACCCTGGCGAGCAACTTGACATCAAATGTGAGCAAAGAAATGGGCCGATACGAGTCCGGAGACAAAGCATCCTTACCGGGTTTCAGCAAGACAACTATAATGGCTTCATTCATAGAGGGAGGGAGAGTCCCAGATTCAAACGCCTGGTTGTAAACTTTTAGGAGAATTGGTAGGATTTGTGTAGAGTACCGCTTATACACTTCTGATCCGAGATCTGTCTTGGGTGATATTGAGATGAGTCCAGTAATAACAGAAGAGGTTCATTCCCCAGTCCCAGATCAATTCTAGATAGACCTCCTATTGAGGCTGACTGGCATGAGAAAACCCTGACCCCTGGGTTACGTAGCCTCCACACATCCGTCAGGCCCATCTCCAACAGGAGGCGAGCAAACGTGGTAGGCCCCTGCCGTCCCTGCATACCGGTCCCAATCCGGGCATGGAGTTTGTCCTTTTCCTGGTTAAGATAATTATTAAAGTCCCCCAGGACTAGCACTGGTACCCCCCAAAAACGAGCCATATAGTCTGCCAATGTTTTGAGTATACCGGCTGAGAACGGAAGGGGGGTGTACAACCCAGCTAAAATGCATTTTATTCCATATATGGAGCATAGTAGAAAAATATAGCGACCATCTGGGTCAATCTTAACTTCTTTAGCTGAGAACTGCATGCCACGTTTCACCAGAAGACTCATTCCCTTCGAGTACACCGAATAAGTGGCGTGATATTGATGACAAAATTGTCTTAGAATAAATTGGGGGGTGGAGGTCGGGGAGAAGTGAGTCTCCTGAAGGCATATTATATCCGCGTTAATACGCTTGATTGTGCGTAACACAGCCAAGCGCTTAACAGGATTATTCAAACCCCTGACATTCCATGATAAAATTCTGGTCACCTTTAGACATGTCAGCAGTACTACAAGAACAACAAGGATATCATATAGTGTTATAGAGCGATATGAAAACAATAGAGGGCAATAGACACAGAAGTAGGGCACGTCCCAATGGACTGAAATGAAAAATAAATAACATGGGAATAGTAATACTTTAGTAAATCTAATGAGCTTTGCATTGACCGTGCTAGGCACGAGTAATCCATATGAGGAACAGGGTCCGTAATAAGCAGTAGAGATATTAGTAGTGGAGATCCTGCCATAGAGCAGAGAGAAAAAAGACCTAAAAAAAGGGAAAAAAACAAAACAAAAACAAATAACCGGCCAACATGGCCAACCTGTATTGCCTAAGAGTAGTAGGAGGTCTGGACCAGACCATCTTGGGGGCAACAGTGGAAGCGCACGTTAGTGTCTTTACAACTTCTCAACCGCTAGAAAAGGGAGCCCTGGTGGTAAATAGAGGTCCAGACAACAACAGCTTTCTCCGCCTTGGCAAGTAGAAATGTACGATCAAAAGGTGCCTAATAAAGGAGTATTCTATCCCTCAGGAGATGCAGGGTGACGGTTGCGAGTTTCCCGGATCGATCGTTCTTCCCGATCCAGCCATTGTGTAGCTGCCGATGGCAAATCAAAAAAGTGCACTGAGCCCAGTGCTTCCACCCTAAGGTGGGCAGGATACAGCATGGCGTGCTTGAGATCGAGGGATCTGAGGCGACGTTTAATGTCCATAAATTTTGCGCGTTGTCTCTGTAACTCAGCCGAGAAATCCGGAAAAAAAGACAGCTTGGCATTATCAATTCTTAGGGCCTCAGGTTTGGTCCTGGCATTCTGGAGAACAGCATCCCTGTCCTTTTATAGTGCAGGAGCTTGAGGAGGAAGGGCCTGGGGGGAGCCCCCGGCTGCTGAGGCCTGGCTAGGACTCTGTGTGCTCTCTCTACAGAAAACATGGGGGTGAACACCTCTCTGCCAAATGCTGCGACCAGCCATTTTTCAATAAAGTCCACAGGGTTCTTTCCCTCAATTCTTTCAGGGAGCCCAATCACTCTGACATTATTTCTTCTCATTCTGTTCTCTAATTCCTCCAAATGAGAGGAATGTTGTGAGAGGAGATGGTTGTTGTTCGACAGATCTATCTGCATGGGCACCATGTCATCCTCCATGGAGCTCACTCTCCCTTCCAATGCAGAGGTCCTCTCCCTCAGCTTTTGGGTGTCCTGTCTCAGAAATGACAATTCCACTCTAACCCCCTTTTATCTCGGCAGCCAGAGAGACATTACAGTTATTTACTGCCGCCAGAATGTCACTAAGCGAGGGTTCCCCTTCAGAGGGTGGGCTGGCGGGGATATGAGGCCTAGTGGAACCACTTTCAGGAGTACTCACTCCGTCCCAAGGGAGCCCCGATCCACTTGCATCCTGCAAGGGATGAATCCCCCGGAGTGTCAGAGCGTGTATTGGGGTCCAGAGTGAGAGAGAAGAGCTTTGCCGCAGCCTCCCTGTGTATCTCTTTTGCTGAGCGCTGTGTCTGGGTGCCATTTTGGTCCATGCTGTGTGCGGCCTGGGCCGCGTTCTGCCGTTTAACTGCGGACATTTGGCTGGTATGTAGCAAATAAGGAGTGTATAACACCCGGGAAGGCAGTGCAGGGTAATCGTTCAGGATAGTAGAACGGATTTTCGGCGAAGAGAACTGAATGTGCGTCCGGCTACATCCGCTGCCTGGCCACGCCCCCCTGACTTCATCCTATGTTTGCTGATATAACCGTTTACCACATTTAGGAAAATGTATAATCTGTTATATTCAGTCAGATAACAGAGTCACACTTTGTTGGTTAGATCTTGACATGAAACTTTATATTGCTTTACGTCTATCTATTAAGTTCTTGTGGTAAAACCAAGGAAGCTTATTCTTCTGTAGTGTATCAATGCTTTACTAAACAAGGAAAAATCTGCACATACAACTGTAGGATGCACAATACAACACAATTCATAGCTTACAAAATATATGCCTACAAATATAAGCATGTACAATATGTACAAATTAAGTAAACTAAACATGAACTCAACTTAGGGGTCAAGATGTAATGTCCATGGTTCCTTGCTCAGTCCAACTCAAAAGTTCTCGAGCTCCTCGCATCCATGTCTTCCTCTTTGTCTTTCGAAAACACTTCTCTTCCCAAACACGTTTCTACAAATGCTCTCCAAGCCCCTCCCACCCATTTCCTGCTTTCTGCAAAGAAATTCCGGTCTCCGTTATTTACATATCAATGGAGGGGAGTATGCTGTTACTAAACCTAACTATATTATTACAATAAAGTCACTATAGAAATGGCCATAGCAACACAAACTTCTAGTGTCCAAAAAATAAATAAGTGTCCCCAAACATGTATGGCCTCTAATCTTTCTTTAATAGTTACACTGACCATAATACCTAACCATTCCCTTCCTAAATCGTAGCACTTAACCTCCTTATAAAATGTAACTCTTAAAGCTGAAGTTTAAGTACAGCTTTATTGGCATACCGGTCTGTTTTGGACCAATTTAAGTATGCATGTTTCATACCTGGCCAATCCCCACAGAAGCTGGCAATCACTGTAGTAAGCACCATTCTGCAGTACCAGCCTTTAATCTCTGGGTTTTGTGCCAAGCAGTAGCCGTGCTGCTCTGTGAACACAGGAGGTTGCTTGCTTGGAAGGGGCGCACTTCAAAGAACACTTTGCATTTCTAAATGAATGCAAACTAACCAACAAAATAATAAAGTAAGGAAAGGAGGATTGGGCTATGTTAGCCATATGGAGATAACGCAAATAAAAAATGCAAAATAAAAAGTCCTCAAATACAAAGGAAGAATATAAAAGCTTGCAAAACAATCTCAAGTAAAATTTTGTCACGGATACACTGTGCACTATACAAGAACATCTCATTGTGTTTATTAAACTACAAATCCATACCGCCAGATTGCCTGAGGGAGGAGCTCCAGAGGTATGCATGAGAGCACAGAGTGAAATCCAGCGCAATGTTCATAGTGCAGTATGTAAAACAAATGACTTTAAAAAATGAATGAGATGCACTCACAACATTAGGTGAAAGGAAGCCATGTAATCCACAGCTGTCAAGGGGCTTCAGGTCACTCAATCCGCATACAGGTGCTGATGTGCTGTGAAAGCCTGGAGAGATGCTAGCCTGTGCAGAGAGAACCTCCGGCTGCTGGGAAATGGGAACCAGCCCATTGGAATGATGTTATAAGTTAGTATATGCCAAGGAGAGTCTGGAAACTTGTTTTATGGGGAAAATCCCCTTTCATCAGCCTACTGCTAGGAGTACTGGTGACCTTATTTGTAAGTCTCTACGTTAATTACGAGCAGCTGTATAGTGGCCATATTAATCAAACCAGCAAAAAAAAAATCCCTCGGAGAGCAACCATAGACCTATGCTGTAGTGCACCTTTAGTGGACCATTTCAAGGGTAAATATCACACAGTAAACGATTCATTGATAAATATAAATCGTCCATCCAAAAGTAAACCATAATCATAATTCAGGACCATGAAAAAATCATTAAGCAAATTGATTATATTTTTATATTTTAATAAATCTTTTTATTTGGTATTATAACATACACACTGAGAAAACAGGTAACAACAAACCGAAAAAAAAAAACATACAAAAGGGGTAAAAACAGTAGAAAGGCGGCCCGCACTAATATATTTATGCCAGGATTGATACTAAATTCAAACGTGCGTGTCGCCATTAGGCAAGGAAGGTGTGGAACCTCTGGTCAAATGTCATGAATGTCAGTTGGGGTAACAACATTTTTGCTCCCATCTAAACCCAGATACCAGGTGGAACTCCATCACGAAATGATGCACACCTCACAGATACATGTGATTTTCATCCTCTGTTCCTTTAATACCGGGAAGACAATGTGTAATGGGGGTTGTAGTCCCGGAGGACCACTGTCCACTCCCCTGTGGGGGTGTATATTATGTTGTGGACGGCTCTGCTAACCATTTAGACCATACTTTCTGGTATTTTGCAGGACAACCTCTATTGAAATAAGTGTCCTTATATAGGGGGAGATTCTGATTCACTAGCTGTTTCCAGAAAATACTCGTGGTCGGGGCTGTTTTTTTCCAATGGAGCGTGATGGCTTTTCTTGCATAGAATAATAACAAACTCATCATAGTTTGTCCCGCTACAGTGGGGATGAACTGCTCAACCAGTCTCAACAGTCAGACGGACACAGAGAGTTGTAATAGGATGTTACTGACCAAACGGATACATGACAACACTTCCTCCCAAAATCCCACTATAGCTGGGCATGTCCAGAAGATGTGGGCAAAATCTCCCGGAGATCCCCCACATCTCCAGCACTCCGCTGAGAGGCTGGGATTCATTTGGTGTAGTCTGTATGGGGTATAGTAGGCCATGTGGGTTATTTTAAACTGTATTAAACGGTCTCTAAGAGAGACCAAGGGTCGGAAGGGGAAGTCCCAGATATCATCCCAGTCATCTCCATCAAGTTCTGGGGCGTCGTGGAGCCAGCGGGCCCCAAGCTTGTCCAAGGCTGGGAGGGAGACTCGAAGGAGGTGAGAATAAATCTGGGAAGTCAGTTTCTTTAACCAGTCAGATCGGAGGAGATCTTCCAGAGAGGCCTGGACAATCTGTGGGCCAGCCGTGGGAAATTGGCAGCTGAAGGCATGGGAGATTTGTAAATATCTGAAGAACAAATTGATTATATTTAAAAATATACAAAAAGCTTGGCGCTAACTTAAAACAAATTTAGAAATAAACAATCATTTGGTGCATAATAAATAACCCGCAAAAAATCAATATAGTGAAACAAAAGGATGAGAGAGTCCTCAAAAGATATCCAAACACCAAAAAAGGGAGTCTGTGCAGTGAGTCAATCTTGGTTATCCGTGCTCCATCATCACTCGTGTGGGTGAAATACACACTCGCCAGATAACTAAGTATAATAAGCCTCATAATAATTAGATCCTTTGGGAAGCAATATGGGTTAGAGGGGGATGATCCTTTACTTAAGCTCAATCCTTAGATGTTTCCTTATGCTTGTATGATAATAAGGCTCGGCAAAAGCAAAGAATATATCATAGCGCAATACGTGTATTAAAACGGGTATCAATTTTGATAAAATGCGTACTTACATTTTTAGGTGCTAATAAGTCAGCACCAACATGTACAGCCAGTAGAACAGGAACAACGTCGTTCCTCCAAGTTGCGGCGAACATTCCAACACACCGGAAATCTCAACCAAGCGTACCGGAAGTTACGTCAGTTTAACGACTTGCCTGTTTTACGACTGCACGGACTTACGACCAGCTCTCCCCGACCCGCGCAGCTCTCCCGACCTGTGACCGCTCGGATTTACGACCAGCTCTCCCGACCTGTAACTGCTCGGACTTAGGACCAGCTCTCCCGCTTTCCTGACCCACGCACAGGACATCATATCACTCTGCATCAGACTAATTCTCACTCCGGGCCTGCTGTTTTACAGGTCTGTACTGTACTCTGTTCTCCTTAATGCCCCTTCTACTGTACTGTATACTGTACTGTTTTATGTCCTTATGTACACAGTACTGTAATGTGTGCTTGAACTGTATACAGGTATTGCCCACGCCATGTCAGCAAAAGGAAAAAGCGTGCTTGCACCTGCAGAAAGTGCTCAGAAAAAATTAAAATCTATTGATCTTGATATGAAAAAAAGGATCTTTAAGGACTATGAGGCTGGAAAAAAAGTTAAAGAAATAGCAAGCGAATTGGAACTTGCACATTTTACCATTTTAACAATCCTAAAGGATAAGGATAGAGTGAAAGAGGCAGTAAAAGCATCGGCAGCATATAAAGCCCTAAGAACTAGGCAGTGGAAAGGCCTCATTCATGAAATGGAGAAATTGCTGGCGGTATGGATTGACGACCAAATAGAAAAAATAATGCCAATGAGTCTTTTATTGATTCAAACCAAAGCACGCAGTATTTTTGATAATTTGAAAGTGAACAAAGGAGAAGATACGACATTTACAGAAAGCCATGGATGGTTTCAAAGGTTTTGTTGAAGATTCATCCTCCATAATCTGAGTATCAGTGGGGAGGCTGCAAGTGCAGATGTGGAAGCAGCTGAAAAATTTGTGGTGGAGCAAATATTTAACGTGGATGAAACTTAACTTTTTTGGAAAAAAATGATCCAAAGGTCCTACATACATGAAGATAAAACAATGCCCGGTTTTAAGGCTTTTAAAGACAGGGTCACATTGGGAGGAAATGTGGCTGGGTTCAAGTTAAAGCTTCTAAGCCTCATCTATTGTTCACAGAACCCACGTGCATTGAAGCAGGTTAGTAAGCACACACTGCCTGTTTATTATCGTGCAAATAAAGCATGGATGACACAAGCTTTATTTGATGACTGGTTCACCAAATGTTTCATACCCTCGGTCAAGCGTTATTGTCAGCAAAAGGGTTTTCCCTTTTAAAATTATCCTCCTGCTTGATAATGCCCCAGGCCACCCTCAGCATCTTGATGACCTACATCCAGACGTAAAGGTAGTGTATCTGCCTAAAAACACAACTGCTATCCTACAAACCATGGATCAGGGTGCAATAGCAACATTCAAGGCCTATTGCACAATACCTTTTCCAAAGCTGTAGCAGCAACTGAAAATGATGAAGTTACCCTTCGTGATTTTTGGAAAGCTTACAACATTTTACACTGCATAAAAAACCTTGCATCAGCTTGGGAACGAGTAACAGAAAAGTGTATGCAGGTTATATGGAAAAAAGGCTTAAAGCGTTTTTGTGAACATTAGCGAAGAGTTTGATGAAACAGATGTTGAAGTTATAAATCAAAAAAGTGTGCCACTTGCTAACATGCTTGACTTAGATATTGAAGTGACCGTTATTAAAGAATTTGTGGAATTTGTTTAGGGAGAGCTAAGTAATGAAGATTTAATAGAGTTAGAAGCACAGCAGCACTTAGAACAGGAAGAGGAAGAAAAGGAGGAAACAATGGAAGAAGTACAAAAGAAGTTCACAGTCAGGGGGTTAGCTGGTGTGTTCTCAAAAGTGAATGCAGCTTTATTACAATTAGAGAGTATGGACCCAAATGTTGAAAGTTTCTCTAAAGTGGAACAGCAGCTGAAAGAACTTATGCGATTTTATCGTGAAATTTATGACAAAAAAAATGTAATTGCAGAGCACCTTAACAGAACTCTTCTTGCAAGCTACCTCTACCAGTTCTATAATTTCCTTGTCTTCTCCCTCATCTACAACTCCTGATGACCCTGCTGGTAACTCCAATGATGATACTGATGACCCTGCTGTTAATTTCAATTTCAGTGATGACACTGATGACCCTGAAGCACTATCATCCTTTGAAGGATTTAATGACTAAAATGTTACCCTAAATGTCTACTATACAGTGGAACTTTGGTTTGTGAGTAATGTGGTTAATGAGCGTTTTAAAAACAAGCAACTTTTTTTTGTAATTCTGGTTTGCGAGTGTTGTCTTGCAAAATGAGCAGAATTCAAGCTAATGGGGTGTGCAGTACGGCATTTGGCCAGAGGTGCAGGGGACACTTGGAATGGTTCGTAGCTGCTCCGAGCCGTTCGGAAATACTTGGAAATACTCCGTTCCCAAGTGTTTCCGAACCTTTTCGAGATCAGCCGAGCTGTCTCCGAGTATGTCCGAGGCTCTCCGGCGCCCCCCACCTCTGGCTACATGCGGTATTGCATGCCATAGAAGTCAATGCGGAACAAATTATCTTCATTTCTATTGACTTCTATGGGGAAACTCGCTTTGATATGCGAGTGCTTTAGATTACAAGCATTCTCCTGGAACGGATTATGCTTGTAATCCAAGGTTCCACTGTACGTTTACTTTTTATTTTTTTTCCAAATATAATTTTTATTGAGTTTTCCAAAAAAGAAAAAAAAAGACCTGGGCTGAGCCCGCCAAGATATAAAGGTAGCTCATGCCAGTGGAGGACGCAGCCTCCTAATTACATAACACAGGAATGCCAATACATTACACAGTGAGCCATATATATCCTGAAACTCCCATTAACAACTACTAGTCTCATAACTACTTTTAACATAACAAAAAGGGAAGGGGCAACAAAGGAAAGAAGGACGGCGTTAGGTCGAAGACACACATCTGTTCCGAGATCAGATAAATCTCACAGCCCCCAACAATGTGTTAAATATTTTAAATCTCGAGGAGATCTTTTCCCTCATCCGAATGTAAAAACAAATTCCAGCTAGCCCATGTCGCTTTATAAGTTCCCTGTCTATCCTGTGCAGTCATTATTAGATCCTCCATTTTATTTGTTTTCCACCTTCCGCAGCCACATCGCCACTGAAGGTGGATTCTGGGCCTTCCACATCATAGGAATGCAAGCTTTAGCAGCATTGATCAAATGGCTCAACAGAGATTTTTTATATACCCAGATAGGCAGGGTCGACACATGTAATAGAAAAAACGCTGGATCGTTTGGGATCGGGAAGTCAGTAAATCGTTGCGATATATTACGCACCGTCGTCCAAAAGTCGATCAATTTAGGACAGGACCAAAATATGTGTAACATCGTACCCCTATCCCCGCCGCAGCGCCAGCAATGTTCTGGTATATCTGGGAAAATCATATGCAGACGGGCCGGTGTCAGGTACCACCTTGTCAAAATTTTATAGTTGGTTTCCTGTATTTTTGTACATATCGAGGACTTATAGGAGAGACTGACCATATTCTGTTTTTGGGTCCAGGAAAACGTACAGTCTAGGTCAGTTTCCCACCTCGCAAAACAGGGCAAATCGGGTTGTTTTTCTGGCGTGTTTAAGAGAGCGTACATTTTAGATAAAGTCTGTAGTAGTGGATCTATGCCCGAGCAGTATTCCTCAAATTTGTTCAAGGGTCTAGTATAGCTCCGGGGGTTCGGGATGGTCAAGAGAAAGTGCTGCAACTGTACCGCATTCCAGAACTGAAGTCCAAAAGGGCCTGCAGTATCCATCAATTCCTGAATGGTCGGCCATCTATCGCTAGTCACAAACTGGGAAGCGGTCATAAGGCCAGAAGTCCTTAGTTGCTTAAATTGCGTAGATGAGAGCCCCGGGGAAAATCTAGGATTACCCAAAATCGGGGTCAAGGGCGATGTCATAGTTGTTGAAGAGGGTTTTAAGATAGCACGTGCGCTCTGTCGCAGGGTATTACCTATCAGTGGATGTGATTTCAGTTCAGTGGGTAAAGAATCTTCACACCACAACGCGGTCCATAAAGGGATATCAGTTTGGTGTTGTTCTATTTGTGCCCACAGTTTGGACTCATAATGTCGCCCCCAATCGATCACCCTGCCCAAATGAACCGCCTGGTAGTATCTCCTGACGTCTGGTAATGCAAGACCTGCACATTGTTTTGGCATCGAGAGCTGGGTGTGGGAGATTCAAGATTTTTTATGGGCCCAAACAAAACGAATAAAAAGAGCTTGGGCTTGTTTGAAATATACAGGGGGTATCCTAATCGGGAGGGCCTGAAGGAGGTATAAAAATTTAGGCAAAACAATCATCTTTAGCAAATTACACCTCCCAAACCATGAATGTAGTCCCTTGTTCAACGTCTCTAACTGCACCCTAGTTTTAGCAAGTAAGGGAGTAAGGGGGGAAAGTTACTCTCGTATATACGAGAAAGATCAGACGGAATACTAGTCCCCAAATAATTCAATGCGGATGTCATCCATTTAAACTGAAAATGTGTGCCCATATTTAGTGAAGCCTGTGATGTCAATGTCACTCCCATCGCTTCTGACTTCGAGAAGTTGATTTTAAAGTTAGACACTGCCCCATATCTCTCAAACTCCTTGAGAAGATTTGGCAGGGAAACTACCGGGTTGGTCAGGGAAAACAGTAAAGCCCCGTACACACGATCGGATAGCCTATGGATTTTCGTCCGATGGATTTGTTTATCGGATATCCGATGAAACTGTTTTCCATCAGTCTTGCCCACACACCATCAGTCAAAAAACAGACCGTTCCAAACGCGGTGACGTAAAACACTCCGATGAGCCGAGAAAAATTAAGTTTAATGCTTCTGAGCATGCATCGACTTGATTCTGAGCATGCGTGGGTTTTTGATCCGATGGACTTGCCCATAGACGATCGGAAATTCCCATCGGTTTTTTATCCA
This sequence comes from Rana muscosa, assembly GCA_029206835.1. Taxonomy (NCBI): domain Eukaryota; kingdom Metazoa; phylum Chordata; class Amphibia; order Anura; family Ranidae; genus Rana; species Rana muscosa. The sequence continues at coordinate 585,228,522 of CM055116.1, forward strand.
TCGGAAAATTTTAAAACAAGTTCTATTTTTTACAATCGATGGAAAAAAGACCGATGGGTACCATACACGATCGGTTGGTCTGATGAAAACCATCCATCGGACGGTTTTCATCAGTCAAACCGATCGTGTGTACAGGGCTTTATTCATCAGCATATGCCGAAATCTTACATTGCATCTGGCCTACCCTTATCCCTTGTATGTCCGAATTCAATCTAATTGTGGCTAAAAAAGGTTCCAGGGAAAGGGAAAACAGAAGAGGGGACAGCGGGCATCCCTGTCTTCTACCATTTTGTATTGAGAAAGGGTCCGACAGGACCCCATTCACCTTTACCTGAGCTGTCGGATTAGAGTATATTCCGGCTATTCGGTTGAGCATCACCTCCCCCAGTCCAATGTGTCTGAGCACCGCGAACATAAATGACCATTCCACCCGGTCAAAAGCCTTTTCGGCATCTGTGTTTAAGAATATACTTGGGGTGTTTGTAGAGCGTGCGACATGGAGTGGATTTAGTACCTTAATGGTACTATCTCTCACCTCTCTAGATGGTATAAAGCCCACTTGATCCAGGTGGATGAGTTGCTTAAGGTGGTGTACCAACCAAAAAGCCAGAATAGTCGTGTACAGCTTGAGGTCCACATTTAAAAGCGATATGGGCCGATAGCTGCCACAGGCCATCGGGTCTTTTCCTTCCTTATGGATCACTGAAATGTGGGCTCCCAGAGTCTTTCTAGCAAATGTTCCCCCTGCACCTACCGTGTTGTACAATGTTAGCATACGAGTGCCCAATGTTGGTAACAGTGTCCTGTAATATTGTAGTGTAAGGCCGTCTGGGCCTGGGGCTTTCCCTGGTTTCATATGTCTAACTGCCAGCTTGAGTTCCGTTAAGGTGATAGGGGAGTCTAAATCTGTTCGTATCTCCTGTGGTATAGAGGGCATCTGAGAGGCTGTGATATAGTCCTCTAGGTCTGCTCCGCTCGTTGTCACTCCCGGCAAATTGTATAGGCGAGAGTAAAAGTCTTTAAATGCTTGAGTGACTTGTGCCGGTAAGACTACCTTTTGACCACTACTCATATTAATATGGGGGATATATGTAGAAAGTTTTATGTTCTCTAACCGCTTTCGCTAACATTTTTCCACACTTGTCTCCCGACTCATAGCTCACTCTACGACAGAACTGTAAAGCCGCCTTGGCTTTATACCGAAGCAAGTCCGTAATCTGTGTCCTAATTGACGTCAGTTCGGCCTCTGAGAATTGCGTAGGGGTATGTTTATGTCTAGCTTCAGTCTCTGACAGTTTCTGTAACCAACCAAGAAGTTGTTCATTCCGCTCACGCTTAATTCGTGCCCCGTGCTTAATCAGGATTCCCCTGATCACCGGTTTGTGGGCTTCCCATAGAATGCCCGGGTCACAGTCTGGTTGATCATTCTCCTGAAAATATAACTTCAGCGTTTCATTCACCTCAGTCAGTACCTCCAGAGCTTGTAAAAGGCTCTCATTGAGGCACCAGAAGCGGTGTCAAGGCGTGAGGGTGTCATTAAGTCTATAGGTCAAAAATATTGGTGCATGGTCCGACCATGTCCTATCTCCAATCGACGTCTCACTTACCGCATGCAACTGGGTATGTGGGACTAGGAAATAGTCTGTCCGAGTATATACCCGGTGCATCGGGGAATAATACGAATAGTCACGTTCCTCTGAATGTTGCAGGCGCCAGGCATCTATTAATTGGGTTCTATGAAGCGTCTTAGCTATCCTTTTAAGTTGGCTCGGTGGGATTGTCGAAGTATCCACTGAGGGAATTAGCGGGACATTGAAGTCGCCGCCGAGAATCAATTTTCCCTCTCTAAATTCTTGCAATTTCTCCAGTGTGTCTCTCAAAAAGGTAGCTTGTAATTCATTAGGAGTATATATTGTGGCTAATGTCACCTGTTTATCCCAGATCAGCCCTTTGAGAAAAACATAGCGCCCTGTCTGGTCTATAATAGAACTCTGGCATTTCCAAGGTATTTTACTGGAAAGTAGCACCGAGATCCCTCTTGATTTACCTGTCGGGTTGGTGGAGTGGTAAGCAGTGGGGTAAAATCTATTTCTCAAATAAGGGAGCTTATCGTATTTGAAGTGTGTTGCCTGAATAAAGGCGATGTCGGTATTGTATCTTTTCATATCATTAAGGAGCATGCGTCTCTTCTCAGGAGTGTTTAAGCCCCTCGCATTAAGTGACATCACCTGAACGCCGTCCATCTTTACACTTAATTATAATAGAAAAGGCAACAAGAAAAAAAAAAGGGGGGGAGGGAGACCCCCCCCCCCTATCTACTATACTTAGCTATATGCTAAAAAACAAACGCTCACCGATTATCGGTATCTGAGCGTCTACCTATTTAGGTGTGTGTGCCTGGATTGGCCGACAGAGAAAAAAGAATATGGAAAAAGAGAAAGGAAGATCCAAGATACAAGCTCCAAAGACCTCCGCATTCCCTGGATTATTTAATGACTAATAATCCTTCCAAGAGAACCGGGAGAGTAAAAAAAAATGGAGAGAAGAGAAAGAAGAAGGATAAGGTAACAGGGAGTAAGTAAATTTCTATCGCCCCAGAGTTCGGGGGGGGGGGGGGGACAGGGAGGGCAGAAAGGGCAGGCCCGGGAACATGGATATATAATAATCATGTCCTTCGTATTAGATATCGATAACCTCAGGCTATGGGAGGCTAATAAGATATCTCTTTATAATTATACTATTACGTTATACATTAGTATACATCCATATACATTGTATTCTATATCTCATTATATATATCCTTCTTTTTCTTCTTCTTGAAAAGAAAGTAATAACATAATATATAACATAATATGTAGCTCCTTATCCATCAGGTTAATTTAAACCACAAACTTATTCTTCTTTAACCACCTGCTTAATTCTTGTCTTATCCATAGAACCTTCCCTTCCCCTTCTTCCTGAGCTACATCCTTTAGATCACCATTCTTGTGTCCCCCACCCCTTCCCCTCCTCCAAAAAACAATAGGCAGATAAAAAAAAAAAAAAAACGAAGGGGGAAGCAAAACATATAGTATCCTACCCTGATACCATATCTTATCTTTATCTAAGTCTACCTATTCTCTCCTTCTTAAAATTAAAAATTGAGGGTGGGGTGGGGGGGGGCAGCTCTCTTCCCTATCCCATTCCTCTATTCTTCCTCTCCAATCCTCTGTCTACCCCCTGTTCCCATATCTAGGCGTCATTCCTTATATTTCTATGAGTCTGTATCTTCAGTATCGTGTAACCTGTCCAAGGCACCCGCAATGACAGCACCCAAAGCCGATCTGGCTCTCGGGTGGAGGCGCCACCATGTTCGGTAAGGATAGCAGGAAGTGAAGCCTTGCGGCTTCACAGCCTGGTTCCCTACTGCGCATGCGCGAGTCACGCTGTGCGCCCACATTGGTCCCTGCTGTCTTCTGGGACCTGTGTCTCACAGAAGACAGCAGGGGGGGCGGAGGAGGGGCCGGACATGGCGTAGATATCCGTGGCTACTGCGGCTATCTATGCCCTGAAGTGGGAGCAAATACCTGGCTTAGACAGGTATCTGCTCCCCCCTCCCCCTAAAAGGTGCCAAATGTGACACAGGAGGAGGGGGGAGGATTCAGAAAAGCGAAAGTTACATTTTCGGGTGGAACTCCGCTTTAATATTATTGTACATCATGATGAATACATTATGTAAAGTAATTAATTATACTCATATTAATGTAAATAAAGAGAGAGGGGAATGAATAGAACCCAAGGCAAGTAAAAACAAAGTGAAGGTAAAAAAAATACCTATATTATTATTAGATCAGAAACTTAACAATAGATAATCATATACAGGTGATACTCCAAAAATTTGAATATTATGCAAAAGTTCATTTATTTCACTAATGCAACTTAAAAGGTGAAACTAATATATGAGATATACTCATTACATGCAAAGCAAGATAGTTCAAGCCATGATTTGTCATAATTGTCACGATTATGGCTTTCAGCTCATGAAAACCCCAAATCCACAATCTCAGAAAATTAGAATATTACATGCAATCAATAAAACAAGGATTGTACATAGAACAATATCGGACCTCTGAAAAGTATAAACATGCATATGTACTCAGTACTTGGTTTGGGCCCCTTTTGCAGCAATTACTGCCTCAATGCGGCGTGGCATGGAAGCTATCAGCCTGTGGCATTGCTGAGGTGTTATGGAAGACCAGGATGCTTCAATAGCGGCCTTCAGCTCTTCTGCATTGTTCGGTCTCATGTCTCTCATCTTTCTCTTGGCAATGCCCCATAGATTCTCTATGGGGTTCAGGTCAAGGGAGTTTGCTGGCCAATCAAGCACAGTAATCCCACGGTCATTGAACCAGGTTTTGGTGCTTTTGGCAGTTTGGGCAGGTGCCAAGTCCTGCTGGAAAATGAAGTCAGCATCCCCATAGAGCTCGTCTGTGGATAAAAAGCATGAAGTGCTCCAAAATCTCCTGGTAGACGGCTGCGTTGACCCTGGACTTAATGAAGCACAGTGGACCAACACCAGCAGATGACATGGCTCCCCAAATCAACACAGACTGTGGAAACTTCACACTGGACTTCAAGCATCTTGCAGCGTGTGCCTCTCCATTCTACCTCCATACTCTGTGTCCTTGATTTCCAAATGAGATGCAAAATTTGCTCTCATCAGAAAAGAGGACTTTGGACCACTGAGCAACAGACCAGGTCTGTTTTTCTTTAGCCCAGGTAAGACGCTGCTAACGTTGTTTGTTCAGGAGTGGCTTGACCACAGGAATACGACATTTTAAGCCCATGTCCAGGATCCGTCTGTGTGGTGGCTCTTGATGCACTGACTCCAGCCTCAGTCCACTCCTTATGAAAGTCCCCAACACTTTTGAATGGCCTTTTCCTGACAATCCTCTCCAGGCTGCGGTCATCCCTGCTGCTTGTGCACCTTTTTCTTCCACACTTTTCCCTTCCACATAACTTTCTATTAATGTGCTTTGATACAGCACTTTGGGAACATCCAACTTCTTTTGCAATTACCTTTTGAAGCTTTCCCTCCTTATGGAGGGTGTCAATGATGGTTTTCTGCACAACTGTCAGGTCAGCAGTCTTTCTCATGATTGTGATTCCTACTGACCCAGACTGAGCCACCATTTAAAGGCTCAGGAACCCTTTGTAGGTGTTATGGCTTAATTAGCTGATTAGAGTGGGACACTTTGAGGCTAGACTATTGCACCTTTTCACAATATTCAAATTTTCTGAGATTGTGGATTTGGCGTTTTCATGAGCTGTAAGCCATAATCATCACAATTATGACAAATCACGGCGTGAACTATCTTGCTTTGCATGTAATGAGTATATCTCATGTATTAGTTTCACCTTTTAAGTTGCATTAGTGAAATAAATGAACTTTTGCACAATATTCTAATTTTTCGAGTATCACCTGTATGCTTACATGCATTACTGACAAAATAAATAGGGAATGATGAATGACTGCTATAATATACTAAGGTGACCACAACCAAAAGGGACCTGTCAAACTGAAAGAGGTGAGAAGGGTCTAGACAGAGTAAAGGACTGGGAACTAGACTGAGACTTCACTAGTTGAATATGATGTAAAAAATCATATGTTGGTATATACATCCAGTTCCTTGTTTAAACCCATTAGGGGAAGGGCTGTCCAACTGAAAAATCCAGAAGATTTCTTGCATGCTTAATGTTTTAAATCTGTGTCCTGATAGAGAAGGGGTGGTTTACTAAATAAGAATTTACTGCAGTCAGTGTGGATTTGATTTAAATCACAAGTAAAAAGGCTTGATTTAAATGATAATTTTTTAAGAGCAACTGTCATCTCTGTGCCGCAGCGACGACTCCTCTGACCCGCTGTTGACTCATTCACTTTAATGGGACGGCTGGTGATGCGGCAGTGACACAACAATGTGGGGAACGTGACGGCAGTAGGTGAACCGATGCCCGCTAGCAGGCGCTGCCATCGTGGATCTGAAATGACAGGTGCTCTTTAAATGTAAGGACTCATTCTTGCTGGTAGTTAGAATCTTTAATATTTGCAAACAAAATTAAGGTTTCCTGTTTAGAACAATAAGCTGTCAGGTTAGTAAAACGGCTATATCAGAACCGATTTTAGGTTAATAGGTTTAGTTTTTGATGTACATAGATTTGCAAAACAATGGGATATAAGAATATTCCTGAACTTTGTTTTATCTCATGGTTACTGTAAAATTGTGTGAATGCATCAATGCAGTGCATGTTATCCCAGCTTGCAGAGCTTGAATTCATTGAATGAGTTTACCAAAAATGTAAATATTGCAGAATATACAGCCTCATGCTACACAACTAAGCTCCATTTCATGCTGAATAAACTAAATTATTAATGTATCTTAAAAATAAAATTTAGATAGATTTTTATTTCAAAAGCATTTTATTAACCACTTGCCGACCAGCCGCCGCGATTATACGGCGGCAGGTCTGCATGATCCCGCAAATTGCCGTTGGTGTACGTCAGCATTTTTAAGGGGCGATAGCGAGCGCGCCCACTGCACAGCGGGGGACCCGATGCGTGTGGCCGGCGGTTGCGATGACCGCAGGCCACCTACGATTGCGGGCACAAGTACCAGAACGGGGATGTGTGTGTCTGTGTTAACATGCACATCCCTGTTCTGACAGGACAGGAGAAACAGATTGTCTGTTCCTACTAAGTAGGAACAGCGATCTGTCTCCTCCCCCAGTGAGTCACATCCCCGTACAGTTAGAAGCACTCCCTAGGACACACATTTAACCTCTTGATCGCCCCCTAGTGTTAACCCCTTCCCTGCCAGTGACATTTATACAGTAATCAGTGGCTATTTTTAGCTCTGATCACTGTATAAATGTCAATGGTCCCAAAAAAGTATCAAAAGTCTCTCATCTGTCTGCCGCAATTTCGTAGTCCCGCTAAAAATTGCTGATCGCTGCCATTACTAGTTAAAAAAAAAAAGGTAATAATAAAAATGCCATACATCTATCCCCTATTTTGTAGACACTATAACTTTTGTGCAAAACCAATCAATATACGCTTATTGCTTTTTTTTTTTTTAACCAAAAATATGTAGAAGAATATATATCGGCCTAAACTGATGAAGAAATTGGTTTAAAAAAAATAAATAAAAAATTTGGGATATGTATTATAGCAAAAAGGAAAAAAAACAATATATATTTTTAAATTGTCGCTCCTTTTTTGTTTAGACCGCAAAAAATAAAAATAGCAGAGGTGATTAAATAACACCAAAAGAAAGCTCTATTTGTGGGAAAAAAAGGCTGTCAATTTTGTTTGAGTATAGTGGAATAAAAATCTGCGCTAAACCCTATTAAATCAATAAAACAAGTGAACAAATACGTGAAAATTAACAATAATCAGAATGGTATACAAAACCAAAACTCAGTTAAAAAATGGTGCAGCAACTAAAAAACCTTAAATATTCAGTCCATGAAAGTGTAAACAAAAAATTAGTGCGCTACCACATAAATATCAAAAAAGAGAATGAAATATGTTAAGTGTAAAAAACTTTTGTAAAGTTAACCACTTAAGCCCCGGACCAATACGCAGCATAAAGACCATAGATGATTTTACAATTTGACACTGCGCTGCTTTAACTGGAAATTGCCCGGACATGCAATGTTGTACCCAAGCGAAATTTGCATCCTTTTCTTCCCACAAATAGAGCTTTCTTTTAATGGTATTTGATTGCCTCTGCGATTTTTATTTTTTGTGATATAAACGGAAAAAGACCGAACATTTTGAAAAAAAATGATATTTTCTACTTTTTGTTATAATAAAAATCGAATGAACTCAATTTTAGTCATACATTTAGGCCAAAATGTATTCAGCCACATGTCTTTAGTAAAAAAAATGTCAATAAGCGTATATTTATTGGTTTGCGCAAAAGTTATAGCGTTTAAAAAACTAGGGTACATTTTCTGGAATTTACACAGCTTTTAATTTATGACTGCCTATCTAATTTCTTGAGGTGCTAAAATGGCTGGGCAGTACAAAACCCCCCCAAAGACCCCATTTTGGAAAGTAGACACCCCAAGGAAATTGCTGAGAGGCATGTTGAGCCCATTGAATATTTTTTTTTTGTCCCAAGTGATTGAATAATGACAAAAATAAATAAATTTACAAAAAGTTGTCACTAAATTATATATTGCTCAAACATGCCATGGTTATATGTGGAATTGCACCCCAAAATACATTTTGCTGCTTCTCCTGAGTACGGGGATACCACATGTGTGGGACTTTTTGAGAGCCTAGCCACGTACGGGGCCCCAAAAACCAAGCACCGCCTTCAGGATTTCTAAGGGCATAAATTTTTGATTTCACTCCTCACTACCTATCACTACCTATCACAGTTTTGAAGGCCATAAAATGCCAAAATAGCACAAAACCCCCCCAAATGACCCCATTTTGGAAAGTAGACACCCCAAGCTATTTAGTGAGAGGCATGTTGAGTCCATGGAATATTTTATATTTTGCCACAAGCTGCGGGAATATGACAAACTTTTTTTTTTTTTTGCACAAAGTTGTCACTAAATGATATATTGCTCACACATGCCATGGACATATGTGAAATTACACCCCAAAATACATTCTGCTGCTTCTCCTGAGTACGGGGATACCACATGTGTGGCACCGCCTTCAAGATTTCTAAGGGCATACATTTTTGATTTCACTCCTCACTACCTATCACAGTTTTGAAGGCCATAAAATGCCAAGACAGCCCAAAACCCCCCCAAATTACCCAATTTTGGAAAGTAGACCCCCCAGCTATTTGCTGAGAGGCATGGTGAGTAATTTACAGCTCTCATTTGTTTTTGAAAATGAAAAAATAGATTTTTTTTTTTTCTTTTTTACATTTTCAAAACTTTGTGACAAAAAGCGAGATCTGCAAAATACTCGCTATACCTCTCAGCAAATAGCTTGGGGTGTCTACTTTCCAAAATGCGGTCATTTGGGGGGGTTTTGTGCCATCTGGGCATTCCATGGCCTCTGAAACTGTGATAGGCAGTGAGGACATTAGGAAGCTTATGTCACACATGATCCACTCTTCTAACCACTTGAAGACAAAGCCCTTTCTGACACTTTTTGTTTACATGAAAACATCTTTTTTTTTTGCAAGAAAATTAAGTTGAACCCCCAAACATTATATATTTTTTTTAAAGCAAAGGCCCTACAGATTAAAATAGTGGGTGTTGCATTTTTTTTTTCCACACAGTATTTGCGCAGCGATTTTTCAAACGCATTTTTTTTGGAAAAAACACACTTCTTTTTTTTTTTTTTTTTTTTAATGCACTAAAACACACTATATTGCCCAAATGTTTGATGAAATAAAAAAGATGATCTTGGGCCGAGTACATGGATACCAAACACGACATGCTTTAAAATTGCGCACAAACGCGCAGCGGCGACAAACTACATACATTTTTAAAAGCCTGTACAGGTTTACAGAGGAGGTCTACTGCTAAAATGACTGCCCTCGATCTGACCTTCACGGTGATACCTCACATGCATGGTGCAATTGCTGTTTACGTATGACGCTAGACCGACGCTTGCATTCGCCTTTGCGCAAGAGCAAAGTATTACATAACAGCCCACACACAGTATATACCCAATCTGTACAATCTATATACAGCATTGAATCTGATTAGCACAGATCATACTGGGGTTCTCATTCACCCTGTGCCCCTAATGAGACACAGGGTGGTTTACACATAAGAGGCATTGGGGAAGCTGAAGCAAGGGCATCTCATACTTTCTAAGAGCTTCTGGCTTCCCTGGGCCCTCCCGTTACATATACATACATATATATCCCCCCATCCCTACCCGTATTTAGTGTATATGTTATCTACTAAATATATTAGGACCGTCGATCCGATCATTCTATGTCATATGTGTATTAAATACTTAGTGTGTGAAGTGACCCTTCCCACCCTTCTCCTTCAACGGAGAAAAAAATAAAAAGTATTTCCCTTCCCCTCTCTCCCCCCTCCCTCCCCTCCTCCAGCAAAATATCTCCCCCACATTCAGGCGGATGGGGTGAAGACGTCGGGGGGGGGGGCCTACCTCACAAACTTAACTCCAATACATACTCTTAAAAATGTTGCAGTCGATCCTATATATATATACCATCATATTCCCTTTGGGGGGGGTCGTGGGATATTATCCTGTCTATACCTCTTATCTCTTCTACTGCTATGCTCTTAACCTCTTTCTATTTCTGGGGCATGGGAATCCCATCCTTTCCTTTTTTTCTTATATTCCTCCTGTTTGGTTTCTTATCTTAAACACCCACCTTTCTGCTTCCATTATTAGATCTACTTCCCTTTTCCAATCTGTCAGAGTGGGAGATGTTGCCTGCTTCCAATACTTAGGGATTAATTTCTTTGCTGCATTTAATAGATGCAGTGTTACACTTTTTTTATATGATTTCATTGTGTCTATGGATCCGTGAAACAGGATATGCAAGGGATTGGACTCTATGGGTATACTTGATAGCTTCTTAATCCATGGTATTAACTTATCCCAGAAGCCTCTTATCTTAGGGCAAGACCACCAAATATGCAAAAACGTACCTTGCTCTTTACATCCTCTCCAGCAGAGACTATCCGCTGTCGGATATATCTGTGCCAGACACATCAGTGTTCGGTACCATCTAGTCATAAATTTATATGACATCTCTTGAATAGAAGAACTTATGGCAGATGAATTTGTTGCTTCTATAAATTTATTTTTTTGTGTTACTGTGAATGTATATCCCAGTTCTTTCTCCCATTCTTGGATAAAGTATGGGATTGTGGTGTTTTTTTATTTTTTTCACTCAGGACCAATTTGTACATCTGGGACAACATGTGCCGGGTTCCCATCTTCCCCGCACACATGGCCTCAAACGTCGTCATTGAGTCCCGTGTCCTAATCTGGGGTTCTAATTTTTTAAAGAAATTACTCATCTGATTGTATCTCCATCCTGCCATTGCCATATTTCCTTGTGTTGCTATCATTTCTAATTGGGTTCCCATCCGACTTCCATGGGCCTAACGATCCTCTTTCTTCCCCTGGAGCAAACCAGGGGTAACCCCCTAGAGGGGGCAATGGTGATGTCCTGGGTGCATACTTGCCGTTTTTATTTATTCTGTCCCATGCTGCAAGTGTGTTTAATGTCAGTGGTGATGTCCATTTTGAAAGTCCCCTAGACTTGAATGGTATCTATGGGGCTCCTGCTAAATTCCTACCGGCCATATTTCCCTCTATCGGCACCCATGCTTTATTCTGAGCGTCTTGACACCAATTCATGATACGTACTAGCGTCATTGCTTTGTAATAAAGATTTATATCTGGAAGTCCCATTCCTCCTCCCCTTCTGTTTCTACGCAGGATATCATGTGCTATTCTGGCATTCCTATCCTTCCAAACAAAGGATGTAAATGCTCTGCAGATTTTTTTTTTTATGTTTGAGGTAATGCCATGGGTACCGTATTTAGGATATATATCAATCTTGGTAGTACATTCATTTTAATGTGTTAATCCTCCCAAACCCAGATAATGTATGTCCCCTCCATCTATGCAGATCCTCCTATTATCTTTTCAACCAGGGCCCCATAATTAAGTTCATACATTAATTTATTATCTGCTGTTATATGTGTTCCCAGGTAATACAATGAGTCTTTCTTCCATACAAAGCGATAGGTTTTCCGTAGAAACTTGATCAAGATTGATGGCACGTGACTGGGCAAGATCATCGATTTTTCTATATTTATCTTAAAATTTGATAATTCCCCATATCTTTTTACTTCCTTCATCAGGGCAGATATTGATTCCTTTGGTTTTGATAGAAAGAATAACAAATCATCAGCATATGCTGATACTTTGTATTCTCTAGAACTTATCTCTACTCCTGATATTCCTGTATTTGCCCTTACACTACATAAAAAAGGCTCTAGGGTCAGGGCAAACAATATTGGTGACAAAGGGCATCCTTGCCGGGTGCCATTGCTTATATTGAAGCTGCCCGATAAGGTCCTGTTCACCTTAACCCTGGCTTTCGGGCCTGCATACAATGCAGCTATCCAGCCTAACATCCGTTCTCCCAATCCTATTCCCTTTAAAACCTTCATCATGTATGTCCAGTTTACCCTATCAAAAGCCTTCTCAGCATCCATTGAAAGGGCTACTCTTGCTTCTTTATTAGGTCCATTCTGCATCCAGTGGAATAGGTGAAGTGCCCAAATGGTGTTATCTTTAGTCTCCCTGCCCATAACAAAACCTTTTTAATCCTGGTGGACCAATTGTACTACTTTATCCTGCAATCTTGTGGCCAATATTTTGGATAATAATTTTATATCTGTATTGAGGAGGGAGATAGGCCTATAATTTGCACAATCTTGTAAGTCCTTCCCGGGTTTTGGCAAGATTGTCACATGTGCTAATAGTGCTTCTGGGGGGGGGGGGGGGGCAGATTATTAGATCTAATTTCATTAAAATAATTACATAAAGATCCTACTAAGGTATTTATGAACTTCTTATAATAAGAGTTTGTTAACCCATCTGGTCCGGGGCTCTTCCCATTGGGTAACTGCTCTATAACTTTTTTTAGTTCCTCTGTGGTAATTTGTTCTTCCAATTTTTTTCCAGCGGAATAGATGGTAGTGCTGAGTTTTTTTATGTAATTTTTTATATCTTCTACTTGTTTCTTTTTTTCTGATTTTAATAACGGTGGGTAAATATTATATAAGCTTGTGTAAAATTGTTTAAATTCCATTGCTATGGACTTAGCATCCACTATCTGCTTATTATTTACTCGTATTTCATGAACATGGGACAAATCTTGCTGTTTTTTTAAATGTCTTGCTAACAATTTCCCGCATTTGTTCCCATGCTCATAAAATCGGCACGCTAAAAATCTATATTTATTCCTCACATTTCTATCCAGGCAAGCTGTAAGCTTCCCTCTTAATTTCCCCAGCTCTTTATCATCCTCTGGATCACAGCCCTTTTTATGCTTGACCTCCCCCTCCTGTATTTCTCCTAGTAAATCCTCAATTTCCTTCCTTTTATTTTTTTTACCATGTGCTTTCAACACCCCCCTGATCACTGCTTTATGGGCTTCCCATAACATTTTTTCTGAGACTTCTTCTGTTTGATTTATTTCAAAATATTCCTCCATTTTTTTTTGTATGTCATCTACTATCTGTTTATCATCCAGCAAGGACTCATTCAGTCTCCATATTCTCTCATGATGACCTACCGCTACTGGCCTTAGTGTTAACATTACTGGGGTATGGTCAGATATTGTTATTGGATTTATAGAGACTGCTTTCACATATTCCAAATAATACTGATCCACCAGGAATAGATCCAGTCTTGAATACACTTTATGTGTTTTGGAATAATAGCTATAATCCATTCTCTCAGCATTTAGTTCTGAGCCTGAATCTGACAGATACGTGACCTCCTCTTTACTATCTGTCATGCTCAGAATCTCGTAGGCCTCTTTACTAGTGTACCTTCGATTTGCCATTTTGAGCTCTAAATTTAGTGGTACGCTAGTAAGATTCACAGGTAAAAAAGCACCTAACTGTCAGCAAATGTATCAAACGCTACAAAAAAAACTGTTGGCGATCGCAGGGATCAGGCCTGTCTCTGCGAACGCTGCAGTTATGTGTGTTGTGTTTGGTAAGTGACAGTGATTGATCGATACTGCACTTGGGTGGGCTGGGCTGGGCGGAGGGGCTAAACGCAGGTGCTAGCAGGTATCTGGGCTGATCCCGCTAACACTGCGTTTTTGAGAACCCTAAACCGCTGGGGACGCTAGTATAGATCTGATACTATACCACTAAGGGAGGTGTATGCTTTGCGCATGGATGTTAGCGTTACTGGCACTAACAGGACGCTGCCTGGGGCGACGCAGACCCTCTCTGACGCTAAAACCTAATTGATATCACCCGCTGGGCGATCAGGGGGTTAAACCTTTATTGGGTTATATACGGTGGGTGCCCTGATGCTATAAAAAGCAAACTACATCACCCGTAACACTTATACGGTGATCACTGGTGAAACAGTTAACTAGGGGCAATCAGGGGGTTAAAACCTTTATTAGGTAATATATGGGGGTACCTGACGATATATAAAAACCTGACGGGTAACCTAAATAACTAACTGGCTAACCAGTGTCACCAGTGACACTTATACGGTGATCACTGGTGAAAGGGTTAACTCTAGGGGCAATCAGGGGGTTAAAATAATATATGGGGGTGCCTGACGCTATAAAAACCTGCGGCGAATCTAAAAAAAAACTGGCTACCTAGGGGAACCACCGACACTAATTCAGCGTTCGGAAAAACGATCGCTTAGTGACGCTGGCGATAGGGGGTGAAAGGTTTACCTGGGGGGCGATCAAGGGGTTAAACCTTCATTGGGGGGGGTAGGGGGCTACCCTCGACCTAAAGGGGCCTAAACCTAACTGCCCTGCAACTTTTTACTGTCACAAATGACACTGATTGCAGTGATCAGTAAAAAATTGACCACTGCAAATGGTGACACTGTTACTGGGGGTACTGGGGGTGACTGGGGGGTGAAAGTGTGCCTATGTGTACCTACGTTAGTGTAGTGTTGGTGCACTTACTGTGAGATGTCTTCTCTCCTCGCGCCGGACCGATAAGACCACCGCATGGAGAGATGACATCACTTCCTGTTTACATTACACAGGCAGAGGAAGAATGTCATTCGCCGGGAGCGATCGCGAGGGGGTGGCCAGAGACCAATGGCCGCCCCCTCATCACGGATCGCTCCCGAACCGAACACCACCGCTCCATGTCCCGGAGGGGGGTCCGATCGGACCCCCCACCCATACGAAGGCAGTCACGTACAGGTACGTGATTGTGCCTGTCCGTGCCATTTTGCCGACGTATATGTACATGGGACGGTCGTTAAATGGTTAATAAATGAATATCTAAGGGTTTGGTACATTCACAGTCCCAAAAAAATCAGTTAGGGATCCTAAGGAAAAAATTGATAGAAGCAACTTCACAGTTCATAGGATCCACACATACAACAGAAAAACAGCTTATCTGCAGGTAAGGTAAGATTTTATGTTCAACAAAGAAAGTAAGGCAATCACCGTCGCTTACCAGATCTGTTGGATCTCTAGTTATAGAGATCAAAAGGGCATGTCAGAACACCGCCAGCCAGATAGGGATCAGCATTAGAGGATTCCAATGAAGGTGCAGATGTCCTGTCCGTACTATGCAAGACTCCTGTTACAAAGAATCCTGCACGCCAAATGGATATTCCGACTTGCTCACCGTACCGGTAATGTTAACAAGGGCAGAGAAGAGAAGACTTCATGGTGTAGTTCGTTTAAAAGATTTCAGGACAGAACACCAAATAAAGTTAAAAACAAAGTTCAAAAAGCACGACCATGGCTCTCAGCCTGACCGGCTCAAGTGTAACGTCTAGGATAGTGACTCCACCCAATGCATTTCCCCATACAAGGATTCTTCAGGGAAAGGAGATCGTATCCAGACCTTAAACACCACACTATTTAAATGCCAAAAAGGGCGCGAACCAGAAGAGAGACACCGGAAACAACAACAGGGAATATTTGCAGTTGTGTCACCAGTGTGCCCCATACACAAATGCGTGCAGTCAGATCCTAAGAGCAAATAGTTTAAACTCATACGAAGGTCCAGACTGCACATCACAAAGCAGAAAAATTGGCACATATTAGTATAAAAATCTATGATGATATCCTGGCTTTTTAACATTTAGATAAAAAACTCTATCAAATTGAGCACATAACGAACACCTATTAATACGTTTTTATATGCAGAAAATTATGCCATACCATGACTATAGAAAGAATATGTAATATACATAAACAAATATATAAAATTGCTACTTAATCTCCATAGGATAAAATCTGAGGAATAATGATTAGACACTTTAATAATAACAGAAATTAATATATGGTAAAAATCCTAGCATAGAAAAATTCATATACAAGGCAAAGGAACAAGCTTATCAAAAAATGAATAATTGAGTGAATGACATAAGGGAAAGGAACCAAAAAAGGGGATGCTACATCGTTATGAAAACACTCCAGCATCGAGATGCCCCCACCCAAACCACCATCTTGGGGCTCGGAGGGGGAAAGTCAATGCAGGGAAGAGGATGCTATTTAACTGTTGTTAATATAGCAATATCCCATTCTATGTTGAGTCCCAGTGGACTATAATTTTGGATATCAAATATCCACCTCGTCTCTCTACGAGAGATATGCCTCCGTATATCACTCCCTCTCCAGTGGGGGACAAACTTTTCAATTCCAATTACCTGCAATAAGGATGTATTTCGGTCATGGACCCGACGAAAATGTCTAGAGACGCTATGGCCTATGAAGCCTCTACGGATGTTAGAGAGATGCTCCCCTATACGAATATTAGGAGCCCTAGTGGTCCGTCCCACATACTGGTACCCGCACGGGCACCTTAAGAGGTATATGACCCCCACCGTACTACAAGTGATACATTCAGAGATTTGGCACGTCTTGGAGGTCACCTGGGAAGAAAAGATGGAAGTTCGGATAGTCTGAGAATTTTGGAAAACACTACACCTTTTACAAGGAAAAAAACCTTTTAAGGTTCCCAAACACGATGGGACATTGAGGTAGATCAGCAGCACTAGGTGCAACTAAATCTTTCAGAGACCGGTTCCGTCTGAATAGAACTGTGGGTCTATCTGGTAAGGTGGGTCCCAAAATTTTGTCACATTTAAGAACTTGCCAGTGTTTTCTAAAAATCCTATTTATCCACCAATATTGTGTAGAAAAGGTGGTGAGGAAGGACCATTCAAAATCTTTAGAATTATTAGAAACATCTCTTTTTTTGGGAACTAATAAATCCTCTCTTTCAAGGGATGACACAGCTTCCAAATCCCTGTCTAAGGTCTTAAGGTCATACCCTTTCTCAATGAAACGTTCTCTCAACACATTTGCTTGTGTCTGAAAAACCTTGGAATGAGTGCAATTACGTTTCATGCGACGGAACTGACCTTTGGGGATAGCCTCCAACCAATTAGGGTGATGAGTGCTGTTAATAGGAATATAACCATTCCTATCTGTACTTTTAAAAAATGTTTTAGTACATAAACATCCTCCCTCCTTAAAGATCGTCAGGTCAAGAAAATTAATGGAACTCTCACTGAATTCATAGGTGAATCTAATCCCCCATTGATTGAGGTTAAGATCAGCCATGAACATATGTAAAGCCTCCCCCCCCCCCTCCAGAGGAAGAACGCATAATCGATATAGCGTCACCAAAAAAGGAGGCGTGACTCATTTCGGGTGAATAAAAAATCGTTCTCCCAAAGTGCCATAAAAAGTCCAGCAAGACTGGGGGCTTATTTAGCCCCCATCGCTACCCCAGTTTTCTGCAAATAAAATTCTCCCCCATAATAAAAATAATTATGTTCTATGGCAAACTTGAGTAATAACATAATAAATTCCAAGGTGGTGTTTGAATGAATGGATTCTCGTTTAAGAAACAATCTCAGAGCAATATAACCTAGTTCATGCGGTATGATGGTGTACAGCGACGTGACGCCAGCTGTCACCAAAAGAACATCATCCCCTGCCTCGCGCCGGGAAATCTCGTTGATAATCTGCATAGAATCACCAAGAAATGCTGGTGTCTTCTTAACGAATGGTTGCAGAAATTGGTCAACAAACTTCCCCACTCGCAAAGTGAGGGAGTCTATGCCGCTAACGATGGGACGGCCAGAGGGATTTTCCAAACTTTTGTGCACCTTGGAGAGATAATATATAATGGGTATTCTGGGTTCCAAGGGGATCAGGAATTCTAAACCTTTTTGATTAATAATGTTCTTTCTAAAACCCTCCTGAATTATAATGTTCAAGGCTTTGGTATACAAACTAGTGGGGTCCTTATTAAGAACTTGATATGTATTACGGTCAGATAACAATCTTTCCATTTCACAAAGATAGTCTTCCTTCTTTAACAGAACAATCCCCCCTCCCCCCCTTATCTGCTGGCCGTATTATAAGGCAAGGCTCTTCCGTTCACAAAGTGCAGCCACTCCGTCTTCAATGTCCTTTTGAGGCTCCTTCTTAAATTTCATTTTCTGTAGATCACGTATTACCAGATCCTTGAAAACTGAAATACTGGGGGCTGGTTTTCCTGAAGGGGTTAAAGTGAAGCGTTCCTCAGACCTGTCCCTACTTTCTTAACCTCAGTATTGGAAACATTGTTTTTAACAATGGGGTTACCTAAAAAGTATTGTTTTATACTCGGCTTCCTGGCATATTTCTGTACGTCAATAAACATCTGAAATTTGCTCAAAGAAGTTTTGGGGGCAAATTTCAGACCCTGGTTCAAAGTCATTTTCTCAGCTTCCGTAAGGGATCTAAGAGAAATAATGGCAGAAGAGGAGGAGGAACAAAATTAAAAAGCGCAAAAAGTATCTTAGAGACGTGGAGGACTACAAGTCCCAGAACGTCTTCAAGTGGCAAGAATTATACAGAGAGACCCCTACACAGGTTTCTGAAGTGGACAACATGGAAGGTGAGGGATCTTGACGTAATATTCCAGTACCTCCTCCAGATGTCCATTTTGGTCGACAGCTTGAACCCCAGAATTCTAGGGATGCTGGGCCTTCTAGATCAGGGGGTAGCCATACCCCTCAAGCTCAGCATCCTAAGAAAAAGGACTCTGGGGCAACAAAATCACATAATCCTCCCAGGGAACACTATTATACTTATCCCCCCCCTTATCGGTTCCCTAGGACACCTATCAGTATCCTCAGGGGAGGCCGCCTTATATGGACCATTATGGAGGGTATGATGATCCTCCCCAAAATCGATCTTCTTGGGGAGGCTACTATGAAGGCACCCCCAATCCCCCAAGACCCACTTTGAGATATGAACTACACATACAAAACCGATATGGGTCTTTGGGTGATTATGAAGAAGATTATGAGAGAGGTAGGAATCATTCCACCACTGAATATGGCTCCCTGAGAGATACTCGCAATAATCCATCAGAGGACCCCTCGGACTCTGCCCCTTTGAGGAATAAGACAGACAATATTAATTTTTTAGGGAAGGGACCAAGCAAAAAGGGAAGACAAAGAGAGAGGATGTAGGGGAGGAAGACGGCATCTTCCCAAAGAAAAGAAAGATGTAAAATGTGAGGAATTTTTTAATTTGAGTGGGGAAACCCTTACGGAAGCTGAGAAAATTACTTTGAACCAGGGTCTGAAATTTGCCCCCAAAACTTCTTTGAGCAAATTTCAGACGTTTATTGACGTACAGAAATATGCCAGGAAGCTGAGTATAAAACGATACTTTTTAGGTAACCCCATTGTTAAAAACAATGTTTCCAATACTGAGGTTTAGAAAGTAGGGACAGGTCTGAGGAACGCTTCACTTTTTAACGCTCCAGGAAATCCAGCCCCCAGTATTTCAGTTTTCAAGGATCTGGTAATACGTGATCTACAGAAAATGAAATTTAAGGAGCCTCAAAAGGACATTAAAGACGGAGTGGCTGCACTTTGTGAAAGGAAGAGCCTTATAATACGGCCAGCAGATAAGGGGGGGGGATTGTTCTATTAAAGGAAGACTATCTTTGTGAAATGGAAAGATTGTTATCTGACCATAATACATATCAAGTTCTTAATAAGGACCCCACTAGTTTGTATACCAAAGCCTTGAACATTATAATTCAGGAGGGTTTTAGAAAGAACATTATTAATCAAAAAGATTTAGAATGCCTGATCCCCTTGGCACCCAGAATACCCATTATATATTATCTCCCCAAGGTGCACAAAAGTTTGGAAAATCCCCCTGGCCGTCCCATCGTTAGCGGCATAGACTCCCTCACTTTGCGAGTGGGGAAGTTTGTTGACCAATTTCTGCAACCATTGGTTAAGAAGACACCGGCATTTCTTGGTGATTCTATGCAGATTATCAACGAGATTTACCGGGGCGAGGTGGGGGATGATGTTCTTTTGGTGACCGCTGATGTCACGATGCTGTACACCATCATACCGCATGAACTAGGTTATATTGCTCCGAGATTGTTTCTTAAACGAGAATCCATTCATTCAAACACCACCTTGGAATTTATTATGTTATTACTCAAGTTTGCCATGGAACATAATTATTTTTATTATGGGGGAGAATTTTATTTGCAGAAAACTGGGGTAGCGATGGGGGCTAAATACGCCCCCAGTCTCGCTGGACTTTTTATGGCACTTTGGGAGAATGATTTTTTTATTCACCCGAAGTGAGTCACGCCTCCTTTTTTGGCAACGCTGTATCGATGATGCCTTCTCCCTCTGGAGGGGGGGGGAGGCTTTACATATGTTCATGGCTGATCTTAACCTCAATCAATGGGGGATTAGATTCACCTATGAATTCAGTGATAGTTCCATTAATTTTCTTGACCTGACGATCTTTAAGGTGGGAGGATGTTTATGTACTAAAACATTTTTTAAAAGTACAGATAGGAATGGTTATATTCCTATTAACAGCAATCATCACCCTAATTTGTTGAAGGCTATCCCCAAGGGTCAGTTCCGTCGCATGAAACGTAATTGCACTCATTCCGAGGATTTTCAGACACAGGCAAATGTGTTGAGAGAACGTTTCATTGAGAAGGGGTATGACCCTAAGACCTTAGACAGAGATTTGGAAGCTGTGTCATCCCTTGAAAGAGAGGGTTTATTAGTTCCCAAAAAAAGAGATGTTTCTAATAATTCTAAGAATTTTGAATGGTCCTTCCTCACCACCTTTTCTACACAATATTGGTGGATAAATAGGATTTTTAGAAAACACTGGCAAGTTCTTAAATGTGACAAAATTTTGGGACCCACCTTTACCAGATAGACCCACAGTTCTATTCAGACGGAACTGGTCTCTGAAAGATTTAGTTGCACCTAGTGCTGTTGATCCACCTCAATGTCCCATCATGTTTGGGAACCTTAAAGGTTTTTTTCCTTGTAAAAGGTGTGGTGTTTTCCAAAATTCTCAGACTATCCAAACTTCCATCTTTTCTTCCCAGGTGACCGCCAAGACGTACCAAATCTCTGAATGTATCACTTGTAGTACGGTGGGGGCCATATACCTCTTGAGGTGCCTGTGCGGGTACCAGTATGTGGGACGGACCACTAGGGCTCCTAATATTCGTATAGGGGAGCATCTCTCTAACATCCATAGAGGCTTCATAGGCCATAGCGTCTCTAAACATTTTCGTCGGGTCCATGACCGAAATACATCCTTATTGCAGGTCATTGGAATTGAAAAGTTTATCCCCCACTGGAGAGGGAGTGATATGCGGAGGCATATCTCTCATAGAGAGACCAGGTGGATATTTGATATCCAAAGTTATAGTCCCCTGGGACTCAACATAGAATGGGATATTGTTATATTAACAACAGTTAAATTGCATCCTCATCTCTGCATTGACTTTTCCCCTCCGAGCCCCTAGATGGTGGTTTGGGTGGGGGCATCTCGATGCTGGAGTGTTTTCATAAGGATGTAGCATCCCCTTCTTTGGTTCCTTTCCCTTATGTCATTCACTCATTAATTCATTGTTTGATAAGCTTGTTCCTTTGCCTTGTATATGAATTTTTCTATGCTAGGATTTTTACCATATATTAATTTCTGTTATTTTTAAAGTTTCTGATCATTATTCCTCAGATTTTATCCTATGGAGATTAATTAGCAATTTTATATATTTGTTTATGTATTTTATATATTCTTTCTATAGTCATGGTATGGCATAATTTGCTGCATATACACTTATTAATAGGTGTTCGTTATGTGCTCAATTTGATAGTTTTTTTATCTAAATGTTAAAAAGCCAGGATATCATCATTGATTTTTATACTAATATGTGCAGGTTTTTCTGCTTTGTGGTGTGCAGTCTGGACCTTCGTATGATGAGTTTAAACTATTTGCTCTTAGGATCTGACTGCACGCATTTGTGTATGGGGCACACTGGTGACACAACTGCAAATATTCCCCGTTGTAGTTTCTGGTGTCTCTCTTGTGGTTCGCGCCCTTTTTGGCATTTAAATAGTGTGGTGTTTTGACGTCTGGATACGATCTCCTTTCCCTGAAGAATCCTTGTATGGGGAAATGCATTGGGTGGAGTCACTATCCTAGACGTTATACTTGAGCCGGTCAGGCTGAGAGCCGTGGTCGTGCTTTTTGAACTTTGTTTTTAACTTTGTTTGGTGTTATGTCCTGATTTTGAGGAATAAATCTTTTAAAACGAACTACACCATGAAGTCTTCTCTTCTCTGCCCTTGTTAACATTACCGATACGGTGAGCAAGTCTGGATATCCATTGGTGTGCAGGATTCTTTGTAACAGGAGTCTTGCATAGTAGGGACGGGACATCTGCATCCTCATAGGGATCAGCATCAGAGGATTCCAATCTGGCTGGTGGTGTTCTGACATGCCCTTTTGATTTCTATAACGAGAGATCCAACAGATCTGGTAAGCAGCAGTGATTGCCTTACTTTCTTTGATGAACAGAAAATCTTACCTTACCTGCAGACAAGCTGTTATTCTGTTGTATGTGTGGATCCTAGGAACTCTGAAGTTGCTTCTATCAATTTTTTCCTTAGGATCCTTAATTGATTTTTCTGGGACTGTGAATGTATCAAACCCTTAGATATTCATTTTTTAACTTTACAAAAGTTTTTTACACTTATTAACTGTCAGAAACCATGAATCAGACCGAGACAGAAGTGCAGTTAAATCACACTGGTTTAATAATAAATAATAAAAAGGTAAACAGTGTTAAGCGTAGTCAAAACATAGCCAGAGTTCAGTAACTGGATTGGGTAGTCGGCCAAGCCAAAGTCCAAGAGCCAGCGATAAAGGTAATAGAACAGCAAGCAGGATCCGTAGCCAGAGGGGACAGCAGTCAAGCAGGTCTTCAACTGGAACGCAGGAGAAAGTCTCTTGTGATGTAAACAAAGGCGAAGAGCAAATGAACTGGAAGTCTTTAAGTAGGCAAAGCTTACGAGCGGATCATCATCGGGTGGATCACTGTGGAGAGATGGAAGCTGGCAATTAGCTGACAGCTGAGCTGCCAGCACAGAGAAGGAAGGGCTGAACCCAGCCCTGACAGTACCCCCTCCTCAATGACCCCTCCCCCTTGGAGGACCATCGGGCTTGAGGGGAAAACATCTATGGAAATCACTGAGGACGACAGGGGCATGCAAGTCCGAGGATGGGCCCCAAGAGCGTTCCTCCGGACCGTACCCCTTCCAATGCACCAGGTACTGAATGCACCCACGGAACCTACGGGAGTCAACAATGGACTGTACTTCATACTCCTCATGGTTCTCAACCTGTATAGGGTGAGGACGTGGCACCGAGGTGGTAAAACGGTTGCAGACCAAAGGTTTCAATAAGGAGACATGAAACACATTAGAGATACGCATACTGGAAGGAAGGTCCAACGTGTGAGCCACTGGGTTTATCTTGCGAATGATACGGAAAGGCCCAATAAACCGAGGTGCAAACTTCAGAGAAGGAACACAAAGTCGGAGGTTGCGAGATGACAGCCAGAGCCTGTCCCCGCCCTTGTAGGAAGGCGCAGGCAGGCGTCTGCGGTCAGCATGGAGTCTGTACCTCTCGTTAGCCTGTCGCAAAGCCTCCTGACTTGTATCCAAGTGGAAGGAAGACCACAGATGTTCCTCTAATGCAGGAATACTCTGAGGAACAAACGAATCAGGCAACATGGAAGGTTGGAAACCATAATTCGCCATAAACGGGGACAAACGGGAAGCAGAATTCAGAGCGCTATTGTGAGCAAATTCCGCCCATGGTAAGAGGTCTGACCAGTTGTTGTGATGGTCAGAAATATAGCAACGCAGGAATTGCTCCAAGGACTGATTGGCTCGTTCTGCGGCCCCATTAGACTGTGGGTGATACGCAGAGGAGAAAGCAAGCTGAATTCCCAACTGTGCAGAAAAGGCTCGCCAGAATGGGACACAAACTGACTTCCCCTGTCAGAGACAATGACCTTGGGTAGGCCATCTCAACGAAAGATCTCCCGAGCAAAAATGGAAGCCAGTTCCTTAGACGTAGGCAACTTAAGTGGAATACAGTGAGACATTTTTGAGAACCGGTCTACCACCATAGGGATAACTGTGTTGCCCTGGGAGTTGGGTAACTCCACAATGAAATCTATAGACGGGTGGGTCCAGGGCCTGTCACCATTGGGTATGGGTTGTAGGAGGCCCACTGGAAGGTGTCATGGAGTCTTACTCGGAGCACACACGGAACAGGCAGCTACGAAGGCGGCTACATCGGCACGTAGACTAGGCCACCAGAATTGCTGGGAAATGGCCCAAAAGAGTTGATTCTTCCCAGGGTGGCTGTAAGAGAAGTCCAGGTAACAGAGGTGCATTGGCGCGCATGCGCAGGCATACCTTTGTATCCACAAGGAATAACTTGCATTGGCGCATGCGTGTGCGCGCAGACGGGCACACGCAGGCGCGCGCACACGGGCAGGCACGTGCACGTACTGGTGCCAGTTAGTTCCTATTTAAACAGAACACTGACATCTGCCTGTTGCTGAGTGGTCTTTCAGCTAGTGCCTGTTTATCTAACCTGTTCCAGTTTCTGTGTCCTGACCCGGCTTCACCTGAACCTTCTCCTTGATCTCCGCCTGCCTACCTGACTCTCCCGTGTCACAACTCATACCAGCCACCTATCATGACTACCTGGAAGTTTTTGATAAACAGAAGGCAGACATCCTTCCACCTCACAACCCATATGACTGCCCAATTGAACTGTTGCCAGGTGCAGAAATCCCTTTTGGGTGCATTTTTCCCCTCTCTGAACTGGACCTCAGGGTACTACGTCAATATAACTGTAAAAAAAGGGGTGGATCTAAATAATATAATAAAATATGAATAAAATCAACCCAGATGGTGCTTGAATGTTATACATGCACTAGCGCTAACAATAATAATTGAAGTCCACATAAGAGTTCACAATAGTAGATGATAAAGGAAATAATAAAACGTCCAGTATTCCAGTTAAGTGGAGAGATGCTGCTGTCACCAGAAGAAAAATAGAGGGAAAAGACACCTTCACTCATGTGCTGCAATCAAAGATAGAGGGGAGTGTGTGTATAGGACCCCCTCCTAAATGGACTCTTACCACAAGGTAATCAGATACCAGCCTGTATGCAATCAACCTAGTCACGTGATCTCTGTATCCATGCCCTACCCGGATATCCTGGTTGTCTGCACGCTGCATTGGAACGCACGCCGCTGCGGAGGTGGTTTGAGCCTGGAGTATCCATTACATGCATGCAGCCCCAGTGCCGGGAGAGGCACAGGATAATGTAAGAAGCCATTTGGCTGTGTTATTTTAATTTTCGATTTTTAATAAATGGATTGCACTATGAGAAGTTTCTGCTTATATTCCATGTCATGTCCTTAATTGTCGGAGGAGAGAGGGATTACATTTTCATCCAGCCAATTGTATGTGTACAGGCACCAACCTGTCAAAGCGAGTGTGACTTTCTTTTTAAATAAAGAAGTCTACACATTCTGGTAAGCCTACTACTTAACCTGAGCACTTTGGGTGTTGAATAATTTTCCCATTTCTGTGTGGTGGAGGATTAGGAATGCACTTTACTTGAAGATCTACATTTATCATCACAGCAAGATTCGTTTGTTTTTGTTTGATGTTTTATTTTTTCTGGATTGGACTGAGATATCCATTCAAAATTTTTTTTCCACTTTTGGGACTTTTTAGATCTTAACTCGGTCTTTATGTTGCACTGACACTAGTGTTTATAAGATTGTTATAATTACTGTTTGTTCACAGTTATTGCACTTTAATTCTAATAACTAGCGCCCCCTACTTTTCATTTTTACACTACCATTCAATAGGAGTCTATACTTCATTGCTTTTAGGGGAGCTGCTTATTTTTATCACATATCTTATATAGGGTAGCATTGATTAGTTTTTTGGCGCGGAAGTTTTTTTTTATTTTTTATTTTTATTTTTTATTTTATTTTAATCAACCAAAAGGGCTTCGCAGCAAACAATTCCTCACTCCTGGTCCGTGGTTACAGCTCTCATCAATCACCATAGAAAAAACAAAGGTGCAGACATAGTATAACTCCGTTTTAAAATCCTTTATTTAAACTATATATAAACTCCCATACAATTTTGCACTCACATGTACAAAATGAATAAAGGCTTGTGTTCTCATTTAAATAGCGCCAGAACCAGGCTCTAATAGGAGTGGTCTTTCAGCTAGTGCCTGTTTATCTAACCTGTTCCAGTTTCTGTGTCCTGACCCGGCTTCACCTGAACCTTCTCCTTGATCTCCGCCTGCCTACCTGATCCCGGCTTGTGTTTGACTCCGCTTCTGCCTGATAATCCTGTACCTTGCTGCCCAACTGTGTACCGAACCTGGCCTGTGTCCCGTCTCTGCCTCTGCCTATCGTCTCGGTACCTGTTCCGTCCGGCTGTCGATGACCTCCTGGCTTATGTCCCGGCTACGCCTCCATCTGCTGATCCAGCGATACAGAGCTCCAGTTTCCACAGTCAGCTCAGCGCTCTTCAGCCACCTGGTTCCTGCCAAGGCTCAGCCAGTGCTATCTGCTACATCGGCCCTCGTGCCACTCTGTGTCCTTCACTCCCTGTCATCACTACCAGGGGTGTCGGACAGGATGTGCAAGTGAAGCCCCCTCTCCAGCTCGATCTCCACCAGGTACGTGACAGTGGCCAGCAGCCTTAGAAGAATGGTAAGTCTGGAGCACGGCAGTACGGAGATTCTCGGGAACAAAGCAGCGGTCACAAGGTTTCTCAGGAGGGGCATCGACCTGAGCAGCCAGAATTTTGTCACCCAAAGGAGAAGTGAGACTGGTGCGAACTGTAGCCAGAATACGATCAGGAGGAATCACAGGCTGTTCAGCCTCCATCTTGGAAGTGGAGGAAAATTGTCGTGACAAGGCGTCAGCCCTTACATTCTTAGTACCGGGTAAGAATGAGACAATGTAATTGAAACTCAACCAGAAAAGAGCCCATCGTGCCCTTCTGGGAGAGAGGCGCTTAGCCTCAGACAACAATGTGAGATTCTTATGGTCAGTAAGAATGAGAACCGGCACAGTGGTACCTTCGAGGAGATGTCTCCATTCTTTCAGGGCTAAAATGATTGCCAAAAGCTCTCTGTCACCAATCTCGTAATTGCACTCCGCAGGTGACAATTTCTTGAAAAAGTAGCCACACTGATGCATAGCGCTGTCAGAGCTAGGACGTTGAGACAGAAGGGCGCCAACTCCAGTCTCAGAAGCATCGTCTTCAAGGATAAAAGGCAACGTGGGATCAGGATGTGCCAACACAGGAGCAGAAACAAAGGTAGTCTTAAGACTCTCAAAAGCCTTAATGGACTCTGGAGACCAACTCTATGGGTTACCGTCCTTTCTGGTCATAACAGTCAGTCAGGGGCTTGACCAGAGACGAGAAGTTACGAATAAACTTCCGATAATAGTTGGCGAAGCCAAGAAAGCGCTGCAGAGGACGTAAACCCACGGGTCGAGGCCACTGTAGGACTGCAAAAAGTTTCTCTGGGTCCATCGAAAAACCAGCCGTGGAAATTACATAACCCAGGAATTTAACCTGTTCACGATGGAATTCGCACTTCTCCAATTTACAATAGAGATTGTTCTCTCTTAGTTTCTGAAGCACTCAACATACATCTGTGTGGTGATTCTCCAGGGACTTGGAAAATATGAGGATATCGTCGAGATAAACCACCACACATAACTGCAACAAGTCTCGGAGGACATCGTTAATAAACACCTGGAAAGCTGCCGGAGCGTTACAGAGGCCAAAAGGCATTACGAGATACTCACAATGACCTGTTCTTGTATTAAACGCAGTCTTCCTCTCGTCGCTCTCTTAATCCTGACGAGATTGTATGCCCCTCTCAAATCAAGCTTCGTTAAGACCGTTGCTCCCTTGAGGCGGTCAAATAACTCCGTAATCAACGGGACCGGATAGGCATTCTTAATGGTGAAACGATTGAGACCCCTATAACCGATACAAGGTCTCAGTTCACCACTCTTCTTCTTCACAAAAAAGAAACCAGCACCGGCAGGAGACGAGGATGTGCGCATGAAACCTCGAGAAAGTGCGTCTGCAACATACTCCTCCATGGCCTTATCTTCCAAGACCGACAAAGGGTAAACCCGGCCACGAGGGGGAATGACACCAGGTTGAAAGTCAATTGCGCAATCATACGACTGGTGAGGAGGCAACGTACCGGCTTGACCTTTGTCAAAGACATCGATAAAATCACTCTCCTCCCTGCCGGAGGAGTACCACGAAGAGGTGCACAGGGCCTTGGCTACCTTCTGGAAGCATCTCTCACTGCACTGTGGCGATCAGGACAGAACCTCAGCACGGAGCCAATCAAAAGACGGGTTGTGCCTCTGTAACCAAGGATAACCAATAACCAGCGGAAACTTAGGTGAGGAAATAACTTGGCATTGGATTATCTGATGGTGAAGAGCCCTAATGGCCATGGACAATGGAACAATCTCATGAGTCACATGGACAGGCTGTAGAGGTCTCCCGTCAAGAGCCTCAATGGCAAGTGGAGTGTCACGCAGCTGCAGCAGAATCGAGTGCTTAGACACAAATGCAGCATCAATGAACAGGCCTGCAGCCCCGGAGTCAATTAGAGCCTGTATCTCGATGGATGACTCAGCCCAAGACATGGTAACTGAAACCAGGGGCTTATCCTTCTGGACAACTGGAGACGAAACAACGCCACCTAAGGTCTGTCCATGACAGGACCTCAAGGTTCAGGCGTTCCCTGGACGGGTAGGACAAGACTTCAAAAAGTGACCGGCCTGGCCACAATAAAGGCACAATCTCTCCCTCCTAAGGGCTCTCTCATCCGCAGAGAGACGCGTGAAGCTCAAGTGCATGGGTTCATCTTCACAGACCGACTCGGTACCAGGAGGCATGGAATGTGAATGAGGCAAGGGTAGGACTGCAAAGCTCGGAGACAAATGTACAGGAGGCTTCCGCAAGCGCTCCTTAACAGAGGGTCTTTCTCTGAGTCTGGAGTCAATGAGGATGGCAAATGTGATCAACTTCTCCAGCTCAGTGGGTATATCTCGGGCTGCTATCTCATCCTTGATGTTATCCGAGAGACCGTGAGAAAAAGCAGCCACGAGGGCCTCATTGTTCCAAGCAACCTCTGCTGCCAGAGTACGGAATTCAATGGCATAATCGGCAACAGTTCTCGTACTCTAATGGACATGAGGCTTTTAGCAGTAGAAGCGGAGCGTGCAGGAATGTCAAATATCCTTTTGAAGGAAGCCACAAATTCTGGGTGACCCCCGGAGTCGGAAGAAGACCCCCGGAGCTGTGTAATAAATTACTTTAAAAACCTGTGTAGTGTTTTTTTATTGACATTTTTTTCCACCAGGTGAATGGGTAGGGGTACGATGTACCCCATATTCATTCACATAGGGTGGGGGGCCGGGATCTGGGGGCTCCCTTATTAAAGGGGGCTCCT
Source organism: Rana muscosa (assembly GCA_029206835.1). Lineage (NCBI taxonomy): Eukaryota > Metazoa > Chordata > Amphibia > Anura > Ranidae > Rana > Rana muscosa. Next base: position 585,258,183 of record CM055116.1, read on the forward strand.
GGATTCCGATAAGCCCCCCGCCCGCAGACCCCGACAACCAACGGCCAGGGTTGTCGGGAAGAGGCCCTTGTCCCCATCAACATGGGGGCAGGGTGCTTTTGGGTGGGGGGCCGCAGGTCGCCCCCCTGCCCCAAAGCACCAAACCCCCCATGTTAAGGGCATGTGGCCTGGTTTGGTTCAGGAGGGAGGGGGGCTGCTCTCTCGTCCCCCCCTCTTTTTCTGCGGCCTGCCAGGTTGCGTGCTCGGATAAGGGTCTGGTTTGGATTTTGAGGGGGACCCCCACGCCGTTTTTTCGGCTTAGGGGGTTCCCCTTCAAATCCATACCAGACTGAAGGGCCTGGTATGCTCCTGAAGGGAACTTATGCCGTTTTGTTTTATTTAAAATTTGGCGTGGAGTTCCCCCTCAAGATTCATACCAAACACAGTGCCTGGTATTGGCGGGGATCCAAGTCGGATCCCCGTTCATTGAAAGTCAGACGCTTCAAGTCGTAGGGCAAAGTCGGATCCAAAGTAGGATGGCTGTCGTATCTTGTGGGGAACAAATAGGCATGTAAGACATTTGCATTTTTTGCACAGGTACATGGCTATCGGGGACAAAAAACTCATGATATTCTCCACTGGTTCATTATGCAGTTTAGCCACTTTGCTTGGAGCTAATATGTTCTTAATATTTCTAGCGCTGTGGGAAATCACTTTTGGATAATCCGGGAATATGGGGGTCAATTTGGGGGCATTTTTCAAAATGGATTAATGCTTCTTTATAATTATTTTCATGGGATTGTGTTTTGCTTTGTCTTGTCTTTTAGGGTTACTTCTTGGTAAAGCAAAGAAGCATAAAAAAATCTCTATATATGAAGGTGCTCTAATAAACAGAAATGCTGTTCAAACTACTTACAAATTTAGGAAAATATATGACATACAGAATTTTACAAAATATTCATACACATGCACAAGCTATTTATTTTTCCTATCAAATGGGCATAGACAATGTATGCAATAGGGATACACTAAACCGCTACTGAACTCCGGTTGTAGATTTAGTGTCATCCCCAGCTAAATTTCAGTCTTTTTTCAGTCTTTTTATGATGGAGTTGTCTTCCTATCCAGGATCTCTTCCAAAACTTTTAGCTTCTCATAGTCCTCCTTCTCTTTGTCTTCAGCACATGAGTTCAAGTCCTTTGTTCCCTCCCTCTACATCCGGCCAACTTTATTTTCTGTTCCATGAGCTCCATGAACCAAACAAGTTCATTAGCATATGAATAGGGGAAGCTCGGCTTCTAAAACCAATGCATTGTAACTGAAATGCATTATTCCATATATTTATGTTATAAAAATCACTAAAATAGCCATAGCAACCCAGATTGTATTGGTCCTTAAATTGTATAATAAACAGAGGACCTTGATTATTAACTCGTTCCTTAGTTGGAAACTATGAAGAATCTTTTTCCAAGTACAGGCATCAGTATCTCTATTGGGCTAGTTGGATGGAGCTTGACGTATATCCTTTTTTTTGTTCAAACATTTTATTGAAGAATAGAGTGGTTATACATGGAGCATTAAGGACAGGGGTCTTCAAACTATGGGCCTCCAGGTGTTCAGGAACTACAATTCCCATCATGCCTAGTCATGTCTGTGAATGTCAGAGTTTTGTAATGCCTCATGGGATTTGTAGTTCCGCAACAGCTGGAGGGCCGTAGTTTGAGGATCCCTGATTAAGGACAATTCCCATCTGCAGGGAAAATAAGACAGGATATATTGTATTACAATGCGGTGACAGGGACGCAGCCAATAATAGATAAGAGAGTATAAGCGAAAGAATCTTGCAACATCTTAATTCTTACATATGTGGAAGGTTATAATTAGCAGTAGCATAGTCTCAGATAAGTAAGGAGGCAGGTAAGCCGTGTAACTTCCTTACACATTTCAGCTCAAGGGAACAAACCTAGTGTGGAACAGAAGAGAGGATGCTAGGGTCTCCGTCAAATACAACTGGAGAATCATTTCAAGATTGGACTAGGAGTCCCATAAATTGCCACAGATGTTGTCCTGTCAAATATAATTCTACTAGTAACCTAATGTTATAGAAGTCACTAGCAATTGAAAGCTAGTGGGAAATGGGGAGTTGTAAATGAGCGAGAAAAGCAAGGAACAGAGGATAAGAGGAGAGAAAGGGAGGATTTAGTAAGACAAGGAGGGGTTAGGGCCAGTACCCGAGGGGAGGAGAGGGGGTTGGGAATGTGAAGTGCCCTAGCAGAAGGGCTCTGATTAGCAATTTAATAATCAGGGAGTTAGTGTACTATCAAAATCAACAGGGAGGTAATGGTCCACCCAAGGTTTCCATAGGTTTTCATATTTCTTTACCTTATCAACCAGAATTGCTTGGACCTTGGCATGGATCATGGCTCTAGCAATTCTTTTTTTATTTTCCGCAATGCTAAGGTGTTGGGATTTACATGTTTTTCTGCAGTGGTAACCTGTAATGCCTTGGAAACACGATCGGATTTCCGATGGACTTGTTTCATCGGAAATTCCGATCGTGTGTGGGCCCCATCGGACTTTATTCCATTGGAGTAAAAAAATAGAACATGTTTTTTAGAAAAATCCACACATGCTCAGAATCAAGTCGATGCATGCTCAGAAGCATTGAACTTAATTTTTCTCGGCTCGTCGTAGTATTTTACGTCACCGCGTTTTGGACGGTCGGAATTTAGTCTGACAGTGTTTATGCAAGACTGATGGAAGTCAGCTTCATCGTAATTTCCGACGAAAAATTCCATCGGATTTTATTCCATCGGAAATCCGATCGTGTGTACAAGGCATAATAGTAGTTTGAATTTCTGTCTAGTCACTGCCAGTGGCTTTTGATTGAGTATAGCCATTGCTGGATCAGGGTTGAGAGTGCAGCTAAACAAGGTTGATATGATGTGGAATATCTCTGTTCAAAACAACTGGGCTGTTGGGCAGCTCCACCATATATGTAGATGTGTGCCACTGTCAGAGCAGCCTCGAAAACAGGTTGGGGAGTAAGATGGGAGGAATTTGGCAATCCGGGCAGGGACTAGATACCATCTCATTAAGACTTTGTAATTAGTTTCTAGGGCTACTATATTCTGTGAGGCTGACTTGGTGGCTGCCCAAATCTCAGACCAGTCCCTGGGGTCTAGCTGGAGACCTAAGTCTCTCACCCACTAAACTACATGATGTAGTGATGAATGAGCTGGGGGATCTAGCAATTGGGCGTAGAAAGCAGAGATCAGACCATGTGCATGCGGGTGTGATTTACAGGTGCGTTCGAAATTGGTCATATCTGGTAGAGATGAGTCTGTGCGCAGACAAGAGGCGAAAAAGTGTTTTGATTTGGAGGTAGCGAAAAAGTTCAGAGCTTGGGATACCATGTGTTTCGCAGAGAATGGGGAAGGGTTTAAATGTATCAGGAGTCCTAAACTTATATGCGCGGATAAGGTTGGTTGAAGACCAGTTATGAAACAATGAGGGGGAAGACCACGCCAGATAAAAGGCTGGGTTCCGGAGATAGGATAGGAGTGGGTTATGAGGAGACAAAAAACTAGGGCTGTTACTGATTAAAATTTTCGTGTTCGATTAATCTATTTATTTATTTTTAAATCGATTTTTTTTTAACTCGATTAATCGACTAATTTCGATTAATTATAACGCACATACAGATCCAAATACTTTTAGCTGATCTCCTTGCAGGCTGATTCCCAGTGCAGCTACCAACCACTGGAAAAATGGATAGCAGGATACAAAAAACACACAAAGGCAGCGCTCAATGGGAATAGCATTAAAACTTTTATAGTCTTCAAGTAGGTAACAAAATAAATATTGCACTGGAGATAAAATCGATGTAGCTACATAAACTGTAAAAATGGTGCGAGTAATACCAAACGGTAGCAAAAGCAGTCATAAAAACATGTAGCCAAGTATGATACTGGTATAAAAATGTGTACAACTATACCACTGCTGAATCCAGATGAGGAGGGGTTAACATCAGTCCGTCGGCATGTAGATGTCCCGTGAAGGGAACTATCACAACTCTTAGTGGATGGCTTTAGAATCCCAGGTTGATAGAAGGAAGTGTAACAGCCCTTGCGTGTGGCAGATGGTAAGGTCCCGCCGGCATGCAGATATGAAGGCACAGCAAAGGAGCCCTTCAGATGGACACGGCAAGCCCCGCCGGTGTCCGTGACGTCACCGGATCTCCGACGGAACTCCCTGAAGACCCGGAAGCCGGCGGAGAGGTGAGTACCGATCAAAAGAATTTTGATCGATCAAAAAAATTAACTATTAATTCCTCGATTAATCGATTAATTTCCACAGCCCTAAAAAAAACGAATTTAGTTTTGTGTCTGTCCCATAAGGACAAATAGTGACGAGTGATGGGATTCCGTAATGACTTGCGGTTGGTTGGGTGGAGTCACAGCAAATTAGCCACTGAGAGGGGATCACAATCAATAGACTCCAGTGCAACCCATAAAGGAGTTTCATGGGGTGTGTGGTATTTCGGGAGTTGAGCCAGATGTGCTGCTTGATAGTACTTTAAGAATTTTTGGAGCCCTAGACCACCTTTTTATTTGGTGCAGTATAAAATGGTTTTTATCTATGGTCTAGTTCTGCACCAGGCATAGGTGAGCGCACGGCATTGTAATATTCTCAAGAAATGTGGAGGGACGGGAATTGGCAATACCCGAAACAGGTATACGTTTTTTGGCAATATTGCCATTTTGACTACATTGATGCGACCCATCCATGCCAGGGGCAAAACCGACCATGTGGACAAGAGACCATTTAGCATAGGAGGGTAGGTAGCTGAATATAAATCAGCAGGATCAGCTGTTAATTTGATTCCAAGATGGGGGTTAGAGTGGGGTGACCATGGAAATGGAAGGACCTGCGTGAGATGTGATAGGGTCGATGGGGGTAAAGATATTTTTACGACTCTGGATTTCTGGGAGTTGATTACTAGGCCAGACCGAGCCGAAAATTGGTCTAGGGTTGCTAGGAGGTTGGGGGCAGAGGTCAGTGGGGATGTGAGAAAGAGAATATCGTCTGCAAATAGACAAACCTTATGATGGTGACCACCCAGTTCGAGTCCCTTAATGTCAGGATTAGATCGTGTTAAGTGGACTAGGGGTTCAATAGCTAGGGTGAAGAGGAGTGGAAAAGAGGGGGCATCCCTGCCTCGTTCCACGTTGGATAGGAAAGGGGTCTGACTGACTTATATTCCGCATATTTATTATATGCCATAGGTGCAGTGTACAAGGAGGATATCCAGTTAAGGAGATGCGGGCCGAAGACCCAGCAACGTAAAGTGAATTGCAAGTAGGGCCAAGAAAGTGTATCGAAGGCCTTTTTGATGTCAAGTGAAACGAAGCAGGTTGGTTTGCGACGGGAGCGGGGCTGCGTGTGACAATATGACTGCCCAGTGGACATCATCTCCAGCTTGTCTTAAAGGGATGAATCCCACCTGATCTTTGTGGATGAGAGATCCAATTACCAGATTCAGACGAGAGGAAATTATTTTAGCCATCAGCTTAATGTCTATTGAGAAATGTGGAATATAGGGGGCGCTAATATTCTAATTTGCTATACTAAACCAATATAAAGTGCTAATTTGAGAAATATATCACATCATTATTAGAAATGCAGTAATAAAGTGCATAATATTAGTCGGTGCAAAAATCATCTTATACAGTACAATGATGAACAATAAATGAATATTTCATCAAGAAAAGTCCATAAGTAAATTATCCTTCAACTTCAATTTTGTGCACTGTCACCGATGAAAATAAAGCTTCATATATCACCCAGTGGAACTCAATGCCTGGTGATACACGCTCTATTCCCATTGCCAGTATTAGGCACCAAAATATGTAAGCTTGGCTTTTTGTACTTTTATTCATACTTTTAAATAGTTTTACGCTATGGTCCCTTGTTTATCTGTCTTTTAATGGGCTACACTGGTGGAGACATATGAGATTCCCAGCCATATCAATACAGAAGTAAGACTCCTGATTCATTTATTACTGCGCATACTGACCTGCTTTTTCATTTAGAGAGGTCATGGTGGTCTGGTGAGTAGGCATTTCACTCACTTTCCACTGGGTGATATATGAAGCTTTATTTTCATCGGTGAAGGTGCACAGAATTGAAGTTAAAGCATAATTTAGTTATGGAATTTTCTTGATGAAATATTTATTGTGCATCACTGTACTTTATAAGATGATTTTTGCACTGACTAATTTTATGCACTTTATTACTGCATTTCTAATAATGATATATTTGTCAAATTAGCACTTTGCACTTTGTATTGGTTTAGTATAGCTAATTAGAATATTAGCGCCCCCTATATTCCACATTTCTCACTAGTTAAAGTCAGCACATTGCACTTTCCTGGGGAGCAGCTTTTCCTTTGCATTACATTTATTTTAATTATATTCCATAGCGCAAAGTTATTTTTTGTGTTCACAGCTTTAATGTCTATGTTGAGAAGGGAAATGGGGTGATAATTAGCACAAGAGGAGCCGTCAGGTTGTGGTTTAGGCAACATGGAGACAATGGCCGTGAGGGAGTTGGTGCGAAAGGCATGACCTTTTAGGATAATATTAAAGGCTTTGGTTAGTAAGGGGATGAGCATGTCAGTGATAATAGGCAGCCGTGAAGCCATCAGGGCCTGGACGTTTGTTTGCCTTCAAGGCTTTGATGGCGGTGAGGAATTCCTGATCAGAGATGGGTTGATCCAGCTCAGTGTGCTGTGAGGTTGATAGAGACTTGAGGTTAGAGAATAGTGCTGAGGCCGGGCTTCGAATGTTGTGTTTGCAGTATATAGGTCAGAAATGTGTTTGCTGAACAAGGCTAGAATTTTTACGGGGTTGCTAGAGTAGGTGTCTTTGGTTATTTTCAAACGTATCGCTTTATGTGTTTGATCTAATCTGCGTAGGGACGAAAGTGTCGGGCTTATTGGTTTTCGTATATATTTTGTGTTTAGATAGTTGTAGTGCCTTCTCGGTTGATTCCGTTAAAAAAAAAAATTAATTCTAGGCTGGCCCTGTCTGAAGGGAGTTTTTATGAGCGGGTGTGGGGTCAGTTTGAAAATCCATTTGGCTTGATAGAAGGCTGCTTCTAACTGTTGGTGTAAGATTTGTCGCTCTTTTTTATAGTAGAAGGCCTTACTAATACAAGTGTCCCTGATTACGGGTTTATTTGCCTCCCAGGTTGTTAGGGGCGACACATCATCTGTAACATTATGTGTAATGTACTCTTTGATGGCCAAGGCAATGTCCATCTGATGGGTAGAGTGAGAAAGGGGGGTGTCATTAAGGCACCATGTACGGTCTCTTTGCCTGGGTATCAGGGATTCTAGGGATGTGAGAACTGCGTTGTGGTCAGACCATGTGATGGGTAGAATATCTGAAGAGAGAAGGGCAGGGGCTGTTCCAGTAGATAGTAAGATATGACCGATGCATGTTTTGTGGGGATGTGAGTAGTGAGTATACTGGCGCCTTGCTGGATTAGCTTCTCTCCAGGAATCCAAGAGAGGATAGTTTTGCAGTAAACTATTGGGGATGGGGGTGGCAGGAATAGGAGATTTATCCAGGAAGGGATAAATCACTTGGTTGGAGTCTCTGCATATTAAGTGGGTGCTTTGTTTATGCTTATTGACAAATTGCAATAGGTGGGGGAGAAACTGACTGGGGTTGCAGTTAGGTGCGTAGTACGATACCACAGTCACTTCTGTGTCAAGTAGGTGGCCGGTCAAAATCTTATATCTGCCTTCAGGGTCACTAATCTCTGCCCGGAGGGTGAAAGGGGTGGTACGGTGAAAAGCAATTAAAACTCCCCTGCGGTTAGCATCTGTGGATGCTGTATAAAATTGTGGGTAGGAGGCACTAATAAATTTGGGTGATAAACATTTAGTAAAGTGCATCTCTTGTAAGCAGACCACATGGGCCTTGGCTGAAGCAAATGACCAGAAGGCTTTAACTCGCTTTTGGGGGGTGTTCAGACCCTGAACATTAAGGGTGAGGACGTTTTAAAGGAGCCACGATGGAAAGTGATAGGCCTGTTGATAATTGTTGAATGGGAGATGGGCCTCCCCTCAGGATATGGCAAGAAGGGCTGGGAGGGAAAGTTAAAGAGCTGAATGGTAGAGAGCATAGGAGGAGAACACAGAAAGAACAAGAGAATATCTATAAGGAGTGGATGAATGAAATGCTCAGGAGATTACCCGTATGAGCAGGTATTGCGTACCTACTCTGAGGGGAGTACGTTGTCCAGGGAGGGTCCAGTAAGGGTCCTCCAAGGGCAAGGGTGGGGGCAGCAGTGACAGCCATTGGAGGTCACACATGCCGCAGAGTGTGATTGAACCAAGTCGACAGGTAGGAGGCCAAGCCCAGCCAAGGCAAGGGAGTATCTGTGAGCACCCTGTAAGGGATTATTGAGTAGTGGGGTTCAGGCCATGGGTAGGAAGTATAATGCCTACAAGGCTAAGGTGCACCTTGGAGACTTATCTAGGGTGCGAGGTTCACAAAAAAGGTACGGAACACCAACATCCTAGAGTCCTGATGTGGTTACATATAGTTACATAGTTAGTCAGGTTGAAAAAAGACACAAGTCCATCCAGTTCAACCATAAAAAAAATAAAAATAAAAAAAAGTGAGGATGTATGAACATTAAGGTTTGGAGGGAGGGGCTGTGAAGAGAGGGGAAGGAGCCACAACATGTGCATCTAGGTATTACAGGGATCAGCCTGACGGTTTCAGGCATATTGTTGGAACTAGATTTATCTTGATAAACCTAGTAAGTTCTTTGAATAGATTGAAGGTTTGGCCCCTTCATAGGAGCAAAATTTTATTAAAAAAGATTTTCTTTATCGTACACCACGGGACACAGAGCTAGTCATTACATAATGGGTTAAGGGTCACCAGCAGTGATTGGACACTGGCACAACCAATGGAAGACAGTTCCCCTCCATATAACCCCTCCCATCAGGGAAGTACCTCAGTTTTTTCGCCAGTGTCGAAAGGTGTTGGACGCGTTAGGAGGTGCTAAAGGAAAGCTCTACCAAAGAGACCCTCTGGGGGTAAAAGAGCTATGCTTTCGGATCCATCCAAGACGCCTACAAATGAGCTGAATCTGGATGGGATCCGGGCCTCATCCATGAGGCGTCGCCTGTAATGTCTCTCTTCGGAGGACTGGGCTCTAAGATCCAGCACTTTCGCTATTTCGCTATAAAGTCCTGGTAAGAGTCTTGTACAAGGCCCAGGGGAGAGGTATCCTTTAAATAGGAACCCATATCCCTGAAGGTTGGCACACATAGCCCACCGTGAAGGGTGAAGTTTGGTATCTGTCTGAAATCTTTCAGCAGAAAAACCTGCGGCGTGGATAAGGTGAGATTAGAAGGTCCATAACTAGGTTGGGACCTTTTTCAAAAAATGGATGTCTTCTTTTTTTCCACCACTGGGGGGAGTAAAGAGCTGAATATACTCACCTCACTCTGTTCAGTGTCGGCTTCGGCGAAGTACACTGCTCGTCACCTCCGCTGCTGAGCTTGCTGGGGCACCCCGATCCTCCTTTCGGTGGCCGACCAGACACCTGCAGATGCAGGTAAGTGGGAACAAGGGCTGATGAGAGTCCTCTCTCACTATGGCCACCGCCATAGCGCTAAGGGCCGCGCGCGCTTTATTGGAGGGGGGGGGCGGCGAAGGCGTGCGCGGGCACGTGGCGCGCGCAGGCACAGAAACGGCGCCAAATTTAAAAGACTGTCAGTGTGAGAAGCACTGCAGCAGCAAGCAAGCTCGTTAGTTCTCTTGTTCCTGGCAGAGAAACACAGCAGCTATACAGGGACGTAAGACTCCATGTGGTTGGATTGGGTACTTCCTAGAAGACATCCATGTTATGCATAGTTATGTGTTAAAAGTTGCATACTTAATGTATTTGCTAAACTGAACACGGTAGTATATGCATTTAGGTACCTTGTATTTTGTCTAAACAGTAAGCCTTCCAGGGGAAGTAATACGGACAAAAAGAGATAAGAAAGCACCACCGCCTGAGAGGAGGCTCTAGCTGTGCTGACTCGGTACCTTCCTCTCCTGTGTTGCCAAATGCACCTGTACAGGATGAGCCATTACCTCTGTCAGGTATGGCGGCTTCCCCAGTGAAGCCTGGGCCTGTATATGTCACTGAGGACACTTTATCAGCTGCCCTAAATAATCTGGAGGAAAAAATTGCTACCTTAATCGCTAAGTCCTCTAAAAAGGACAATAAGCGAAGCAGGTCTCTTCCAGTATTGGACCTCCCTTCAGAAGTACCTGAGGGAGGAGGATGAGGAAGAGGAGGCTACATCAGCAGAGGATGAGGAGCCAGATTTTAAGGTCACAGGTACAATGCTATAGCAGTGCATTTAAGTTAACCTCTGCGGAGGTAACGGAATTACCTGTCTCCTCCCTAGGGTCATTAAGATCCCTGCAAGGTGCATGCTCCTTCCCGGTTCATCAGTTACTAGAGGATCTAATATACGCAAACTGGCAACATCCAGATAAGCGTTTCTCACCTCCAAAAAGGTTTAACATTCTTTATCCTATGGGGGAAATTTTTTTAAAGAAATGGAGCCTGCCTGCGGTAGTTGCGGCTATTTCTTGTGTAAATAAAAACCTGACATGTCCGGTGGATAATGTACAAGGGTTTAAAAGATCCTTCTGAGAGGAAGTTGAAATCCTCCTTCCTTTTGGCCGGCTCAATTACCCAACCTGCAGTAGCAGCAGTCGGTATGTGTCAGGTCATCAGCCAACAGGTAAAGCAGGGGCTGAAGGAACTGCCTTCAGAGCAGGCTAGAAATTGGGAAAATTTGCCTAAAGCCTTATGCTTCACAGTGGATGCCATGAGAGATTCTATCATACAGGCATCACGCCTTACACTCCAGCTGGTACAGATGCGCAGAGTACTTTGGCTTAAGCATTGGTCAGCGGAAACCCCATGCAAAAAGCTGTTGGCAAGTTCCCGTACCATGGCGAATGCCTATTTGGGGAAGATTTAGAAAAATATATACAGAAGATATCAAGTGGTAAAACGACTTTTACCTGAGAGAAAGAAAAACAAGAGATCTTGTTTTAAACGCTCTCTCTCCCCAGCTCCCGGGAAATCTGACTCCAACCAGTGGCGGCGGCCTGTTTTAGCCGCCCACAAAAGCCAAGGGGCAAGCTCAGAAGAACAAGAAGCCGTGGGGTGCAAGAGCTAATAAGCAAGCCCCCAAAGCCTCTCAGTGAAGGGGCGCCCCCGCTCGGCCGAGTGGGAGGAAGGCTTTATCAGTTCTGAGCGACTTGGGGGTCAGAAATCCAGGACAATTGGGTAGTATCCACAATATCCTCAGGGTACAAACTGGAATTTCGAGAGATCCCACCTTCTCAATTCCGAGGTTCAAGACTCTCCAAGGATCCACAAAAAAGAGAATCCTTCTTCAAAGGTTTGAATCACTTAATGGCTCAAGGGGTAGTTACAGACGTACCCCAAAAAGAGCGAGGTGCAGGTTTTTACTCAAACCTCTTTGTGATTCCAAAGCCAAATGGAGATGTCAGACCCATCCTGGATCTAAAATCCCTAAATCGGTTCCTGAACGATCGCCATTTTCGAATGGAAACGATCCGATCCGTGGCCGCCACTTTAAAGGGCGGAAAATTCATGGCGCCCATAGATATCAAGGACGCACATTTACACATACCCATCCTCCCCGCTCACCAAAGATTCCTAAGGTTTGCGGTAGAAGATCGCCACTTTCAATTTGTGGCTCTGCCGTTTGGTGTAGCCACCGCGCCCATAGTATTCACAAAGGTGCTAGCTCCTCTGTTAGCAAACCTAAGAACACGGGGCATTGCGGTAACAGCCTATCTGGACGATCTACTAGTAATAGATCAGTCAAAGGACGGATTGGGTCACGCTGTACACACTACAGTAGGATACCTGGAGCATTTAGGATGGATTATAAATTTACAAAAATCCTCTCTCCAGGCCCAAAGAAGGATAGTGTACCTGGGCATGATCATAGATACAGCCCAAAACGGGGTATACCTGCCAGAACCGAAGATACAGGCTCTGAAAGACCTGATCCACAAGGTCAAAGCAAACAAGAGGCCGTCTATTCGCCTTTGCATGAGACTATTGGGAAAGATGGTAGCCTCCTTCGAGGCGGTCCCTTACGCCCAGTTTCATTCGAGACTACTTCAAGGCAATATTTTAGCTTCCTGGAACAGGAAGAGCCAAGCTCTGGATATACCCATGCGCCTGTCCTCACAAGTACGCCACAGCTTCGATTGGTGGCTAGAAGCCAGGAATTTACGGAAGGGAAAGTCCTTCCTCCCAGTGGCCTGGAAGGTGGTATCTAGGGATGCCAGCCTATCGGGCTGGGGTGCAGTATTCGAGGAGGCTTCTACCCAGGGAACCTGGGCCAAGACTCAGGGGATCCTGCCCATCAATGTGCTAGAGATCCGGGCGGTATATCTAGCCCTCAAAACCTGGACATACAGGTTACAGGGCTACCCAGTTCGGGTTCAATCCGACAATGCTACTGCAGTAGCTTACATCAATCACCAAGGAGGCACCCGCAGTCGGGCAGCCCAAAGAGAGGTGAACCGGATCCTGGCATGGGCAGAAGAGCATGTACCTTGCCTTTCTGCAATCTTCATTCCAGGGATAGAAAATTGGCAAGCAGACTACCTGAGTCATCAGCAGCTGCTACCAGGAGAGTGGTCTCTTCACCCCGAGATCTTTCAGGCCATATGTCTGAGATGGGGAAACCCAGATGTAGACCTGCTAGCTGCCAGGTTCAACAAGAAATTGGACAACTTTGTGTCCAGAACGAGAGATCCTCTAGCCTACGGGACAGACGCTCTAATAATACAGACGCTCTAATAACTCCATGGAATCAGTTCTCACTGATCTATGCATTCCCTCCAATCCCTCTTCTACAAAGACTGCTTCGCAGGATCAAGGAGGAGGGAATACCAGTAATCCTAGTGGCCCCAAACTGGCCCAGGAGGCCTTGGTACGCCGAGATTGTAAAGATGGCGATAGGAAGGCCCTGGAAGTTTCCACTTCGACACGACCTGCTGTCACAGGGTCCAGTATTCCACCCTTCCTTACAAAGGCTAAAGTTGACGGCCTGGCTGCTGAGACCCACATTTTGAAAAAGAGAGGGGTCTCTGGTCCGGCTCTTTCTACGCTCATTAATGCTAGAAAGCCAGCCTCCAGACTCATCTATCAGAGAGTCTGGAGAGCATACATTTCCTGGTGTGAATCCAGATGTTGGAATCCTCAGAAATATGAAATAAGTAGGATTCTTGCTTTTTGCCAGTTAGGAGTGGATATGAATTTAGCCCTTAGCACCATCAAAGGGCAAATATCGGCTCTATCAGTCTTCTTTCAGAGACCATTGGCATCTCACTCCCTAGTTCAGACATTCATTAAGGGGGTACTGAGGATAAATCCTCCAGTTAGGACTCCCTTGTGTCCATGGGATTTGAATTTGGTATTGTCAGTGTTGCAAAAGCAACCTTTTGAACCTATTCGCCATATTCCTTTAATTATATTGAGTAGGAAGTTGGCCTTTCTGATTGCTATAGCTTCTGCTAGGAGAGTATCAGAGCTAGCAGCTCTTTCTTGTAAAGAGCCTTATCTAATTTGTCACAAGGACAAAATCGTACTACGACCCCATCCGGCTTTTCTACCTAAGGTGGTGTCGGCTTTTCACTTGAATCAAGACATTGTTCTGCCTTCCTTTTTTCCAAACCCGCGGACGGCGGGGGAAAAATTATTACACTCTCTAGATCTAGTGAGAGCGGTAAGGGTGTATCTGCAAGCAACCGCTCAGATACGTAAAACAGATGTTTTGTTTATTTTACCAGATGGGCCCAAGAAGGGCCAAGCGGTATCAAAATCCACCATTTCCAGGTGGATTAGACAAGTAATTGTTCAAGCTTATGGTTTAAAGAACAGGACTCCTCCTTTTCCTGTTAAGGCGCACTCTACCAGGGCGATAAGTGCTTCATGGGCAGTGCACCACCAGGCTTCGATGGCTCAGATCTGTAAAGCTGCAACTTGGTCTTCAGTCCATACATTTTCCAAATTCTATCAAATAGATGTGAAAGGACATGAGGATTCCGCCTTTGGGCGAAGTGTGCTGCAGGCAGCAGTATAGGGCTTCTGGTCCGCAAGCGGCCTGTTTTGATCTGTGTCTCCCCCCCTTCATATGAGCATTGCTCTGGGACGTCCCATTATGTAATGACTAGCTCTGTGTCCCGTGGTGTACGATAAAGAAAATAGGATTTTTATAACAGCTTACCTGTAAAATCCTTTTCTTGGAGTACACCACGGGACACAGAGGTCCCCCCCTTCTTATGGGAACCTTACTGCTTTGCTACAAAACTGAGGTACTTCCCTGATGGGAGGGGTTATATGGAGGGGAACTGTCTTCCATTGGTTGTGCCAGTGTCCAATCACCGCTGGTGACCCTTAACCCATTATGTAATGACTAGCTCTGTGTCCCGTGGTGTACTCCAAGAAAAGGATTTTACAGGTAAGCTGTTATAAAAATCCTATTATTGTAGAGTATTCCTGTTTTCTTTTTTGCCTCTCTGCAGCCTTTTCTGATGAGTAATAAATCATGTCTGTCTTTTCGGGGTTCATTTTCTCTGATTCTTCAATATGTGGAGATTTGTCTACTGTCTTGCCCTTGTGAGAAGTTTGTGTTTTGCCCAATGTGCATATAGGTTCACATGGGAGACCTATGAACACATGGGCAAAACGGTGCCATTGTTATTTTCTAGGTGGAGTGACACGTGCACGCTGTTTTTCGACATTCATTAACCATTCAGCATCTCATTGTTGCTGCTCCTGCTTTCCTTATACCACAGAGGCTATACGCAGGCTTCCGGGTCTTTACCCGCAGTGTTTATAGCTGATCTGGCCACTGTCTAATGGCTTCTGAGCCAGCAGTTTCAATGACCATTTCTACCTCAGAATCCATACCAATCCCTCCCTGATGAGATCATCTTTGAGGATTGGCAGTCTTCTGCTATTATTGCAGAATCAAGAGACCATTTCAGTTCTTATTGATGCAGTGCACACTACTCTGTAATTGGAGGATCAGCCTCCTATCTCCAGTCTCAGGTCTTTAGAGCCCTTACAGCTGCAAAGACCCTCCCATTGCACCTGCTGTTTCGAGGTTCATTCTCTTTGGGGATTGGAAACATCCTGACACGCCCATAAAACTATCTGCCTACCAAATGGACATATTTTCATTTGGAACGTATTTTGTTAAACAGTGGTCTAGACCCACTGTTGATCTGCCATTATACTATCTTACATTAAAGGATTCTCCTGACCAGCAGTTAGAGCCCCTCTTTCAGAAATTCAAAAATCATCACGACCTCTTAGAGTTTTTCTACCTCTTTACCCCCAGGGGATGTTCTTGGTAATCCTCACATCTGAAAGGTGAGAATCTAACCTGTCAGCCTCCCAAGCACAGACCCCCCCCCCCTATTTCTCCTTAGGGGGATAAAGACTGATGAGCTTCTTTTCCTCTTTTTGTCTTTGACCCCCAGACTGTTGGTCTACATCTCTCAGCTGGAGACCCTTTTGTGTTGGGCTTCCCAAATGGATTCTGTTGGGTCATTCAGGTCTTGTTCTGATCTTTAGGTCTGGTAACCAGCTGTTAGCTAGGGCTTTGAGATCAGTTTGCGCTCCTCCCTGTTAACACTCACTTCACTGGTTATGTGTCTCTTGCTCTTTCTGACACGAGCATCGTCAGCCGGTCTTGTGGTCTTCAGTCACCTGGTCTTCTGTTCTAGCAGTTGGAGGTGTGGCCTTATCCGATTCCAACTTCAGGCATAGGTCTGTCAGGTAGCTCTTTTTGCTGCAGGCGGTCCCCAGTTTTCTGTTTTTGGGCCTGTAAGCGTTTGTTGGCTAATTGCCCGCCATTCAGTTGGGCTGCTTTTAGACATCCCAATGGTGAAATATTATAAAAATGCTAATACTAGTGCTGGGCTGCGGAAAAATATGTAGCATAGAATGATAAAAACAAAGTCTCGCAGCCATATATGAGAATACTGGGAATGTCCCAATAAAATTACTGTATATAAAAACAAAACGTGACCAGCAGGGACTGTCAGTCTGGGCTGGTAATAAAGAGAAGTAGGAGCTTAGATTCTTCCAGGTGGCAGGGGACACCCAACTTCCTTTTTCAAGCTTAATATGTGTCTGGGATAGTAGTTGCTATATATCAGGGATATGCAATTAGCGGACCTCCAGCTGTTGCCAAACTACAAGTCCCATGAGGCATAGCAAGACTCTGACAGTTACAAGCATGACCTCCAAAGGCAGAGGCATGATGGGACTTGTAGTTTGGCAACAGCTGGAGGTCCGCTAATTGCATATCCCTGCTATATATGCTCAGATGTGGGAGCAGGTAGGAGAGCAGCAAATTAAAGTGAATGTAATATTTTTTTCTTGTCATACTTAACTGCTCTATGTAATGATTTTTCCACAGTGCAGCCCCGATCGGGGTTCCCCGCTGATGCTCCTGGCTCCACCTCTTCGGCAAGTACCTCCATAGAAACCTAATGCCTATGGGGGCACTCATATGGGGTCGATCGTGAGCCACGCTGCCTATGTCTATAGACAGATACCACGGCTCAGCCCTGCCCCCCATTCCCTCGCCACAAGATTTGATTGACAGCAGCAGGGGCCAATGGATGCTATCAGTCTGTCCTGTGAGGAGGGAGAGAGTAGGGAGAGCCGCTGCTCTTGGGCACAGTGCTGAATGGAGATCAGGCTCAGGTAAATATAATAGGGGGGCTGGGTGGGATCCTGTGGCACAGAAGTTTTTTTTTTTTTTACTTTTTTAAAATAAGTATTGGGATTTGTTTTTTGATTTTGAATCATACTTGCCTAGCTGAATGCAACATCAATACACCGCCGTCTCTAACACTGAGAACCGAGTGATCAAACACCACCGATCACTCACAGTCACTGACTCTCTGCTCTGCACCCCCCTGTGCTCACTTGAGCACTGGGCTGTGGAGAGGATGGAAGCGGCCGGCTTTAAGCACCTAAGCATCCAACCACAGCTGCTGGATTACCTCTAGTCCCTAGCAGGAAGATATATACATTCAAAAATCAGCGCTTGGAAAATGTCAACTGTCCTTAACCACTTCCCTACCGCCCATAGTCATATGACGTCCACAGATGGGATCTCCCATCCTGGGTGGACGTCATATGACGTCCTCAGCTTTGTGGGGGGATATCTGAATAATGCCTGCAGCTAGAGGCATCATTCAGATATCCTTTTCTTGTGCGATTCTGCGCACCATAAGAACGATCATAGCGGCGGACATCCCCCCCCCCCCCTCCCGCCGCCATCCGGTGCTTCTCCGAACTCTCCCATGCCATCGGGGACCCGGAGAGAATCGTCCGGCGCCGTGGTGGGTCACGTGACGAGCATAGAGATGACTGGTGACCAGATGGTCACCAGTCATCTCTATGATCGTCGGAGGCTCGGGCGCGATGTGATGACGTCACGCCCGGGTCCTCAGATGTAAACAAAGCCGCCATTGCGGTTAGTAAGTATGAGATCAGTGAAAAAAAAATCACGATCACGAAAAAATCACGATCTCATGCTTTCCAGCCTGGAGGAGAGATGTGTGGGGTCTTATTGACCCCGCATCTCTCAATAAAGAGGACCTGTCACACACATTCCTATTACAAGGGATGTTTACATTCCTTGTAATAGGAATAAAAGTGATCAAAAATAAAATAAAAAGTAAAATAAGTGTAAAAAAATAAGTAAAATAAAAAATGTTTTAATTAAAAATTAAAACGCCCCTGTCCCCGGTAGCTCGCGATCAGAAGCGAATGCACACGTAAGTCCCGCCCACATATGTAAACGCCGTTCAAACCACATATGTGAGGTATCGCCGAGGGCGTGCAACAATTCTAGCACTAGACCTCCTCTGTAACTCTAACCTGGTAACCTGTAAAAAAAATTAAAGCGTCACCTATGGAGATTTTTAAGTACCGGAGTTTGGCGCCATTCCATGAGTGTGCGCAATTTTAAAGTGTGACATGTTAGGTATCTGTTTACTGTTTTGTTATTTTTTAATTCATGAAACCATTTTTTTCCCCAAAAAAAGGCGTTTGAAAAATTATTGCGCAAATACCGTGCAAGGAAAAAAGTTGCAATGACCGTCATTTTATTCCCTAGGGTGTCTGCTAAAAAAACATATATAATGTTTGGGGGTTCTGAGTAATTTTCTAGCAAAAGAATGATGAATTGTACATGTAGGAGAGAAGTGCCAGAATAGGCCCGGTATTGATGTGGTAAAAAAAAGCCCGGTGTTGAAGTGGTTAAAAGAGTTCATCAAAATGTTCTCACAATAGTCTCCACCAAATAAAATTGGAGCCTCTTCATTCATGAGCGGCCGTATTTCTGCATGCGATAGCGACACCTTGCGTGCCTTCCGGCACAGCGACCGAGGGCTCACGGAAAGTTCCAGATCATCGCTTGCGATCGGGACTTTTCCGATCATGTATCGTGGTCATAAGCCCTGCTTCACCGGCATAGTAAACCCCTTTAAGGGCTGGCGGCAGCCGGCGTCAAGGGGTTAAAATAAGTAGCCCTAGATTACACACGTGCTCACATTTCCCTTATGTGCTAAACCAGTTGCAGTCTCAAAAAAAATGTGCGTCCTCATGCAACTACTGATATTCTTCAGCATCTACCCTTATCCAAGAAATTGGTAATCATGCATTGTATATCACCCACCCCCCCCCCCCCCTTTTTTTTTTGCAGACAACTCTAGTTGTGGTGTTTCACTGGTTCCAAAAAGAAAAAAATGCTAAAATAGTGTAATAACACCAAGTACAGTGCCACCACTTATTTTAAAATGTACTACACTATATTTTGTTTTCGGAGCTTCTAATGCCGCGTACACACGATAATTTTTCCCGTCAGGGAAAAATTAAAAAAAAAATTTTAACAAGAAAAACGACCGTGTGTGGGCTTTTTGTCATTTTTCCCGACGGGAAAAACGGCATTAATCACGACGAGAAAAATTAGAACATGCTCTAATTTTTCTCGCCGTGATTCCCGTCGTTTTTTCCGCTGCAGTTTTCCCATAGGGAAACACTGCCACGGAGCCCACACACGGTCGTTTTTTCTCGACCAAAAAAAAAAATGTTGGGAAAAACGGACGTGTGTAGGGAACCAAGCCGTTCCCTCGTTTCTCCCGTCTATTTTCTCGACGGTGTTTTCACCGTTGAGAAAATCGATCGTGTGTACGCGGCATAATAGTAAAGGGAAGAGGATTATTTTGGAAGGAAGGATTGCTGGTGGATTTATATCAGTCACGATTGATGATCCAGAGGGTAAGGGTGGATATTCAAGAACTAAGCGTTATCACAGGAGGATGCATGATTTGACGATGCATGGCACTTTATCACACAATTGAAATGTGAGCATATTTACTAGCTTTACATTGTGTTTTGTTTGAACATACTGTACTACACTACATGTTTTTTTGTTCATTTTTTTTGAGCGTCACCAGCGGGTATTGAAGGCAGAGGATTATTCTGTATTCCCTATACTTCTGAGTTCCACAGTATATCTATTGATGGTCACTGTGTTTGTGCTATGTGTTTTGATCCAACTGTAAAAAATACCACTGTGTCCCTCAATGGATGCAAAAAAAAAATAGGATTTTTATTTATTTTTTTTCCATTATGGGACCTCATCCTACTTTTCTGTGTTTATGATCTTGCTCCCGGTACTGCTTGAGGAAAGCTGGTAGTAGGAGGGGTTTTCCTGGGCTGGCCTATAGTCGTTTTGTTTGGCAGTGTCCAATCCTCTGGTAGGTGGCATGATAACCTGTAGGTGGCAGTATAAACTGTGGGTGAAAGACTTCTGTGTCCCTTAAAAGATTCCAAGAAAAGTATTTTACAGGGAGTACAAGCATCTGCTTTTTTACCCTGAAAATATAGATTTGTGCAAATATCACAAAGCCCTCTTGCTTTCAGAATAGGTAAAGTGGTCTTTTTTATGTAATAAGATACATTTTTATTGCGTTTTACAGCTTTTTTCCATTTCTTACATTCCAAAAAAAAACATACAAAACTGCTTAATTTGTCACCTATCACATTTTTTCAAATCACTTTAACCACTTGCTGCAGAATCACGTACGTGTATGTGATTGTGTTTAAGTGGTTATACTGAGGTTATGGCTGCAGCTGTATGCCATAACCTGGGTATTTTTTTTTTCAGCAGGCGATGCTCTATCATCTAAAAGCAATCCTAGCAGCTGATTAGCTACTGGATTGCATTAACAGTCGGCTGGAGGGGACGCCTCCCTCCTGCCACCCAACGGTGCTGCCAGGTTATCATAGAGCTGGCTGAGGACCGGAAGGTCCCTGGCCATCTCTATGGTCTAGGACAGTGTTTCTCAACTCCAGTCATCAAGGCGCACCAACAGGTCATGTTTTTGGGATATTCATTGATTTGCACAGGTGATTTGATCAGTTTCACTGCCTTAGTAATTACTACAGCTGTTTCATCTGCAGGAAATCCCAAAAACATGACCTATTGGTGCGCCTTGAGGACTGGAGTTGAGAAACACTGGTCTAGGAGACCAGAAGTGACATTACGTCACTTCCTGTTAGGGCAGGCCCAAACACTGCCTTTTTTTTTTTTATCTCATGCTTTCCAGGGTAGAGGAGAGAATCTGTCATGTCTAATTTATTTCACAAGGGATGTTTACATTTCTTGCGATAAGAATAAAAGTGATAAAAAAAATGAAAGGGACAGTGTAAAAATTATAAAAATACATATTTTTTTTTAAAGCACCCCTGTCCCCTTGTGCTCACGCGCAAAAGCTAACTAACTCATATGTAGGTCACACACCCATATGTAAAAGGTGTTCACACCACACATGTGAGGTATTGCCGCAAATGTTCTAGCGAGAGAAATAATTCTAGCACTAGACCACCTCTGCAACTTTAAACTGGTGGCCTGTAAAAAACTTTAAAGCGTCGCCTATGGAAGTTTTTAAGTATTGTAGCTTGTCGCCATTCCACGAGCGTAGCAATTTTAAAGCGTGACATGTTAGGTATCTATTTGGCATAACATCATCTTTTGTTCTGCCTCTCCAATCTAAGAATTGAAAGTGTGATCTCCATAACTTGCAGTTAGTTGTGTTAAGATGACGATAACCCCAATCTTATTTGGATAAACAGACAGTGACTCGATCCAGACAACAACTTGTTGATCTTGTGAAGTTTCTTCCATAAACTGTGAGGTTCTTGCAACAATGAACATCGGATAGGTCAAAAGATCATAATGTGATCCAGTCTATGAGACGTGCTGAGATGCATTACTGGGAAATGAACAAAGGGTGGAGCCAACTATACAGGATAAGCTGAGATACAGGAAGGAGAGGAACCAGGGACAGAATAATACATATAACATTTAAAGGCATATCGCAAAGTATGTGAAACATGACATCTTTTATATTATACCAAAAAATTGGGCTATATTTTGTGTTTTTTTTTAGCATTAAGATTCTATAAATTTTTCTCTTCCAAAAAAATTGCATTTGAAAAACCGTTACTGTGTGACATAAAAAATTGCAACAACCACCAATTTATTCTCTAGGGTCTCTGTTAAAAAAAAAATTGTAAGTAATTTTCTAGCAAAAAAAATGCTGATTTTACTTAAACAAAAAGTGTTAGAATAGGCTGGTCTTCAAGTGGTTAACAGTAGCGTTTAGTAAACCTGTAGATTCTGATAAACACATTACTTGACCTGTCAATCAATAAAATATTTTGCTTAGAAGTTTGTCATCTCTTATTGTACAGTAGTATATTGCAACCCAAATTGTGCATCACTGCATAATCACTATAGAACCAAGTTGTGACAAGAAGGTAAATGTATCGCTCCTCCTACATTTAGCTTATAAAAGTAACCTGCGTGTCACTAAGACCCCTTTCACACTGGGGCGCTTTGCAGGTGCTATAACGCTAAAAATAGCGCCTGCAAAGCGCCCTGAAAAAGCCGCTGCTTTCTCTCCAGTGTGAAAGCCCTGAGGGCTTTCACACTGTCACACTGAAGTGGTGTGCTAGCAGGACGGTAAAAAAAGTCCTGCTAGCAGCATCTTTTGAGCGGTGAAGGAGCGGTGTGTATACTGCTCCTCCACCGCTCCTGCCCATTTAAATGAATGGGGCACCGCAGCTATACCGCTGGCAAAGTGCCTCTGCAGAGGTGCTTTGCGGTGGTTTTAACCCTTTCTCAGCCGCTAACAGGGGGTAAAAGTGCCCCGCTAGCGGCCGAATAGCGCTGCGAAATTGACGGTAAAGCGCTGCTAAAAATAACGGCGCTTTACCGTCGATACACCCACCGCCCCAGTGTGAAAGGGGCCTAAAGAGCTAGGCCTGGTACTGCCAACCACAGATTACATAACTTCTCAAATTCATTATGAAAACTTCTATCCAGAAATACAAATGTTTTTGCTGACCAAATTATCATTGACATTATTTTTTCACTCTTCAACCGTCGGAGGGTTAGGGGAAATTCTATTTGGGGTTCCCTTTAGCAGATATTCAAATCAATATGCACTTTATCATGTAAATGAGTCATCAGCAAAAGGGTAAACACCAGCATAGGACAACATGATTTGTAAAAGTTTACTTCAGACTGGCAAATTATTATAAACGCATCGACCGTACTTTCATTGCTGTGTTTCAGTCAATTTTTTTTTCTTGCAGGAAGTCTTGTTTGGATCTGAGCCTCAACTTCCATATCTGAGATACACACCGACTGGTGAAAGAGGTAAGATGATGTAATTTGTTGCATGTGTATTGTTAAGGGTTATATAATAGTAAGAAATCTACTAGAAAGAATGCCAACATTTAGACCACCTCTGAAAAAAAATTCTGTTGGAAGTTTAAAGGCAGATATTGTTTTATGGTAAATTTCACAGCAGCCGCTGTATTGCAGCTCAGTGGCTAGTATGTGGTGTGGTGGAGCCAGTGTTGATGTGCACCGATCCTGGCACATCGCACTGATAACTTTATGAAATTACACTGTCTGACATTTCAAAAAAGTAATCAGCCAGCGTGCGGTGACTGCTGTACGCTGGAAAAAAGTACTACACACGGTACTCTCTTCGGCGCAATGCAGTTATGTAAATCAGCCAGACTAGAAACAAGGCAGTTTGCGCTGAAATGGCTGCTCAACACAGTCCCACCGCACCTGGTGTAAATAGACCCTTAACCTGATATTTTTTGTTATAAATGATATGCTTATATCAGGGCAATAATTCCACTTTAACCTCTTGCTGTCCAGAGATATGGAATCGGGCCTTGGCAGCAAGCAGTCATACCAGTTGAAGCCGCCCGATCACTTTTGCAGCAGTCGGAAGGGAGCTGTCCGCCGCTGTTCTTGGTCTCCTGTTACTCGGGGGAGCCCAGGACCACTGTAAGCAGTAGAATTGTCCGTGCACAGAGAAAATGGAGGAAGTCTGTTCCCTGATCTCCTCTGTGACAAATGAAGCCAGAAGTGATGGGGATTCTGTCGCTTCCAGTTTCAGAGCTGTTTCCCTCTGGCTGGTAAAGCCAGGGAAGCGTCTGATCAAATCAATCTGTGTTTGATCAGATGCTTTAAAGAGCAGGGGAGATATTGGGGGTTTCATTTAACCCTGATGTCTCTATAAAAAGTACCAGTTACTGCCCAAATTTATCACAAGGGCCTTTTGCACCCCTTGTGATAGCAATAAAGTTAAAATAAGAAACTATTGTAAAAGTGTAAAAAAAATAAAGTAATTAAAAATAATATAATCTCACATGAAAATGCAAACTCATATGGCACGCATATACTGTATAAATGGTGATTGTACCACATATGTGAGGTATCGCTATGAACATTGGCGTGAGAGCGCCATAGTGCTCTACTCTAAACGTATAACCTACAGTATAAAGGCTTTTAAAGTGTTGCCTGTGGACAATTTTAAGTACCATAGTTAGTCGCCATTTCACAGGTGTGAGCAATTTTTTGACATATTTTGGTATCTGTACTTGACACAACATCATGTTTTATATTTTACAAAAAAATTGGGTATTGTGTATGTCACTAAAATTCATTTAAGTGCATCTTTTCTGAAAATTTGCAATTGATAACTGCGCAAATGTGTAACAAAATAAATTGCAATAGCCACCATTTTATTCTCCAGGACCTCTGCTTTCAGAAACTCTTTAATGTTTTGGTGGGGGGTTTAAGTCATTTTCTAGCAAAAAAAAAGAATGCAGATTTTACTATGTATGTGAAAAACAAAAAAATTTCCCTAGTAGACAAGTGTTTAAAACATGGTTATAGTACTGTGGTCTTTACAGATTCTCAGGATGAAGACCAGCTGCTTTGGGATCCTAGTGTTCTCCCTGAAAGAGAAGTGGAGAACTACCTAATGAGAGTAGCAGAGTATCAGCTTGGGACTGGTGAATCTTATAATCAAGATGAAGGGATTATCAGAGATAATGAACAGGTAAGAGCTACTGATCAAATCTCTAAGTGTCCCCCTGAGATTAGTTACATTATTATGATGTGACATGTATGTTTTTAAAGTGTTACTTTCATCAAAATAAAGAAATTACTGTCATGGACCGACCTCTAATTTTATGCCCCTCTCTCTCTTTCGCTCAGCATATGGGATAGACTCTTTTAAACCCAACAATTTCAAGTCTCCCCATTGTCTCCTTTACGAAATAATAATTTTGCCCACCCCTCTGCGCATTTGAAGGGTGGTCTAAAAAGAGTTTTTACGTGCATAGCAGACCTTCGTGATCATAAGGGCATATTGACCAAGCAAACACTTTCGATACACTCAAAGCTTTACTTGTATACTTTATCTTACAAATGTGATCTTGTAACTACCGTGTCTCCCCGAAAATAAGACCTAGCGCTATTTTCCAGGAGGGCTGCAATATAAGCCCTAACCCGAAAATAAGCCCTAGTTTGAGGTGCTTGTGTACTGCTATAATCCTCTCTGTTACGGCTGTGTGTGTCTGTGATCTAGCGGTGTCAGGTGCCTTTGGTACAGAGCGGCACTTAGCTGATCTCCCCCCTGGTCTCCCCCTCCCGGCTGTTGGTGGGGGATCTTGGCCCCTCTCTCTGCAGAGCTTTGGCGGGTCGCTGAAGGTATGGTTGTCTTAGTGCAGAGCCTCTGCAATCAATCAACATCTCATACTGTGTGCATACCGATACTCCTGTCTCCATAAGGTATTTACTTAAACTCAATCTTCACGCGATGAATTCAAACTGAAGCACTGAAATGCTACAGATCTTTTTTTCTTCACATGCCGATGTGCGCTCTTCCCTGCTGTGAGCACTGCGGAGGAGGGGCCGGGGTCCCCCGCTGGTGGCTGGGATAGGGGGAGGATAGCAGAGCTGAGGTGTTTGGCATCATTGGATTGCAGAGGCACACACATTGTGCATTGTGTCCTACTGTAACACAGGGTTTTGACATTTTACAAGCATTTTAACTTTGTTCAAACTGGGGATTCCTGACAGGCAGGGAGGGAGAGAAAACTGCATGTTATATGGTAAGACCTACCCTGAAAATAAGCCCTACTGGGTCTTTTGTTGCCAAAATTAATATAAGACCCAGGCTTATTTTCGGGGAAACACTGTATGTCATCTATAGAACATTTATGTCACAAATATGATAAGGTTCAAGGTCATACATCTGAAATATATACTATTCTAAGGTATGCATCAGCCAAACAGGGCTACATGGTCAAATGGGAGCATGACATCCTCGAAAGTCTTGAACTTGAGGTATGGCACTCGATTGCGCAGACAGCCTCGAGGTCACTCATTAACACTTATTACACCATTATTGAAGCAAACTATAAAGTACTGTTGAGATGGTACATGGTGCCGGACAGATTGGCTACCTATGTCCCGGGAGTTTCACCTATATGTTTTCGAGGCTGTGGTCAGAAAGGGGCAGCATACCACATATGGTGGCAATGTCACAAGGTGAGGCGATTTTGGATCGGTCTACAATTTCATTTTTGCCCTCACTCAAATCAAACCCCCAACATTATGACCTTTTACACTTCTGTTTGTTAATACACCCCAACCCCCTACCCTTCCCCGCCCCTTTCTCCGACCTCTTCTGTTTGAAATCCCTCTGTTTCCTTGCTCATTCTTTATTTATGCACTTTGTATACTTTTCCCCTCCTCTCCATCTCTAACATTTCTTATTTTGATATTTCGTTTTGTATTATCTTGTTGTTTATTCAATTTATATTATTTATTGTGATGTGTATTATGTATTGTGTGTTGTGCGTTATGCGTTGTACGTTATGCCCCCATTATTTCTGCGTATCCCAGTGTATGTTTATAGACTATCCATTCTTTCCATTTTTTTCAAATTCTTCCATCCCCTCCCCGTCACAGAACCTGAGATATTCCAGGCCGTGCATTTCATCTATTTTATTACACCAACCCCTCAGTGTTGGCCGTTCCGGGTTATGCCAGTAAATAGGAATTTGTCTCTTCGCTGCATTTAAGAGCTGTGGGAGCAATGTTCTCAGATATTGTTTGTCTGGCATTTGAATACTGTGTAATAAACATACCCACGGGTCGTCCGGTACTTCCATTTTAGTTATTTCTGTAATCTTTTTTCGTATCTCTTTTCAATATTTTTTCATTTTGGGGCATGTCCACCAAATGTGACCCATAGTCCCAATTTCCTGACATCCCCGCCAGCACAGCTGAGATGTTTGCGTGGAACATTTATGTACCTTGTCAGGGGTTAAGTACCATCTGACGAGACATTTATAATTTAATTCCATTATATTAGAATTAACTGATGTTGAATGTACCCTTTTTATTAATTGTTTAATCTCCGAGTTAATAACCCGTGTCCCCAATTCCTCCTCCCACTTCTTGACGAATCGCGGTATGCCCGTCTTTTTTACCTCATTTAATATCTTATAGGTCTTTGCAATTACGCCCTTCCTGCCCTTATCCTCACATAATTTCTCAAAGGGCCGCAGATTATCTACTGTTCTAATCGGCTGTGGTAGTTTTTCGAAGAAATGTTTTAACTGGGCATACCGCCATTCGTCAATCAGCATCAGTCCACTCCTTTTTTTTAATTCCTGGTATGTGAGTAGTTTATTTTGCTCCATTACATCTTTTAATTGTGCGTTATCTTTTATAATCCATTTTCCGAAAGTTTTTTCCCTCCCTGGTATAAAATATTTTGTGTCAGTTAATGGTGAGTTAAAGTCCCAGTTTTCCTTTTTATGAATTTTATCCCAAATTATTAATGCACTCCTAGTGATGCAGTGTGTGTCAGTGCCCAGTTTGCGATATTGTGCCGGGATCCAAATTACCCTCCCAGTGAAGTTTTACTAATAATAGATTCCATATATACCCATCTCTTTTCAGTGTTATTTTTAGCCCATTCAATTATAGGTGATATTACAATCGCGTTGTAGTAATTTTTCAAATCAGGTGCCCCCAAACCCCCCTGTGCCTTTTGCAGTGTCAATAAGGTCAGTTTAATTCGTGGTTTTTTACCTCGCCAGATAAATGTTAGGAATAGTGTTTGAAGTTTTTTAAAGTATGCCTGTGGTAGTGGAAATGGGAGCATTTGTATTTTATAAACTATCTTAGGTAGGATCACCATTTTAAAAATGTTTATACGACCGCTCCATGAAATTTGCCCCAATGTGATTCTATTCAGTTCTGATTTAATGTCATTTAATAATGGGATAAAATTAGCTCTGTATAATGTCTCAGTAGTGGTTGTTAATTTAATTCCAAGATAATTTAATTCTTTTCTCCAGCTAAATGGGAAATCTGCTTGATATATGTTCCTTTCTGATTTGGGGATGTTGAAACTCAGTATTTCAGATTTTGCTGAGTTTATTTAAAAATTAGACAGTGTTCCGAATTCACTGAAAGATTTCATTAAGTTGGGTAAGGTTATTTTCAGGTTGGTTATAAAACATAGGATGTCGTCCGCGTAAGCAGCGAGTTTGTGGTCTTCTTCCCCAACTTCAATCCCCCTAATATCTACATTCCGCCTTATCCCCCTTAACAGAGGTTCCAATACCAGCACGAACAATAACGGTGACAAAGGGCACCCTTGTCTGGTGCCATTTTTCATCTCGAATGGCATTGAGAATGTCCCATTTATTTTGATTCTCGCCGTAGGTCTGTTGTATAGAGATCCAATCCACTTAGTCATTCTTGGTCCTACACCCACTGCCTCAAGTGTACTCTGTATGAAGCCCCAGTCTACCCTGTCAAATGCTTTCTCTGCATCTATTGACAGGAGTAGACCTGGGGCCCCACTTTCTTTAATTTTCTGTATGCCTAGGAGAGTTCTAATTCCATTATCCCGCCCCTCCCTTCCTGGGATAAATCCTACCTGATCAACATGGACCACATCTTTCATTATTGCTTTCATTCTATTAGTGAGGATTTTTGTGAAAATTTTAATATCGATATTCAAAAGTGAAATCGGTCTATAGCTGGAACAGAGTGAGGTGTCTTTGCCGCCTTTTGGGATTATTGTTATTGTGGCTTCTAAGGCCTCTTTCCGCATCTCCCATTTCGCGCCTATCCCGTTCATGTAGGAGCACATTTTCGGTGTTAGGGTGTCTATGAATTTTTTGTAGTGCAATATCGTCAGGCCATCTGGTCCGGGACTCTTCCCATTTGGCATGTCATGTATGATTTTTTTTATTTCCTCCTCTGTTATCACGTCCTCTAGACAGAATCCCGGAGGATAAAATTAGCTATCTAAATCCTTCTCATTCAAGAAGGCTTTAATTTTCTCTCCTTTTTGTTTTACCTCTTCATGTGTATCGTACGCATTAATTGAGTATAATTTGCTATAGAAATCATGAAAAATGTTAACTATTTCTGATGTTTTGTATCTTAGTTCCCCGGTATTTGTTTGTATTTTCTCTATATAATTAAGAGATTTTTTCTTTTTTTTTTCTTTTTGCTAGGTGCTTCCCTGATTTGTTTCCCCATTGGTATCTCTCTTTCTTAATTTGATTGAAGACCATACGAGATTCTAGTTCAATTACCTCTTTCATCTCCTCTCTCTTAATACACAAGTTCAGTAATAGTTCTTTTCTTGCAGTTCTCTTATGTTGCTGTTCTGCTTCGTATATTTATTTTGTTAGTATAATTTTTTTCTCCTTAGTACTTTTCTTATTTACGCCCTCTCCCTGATTAGTATACCCCTAATGTATGCCTTATGGGTTTCCCAGACTGTTGCCTCTGACACACCTTCTGTACTATTCTCCCTGAAGAACCGTTCTAGTTCTAACCCTATTCTCTGAACTATTTTTTTTTTCCTGTAAAAGTTCTTCATTCAACCTCCAGCTATTAAACTTGTTTTGTACCTCTCCTATATTCATTTGGAGTGTTATTGGTGCATGATCTGAAAATTCTGTTATGCCAATATTTGTACCTTCCACCATCTCCAAAAACTGATGCTCAACTAGAAAAAAATCAATTCTTGAGTACGTCCCATGCACGGGGGAGTGGAATGTATAATCCCGTTGGTTTATGTGTTGCGTTCTCCACACATCCACTAACTGATTTTCTTTTTTAGCTTATTCCTCAGGGCCACTCAAGTCCCCCTTGCATGTGACGTACTATCCATCTTTGGGTCCAGACCGATGTTAAAGTCTCCTGCCATAATCGCCTTCCCTTTCTTAAATTCCATGTACTCCTCCATAACCCTTATTAAATATTGAGTAGACTTTTTGTTTGGTCCATAAACATTTGCTAAAGAGGCTCTGTTCAATTTCCCCTTTAAAAACAGGTAACGCCCCTCTGGATCCACTTTCCTCTCCTCTAGTATGAACCGGGTTCCCCTGGCAAACCCTATAGCAACTCCTTTGGCTCGACTTATGGGTGAATCCCCATAATACCAGAGAGGGTAATCCTTTGAGGTAATTCGACTTTTTGTGCCCGCCAGAAGATGGGTCTCCTGTAGGAGAACCACATCAGCCTTCATTGAGAGCATTTCTCGCATTATGTTAGCACATTTAATGGGGGCATTCAGTCCACGCACATTATATGAAATTAAGTTGATTTTAGACATTGTAATGTAATAAAGAATCTTGCTTCAAGAGAAGGATTATTTCTTTCATAGATTTTCGGAGAAGCTCCCCTACTCACCCCCCCCCCCCCCCTATTGGGGAAAAACTGGCTTCTCTGAAGCCCCATGAATCGAGGCACATACTCCTCCTCCCTGCCCCCAGATTTATCCCCTAAGGGGTTGAGCACTAATGTGGACCGTTGGACAGGCTGATGCTATCCCCTGTCGGGGGTCGCCCGCTACCACCCCCGCCCTCCCCCCCTCCTTTTTCCCCAACATAAGTCCAGCATACCCCACTCCCATAGTGTTTTCTTTTTTTAAATCAAAGTCTGTTTATTAAACAAAAGAAAAGATAGCACATACAAAAAAATATCAGAACAGAGTCAGCAGTATAGTACAATAACTTCCAACAGTGTCGTACAACAACATTCCTCTAGGATACACACATGTATAAAGGACTACGTGATCGGTACCATGAACGGTCAGACATTTAAAAGTAGTAACACGTTATGCCGCCCGGGGTCTCGTCTCATCCACCACACCCACCCCCCCGAGAGCCCAGTAAGGAGCGAAGAGGGGGCCACACAAAACCTATCCAATCACACACATGTTTCGGAGGCCTTGAGCCATCTGTCCCAGATTTTTTCATGTTTGGAGGGACAACCTCTATGGGAATATATAATTTTCTTATAGGGCAATACTGTATTAACTTCCGTGATCCAGTGGGAGACAGTTGGGGGGTCAGGTCTCATCCACACTCTAGCAATGACTTTCCGTGCAGAGAAGAGCGTTTCGTGTAGGAATATTTTGGTAAATTTATTTAAATCTGGGTCTGGGAAAATTCCCAGGAGACACGGCTTTGGCTGGAGTGTTATGGGAGAACCCATTGTGTCATGCAGGAATCTTACCACTTGTGACCAGAACGTCTGCATTTTGGGGCATTTCCACAAAAGGTGAAAAAAGGTGCCCGTCTCCCGAGGACACATAGGACAAGTACTGGAATAATCATTTTTATACTTTGAGAGTCTGAGTGGTGTGAGATACGCTCTGTGCGTTATGAAAATTTGGGTTAGTCGGTCAGAAAGTTTGGGAGAAGCCAGTTTACACGTGTCCAGGGCATCACTCCACTCTTCGTCCTCGATGGGGCCCAACTCTCCCTCCCACCCAGTCTTAAGTGCGTAAGCCGTCACGGTCGTCTGAGGAAGTGATAGCATAATATAAAAATGTGAGATAAGTTTTTTAGGGTCTGGGTTTTTAACGGCTACCATCAATGGGTTATTGCCCAGGGAGAGGTCATCTAAGGGGAATTGTGCGCGAAAGGCATGGCGGAGCTGTATATATCTGAAATACATTTCATTAGGTAGTATAAACTCAGCCTGTAAGCTATCAAAGGACTTTAGCTTTCCATTAGCAGTGATGTGAGATAAATAGAAAATTCCCCTGGAGCTCCATAAGCCACTATCTGGTATTCGGTTAAATTCAGGGAGGGTCGTGTTGTGCCATAGGGAAGTGTAGTCATGTAGGGGTGGCAAGCATAGCTTTACCGCAGCTATGGTCCATATCTTTCTATATTGGTACAGAAGAGTCTTGCGATCCACCGACCTGCCCTCACCCTCCGCCCCCCCAGAGATCGCTACCATGGAATCCAGGGTTGGCCTGGACCATTTGGGACAAAGGAAACATAAAAACCTGTCCCTGTCTGTTTTGTCTCTATGGAAGATTTGTGATAGCTGGGCCGCAAGATAGTATAGGTTGAAGTCAGGTAGAGCCAGTCCTGCAAGATCAGTAGGATTTTTAAGTTTGTGCCATGAGAGTTTGGGTCTATTCTTGCCCCAGACAAATGGCTTCAGGATAGCTTCCATTGACTTAAAATGCCTAAGGACCAGATGCACAGAGTGCCAGATCATATACAAGATTTTGGGTAACAGCACCATCTTGATGAGGTTTATGCGGCCCATGACACCCAGAGGGAGGCAAGCCCGAATCTGTGTCTTCTGCTTAAGCATATCAAACAATGGGGTTATGTTCAGTGAGACATAGTCCGTCGGGTCTCTGGTAGTCCGTATACCTAAGTATTTAATATTATCCACCCTCCGTAAGGGGAGCAGGGCTCTATCTCTGGGTGGAGGGAAACTGTCTACGGAAAGTATCTGGGACTTGTCCCAATTAATTTTAAGTCCAGAGAATGCGCCAAATCTTTCTATTAGGGCTAGAGCCTGCGGTAGTGAATTGTCAGTCGTCTAGGTACAGGAGAGTGTCGTCCGCATACGTACTAATCTTTTTCATGACCCCTCCCCTGTGCAGGCCAGCTATTCCCGTGTGAGCACGGACTGCTATGGCGAGCGGTTCTGCCGCCAGTGCATACAGCAGCGGCGACAGGGGACACCCCTGTCTAGTACCCCTGGAGAGGAAGAACTAATCCGAGGGCCAGCCGTTAGCCAAAACTTTGGCCACCGGGCTTTGATAAAGGAGCTGGACCCATTTTATAAATCTGGGCCCCAATCCAAACCTGCCTAAGCAGGTCCACAGATATCGCCACTCAACGGAGTCGAAAGCCTTGGCGGTATCCAAGGCGACTATTATCCTGGACCCCGGGTTGTCGTGAGCAGTCTGAAGATTAATGAATAACCTTCGAAGGTTGAAAGATGTGTTTCTGCCTGGCATGAAGCCCGCCTGGTCTCCACGGACCAGTGAGAGAATAACCTTGTTCAGGCGGATGGCAAGCACTTTTGCAAGTATCTTGACATCTACCTGAAGGAGGGATATGGGGCGATAGGACTCCGAAGGTGTGGGTCCTTCCCGGGTTTGGGGATCAGCACTCTTAACAGCCTCCCTCATGGAGGCCGGCAATTCCGGGTGTTCAAAAATGGCGTGTTATAGTGCCAGCAGCCTAGGGACCAGTAGGTCCAAGTAAGAGGAGTGAAATTCTATAGGTAAGCCATCTGAGCCCGGGGCTTTGGATGAAGGGAATTCAGCTATCGCTTTAGAGATCTCCTCCTGCGTCAGGGGTTCCTCCATCTCCTGGGTCTGTTCTTCAGTCAGCTGTGGGATCTGTATCTCGGCTAGGAAGGAGTCCATCAGAGAGGGGTCGTCCGAAACAGTAGTAGCATAGAGGGAGGAGAAGAAAGTACGAAACATCGTCGCGACCTGCACAGGTTCAGTCACAAGAGTGTTGTCAGGGGAGCGAAGGGAGATCACCACCGGGGGCCTCTCCTCGCTGTGGACAAGGTATGCCAGTAACTTCCCCGCTCTTTCGCCATGTTCAAATGACCTCTGTTTAAGGAAAAATAGTTTGCGTTTGGACTTTTCATATATCAATTGGTCTAGTGTCCTAGAGCGTAACTTTAGACTGCCTGCCTTTTCTACCGTGGGGTCGTCAAGGAATTCCCTCTCCGCAGTCAATAAGTTAGACGTTACTGTGTCTATGGCCATTGCAGAGGTTCGTTTTAGTTTGTTGATACGGGCTGTGAGAGTCATGCGGGCGTGGATCTTAAATGTTTCCCATACTATCTGCGGCCGTGCTGAGCCCTCGTTAGTCGCAAAAAATTGTTCCCAGTCAGTCGCAAGGTCGTCATCCTCAGGGAATAAAGTTAACCAAAAGGGATTTAGACGCCATGACGCTGGGGGGCGTGTGTGTGGCAGTGAAAGTGTAGCCCAATAAGGACAGTGGTCAGAGAGCGATCTAGGTGAGAAACCTGCTTCATCTAGCCTAGGGAGAAGTGATTTACAAAGGAGTATGAGGTCTATGCGGGACATAGAGTGATGAGATGCAGAGAAGCAGGAGTATGCCTGTACCGTAGGATGGCTAAATCTCCACGTATCTACTAGATTGAAGTCATTGAGTAGGCGAGCAAATCTGGTAGGGCTGGCATGCGCCAAAGAGTGTGAGGGTCCAGTCATCCTATCAAGGGTAGAATCTAACACATTGTTGAAATCTCCCAACCAAATTGCTGGTACAGCAGGATGTAATGCCATATAATTGAATCCCTCTATCAACACACTAAATTGGAATGGTGGTGGTATATAAAATGCTAATAAGAGGACCATATCCCCATACAACTTTGCTTTTAGGAAGACGAATCTACCCAAAGAGTCTATCACCGAATCCTGAAGCTCAAAATGTGTAGATTTAGCAATCAGTAGGGAGACCCCCCTAGAGTGTGTAGTATGAACAGAGTGATAAGCCCAGCCTATCCAAGGCCGTTTGAGTGCCCTTAATACTGGACCCTCAGCGTGTGTTTCCACCAGAGCTATCACATCTGCTCGCAGTTTTTTCAGTTGCCCGAACACGGTCGACCTCTTAATGGGGTCCCTCACGTTCCATGTAAGAAATTTTAATGTGGCCATGTGTAGAGACATAAACAAGGCAAGACTCCAGGATTCAGATCACCCCAAGGGGTCGGCAGATTGGGCGACCGCCCCCATCCGGGAGCGGTCCCCATCAGAACTATCACATTAATGTGGTACCAAGGAAAGCAAGTATGTGCTATAACAAAAAGATTATCTTCAAACATTACAAGCCCTACCCTGACCCCAACTGGTGCGGGCATTAACCCCTACCTGCCAACAGGGCATAAACAACGTCCAACCTGTGTAGGAAAAGCAAAGAAGTATTAGCCCACATGTATAGGCCTCAGTGATCGGTAGCTTTGCAGTTGGCCATATTTTCCAACACAGGTTAGAAACCTTAGAGCAGAGGTCTCAAACAGCCGGCCCTCCAGCTGTTACAAAACTACAAGTCCCATCATGCCTCTGCCTGTGGGAGTCATGCTTGTAACTGTCAGCCTTGCAATGCCTCATGGGACTTGTAGTTTTGCAACAGCTGGAGGGCCACCAGTTTGAGACCCCTGCCTTAGAGCATGGGGCGAAACTTCGCTGTGTTACGTGACACATTGTAGGACCGTGCTCACTGACCAAAGTGAGCTCCCTAGCGAAGTTGTTCCCTCCGCCGGCGCCGACAAGGTAGAACTATGAAAGTCTATTCCAGAAGTAGGTGTTAACAGTGGTATGCCGCTTTTACGTGTGCAGATAACAATCTAAGTACTACATGAAGCATACAGCACAAAGCAGGACGCGGCGGATATGCCACTGGGCCGTACATCCCGCTTAGCAATGTAGAGAACCCATCCAAGCCTGGATAAGTAATCTGAAGAATTTGGAGTTCATTCAAAAGTAGGAGGCTCAGGCCCTCCAGGCCGAGGGGGGACGTCAGGATCAAAGAGCAATGTCAGTATGCAGTCAAGTGCCCCCCCCCCCGCCATGAAGGGGATAAACAGGAAGGATAAGGCTGTGTGCACACGGACCAGCAGGTGTTGCCGGAGAACCGGGGACACATGAGCGCCATTTCTTGGACAAGTACATTATCCCAGGGATTTTGGGGGCAAAGGGGCAACGGATACAATGAGCAATGTCAGTATGCAGTTCCTGGTCCGTTAAGTAATGGGTGACAAGGATCTTCTATAACGAGAAAAAAAAAGAGGGGGGGGGGGGGAGCCCATACCAGCAAGGGGAACAATTAGATGTGAAGTCTCAGGTATACTTATCTATGCGCTTCCCGTTGCTCAAGCCACGCTATGGCTGCCTCAGGGTCCTCGAAAAAATGAGCTCTATCGTCCCCTTCCACACGCAGACGGGCTGGAAACAGCATGGCATATTTCACATTTTTGATCCGCAGGCGGCGTTTCACCTCCGTGAAGTTTTTGCGTTTCTTCTGCACCTCTGCTCAGAAATCCGGGAAGACAGCGACCATCTTGTTTCCAAATGGGATGTTGCCTTTTTCCCTGCTAAGGCGGAGGATAGTATCTCGGTCTCTGAAATTCAGGAACTTTGCTATAAAAGTGCGGGGGGGTGCTCCAGCAGGCAGTGGTCTACCCGACATGCGATGCGCCCTCTCCACCACGAACGTAGGGGAGAATGACTCCCTACCATATGTATCAGAGAGCAGTGTTTCAAGAAACGTTGGGGGGTCTCTCCCCTCCACCCCCTCTGGCAGGCCAATGAAACGAAGGTTACACCTGCGAAGTCTGTTCTCGATATCATCCTGTTTTTGTAGGAGTTGGTTCACCTGGAGCTGCATAGCCTCAGTGGAGATCTGCAGGGGGGGGAGAGAATCCTCCACTGTACTCGGGCGGGTCTCTGCCTCCGTAACCCTCTCCCGGAGTTTCTGAAAGTCCTGCCTGACCAAGGAAATATCCACCTTTACTTCAATCCGCGCTGTAAGGTTGGTCTGGCAAGATGTAACAGCGTCTTGGCAGGCTGTTATGGCTTCCAGGAGTCTGGCCGTGTCTGTGACATGATCTACCACCTCCCCCTGTGCGGCGGCGCCATCTTGGACCACAGGATCCGGCTCCTCATGGCGAAACTGCGCCAGCTTAGCAGCCGCTCCCGCACCTCTCTTCCCTGTTGGAGACATGGTCCCGCAGGTTGCCCGGTCCGAGGGGTGTCCGAGACAGTTAAGAATCCGAGTTCAGGATCCCAGGATATTGATAAAGGATTTTCGGCCGGCGGAGCTCAGGTCACTCGCGTCCTATCTCATGCCGCTCCAGGCCACGCCCCCACTCCCATAGTGTTTTCAGCAGTTCTGATTTCCCTTTCTCCCCCTTTTTTTTTGTTTTTCTTTTTTCTACTCTTCTTTTTTTTTTTTTTCTCTCTCTCTTCCTTTCCCTTTCCTATTCCTCATTTCTTTTTTGTTCCTGCTTGTTTCTTGTTCCATGCTGGGTGTGCGGGTAGTTGTTCTTCAGGATTCTCTATGGGTTCTTGTTCTTCCCACCAGCCCGGCATTTCTATTAATGGGATGTTTAATCTGTTACAAAAATTCGGGGTATCTTCTGGGAATCTAAGGGTTGCTGATCTACCATCTTTTACGTCCAGTTAGGCATGCTGGGAATCCCCACGTGTATTAAATGTTCTGTGTTTTAAGTTGTTCCAGTAGTGGTTTAAGAATTCTTCTCCTGGATAATGTTTCCGCAGCCAAATTTGGGAATACCTGTAGAGTTACATCTCCATATTTAACTGGTTGGTTAACTCTCATATGAGCCCTAATTTGTTCCTTTTCTTGAAAATTATGGAATCTTGCTATCACATCTCTTGGGGGATCTCCAGCAATTCCAACAGGTTTTCTAATCCTGTGTATCCGTTCAAATTTGTTTTTTTTTTCCACCTCTGTTATTCCCAGCATATGGCCGAATGTTTTATCCATAAGCTCTTGTAAATCCTCGCTTTCTCCTTGCGTCTCCGGTACTCCCCTCATCCTAATGTTTTTTCTCCTATTCCTATTTTCCTGGTCTTCAATTTTATACAACATATGTCTTTGTTCCAGGTACATCCCTTCCATCTGTTCCTTCAGTTTTATTTCCACTCCATAGTTGTCCAGTCTATCTTCTGTTTCCTCTACCCTCTTGAGCATGTGCTTCATATCTTGACGTAGAGTCGCTATTTCTCCCTTTATTGAGGTTTCCAGTCTTGTTTCAATCCTTGCCAGCATTTCAACCATGTCACCCTTTGTCAGTGCTTGCCTTTTTTGTTGTCTAGTTTCCATGCCTCTTCCTCTTCAATCTCCTCACTAATGGGTAGAGGAGGGTCTGTTTCCTCTTGTTGTTTCCTAAGGGCCGATTTCTGTAAGCCCTCCGTGGCTTTGCTTTTAGTTCCCGTTTTTGTTCCTGTGCTATCTTTTCCCCCCTCATATACCATGTATTTTTTGATTGTTCCTGGGCTGGCACTCATTTTTGGGAGGTTAGTAGCTGCACCTCTCCCTGAACGTGCCCGCATTTTCCAAAGTTTTATTCCTTTATTACTCCGTTATTCTTTGCTTTGGTCACTTGCTTAGAGTGTAGCGGTGGCTGTAACTATGGAAGTATTTTCCTTCCTTACCCCTCACCTCCTTCTCTCTGCCTATATCCCTACTTGGTTGGAGGAAATTAAGGGGGATTAAATGCAGAGTTGATCTTAGTTAGTAGCCCAATTAGTATCTCAATAGGACTCACTAGTTACATATCCTTGTATTCTTGTATTTACCTTGGTGCAGGTTCTGTGCAGCGTTTGTACTCTTTTTTTGTACTATGCTTGATTTAGGGGGGGTTAAAGGGAATTTGTACAGGATTGATCTGTGTATTCTTAGTTAGTAGCTCAATTAGTTTCTTAATAAAAGCTCTAGTTACTCAACCATGTATTCTTGTTTTACCTTGAACCAGGTTCTGTGCGGCCTTCTGTACCTTCTGTACTATACTCCCAAGGTACCAACCATGTTTCATCAAGTTATATGTTTGTGTACCTTGCTGGTCCTGTTTGAGAAACAGAGTAGCAATCCCCAGTCCACTCCAAAAATCACAGCCTTTATACACACTTCACTATCCAAAGTATGAAATTGGTGTGTGTGTAAGTGGCAATATGTATATGTGAGCTACCATACCACACATACCCACTGCTTCAATTACAGCAGCTAAAAAAAAAAAAAAAAAAGTACATAAATAAAGGAAACAAGAGCTCACCCCCGTGTAGTTGTCTCCAGTGACCAGGCTGTCCAGGTTAGAGGTTGTTGATGGCTGTTAGATGGCTGTTAGTTGGCTGTTTGTATTTGTTCATAGCTGTTGGTAGCTGCCAATGGCTACTTAATCCACATGGGCTGATTGATCATGATGAGATGTAATGGAAAGGGATGGGATGGAATGGAATGAATGGAGTGAGTGTAGTAAGTGAGGCAGGGTGCACTCCCGGCTTCGGACCCCCCCCTCCCCCCGCACCCATCCACTGCACGGGGTTATCGCTCGGGGTCTCTTTCGGGATCCGATGTTGCTCCCCGGCAGCCCTGGCCGCACGGTTCCCGATGACCCTTCAAACAATCCGGAGCACCCGCACGCTGACGCGCCCGCCGCCACGCTACCAAGTAACAAGTAACAACACGGGTCCGCTCCGAGTCGCTCCGACCCGCCCAGGCAGGAAAACGGCCACGACAGCCAGGGAGTCCCGAGGAGACCACGAGCAGTATCAGGTGAGGTTCTGGTGAGGCAGTTCGGCCGGAAAGTGAACTTGCAAGTGAGAACTAAAAGTAAAACATTTTCATACGATACTAGTGCATGGATGCAGTTCCAGAGGATATCACTGCCCTCTAAATGCCGCCTTGGGGGAGACCTTCGTTAGATTCAGCATCCTGCATTTAGTTAGTTGAACTGAACTAGCTGGGGCGTCTCCAGGGATCAAGGGTTCAAGGAGCCGGGGTACTCCAGGAGGGAGTTAACGGGCTTCACAAGCTTTCCGAGCTCAGCATGCTCTCCTGCCGCGCGTCCACGTCAGGCCCATCCCCCCATTACTCAAATCAATCTGATCAAGTCTCCCAAACATGCTCTGCTGGGATGCAAAGTGGAGGAAGCCTTTCAAAATCAGAGACGACTACTTTATTATTTGTATCCGCTAAAATCACTATAGCCAGAAACTGGAAGTCGGCTACCATACCATTTGACCAACTCAAACACAAGTCTTCCTGGCTTTTGATAAATGAATGGTTAACTGCAATCCTAAATGACAAAATGAAAGTGTTTGAAAAGGCCCTGGGTCCGTGAATCAGATACTTAAAAATTGATCCCCCGGATATACCTGACCAGTTTGCCTCCTGGTGCCTGATCGTGTCTCTCCGGCATCTATGGCCATTCCCATTCATGAGAATTCGATAGATGCACTTCCTAGTAGTCATCCTGTGTTAACACCTGTTGCATCTTTAAAGGGCTTGCCGCACAAAAAGAGGGGAGGAGTACCTGCCATCTAGAACTCATCCCTTTTGACTAGCACATATTTCCATTTTCCCTCTGTCTCAATCCAAAGTAGGTGGAGGCACCAGTGAAGCCCAAAACCAAGAAAGAGACTATGCATTCTGATAGTTTCATAGGTCTATACAGTGGAACCTCGGATTGCGAGTAACGCGGTTAACGAGCGTTTCAAAAATACGAGCACTGTATTTTGAAAAATCCTAACTCGGTTTGCGGTACCGCGTTTGGCCTGAGGTGGGGGGGTGCCAGAGCCGATCTGCGCCGTTCGGAAAGACTCGGAAAAACGACGTTCCCGAGCCTTTCTGAGCTTTGCCGAGGTCAGCCGAGCTGTCCTCAGGCCTTTCCGGCTGTTTCCGAGGCTCTCTGGCCGCATGCAGTATTGCATGCCATTGAAGTCAATTTGGAACAAATTATTTTCGTTTCCATTGACTTCAATGGGGAAACTCGCTTTGATATGCGAGTACTTTGGATTACGAGCATTCTTCTGGAACGGATTATGCTTGTAATCTGAGGTTCCACTGTATAAGCATAAATCTGAACCCCTGTACTGCCAGAAACCAACAGGTTACCCTGGTGTTTTGTCCCCTTGTTCTGTTGCAGCCATTTCAGGGGAGCATGGTTGGAAATCAGCCTGAAATCCCTCCTTACAAGGTAATATTGGAGCATTTCCAGATCCCATTTAATAGCCAATCACACCTCCTTGATTTAATTAGAGTGTAGTTTTTTTCAGCTGCTAACTTTCAACTGAGAACAGCCACATCAGAGACATTTGATTAAAAAAGTATTTAGAGAAACCAGGCACTACCAGAATTGGGTGTTGGCACAGTGCCAACTTGAGCTCTAGGAAGGCCTTTTCAGCATCTGCATTCCACTCAACCGTGAAGAAATGCACACACCTGCTTTTTGGTAATAGGGTGGTATAAGGACTGTATAGGCTCTTACTTCTTGGCTTGGGGCTTCACTATCCTTTTTCCCCACAGTGTTCCCAAGGTACTTTGCTTCCTGCATGACAGCACACTTTTCATGGTTCAGGGAAAATCTCCCCTTGCTCATGGACTCTAACACTGCCTGGACTTTGGGCAAACGGGATTTCCAGTCCCTACTGAAAATGACAATGTCATCAAGATACTCTGAGGTGTATTATTGATGAAGGCATAATGTTTAATCCATTGTCCGTTGATACTGGGAGGATGC
The DNA here is from genome assembly GCA_029206835.1 of Rana muscosa. NCBI lineage: Eukaryota > Metazoa > Chordata > Amphibia > Anura > Ranidae > Rana > Rana muscosa. Next base: position 585,299,323 of record CM055116.1, read on the forward strand.
AGTCTGAAGGACAAATGCCACTTTTTTGTACTGGAAGTGTCCATCTAGGGAGAAGAAAGCGGTTTGTTCTTGGGTGACCTTGTTTAACCACTTCACGCAAATACGTCGTAATTTGGACACTAAATACCGTTGTTATGGCAGCAGCTAGCTGCCATAACCCTGGTATTTTCGGGAACGCCGTGAGTTTCTCTTTAGGATAAAAGTGGTCTCTGTGGCGGATTCGCCGCAAGATCACTTTTATCAGTGACAGGAGAGGTGCCCACCCCCCTCCCGCCATGCTCCGGTTGTCTCCGCCGCTTACCGGAGCTGTTGGTATTGGCAGAGACGATCGTGTCCGATCCCCTCACTGCCCGGATACCGAGTGCGGGGAAGATGGCCCCCGCTCGGCTTCATAGCATTGGAGGGTGGAAGCGAGTCAAACGTCACTTCCACCCAATGCTCTTAAAGGAGAATTTTTTTTTTCTTTTTTTCAAATGAATTTTTTTTGTGTGTTTTTGTAAATATGAGATCTTTTTGACCGCATATCTTATATTTAAGAGGTCCTCTCATGCTTTTTTCTATTACAAGGGATGTTTACATTCATTGTAATAGGAATAAAAGTGACTAAAAATGTATTTATTTTTAATAAAAGTAAAATAAATAAGAAAAAAAAATTCAAGCTCCCCGACGAGCTTGCGTGCAGAAGCGACGCATACGTAAGTAGCACCTGCATATGAAAATGGTGTTCAAACTACACATGTGAGGTATTACCGCAATCGTTAGAGTGAGAGACATAATTCCAGCCCTAGACCTTCTCTGTAACTAAAAACTGGTAACCTGTATACATTTTTAAATGTCGCCTATGGATTTTTAAGGGTAAAAGTTTGTCGCCATTCCACGCGACATGTTGGATATCAATTTACTCGGCGTAACATTATCTTTCACAATATAAAAAAAATTGGGCTAACTTTACTGTTGTCTTATTTTTTAATTCAAAAAGCTGCGCTTAAGACCGTTGAGCAAATGCGTTGTGACAAAAAGTATTGAAAAGACCGCCATTTTATTCTCTAGGGTGTTAGAAAAAAAAAAGATATAATGTTTGGGGGTTCTAAGTAATTTTCTAGCAAAAAAAAAAACGGATTTTAACTTGTATACACTGAGTCTGAAAAATAGGCCCGGTCCTTAAGTGGTTAAGGACAAAGAAAAGGTAATTGCCAATAACTCACTATGATATTGACGCCAAAATTTTGAATAGATAGACCCCACCTAAAAGTAATTACCACGGACCAAGCAGCTTGAATAAAGAATCTTTTTCTTTATCGTACACCACGGGACACAGAGCTAGTCATTACATAATGGGTTAAGGGTCACCAGCGGTGATTGGACACTGGCACAACCAATGGAAGACAGTTCCCCTCCATATAACCCCTCCCATCAGGGAAGTACCTCAGTTTTTTCGCCAGTGTCGAAAGGTGTTGGACGCGTTAGGAGGTGCTAAAGGAAAGCTCTACCAAAGAGACCCTCTGGGGGTAAAAGAGCTATGCTTTCGGATCCATCCAAGACGCCTACAAATGAGCTGAATCTGGATGGGATCCGGGCCTCATCCATGAGGCGTCGCCTGTAATGTCTCTCTTCGGAGGACTGGGCTCTAAGATCCAGCACTTTCGCTATTTCGCTATAAAGTCCTGGTAAGAGTCTTGTACAAGGCCCAGGGGAGAGGTATCCTTTAAATAGGAACCCATATCCCTGAAGGTTGGCACACATAGCCCACCGTGAAGGGTGAAGTTTGGTATCTGTCTGAAATCTTTCAGCAGAAAAACCTGCGGCGTGGATAAGGTGAGATTAGAAGGTCCATAACTAGGTTGGGACCTTTTTCAAAAAGTGGATGTCTTCTTTTTTTCCACCACTGGGGGGAGTAAAGAGCTGAATATACTCACCTCACTCTGTTCAGTGTCGGCTTCGGCGAAGTACACTGCTCGTCACCTCCGCTGCTGAGCTTGCTGGGGCACCCCGATCCTCCTTTCGGTGGCCGACCAGACACCTGCAGATGCAGGTAAGTGGGAACAAGGGCTGATGAGAGTCCTCTCTCACTATGGCCACCGCCATAGCGCTAAGGGCCGCGCGCGCGGGAGCGCGCTTTATCGGAGGGGGGGGCGAAGGCGTGCGCGGGCACGTGGCGCGCGCAGGCACAGAAACGGCGCCAAATTTAAAAGACTGTCAGTGTGAGAAGCACTGCAGCAGCAAGCAAGCTCGTTAGTTCTCTTGTTCCTGGCAGAGAAACACAGCAGCTATACAGGGACGTAAGACTCCATGTGGTTGGATTGGGTACTTCCTAGAAGACATCCATGTTATGCATAGTTATGTGTTAAAAGTTGCATACTTAATGTATTTGCTAAACTGAACACGGTAGTATATGCATTTAGGTACCTTATATTTTGTCTAAACAGTAAGCCTTCCAGGGGAAGTAATACGGACAAAAAGAGATAAGAAAGCACCACCGCCTGAGAGGAGGCTCTAACTGTGCTGACTCGGTACCTTTCTCTCCTGTGTTGCTAAATGCACCTGTTCAGGATGAGCCATTACCTCTGTCAGGTATGGCGGCTTCCCCAGTGAAGCCTGGGCCTGTATATGTCACTGAGGACACTTTATCAGCTGCCCTAAATAATCTAGAGGAAAAAATTGCTACCTTAATCGCTAAGTCCTCTAAAAAGGGACAATAAGCGAAGCAGGTCTCTTCCAGTATTGGACCTCCCTTCAGAAGTACCTGAGGGAGGAGGATGAGGAGGAGGAGGCTACATCAGCAGAGGATGAGGAGCCAGATTTTAAGGTCACAGGTACAATGCTATAGCAGTGCATTTAAGTTAACCTCTGCGGAGGTAACGGAATTACCTGTCTCCTCCCTAGGGTCATTAAGATCCCTGCAAGGTGCATGCTCCTTCCCGGTTCATCCGTTACTAGAGGATCTAATATACGCAAACTGGCAACATCCAGATAAGCGTTTCTCACCTCCAAAAAGGTTTAACATTCTTTATCCTATGGGGGAAATTTTTTTTTTTTAAAGAAATGGAGCCTGCCTGCGGTAGTTGCGGCTATTTCTTGTGTAAATAAAAACCTGACATGTCCGGGGGATAATGTACAAGGGTTTAAAAGATCCTTCTGAGAGGAAGTTGAAATCCTCCTTCCTTTTGGCCGGCTCAATTACCCAACCTGCAGTAGCAGCAGTCGGTATGTGTCAGGTCATCAGCCAACAGGTAAAGCAGGGGCTGAAGGAACTGCCTTCAGAGCAGGCTAGAAATTGGGAAAATTTGCCTAAAGCCTTATGCTTCACAGTGGATGCCATGAGAGATTCTATCATACAGGCATCACGCCTTACACTCCAGCTGGTACAGATGCGCAGAGTACTTTGGCTTAAGCATTGGTCAGCGGAGACCCCATGCAAAAAGCTGTTGGCAAGTTCCCGTTCCATGGCGAACGCCTATTTGGGGAAGATTTAGAAAAATATATACAGAAGATATCAAGTGGTAAAACGACTTTTACCTGAGAGAAAGAAAAACAAGAGATCTTGTTTTAAACGCTCTCTCTCCCCAGCTCCCGGGAAATCTGACTCCAACCAGTGGCGGCGGCCTGTTTTAGCCGCCCACAAAAGCCAAGGGGCAAGCTCAGAAGAACAAGAAGCCGTGGGGTGCAAGAGCTAATAAGCAAGCCCCCAAAGCCTCTCAGTGAAGGGGCGCCCCCGCTCGGCCAAGTGGGAGGAAGGCTTTGTCAGTTCTGAGCGACTTGGTGGTCAGAAATCCAGGACAATTGGGTAGTATCCACAATATCCTCAGGGTACAAACTGGAATTTCGAGAGATCCCACCTTCTCAATTCCGAGGTTCAAGACTCTCCAAGGATCCACAAAAAAGAGAATCCTTCTTCAAAGGTTTGAATCACTTAATGGCTCAAGGGGTAGTTACAGACGTACCCCAAAAAGAGCGAGGTTCAGGTTTTTACTCAAACCTCTTTGTGATTCCAAAGCCAAATGGAGATGTCAGACCCATCCTGGATCTAAAATCCCTAAATCGGTTCCTGAACGATCGCCATTTTCGAATGGAAACGATCCGATCCGTGGCCGCCACTTTAAAGGGCGGAAAATTCATGGCGCCCATAGATATCAAGGACGCACATTTACACATACCCATCCTCCCCGCTCACCAAAGATTCCTAAGGTTTGCGGTAGAAGATCGCCACTTTCAATTTGTGGCTCTGCCGTTTGGTGTAGCCACCGCGCCCATAGTATTCACAAAGGTGCTAGCTCCTCTGTTAGCAAACCTAAGAACACGGGGCATTGCGGTAACAGCCTATCTGGACGATCTACTAGTAATAGATCAGTCAAAGGACGGATTGGGTCACGCTGTACACACTACAGTAGGATACCTGGAGCATTTAGGATGGATTATAAATTTACAAAAATCCTCTCTCCAGGCCCAAAGAAGGATAGTGTACCTGGGCATGATCATAGATACAGCCCAAAACGGGGTATACCTGCCAGAACCGAAGATACAGGCTCTGAAAGACCTGATCCACAAGGTCAAAGCAAACAAGAGGCCGTCTATTCGCCTTTGCATGAGACTATTGGGAAAGATGGTAGCCTCCTTCGAGGCGGTCCCTTACGCCCAGTTTCATTCGAGACTACTTCAAGGCAATATTTTAGCTTCCTGGAACAGGAAGAGCCAAGCTCTGGATATACCCATGCGCCTGTCCTCACAAGTACGCCACAGCTTCGATTGGTGGCTAGAAGCCAGGAATTTACGGAAGGGAAAGTCCTTCCTCCCAGTGGCCTGGAAGGTGGTATCTAGGGATGCCAGCCTATCGGGCTGGGGTGCAGTATTCGAGGAGGCTTCTACCCAGGGAACCTGGGCCAAGACTCAGGGGATCCTGCCCATCAATGTGCTAGAGATCCGGGCGGTATATCTAGCCCTCAAAACCTGGACATACAGGTTACAGGGCTACCCAGTTCGGGTTCAATCCGACAATGCTACTGCAGTAGCTTACATCAATCACCAAGGAGGCACCCGCAGTCGGGCAGCCCAAAGAGAGGTGAACCGGATCCTGGCATGGGCAGAAGAGCATGTACCTTGCCTTTCTGCAATCTTCATTCCAGGGATAGAAAATTGGCAAGCAGACTACCTGAGTCGTCAGCAGCTGCTACCAGGAGAGTGGTCTCTTCACCCCGAGATCTTTCAGGCCATATGTCTGAGATGGGGAAACCCAGATGTAGACCTGCTAGCTGCCAGGTTCAACAAGAAATTGGACAACTTTGTGTCCAGAACGAGAGATCCTCTAGCCTACGGGACAGACGCTCTAATAATACAGACGCTCTAATAACTCCATGGAATCAGTTCTCACTGATCTATGCATTCCCTCCGATCCCTCTTCTACAAAGACTGCTTCGCAGGATCAAGGAGGGGGGAATACCAGTAATCCTAGTGGCCCAAACTGGCCCAGGAGGCCTTGGTACGCCGAGATTGTAAAGATGGCGATAGGAAGGCCCTGGAAGTTTCCACTCTGACACGACCTGCTGTCACAGGGTCCAGTATTCCACCCTTCCTTACAAAGGCTAAAGTTGACGGCCTGGCTGCTGAGACCCACATTTTTAAAAAGAGAGGGGTCTCTGGTCCGGCTCTTTCTACGCTCATTAATGCTAGAAAGCCAGCCTCCAGACTCATCTATCAGAGAGTCTGGAGAGCATACGTTTCCTGGTGTGAATCCAGATGTTGGAATCCTCAGAAGTATGAAATAAGTAGGATTCTTGCTTTTTGCCAGTTAGGAGTGGATATGAATTTAGCCCTTAGCACCATCAAAGGGCAAATATCGGCTCTATCAGTCTTCTTTCAGAGACCATTGGCATCTCACTCCCTAGTTCGGACATTCATTAAGGGGGTACTGAGGATAAATCCTCCAGTTAGGACTCCCTTGTGTCCATGGGATTTGAATTTGGTATTGTCAGTGTTGCAAAAGCAACCTTTTGAACCTATTCGCCATATTCCTTTAATTATATTAAGTAGGAAGTTGGCCTTTCTGATTGCTATAGCTTCTGCTAGGAGAGTATCAGAGCTAGCAGCTCTTTCTTGTAAAGAGCCTTATCTAATTTGTCACAAGGACAAAATCGTACTACGACCCCATCCGGCTTTTCTACCTAAGATGGTGTCGGCTTTTCACTTGAATCAAGACATTGTTCTGCCTTCCTTTTTTTCCAAACCCGCGGACGGCGGGGGAAAAATTATTACACTCTCTAGATCTACTGAGATCGGTAAAGGTGTATCTGCAAGCAACCGCTCAGATACGTAAAACAGATGTTTTGTTTATTTTACCAGATGGGCCCAAGAAGGGCCAAGCGGTATCAAAATCCACCATTTCCAGGTGGATTAGACAAGTAATTATTCAAGCTTATGGTTTAAAGAACAGGACTCCTCCTTTTCCTGTTAAGGCGCACTCTACCAGGGCGATAGGTGCTTCATGGGCAGTGCACCACCAGGCTTCGATGGCTCAGATCTGTAAAGCTGCAACTTGGTCTTCAGTCCATACATTTCTTTTTCGTACATCACGGGACACAGAGCGACATAGTCATTACTAATGGGTTATATAGATACCGTCAGGTGCTGGCACTGGCAACTTCCAAAACCGGAAGTACCCTCCCCTATATAAGCCCCTCCCATCCGGGAGCACCTCAGTTTTTTGCCAGTGTCTAAGGTGTTGGCCAAGAAGAAACATGTGTTTTTCACTGAGCTTGTGTACAGGTTCTTTTGGGCCTCAGTAAGCTATTCCGGATCCGACCAAAAAAGCTTCATAGCTAAACGGTCGGTACCCGGGCCTTGCAGAGAAGAGCAAGGTTTTGCCTGTAATGCTTCTCTTAGGAGAGCTGGACCCTGGGATCCAGAGCTCTGGTCATACCCACGACCAAGATGTTTTCTGTGCAGGGTGCTATACAGGTCCAGGGGAGTGGAATCCTTGGGAACCCGGTCCCTGAAGGTTTGATTACAATGCCTGCCGTGATAGGTGAAGTTTGGGCTTTTGTGGACCAAACAAAGTCCTGCGGCGGGGAACAGGTAAGTGGGGGCCCCCAGGAACTTGGTTCTATTGGGGGACCCCCAAGCCTAATTTGTCTTTCTGTCTGTTACCTAATGGTATTCCCGCAAGATTCTGTGCATGCCTGTAACTACTAAAAAAATGTAATAATTTTTAATGGTGGTCAAGAAAAAAAAAAAAAAAAAAATTTTTTATATATATATTTAATATATTAGACTGCGGTACCTGTGTTTGTCCACTAGAGGCCGCTGTGGAATGTTTTCTTGTCATGTGGACTAGTTTCTTCTCAGCAGAGCAAAGTCCAGGCAGTTGGTGAGTGCTCTTATAGGAAACTGCTTCCTCTGCCATGTTGCAGTGCTCGTCCATCCCCCGGCCTGCGGCAAAGAGGGGCCCTGGCTCCTGTCCCTTTGTTTCCATTTTTGAAATTAGCGCCGAAGGCGCACGTGGCCGCGCGCGTGCGCGTGCACGCGTCTCTATATATAGAGGTGAGCCGGAAAAGGGGGCGGAGCCTGGGGGATGACGCTCTGTGCGCGCCGCAGCGCTTCTGCGCATGTGCGGGCGTCCCAGCAGGTTTAAAAACCACAATATTGTAGTAAGCTGGCTATGAAGTACAGAGACAGAGCTGGCAATATTTAAAGGCATACAGCAAGCGGTTGATACAGGCATCCCCTAGAAAGGCACATTAGTAGACACCAACTGTTTCTTATAGCAGCATTTATGCTAGACTATTATCAGTAACTGGTGTATTTCGGCTGGAATACCTCAGCTTTGTGGCTTAGGAATATGCCGTCTAAAAACTCCGGGACTAGAAATTCCAGGAGGAATAGGGGGTCTCCATCGGGCTCTGAGGATCTTGGGCATGCTTTGGCTGCACCAGTCTCCCCTGAAGAATCAGAGGTTAGTGACCGTAGGGCACCCCCAGGAGTACCTGGTACTGTGGCTGTCCTCAGTTCACCTGCTCCTGTGTATGTAACAGAGGAGGTTTTTTCCTCAGCTCTGGGAGGGCTGGAAGAGAGATTGTCAGCATTGATCGCTGCTTCCCTGTCACAGGAGAAAAGCGCTCGATCTCCGTCTCCTCCCTCAGAGTGTCTGTTAACAGAGCAACAGTCCCATACAGAGGTCGACCTACCTGAGGGGGATCAGGATGAGGTCGATTCGGTTGCAGAGGAATCAACAGTGGAAGAGCCGTTCTCAGCATCACATGCTGAAAGGTTATGGGTTCAGTCCCTGACTAATATGGTCCGATCAGCATTTAAAATGCCACTTGCGGAGCCATCCTCCACTTCTGTCTCCTCGTTGGGGTCGCTAAAAGCTCCCCAGACTGTCTGTTCCTTTCCGATCCATCCTTTACTGGAGGGGCTCATTTACCAGGATTGGGAGCATCCTGACAAAATATTTACTCCTCCCAAGAGATTTCCGGTGGTCTATCCTATGGAGGATAAGTTCATCAGAAAATGGAGGGTCCCTACAGTGGACGCAGCCATCTCTTGTGTGAATAAATCACTGACATGTCCGGTGGAAAATGTCCAAATGTTCAAGGACCCAATAGATAAAAAATTGGAGTCCTTATTGAAATCTGCTTTTTCTACAGCAGGATTGGTGACACAACCAGCAGTGGATGCGCAGGCTTCTATGGCTCAAAAACTGGTCTGCTGAAGCTCCCTGTAAAAAATTGCTGGTCAGCTTCCCATTTCATGGGAAGCGCTTATTCGGGGAAGACCTGGACAAGTATATCCAGAGAATTTCCAGCTGTAAAAGTACACTTTTGCCGGTTAAAAATAGAGTTAGAGGTCCCTCTTTTAAGAGGCCGGCTTCTCCAGTCCCTAGGACATCGGCTGTGAAACAGTTCCGACGGCCTCCTCGATCAAATCCCGGAGGTAGAAATCAGGGACAGTTGCAGGGTAACAAGAAGCCCTGGAGCAGGAGAGGTACAAAACCTCCCCCAACGTCAAATGCATGAAGGGTTGCCCCCACCCAATCGGGTGGGGGGAAGACTTCAGTTGTTCACAGAGACCTGGCGGGACACGATCCGAGACAGATGGGTGCTCTCCGCAGTAAATCTGGGATACAAATTGGAGTTAAAAAACTCCCCTTCTTCCCGCTTTATAAGGTCAAACGTGCCAAGGGATCCCCAGAAGAGAGGATCCCTCCTGTTGGCACTAGAACAATTATTGCTTCAAGCAGTAATTATAGAGGTTCCCCTGGAAGAGTGGGGGTTCGGGTTTTACTCGAACCTCTTTACAGTTCCGAAGCCAAACGGGGACGTGAGGCCCATACTAAATCTAAAAGGGCTAAACAAATTCCTGCATATCAGGACTTTCCGGATGGAGTCGATCCGATCGGTAGCCACTGCCCTACAAGGGGAGGAATGGTTAGCCTCGATCGACATCAAGGATGCTTATTTGCACATTCCCATCTTTCCAGCCCACCAAAAATTTCTACGCTTTGCGGTAGAAGGCCGCCATTTTCAGTTCAGAGCCTTACCCTTCGGTCTGGCCACAGCACCAAGAGTGTTCACAAAAATTTTGGCCCCGTTATTGGCCAATCTAAGAACACGAGGTGTAACGATAATGGCATATCTAGACGACTTGTTGCTGATAGACCACTCAGTGGAAAAACTAGAAGTGGTTGTTCACGAGACAATCAAGTATCTGGAATATCACGGTTGGATTATCAACCGAGACAAGTCAGCCCTAAAACCAGTCAAAAGTCTGGAATACTTGGGGCTAAGGCTGGATTCAGACCAGAGAAAAATTTTCTTGCCTCAAGAAAAGGGGTCGTCTTTGAGAGATTTGATCCACTTAGTGGGCTCAAAAAGACAGCCATCCATACGCCTGTGCATGAGGCTGCTGGGAAAGATGGTGGCATCATTCGAAGCAGTACCCTACGGTCAATTCCATTCAAGGAAGTTGCAAAGGGCCATACTGTCAGCCTGGAACAAAAAAGTTCAGGCTCTGGACTTACCAATGTCCTTGTCCCCTTCCGTTCGCAGGAGCCTCCGCTGGTGGTTGGTTCCCCAGAATCTGGAAAGAGGGAAATCCTTCAGTCCGATTTCCTGGAAGGTGGTCACTACAGATGCCAGCCTTGTAGGCTGGGGAGCAGTACTGGAGCAATGGTCTCTCCAGGGCAAGTGGTCAGAAGCAGAAAAGGCCCTGCCCATCAATCTCTTAGAGATACGAGCAGCCCGGTATGCCCTAGTAGCATGGACATCCAAACTCCAAGGGTCCCCTGTCAGAGTTCAATCAGACAATGCCACAGCAGTGGCATATATCAATCGTCAGGGGGACACCAGGAGTTGTGCAGCCCAAAGGGAAGTAAATTACATCCTGAGATGGGCAGAAAGATATGTCCCAGCCATATCTGCGGTATTCATTCCAGGAGTGGAGAATTGGAAGGCGGACTTTCTAAGTCGCCAACAATTATGCCCAGGGGAATGGTCCCTTCATCCCGAGGTTTTCCGGACAATATGTCAGCGGTGGGGAACACCGGATGTAGATCTGCTAGCATCCAGATTCAACACAAAAGTGGACAGGTTTGTCTCTTGGACAAGGGATCCCCTAGCTTGCGGCTCGGATGCCCTAGTGTTCCCTTGGGATCAGTTCAAGCTGATATATGCATTCCCACCGCCACAATTGTTACCTCGATTACTCCGCAGAATCAGGGTAGAAAAGAAACCAGTGATTCTGGTGGCTCCAGCGTGGCCCCGAAGAGCATGGTACGCGGAGATTGTAAAAATGTCTGTGGGGAGTCCTTGGACCCTCCCACATCGTCCGGACCTGCTTTCGCAGGGACCGATATACCACCCTTCCTTACCAGCCCTAGGTTTGACGGCCTGGCTATTGAAGCCCACATTCTAAAGAAGAGAGGGCTCTCTAATGCTGTGGTGTCTACCATGATCAATGCCAGGAAACCGGTATCCAGGCAGATCTACTATAGAATCTGGAAGGCGTACATCGCCTGGTGTGAGGCCAGAAAATGGCATCCACGTAAATACGTAATAGGTAGGATTCTGGACTTCCTACAATGGGCTGTAGATAGGAAGCTTGCCTTGAGTACTATCAAGGGTCAGATTTCGGCCTTGTCAATATTTTTTCAAAGGCCCTTGGCTTCGCATTCACTAGTCAAAGCCTTTATACAAGGAGTGATGCGTATTAGTCCTCCGGTTAATATTCCCATATGTCCATGGGATCTAAACTTGGTTCTGTCAGTTCTACAGAAACAACCATTTGAACCATTACAGCATATTTCCTTGGTGCTTCTCACCAGGAAATTGATTTTTCTAGTAGCCATTTGTTCGGCTAAAAGAGTGTCGGAATTAGCAGCTATGTCCTGTAAGGAGCCATATCTGGTTATCCATAAGGACAGAGTACTGTTACGTCCTCATCCAGCCTTTCTTCCTAAGGTGGTATCGAGGTTTCATTTGAACCAAGATGTGGTTCTTCCTTCGTTTTTTCCCAAGCCTACTTCGGTAGAGGAAAAGTTATTGCATTCTTTGGATGTAGTAAGAGCAGTTAAAGCTTATCTAAAAGCCACTGCTCAGATTCGCAGAACGGATACTTTGTTTATTCTGCCGGAAGGCCCCAGAAGGGGTCAGGCAGCGTCAAAATCTACTTTAGCCAAGTGGATTCGACAGGTCATAATACAAGCCTATGGCTTGAGAAGTAGACCGCCTCCGTTCAAAGTTAGGGCGCACTCCACGAGAGCAGTTGGAACTTCATGGGCAGTGCATCACCAGGCCTCCCTGGCTCAAATCTGTAAGGCCGCAACATGGTCTTCAGTACACACGTTTACTAGGTTCTACCAGGTGGACGTTAGAAGTCAGGAGGATGTCGCCTTTGGGCGCAGTGTGTTGCAGGCCGCAAAAGATCCTCATGTCTGATAGCGCTCAGCTTATATATGGTGTATCCCCCCCCCTCATTTGGCATTGCTTTAGGACATCCCATTAGTAATGACTATGTCGCTCTGTGTCCCGTGATGTACGAAAAAGAAAATAGGATTTTTATAACAGCTTACCTGTAAAATCCTTTTCTTGGAGTACATCACGGGACACAGAGCTCCCACCCCTCTTTTGGGACACTTATTGCTTTGCTACAAAACTGAGGTGCTCCCGGATGGGAGGGGCTTATATAGGGGAGGGTACTTCCGGTTTTGGAAGTTGCCAGTGCCAGCACCTGACGGTATCTATATAACCCATTAGTAATGACTATGTCGCTCTGTGTCCCGTGATGTACTCCAAGAAAAGGATTTTACAGGTAAGCTGTTATAAAAATCCTATTTTTCCAAATTCTATCAAATAGATGTGAAAGGACATGAGGATTCCGCCTTTGGGCGAAGTGTGCTGCAGGCAGCAGTATAGGGCTTCTGGTCCGCAAGCGGCCTGTTTTGATCTGTGTCTCCCCCCCTTCATATGAGCATTGCTCTGGGACGTCCCATTATGTAATGACTAGCTCTGTGTCCCGTGGTGTACGATAAAGAAAATAGGATTTTTATAACAGCTTACCTGTAAAATCCTTTTCTTGGAGTACACCACGGGACACAGAGGTCCCCCCCTTCTTATGGGAACCTTACTGCTTTGCTACAAAACTGAGGTACTTCCCTGATGGGAGGGGTTATATGGAGGGGAACTGTCTTCCATTGGTTGTGCCAGTGTCCAATCACCGCTGGTGACCCTTAACCCATTATGTAATGACTAGCTCTGTGTCCCGTGGTGTACTCCAAGAAAAGGATTTTACAGGTAAGCTGTTATAAAAATCCTATTTTTTTTTATATCATTTCTTTTTTATTTAGAAAAATTATTCTCATTATACACACACACTTATTGCATTTTATCTTTTAAAACACTACATTTTTTGTGTTACGCATCGTATACATAATACTTTATCCTGTTAATATATTCTCCCTTCCCCTTTTCCTCCCCCCCCCCTCTCCCGAACTACATCCATTTACTTTATTTCTTTGTATCCAGTCACCACAATTTACTCCCTCCACCATGGCCACCACTCATCCCTCTCTGTTATAGACGCATTTTTCCTCCTTCCCTCTCCTTCTCTTCCCCCCTGCTCGTTCACCCCATTCCTTCCCTCTCTTCTCCACCTTTCCCTCCCACAGCCCCTAATTTCCTACATCTGGAGTCTTTCCACTACTAGTTGAGGTGGCGCAAGAACAGCATCCCCCAACCATGGTTTCCATATAGTGTCAAACTTTTTCACTTCTCCCTTTCGCCTATACATCAATCGCTCTCTCAGAAGCACAGAGTTCACACATGAAATCCACTGCTTCCCCGTAGGTGTCGCTGGTGACATCCAGTATTTTGCAATAAGTTTCCTGGCCAGATACATTAGTCTAGTCAGCAAACAATACATTCCTCTTGGGAACATCTCTATGTCGATGGCTCACAGCAGGTACACTAAGGGGTTTAAAGGAACCGATACCTGAGCTAATTTCGTAATGTACTGCGAGATTTCCTCCCAGTACCTATGGAGTTTTGGACATTTCCATATTAAGCGTATAAAGTCCCCTCTATGTACCTTACATTTTGGGTACAGGGGGGAGTCTCTTCCTCCCCACCTGTATAGCTGCTCTGATGTTCTATATGTCCGATGCAAAATAAATAGTTGTGATAGTCTGTGGGATGCAGATACTGATACCACTGGGATGGACTTAAGTGCCATTTTCCACTGGTTCCCATCTATTTCCCCTATGTCCTCTGCCCATTTACTTCTACTTCTCAGGGAGGTATGATCCTGGACCGATGACAACAATTCCATATAAATTTTTGATATTAATCCCTTCCGGGTGTCTGCCCCAAGAACTTCTCTCAGCATGGGTGATGTTGACACTATCATAGGGTGTGTTATTTGTTGTACTTGAAGGGCATGACGGAGCTGAAGATATTGATAGAAGCCCCTAGGGCTTAACTGGAATTCCCGACATAGCTGTTCATATGTCTTCAGCTCCTTCCCGTCATATAGTTGTGCAAAGAACCAGATCCCCCTCTCTTTCCAGGGGGTAAAGCCCTGCAATTTCTGTACCTCTAGGTATCTTTGGTTGTGCCATATCGGGGTAAAGGGCAGCAAACCCTTTATCTTTAAAGCTTTTCGAATCTCTCCCCATACTCTTTTAAGAAGGACGCCTGTAGGTGCTGAATCTGGTATACTCGGTAGGTCCATTTCCATGTGGGAGGCCGCTTCTAATATTGGGGCGGATGTAGTCACCATTTTGCATATCTGGTCCTCATTTCCCTCCCCGCCCCCATCCTGCCATCTGCTGAAACTGTGAGGCCAGGAAGTACATTTTGGGGTGAGGTATTGCCAATCCTCCTCTATCCTTTCCATACTGCAAAGTTACTAGGCTAATCCTGGCTGTCTTTTTTTTCCAGATTAATTCCCTCATTAGTGTATCAATCTGTTTAAACCACTTATTGGGGATCCATACTGGGGAATTATGGAATACATACAGTAACTGCGGGGCCCACACCATTTTTATTAGATTTGCCCGTCCTACTACTGACAGTGGAAGTTTACACCAGCTGTTGCATTTCGTTTTCTGTCTGTCCAACAGCGAACCCAGGTTTAGCTGTATATACTCGGCCGGTTCTGCGGATACTACTACTCCCAAATATTTGAAACTTTTTACCACAGCTATTTGATCTGCCCCCTCCGGTAGCTGTTTTGTCCACTGATCTATAGGCATTAAAATTGATTTTGATCAATTAATGGTAAAACCTGAGAAACCTCCAAAATCCTGAATTATCCCCATCACTGCTTGCAATGAGGCGGCCGGGTCGCCTAGTTATATAAGCGCATCATCCGCATATAGAGATATTTTTTCCTCCTCCCGGCCCCTGCGAAATCCCACCACTTCCGGGGCACTACGTATCAGGATAGCCAGAGGCTCCACCACCAGGGCAAACAGTAGTGGGGATAATGGGCACCCCTGACGGGTACCTCCTATATAGCTCAAATGGGGCGGAGACATTGTTATTAATCCGAAGTCTGGGTTTGGAATAGAGCACCTTCACCCACTTTATAAACTTATCCCCCAGTCCAAACCTTTCCAGGATCTCCAGGAGGTAGGGCCACTCCACACTGTCAAACGCCTTTGCGGCGTCCAGTGACAGAATGGCCCTACCCCCCGGATTATCCACCGGCACCTGTAGGTTCATATACAATCGCCTGATATTATCCGCGGTGGAGCGTGTGGGTATAAAGCCAGACTGGTCACGATGGATCAGCCTGTCAATTACCTGAGATAGCCTCTTAGCTAGAATACTAGCCAGAAGCTTAACATCCGCATTTAATAGGGAAATTGGACGATAAGAGTCCAACTGAAGCTTATCCTTCCCCGGTTTTGGAAGTACTATTATTATTGCCTCCTGCATGCTATCAGGTAGGCTACCTACTTCTAACGCCTGTAGCAGTGATGGCAGAAGGTCCTCCCCATATTGGGTATACACCTCTGCCGGTAGCCCATCCAGGCCTGGAGATTTATGGTGTGCAGCCCCCTCCAATGCCTCTGTCAATTCTTTTAGGCCTCATGCCCACGGACGTTTTTACAGCCGCGTTTTTTACAGCTTAAAAATGCCTGTCCATGTTATTGTATACATTTTTTGACCTTTTTTTTTTTCGAAAAAAAAAAAAAAGTCGGAGCTCAAAAACGCAATTGTGGCATTTTTGCGCGTTTTCGCACGTTTTTTAGCGGTTTTTAACGCTTCGTGTTTTTTTATGCCTAACGCCGATGCCGAGGAACGCACTGGTCCTGGTTTTTTTTTTTACAGCTTAAAAACGCCTATGCTATTTGCAGCTCAAAAACGTCCAGGTGGGCATGAAGCTATAGACTAACATGGACAGACGTTTTTAAGCTGTAAAAAACGCTCAAAAACGCGGCTGTAAAAACGTCCGTGGGCATGAGGCCTTATTGTTATTGGGGAGTTTATCATTTCCCTATCGGCCTCAGAGAGCTGTGGGAATGTGCATGTTTGCAAAAACAGAGCAAGGTCAGATGGGGTGTAACTAGTTTTAGAGGAATATAAGTCCTTATAGTACCGCTGGAATTGATCCAGAATATCGGAACTAAGGATATATTTCTCCCCAGATTCTGTCTTTATGGCAGAAATATTAGTTGATTCCCGCTGTTCTCTAGCTATGAGGGCGAGGAGACGACCCGTGTTTTCCCCTTCCTCGAAATAACTTTGTTGCTGAAAGTATCTCCTTTTCTCCGCTGCTGTTAACAAAACAAAACAATACATGGATTGCGCCTCTGTCCAGGAGTCATGATTAGACTGGGAGGGGTCCGCTATTAGAGCCTGTTCTCTCAGCTTCATTTCTTCCCTTACCCTGCTTTCCCATTCCCTAGACCGCGTTTTAATTCCATTTATCTCTCTAATAAGGCATCCCCTTAGAAATGCCTTGAGTGTGTCCCATACTACTGCTGCGCTAGCGGATCCCCCATTAAAGTGCAAAAATTCCCGCATCGCCCTCTTCATTTTATCCTGAGATGGGAACAGAGTTAGCCAAAAAGGGTTCACTTTCCACAGCGGGCGGCCCGATGCAGTTGTAGCATCTAGCCGTACCCAAAATGGAGAGTGATCCGATAACATTCGCGGCTCGTAGGCCGACTCCCTTACCCGCTGCATAAGTACCTCGTTCCCTAAACCCAGGTCAATACGGGAGAGTCCGTCGTGCGTGGCGGAGTAGCATGAGTAACTTCTATCCTCCGCATGCCTCTCTCGCCACACATCTCGAAGTCCCAACTCCAAGAGTAGGGAGGCAAAGGCCGTCCTACCAGCCCTCTGCCTCACCACTCTTGGGGTCAAGGACATTCTATCCAGAGACATGTCCAAAACATTATTAAAGTCACCTAGCACCAGTACCGGAACGTCCGGAAAAAGGGCCATGAATTGTGCTAAACTTCTAAGAGAGCCTGCCGAGAATGGTGGAGGGATATAAACTGAGGCGACAATACACACTAATCCATTAAGTTTGCAAAGCAAAAAAACATACCTACCCTCCCCGTCCACCTCCTGTCGAATGCATTCAAAAGAAACGTCGGTAGACACCATCACACTCACTCCTCGTGAGTGTGACGTGTGCATAGAGTGAAATTGTATCGGGTATCTGCGTGAATGCAGAAGGTGGACAGAGTCGGGTCGCACATGCGTTTCCTGCAAGCAAATTATCTGGGGTTTCATTCTATCGAGGTATTTAAACATTGCATTTCTTTTGTTCCTTTCCCCCAGACCCCTAACATTCCAGGTCATTAATACTATCCCCTCGTTGTTCACTTTAACCATTGTGTATACCTAAAAAAATTATCATTTGTAATCAATAAGAAAATAGATAAATAAATAAATGAGTAAAATAAAATTATTAATATATCCAAATTAATTTGCCCTTCTAATAGGGATCTAACCCTAGTGGGGTGCAAGTAGCAGTACCAAGGTACCAAACTATACATTTGTAGTAATTTCCTTATTTTTGTGAAGTGTATATAGCAGACCTTTTATTTGTGGTGTTTTCCCATAGTCCCTTGTGATGTAGCTCCCTCTCCCTCCCCTACCCTTCCTAACCCCCCCCTCTTTACCTCTACCCCCCCCCCCGCCCCTCTCCCTCCTTGCCCAACTGGGCCTACCCTCGGGGTTTTGCCAGTGGCCTTTACTCTGCTCTCATTCCCACTCACCTTCCCTCTATCATACATCACTCTATACCCCTTACTCTGAGGATCTCACCCCCCCCCCCCCCTCCGACTCGTTAATACTTTTCCTGTGTTTTACTATTTATACCCATTAGTGTATTAGATTTATCAGATCTGCCCCGTTTCAAACTAATTAGTGTACTCCCCCCCCCCCCCAAAAAAAGTGCTTTTGCTAGTGCTTTATTTGTTATTTCCCCTCCCCTCCCAACCCCGTATTTAACTATGTATTACAAAAAAAAAAGGGGGGGGGGGAGAGGGGGAAAAGAGAAAAAACTCCCCCCTCCCCTCCCCGGGGGGGGAGGCAAAAAAAACCCCACAACCAACAAAAAAAAAAAGGGGGGGGGACAAACTCCCTCAGCGTCCAATTAGTCTCTTGTCTCTTGCCCTGCCGTCTCTTGTGGGGTTTTCCTGTTATCTTCCAGCCACCTCTCAACACTCATTGGGGAATCAAAGAAATGTATAATTCAGCGCTGTTACCCGCAGGCGGGCAGGGTATAGGAGTGCGTAGTCCATCTTATTTTCCTGGAGAGTACGTTTGATCAATATGAAGGCCGCTCGCCTCCTTTGGAGTTCAGGGGAGAAATCCTGGTAAAATTAAATTCTTGTCCCCCTATATAGGACTTCCCCCATTTCTCTTGCCTTCCGGAGTATAATCTCTTTGTCTCTATAATTAAGCATTTTTAAGATTAATGGTCTTGGTCTTGGACGCTCATTGCCCTGAGGGGGTCTAAAGGGGACTCGATGGGCGCGTTCTATACCAAAAAAAGGTGAAAAGGAGGTTACCCCAAATGTCTCCAAATGTCATCCCCGCTATATCTTGACTAAGCGGGAATAACACGTCTTCAGCTGCGCTTAGCCTTTCCTCTAGGGCTGTGGTTCTTTCAACTGTTTCTGTCAGCTTACTCCCCATTGTGACCAACTCCTCTTTTATACCTTTTAATTGAGCATCCAGGCCATTTATTGATTCCCTGCATGCATTAATTGCATACAGAAGATCTCTCAATGTATGCTCTTCCTCTCTTTCTCCAGTACTCTCCGCCATGTTCGCCTCTACTATATTGGTGTTGCTTGTTGTTGCCGCTGCTTCTGCAGTCTTCGCATTCAGTTTCCCTGCCCCTTGCCCTTTATTACTAGATGTTTTTGCACTTGATGTTACTGCCTGGTTCACAGGTACCAGTGCCTGGCCACTACCTTGTCCTTGACTTTTCCTGGCCCCTGAAATTCCTGCTTGAGCTGACTGTTGGGGTTTTACTGGTGAGAGGGTATTTCGGGCGTATCGCTCCAACTTCGCTGCTGCTGCCTTTGCTTGACTTGCTTGACTCTTTGCGGACCGTGTGGCCTGAGCCCCTTCCTGCATTATCTGATGCTGGGTTATCTGCTCCTCTGCTCCCCGTTTTCCTAGACAGATTAAACTGTCACTCTGTTGCAGTTTTCTGGTTGTAGAGGTGGGTATTCAACGTTTAGATTTATTAAGCTTATGAAACCCAAACCCACACTACTGCTAGGGGGCTGCTCTGTAACTGAGCTAGATTAAACTAGAGCAGTATCGTTTATAATATTTGGTTTATGGTGGCCCTCCCTAAAGAGGAAAGGAGAGAAGAAGCGCCCTCCGCTACAGGTTGGTAGCTGCCAATTATCACACACGGGGAAACCACCTTAGGTTACAAAAGTGAGGTATCCCCCCCACTTATTCTCATGTACTTTCCTGTTTTTACCGCCCCCCGGTAGAACCAGCTATACAGAGTTAGCTTAATGAACGAAGACAGTTAACCCTGCACCTGCGGTTTCCATGGATGCGCTGTCGACAGTCCTGGAATCATTTGTTGCCAGGGTAGAAACGGCGTGCAGGCATAAGGGGGGTAAAAAAGCGCCCCCTCCATCTTCTGGGGAGTGCAAGACAGGGCACTTGAGTGCACTTCTTGATGCTGTGAGGAACACTCTCAAGCTGGTAGATGCAGCTGGGACTTCTGCAGAGGAGTCTGTCTCCTTTGGGTCACACAAATCTGGCCGCTTTGTGAATTTTTTTTCCTTATGTCACTTTCTTTGAAAGTTCATAGATAAGGAATGGGAATGGCCGCAGAGGTCCTTTGTGGTCCCTCAGCGCATGGCGGTCCGTTATCCTTTTGGGGAGTGCCTTTAAAAAAAAATGGGCCTCTCCTCCGGTCGTGGACACCCAGGTCTCTCGGCTACATAAGGTAACCACTCTCCCAGTAGAGGGAACCCCTGCCTTTAAGGACCCTACTGATAGGAGGTCCGAAGCGGTGACCCGCTCCAGGTTCACCATGCTGGAGTCAGCGTTGCAACCTATATTGGCTGCGACTTTGGTGTCTCAGACATTCACTGAATGGGGGGGCGGCACAGTGGTGTGGTGGTTAACTCCCTCACCTGGCAGCAAGAGGGTCACTGGTTCGAACCCTGACACTGTCTGCCTGGAATTTGCATGTTCTCCCTGTGTCTGCGTGGGTTTCCTCTGGGTACTTCGGTTTCCTCTTACACTCCAAAGACATGCGCGCCTTCGACGCCACAGTAAAAACACACATACTAATACATACACAGTGTGTGTATGTAAAAAGACCAAATGGTACAGGGCTTTGTGTATGCCTGTGATGCCACCCTGCGTGCGGCCCCCTTGATTTCCAGAGCCTCTGTATCTGCGGTGGTACTGCGCCGCCTGATTGGCTGAAATGCTGGCTCGCTGACCAAGCAGCCAAAAGAGCTCTGGCAGATTGCCTTTCAGAGGTTTTTTGGTACTTCGCTGGACGACATTATTAAGGATGTCACTGGAGGTAAGAGCACACTTCTCCCGCAGTCCTCTAAGGGGAAGGAGCCGCGCCATTGGCCGGGGCCATCCTACTCCTATTCCGCACAGGAGCGGTATTTTCGTCGGTCAGGGTCAGCCGGCAGATCCTCCCAGACTGGCAAGGCTCCAGCTGGGGGACAGAAGCATCCCTGGGTGAGTAAGCCGAACAAGCCGGCTAACAAGCCTGCTACCGCATGAAAATTTGCCCCCGCCCGACTCAGGGGTGGGGGGACGGCTTGGCGAGTTTGCAGCTCGGTGGACCTCCCTGCTCTCTGACCAGTGGGTCTGCGAGGTGGTTATTTCGGGGTACAAGATAGTTTCTTCTTCTCCACCAAACGGATCTTTCCCTCAAATCTTCCTCTCCTTCCGGCTCGTCGGTCTGCTTTGATGGGAGCAGTACAAGACTTGCTCAGGTGCAGAGTAATTTTACCTGTGCCCCTGGTGGAAAGGTTTCAGGGATTCTATTCGAATCTGTTGGTAGTCTCAAGGAAGGACGGTGTCCGTCCAATCTTGGACCTCGGGCCCTCAATACTTTTGTGAGGATGCAAATGTTCAGGATGGAATCCATTCGTTCGGAGGTTGCTGCGCTCCATCCGGGGGAATTTCTGGCATCCCTGGACATCAAGGACGCATACTTGCATGTCCCCATCTGCAATAGCTCCAGTCAGCGGTGAAATTGTTAGCATCCCGCAAATCGTCGTCTCTCAGTTTTTGCATGCAGGATCTGGGCCTCATGGTGGCCTCCTTCGAGGCAGTACCATATGTCCAATTCCACACTCGAGTATCCATGGTCTCTGGATTTAGGTAAGTCACCTGGTCAAGGCTTCCCTGAGAGGGTGGCTGATATCCCCGGCTCTTCAGTCCGGGAGGTTGTTCCTTTCTTTCCATGGGACTGTGATCACGACGGACGCCAGCCTCAGTTTGGCGAACTTCGAGCGATCAGACTGTGCCTCTCCAAGTGGTCGCAGAGTCTTCAAGGGCGTCTGGTCAAGATCCAGTCGGACAATGCCACGGCGGTGGCTTATGTCAACCATCAGGGAGGAACATGGAGCTCGGGCCTCAGCGTCGGAAGTTGCTCACATCCCAAGTTGGGCCGAAAGGAGTGTGCTGGCTCTATCGGCTGTTTACATCCAGGCGTAGAAAACTGGCAGGCGGACTATCTGAGTCGCAAGATGTTGGACCAAGGGGAATGGTCGTTACACCCGGAGGGGTTTCCATTACTTTTTCATAAGTGGGGCACACCAGTTGTGGATCTCCTGGCCTCTCAACTCAATCGCAAGGTGTTGAAGTTTGTGGCCAGGTCCTGGGATCCCTGGGCAGACGCGTTGGACGCGTTGGTGGCTCCATGGGGCCAGTATTGGCTGATTTATGCCTTTCCCCCCAATGAAATTGCTTCCTCGTCTGCTCCGCAGAGTGGAGGCCGAGGGGATTCTGGTGCTTCTAATTGCCCCAGACTGTTCCCGGCGCCCCTGGTACGCCGACCTCGTGAGACGGGTAGCTGATGCTCCCTGGCGACTGCCGTTGCGAGAGGACCTTCTGTCACAAGGTCCCATCCTTCATCCTGCTTTACAGTCGCTGGCTTTAACGGCATGGCTGTTGAAAGCCAGGTACTAAGGGACCGAGGCCTGACGGATTCGGTAATTTCCACCATGCTGAGGGCACGGAAGTCATCTTCCCGAAAGATTTACCATCGCACTTGGAAGGCCTACATCTCTGTGTGAAGAGATGGCCTGGCACCCACAGGCATATTCGGTTTTCTCGGATCCTGCTGTTCTTACAGTGCGGAGTGGATCTGAAACTTGCCTTAAGCACTATTAAGGGGCAGATTTCAGCCTTGGCTGTCTTCTTCCAACGATCCCTGGCAGCTCCCTCACTGGTAAGTATGTTTGTGCAGGGGGTCTGACACGTGGTTCCCCCGATTAGACCACCGCTTCCTCCGTGGGACTTGAATCTAGTGCTCTCGGTACTTCAGGAACCTCCCTTTGAGAACGTCAGGGAGATTCCTCTCAACGCTTTCTCAGAAAGTTGCCTTCTAGTTGCCATTACATCGGTCAGAAGGGTTTCTGAATTGGCGGCCTTGTCTCGCAAGTCACCTTACTTGGTCCTCCATAAGGATAAAGTGGTGCTACGCCCGCAACCTTCATTCCTTCCTAAGGTAGTTTCGGCTTTTCACCTAAACGAGGACTTTGTACTTCCATCCTTGTGTCCTCGGCCGTCGCATCCCAAGGAAGTTGTGCTACATTCTTTAGACGTGGTATGTGACCTACGGGTGTTCCTGTCTGCTACGGCTCCGTTCCGGAAGTCTAACTCACTCCTCGTGTCGGGGTCTGGTCCACAGAAGGGCCTGGCGGTCTCGTCGGCCACCATTTCTAGGTGGATCAGGCAGAACGTCATCCAGGCCTATGCCCTTAGGGGCGGGCGCCTCCCTTTCCTGTCACGGCGAATTCAACCAGGGCAATTGGTGCCTCCTGGCCTTTCCGACATCTAGCATCTGTCTCACAGGTGTGTAAGACGGCGAACTGGTCGTCTGTTAACACTTTCTCAAAGTTTTACAAGGTTGATGTGAGTGCATCTTTGGATGCTTCCTTTGGCCGCAAGGTTTTGCAGGCGGCTGTTTGAGGTCGCAACTCCTCCGTTGAGGAGCTCTGTTTGTTTGGGGTGAAGTTAAGTCTTTTTTTGATTTAAGGAGCTGTGTCCGTCCATGGACGAAAAGAGAAAATAGGATTTTTTTGTACTCACCGTAAAATCCTTTTCTCTGTCGTCCATGGTCGGACACAGCACCCACCCCTCCTTGTTAGTTTGTACTGCTTTTCTACGAACTGAGGCTACTGACTGCAGGGTGGAGGGTTATTTACGGAGGGACCGCCCCCTGGGCGGGGCTGTTCAACTCTGTTAAAGTTACATGTTTTAAGATAACTAACATGTTCTGCCTAGTCCTCTCCTATGAACAGGAACATAACCCACATGTCAAGATTTAAGGAGCTGTGTCCGTCCATGGACGACAGAGAAAAGGATTTTACGGTGAGTACAAAAAAATCCAATTTTTTTCTCCTCTCTCATAGCACAGCACTGGTCTCTTGCTTGATTTAGTCTGTGTGAGAGAACCTTCAAATTGAGGATCCCCCAGGGGCTCTAGAAGCCTTGGCTGTTTCTTTTGGTACCCATAAGCCACCAAAGTTTTTTTCCCTATCCTGCCTACTTTCATAAGTTGATAGAGTAAGTTTATCTTTAGGGAATGGGAAGATCCTTAACAGCCCTTTGTGGTTTTGAGTTCCCTACCGCTTTGAGGGGCCCTCCTAAAAAATGGACCCTGAGAGGTTCAGTGGTTTTTATACCAGCCTGTTTACTATGCTAAAAAAAGGCTGTTGTTGGGACAGTCCTGGATCTCAAGGCTCTCCAAAGCCTTTGTGAAAGTTCAAAAATTATAGATGGAATCCGTTTGCATTGTAGTTGACTCTCGATCGGGAGGAATTATTTGCATTCATAGGCATCAAGAATGTGTGAGGCATCAGCTGTTTCTGCATTTTGTGAAAGGGGACAATCCCTTCTAGGTTGTGAAGCTAATGTTTGGCCTCGCTTTGACCCCCTGGGTCTTAATGAAGACACTAGTAGCTGTCATGGCATTGCTGAGTCAGTGGGTATCTTCTTTTGTGGGTTACCTAGACATTCTTCTCTGGGTATACCCTTTTTCTTCCATGATAAACAATCTGGTCATTACAATTCGTGCTTTGGATTTTCAAATTCAAACAATTTCTGTCCCATAGCCACAACAGGAAATGAGAGGGAATCCCTCCAGAGAGAAATCCCTGGTAGTCTCCAAAACTAGTCTTCCCGTTGGAAGATTTCCCCTCTACTCTTGCTTTGAGGACCACTCAAAATGTGGTATTTTTCTTTCACTTTTGTTGATAACAAATCTTTAGCACAAAAAGAGAGGGTGAATCTGACACAGACAGCAACATACAGGTGATACTCCAAAAATTTGAATATCGTGCAAAAGTTCATTTATTTCACGAATGCAACTTAACCACTTAAGCCCCGGACCATTTTGTTGCTAAAGGACCAGGCCTATTTTTGCGATTTGGCACTGCAACACTTTAACTGACAATTGTGCGGTCGTGCGACGTGGCTTCCAAACAAAATGGACGTCCTTTTTTTCCCACAAATAGAGTTTTCTTCTGGTGGTATTTGATCACCTAAAAACATTAATCTTTAGCACAGCTGAACAGCCCCGCCCAGGGGGCGGTCCCTCTGGTCATAACCCCTCACACAGCAGTTAGCAGCTCAGTTTTTTTCTGCCTAGTAGAGGAGGACCTGGCTCCCTTTGGGCCCATGGTCCTGAAGAATTTTTTATTTTTATTTTTCTATTTTTGATCCTGAGATCTTTTATCAACTGCCAGCTGGGTGACATGACAGGCTGGATAATATAGATCCTTGTGGTCCCCCCAGTTCCGGCCATTGAGCGTGAGCAGGCCTTAGCTACGCGCTGGGTCGGCCACGTCATACCCTGTGACTCCAGGGGTGGCCGGTGAGCTATATGCTCCGGGGTTCACATATGACTGAGCTACTGCTGTCTAAGCCACAGTGAACCGTGGCCGACAGCTACTCCGTACTGCTCGGATGTAGGTCTGTCAGGAACGCGCCAGCGGTCCTCGCAGAATGGGTAAGTACTTTCCTCCTGGCTTGACAGGTTGGAACAGCTGGGCTTTCCTGAGGGGGGTCGATAGGGGGTCTCTTGTCCTCCATTTCCTCTTCCCCCTGTCCCTTCCCTCTTGCCCTTTCTTGGGCCTGCTGTGACTGACCGGGGGGTTACCTGTGGTGATTTTCCATGTCCTGGCCGGGGGCTGCGGGGGTGTCCGGGTCCGCTCTGTGTGGGTGGTCTGTCTTTAAAAGGGCCCCCCTCGGGGGCCACTGTGTTGTCTAGCCGCCTTGTCCGCCTCATTGTGTTTTAGCGCTATTTTAGTTTGAATTGGCGCCATTTTCCTGTGGCCGCGCTGCTGTTATAGCAATACAACGGGCGGCCATTTTCTTGTAGTCGCACTGTGGCGCAGGCATTCTTAGTGGGCCCGCGTGTTTTTCTATGAGGCAAACAGCGGCCGTCTTGGTGTAGGTTTTGGCCTCTAGTGTTCCTAATGGCTTCTGAACGGCGCGAATAGCGCAGTTTTTACCTCCAGAGACACCCAGACACACGCTGTGTGGAGAGAGGCAGCGGAACGCGGCGCTGAGCGGTTCTGGTCAGGGTGGTAAGTCCCCTGGGGGTCCCCTGGTTGGTTACAGCATGGAGGGTGGGCCACTTTTTAAGTACCTTATACTTGACTGTAGTCCCTAGGGATGTCAAGTGAGCGGGTCAGCATGGCATCGATACGGCGCCATCAACTGGTCGTTGAGGTCCACCCCTCCCATATTTTTGTTATATTCGTGGACACAGAGGGGTTTCTCCACAACACCAGTCGCCGTACGAATTTGGACTGTCGTGTCTGCATGAAGGGAGGTAAGAAGGAAAACATTCTTATTGTCCCTCCACTTCATAGCGAGCAAGTTATTACACTTCACGCAGGCTCTCTCCCACAGCCTAAGACGGGCATCTACAAGCCGCTGGGGAAAGCCCCGGCGATTAGGTCGCATGGTGCCACATGCTCCAATCTGATGATCAAACAAGTGACTAAACAGTGGCACGCTCGTGTAATAATTGTCCACATACAAGTGGTACCCCTTTCCGAATAAGGGTGACACCA
This sequence comes from Rana muscosa, assembly GCA_029206835.1. NCBI lineage: Eukaryota > Metazoa > Chordata > Amphibia > Anura > Ranidae > Rana > Rana muscosa. Next base: position 585,325,592 of record CM055116.1, read on the forward strand.
ATTTCCACACTATCTTGCCAGCGCTCCCTATGTAATCCGGGCAGTTGACCGGCTCAACCTGACTATCTTTTCCCTCATAAACCATAAAGCTCCATACATAGCCTGTTGCCCTGTCACAGCACTTATAGAGCTTGACCCCGTATCTGGCACGCTTGCTGGGAAGGTACTGCTTGAAAGCCAAGCGGCCAGAAAATTTAATCAGGGACTCATCAACGCAGACAACTTGATCGGGAATAAACAAGGCTGCAAAACGTTCATTGAAGTGGTTTATGAGGGGCCGAATTTTATAGAGTCGGTCGTACTCAGGGTCCCCACGTGGACGACAAAGTTCATTGTCGTTGAAGTGCATGAACCGCAAAATCTGCTCGTATCGTGTCCTGGGCATGGAGGCAGAGAACACGGGCATGTGGTCAATTGGGTGCGTGGACCAAAAGGCACGCAATGACGGGAATTTATGTGTGCCCATGTTGAGGGAAAGGCCCAGAAAGGTCTTAAATTCGGAAACCGTAATTGGTTTCCAATCTTTGGCAATTTTAGGCAACTGGGGGTTAGCGGCGATGAATTGACCAGCATACAAATTACTCTGGTCCACAATAGATCTATAGAGATCTTCCGTGAAAAACAGCGAATAATAATCGATTGGCATAAAATCAGCTGTTTCCACCTGAATACCGGGTTGGGCAGTGAATGGGGGAAGTACGGGTTCTGCAGAAGTGGGGACCCAATCAGGATAGGCGAATTCTGCAGGAAGGGCACTATGGGCACGACGGGCCTGCCTTTGTCGTCTTGGTGGCAGCGGGACACTACTTGTGCTTTCCACCTCGCCAGCTTGAACTGCACTTATGGGACTCGCCACGTCACCACGTGATACTGCAGTGCTGGATGTACGCCCAGGCTGTACTAGGCCGCTGGTGCTTGCCAATTCACCAGAAGGAATAGCGGCGCTTGTACTACTCTGCTCCATGATACGTGAGCCCTGCGGTTCTTGCACCTCAACAACCTCGGAAGATCGGGATCAGGTACGCCTGACCTTAGCAGGGACCTCAACTTCGTCGTCAGAGCTATCTGACGTGGGGCCGCTGACGTCACTGTCTTCTACGGGAAGATATTCTGAGCCTGAATCTGACAGATACGTGACCTCCTCTTCACTATCTGTCATGCTCAGAATCTCGTAGGCCTCTTTACTAGTGTACCTTCGACTTGCCATTTTGGGCTCTAAATTTAGGGGTACACTAGTAAGATTCACAGGTAAAAAAAGCACCTGACTGTCACCAAATGTATCAAACGCTACCACAAAAACTGTTAGCGATCGCAGGGATCAGGACTGTCTCTGCGAACGCTGCAGTTATGTGTGTTGTGTTTGGTAAGTGACAGTGATCGATCGATACTGCACTTGGGTGGGCTGGGCTGGGCTGGGCGGAGGGGCTAAACGCAGGTACTAGCAGGTATCTGGGCTGATCCCGCTAACACTGCGTTTTTGGGAACCCTAAACCGCTGGGGACGCTAGTATAGATCTGATCAGATACTATACCACTAAGGGAGGTGTATGCTTTGCGCGTGGGTGTTAGCGTTACTGGCACTAACCTAAAGCTGCCTGGGGCGACGCAGACCCTCTCTGACGCTAAAACCTAATTGATATCACCTGCCGGGCGATCAGGGGGTTAAACCTTTATTGGGTTATATACGGCGGGTGCCCTGATGCTATAAAAAGCAAACTAACCAACCAGCGTCACCTGTAACCTTTATATGGTGATCACTGGTGAAAGGGTTAACTAGGGGCAATCAGGGGGTTAAAACCTTTATTAGGTTAAATATGGGGGTACCCGACGCTATATAAAAACCTGACGGGTTACCTAAATAACGAAATAACTCACTGGGTAACCAGTGTCACCAGTGACGCTTATACGGGGATCACTGGTGAAAGGGTTAACTCTAGGGGCAATCAGGGGGTTAAAATAATATATGGGGGTACCTGACGCTAATAAAAACCTGCGGCGAACCTAAAAATAATTAACTGGCTATCTAGGACACCAGCGACAAGAAAAAAGCGATCGGAAAAACGATCGCTTAGTGATGCTGGCGTTAGGGGGTGAAAGGGTTACCTGGGGGGCGATCAAGGGGTTAAACCTTTATTAGGGGGGTTAGGGGGCTACCTTGGACCTAAAGGGGCCTAATCCTCACTGCCCTGCAACTTTTTACAGTCACAAATGACACTGATTGCAGTGATCAGTAAAAAAAATGATCACTGCAAACGGTGCACTGTGACTGGGGGTACTGGGGGTGACTGGGGGGTGATTTGTGTGCCTACGTGTACTGGTGTCAGTGGGCTGTTGGTGCACTTACTGTGAGATGTCTTCTCTCCTCGCGCCAGATCGAAAAGACCGACACGAGGAGAGATGACATCACTTCCTCCTGCCTGTGTTTACATTACAGGCAGGGGAAGCTCTCTCATTCGCCGGGAGCGATCGAGAGGGGGTGGCCGGAATCGAACGGCCGTCCCCTCATGCCGGATCGCTCCTGAACACTTAACCACCGCTCACTGTACAGAAGGGGGGTCCGATCGGACCCCCCAACTATACAAAGGCGATCACGTACATATACGTGATTCTGCCTGTCGGTGCCATTCTGCCGACGTATAATTACAGTGGGCGGTGGTTAAGGGGCAGATTTCAGCATTGGCTGTTTTCTTTCAACGACCCTTGGCGACTCACTCCCTGGTGAGTACCTTTGTCCAAGGGGTTTGACATGTGGCTTCGCCGGTTCGATCACCACTACCTCCGTGGGATCTGAATCTGGTGCTTTTGCCACTTCAGGAACCCCCCTTTGAGAACATACAGGGAGATTCCGCTCTTGACTCTCTCCCAGAAGGTTGTTTTTCTTGTAGCCATTACTTCGGTTAGACGGGTTTCTGAGTTAGCGGCCTTGTCTTGCAAGTCCCCCTACTTAATCCTACATAGAGATAAAGCGGTGCTGCTCCCGCAGCCTTCGTTTCTACCAAAGGTAGTTTCGGCCTTTCATCTAAACGAGGACATTGTACTTCCATCCTTGTGTCCTCGGCCGTCGAATCCCAAAGAGGCTACATTTCATTCCCTAGACGTGGAACGTGCTCTACGGATGTATCTGTCTGCTACGGCTCCGTTTCGGAGGTCAGACTCACTGTTCGTGTCTGTGTCTGGTCCCAAAAAGGGCCTGGCGGTCTCGTTGGCCACCATTTCTCAGTGGATCAGACAGATCGTGGATCAGGCCTACGCCCTGAAGGGAACGGGCGCCTCCTTTTCCTGTCACGGCGCATTCGACCAGGGCAATTGGTGCTTCCTGGGCCTTCCGACATCAAGCGTCTGTCTCACAGGTGTGCAAAGCAGCGACCTGGTCATTTATTCACACTTTCACCAAGTTTTATAAGGTTGATGTGAGTGCATCTTCGGATGCTTCCTTTGGCTGCAAAGTTTTGCAGGCGGCCGTTTAAAGGTTGCAACTCCTCCTGTTGAGGAGCTCTTGTTGCGTTGGGGTGACGTTAGTTTTTGATTGCTGTTCCCACCCCTCGTTTTTTTGATACTGCTTGGGGACGTCCCTACAGTTAAGAGTATAAGAAGGCTGTGTCCGTCCATGGACGAAAGAGAAAATAGGATTTTTGTACTCACCGTAACATCCTTTTCTCTGACGTCCATGGACGGACACAGCACCCACCCCTCCTTTTAAGTTTGTACTGCTTTTTGACGAACTGAGCTGCTAACTGCTGTGTGAGGGGTTATGACCAGAGGGACCGCCCCCTAGGTGGGGCTGTTCAGCTGTGCTAAAGATTAATGTTTTTAATCCTCTCCTAATAGACAGGAACATAACCCTACAGTTAAGAGTATAAGAAGGCTGTGTCCGTCCATGTACGTCAGAGAAAAGGATTTTACGGTGAGTACAAAAATCCTATTTTAACTTTTTGCTATAATAAATATATAAAAAAACGTTTATTTTTCCTCAGTTTAGGCCGATACGTAGTCTTCTACATATTTTTGGTAAAAAAAAATTGCAATAAGCATTTATTGATTGGTTTGCGCAAAAGTTATAGCGTCTACAAAATAGGGGATAGTTTTATGGCATTTTTATTAATATTTTTTTTTACTAGTAATGGCGGCGATCAGCGATTTTTATCGTGACTGCGACATTATGGTGGACATATCGGACACTTTTGAGACTATTTTGGGACCATTGTCATTTTTACAGCGATCAGTGCTATAAAAATGCACTGATTACTGTGAAAATTACACTGACAGTTTAGAGGTTAACCTGTGGGGGGGCGCTAAAGGGGTTGAGTGTGTCCTAATGTGTGATTCTTACTGTAGGGGGGCGTGGCGTGTGACGTCACTGATCGTCGTTCCCTATGACAGGGAACAGACGATCAGTGACAGGAAGCACGGGGAGAGGTTTGTTTACACTTACCTCTCCCCATTCTTCAGCTCTGTGACCCGATCGCGGGACACCGGTGGTGATCGGATGTGCGTATTAAAGGGGACGTACCTGTACACCAATATGCCCAGCCGTGCCATTCTGCCGACGTACATCGGCGTGCGGCGGTCGGCAAGCGGTTAAAAGGTGAAACTAATATAGGAGATAGACTTATTACATGCAAAGCAAGATGGTTCAAGGCGTGATTTGTCATTATTGTGATGATTATGGCTTACAGCTCATGAAACCCCCAAATCCACAATCTCAGAAAATTAGAATATTGTGAAAAGGTGCAATATGCTAGGCTCAAAGTGCCCCACTCTAATCAGCTAATTAAGCCATAACACCTGCAAAGGGTTTTTGAGCCTTTAAATGGTCTCTCAGTCTGGTTCAGTAGAAATCACAATCATGGGAAAGACTTCTGACCTGACAGTTGTGCCGAAAACCATCATTGACACCCTTTATAAGGAGGGAAAGCCTCAAAAGGTAATTGCGAAAGAAGTTGAATGTTCCCAAAGTGCTGTATTAAAGCACAATAATAGAAAGTTATGTGGAAGGGAAAAGTGTGGAAGAAAAAGGTGCACAAGCAGCAGGGATGACAGCAGCCTGCAGAGGATTGTCAGGAAAAGGCCATTCAAAAGTGTTGGGGACTTTCAGAAGGAGTGGACTGAGGCTGGAGTCAGTACATCAAGAGTCACCACACACAGACGGATCCTGGACATGGGCTTCAAATGTCGTATTCCTCTTGTCAAGCCACTCCTGAACAACAAACAACATCAGAAGCGTCTTACCTGGGCTAAAGAAAAACAGACCTGGTCTGTTGCTCAGTGGTCCAAAGTCCTCTTTTCTGATGAGAGCAAATTTTGCATCTCATTTGGAAACCAAGGACCCAGAGTATGGAGGAAGAATGTAGAGGCACACACTGCAAGATGCTTGAAGTCCAGTGTGAATATTCCACAGTCTGTGTTGATTTGGGGAGCCATATCATCTGGTGGTGTTGGTCCACTGTGCTTCATTAAGTCCAGGGTCAACGCAGCCGTCTACCAGGAGATTTTGGATCACTTCATGCTTCCTTCCACAGACGAGCTCTATGGGGATGCTGATTTCATTTTCCAGCAGGACTTGGCACCTGCCCACACTGCCAAAAGCACCAAAACCTGGTTCAATGACTGTGGGATTACTGTGCTTGATTGGCCAGCAAACTCGCCTGACCTGAACCCCATAGATAATCTATGGGGCATTGCCAAGAGAAAGATGAGAGACATGAGACCGAACAATGCAGAAGAGCTGAAGGCCGCTATTGAAGCATCCTGGTCTTCCATAACACCTCAGCAGTGCCTCAGGCTGATAGCTTCCATGTCATGCCGCATTGAGGCAGTAATTGCTGCAAAAGGGGCCCAAACCAAGTACTGAGTACATATGCATGCTTATACTTTTCAGAGGTCCAATATTGTTCTATGTACAATCCTTGTCTTATTGATTGCATGTTATATTCAAATTTTCTGAGATTGTGGATTTGGGGTTTTCATGAGCTGTAAGCCATAATAATCACAATTATGACAAATCACGGCTTGAACCATCTCATATATTAGTTTCACCTTTTAAGTTGCATTAGTGAAATAAAGGAACTTTTTCACGATATTCAAATTTTTCGAGTATCACCTGTAGAGTAGAGGCAAGTTGCAAATAGCCATGTATAGAACATAAACATTGAATGCAGTCAAACATATTTATAAGGTATGTCAAAAAAAGGCTAACGGAGTATATAAAACACATGAACCTTGTCTGCACTGAACCAGCATGGCAGAACTAACAAACTGCCCACCACAGCCGTGGGGGCAGAGGCTGGCCAGGCAAACAAAACTTGAAGAGTCAGTGGCAGCAGTCAGAACTAAGAAATATATACATACTTTTTAACATTTTTGATAGCTCTTATTCAGTCACTTGCATTTCCTATCACTTGTTTAAAAAAAAGTATTACTTGTTTTATTAAATTTCTTCCTTTATTTGCAGGCTCTCTATGAATTGGTGAAATGTAGATTTCACACAGAAGAAGCTCTCCGAAGACTCCACTTTAATGTCAAGGTAGTACAAGGTAAGAGCTTAGATATGAGGTGAATAAAACCCTATTATCATACAGGTCTCTTTTTTTTAGGCCTGAGACTTGTGATGTATACCGTAATAATTATTTTTTTAAGAGTTCCTATGTTAAAAGCATAGAAAATTAATCCTGAAATATTTTTTTCACCTATCATTAGGTCAGCTGTGTGCTTGGAGTGAAGATGAATGTAGAAGTTTTGAGCAAGGATTTCGGGTTTATGGGAAAAACTTTCATCTCATCCAGGCTAACAAGGTGAGAGGTTTGAAATATTATTACTAGACATGTGCATTCGTTTTCGTCCGAATGCATTTTCGTCCGAATTTCAGCTATTTTCGTTATCGTTTTAACAAACGAAAACGAAAGCACAGAATCCGAAAACCGAAAGATCCGACATAAACAAATGCTTTATTTTCGTTTTCGTTGCTACAACAGTTCGATATAGATAGGAGATTCGACGTGACGCTGACAATAACAATCTGTGTCTATCGAACCTGTCTGCCTAACCTTAACTCTATTAGTCCAAGATTATTCTACATAGGAGAGAAAAGATTCGACATTATAGAGAGAAAAGATTCGACATAGGAGAGAAAGATTCGACATAGGAGAGGAAAGATTCGACATAGGAGAGGAAAGATTCGACATAGGAGAGGAAAGATTCGACATAGGAGAGAAAAGATTCGACATAGGAGAGGAAAGATTCGACATAGGAGAGGAAAGATTCGACATAGGAGGGAAAGATTCGACATAGGAGAGAAAAGATTCGACATAGGAGAGAAAAGATTCGACATAGGAGAGAAAAGATTTGACATTATAGAGAGAAAAGATTTGACATTATAGAGAGAAAAGATTTGACATAGGAGAGAAAAGATTCGACATAGGAGAGAAAAGATTCGACATAGGAGAGAAAAGATTTGACATTATAGAGAGAAAAGATTTGACATTATAGAGAGAAAAGATTCGACATAGGAGAGAAAAGATTCAACATTATAGAGAGAAAAGATTCGACATAGGAGAGAAAAGATTCAACATTATAGAGAGAAAAGATTCGACATAGAGAGAAAAGATCACTGCTTGTGGGCGGAACATTCGACCGGAAATGTATGATTGCAGAGTCGTACAGTTTCGCTGCTCCGTCGAATCTTCTTTGAACATTCGACAGACACCATCAGCCTTCAATGACAGATTCGACCTTAATTAATTCAGATTTTCGGACGAATGCAATTTTTAACGAAAAACGAAATAAATAAAAACGAATTTCGGGAGTAACTAAATAAATTTATTTTTTGGACGAAAACGAAATTCCGAAACGAAATATTTCAGTGTGCACATGTCTAATTATTACATAATTACATTACATTACATAAACAATTTGTAGGCTTGTCTCAATGGAGGGTACGTTGGAGTCAATATTTAATGTTTGTTTTAATATTTACTTGTTCATTTGGAATCTATGCAGCCATAAGTGTTTTGAAGTTTATATCACCCACACTTTGTAATCCTTAGGCCTTATGCCCACGGACATTTTTACAGCCGCGTTTTTGAGCGTTTTTTACAGCTTAAAAACGCCTGTCCATGTTGGTCTATAGCTTCATGCCCACCTAGGCGTTTTTGAGCTGCAAATAGCATAGATGTTTTTAAGCTGTAAAAAAACCCAGGACCAGTGCGTTCCCCGGCGTCGGCGTTAGGCATAAAAAAACCCGAACCGTTAAACGGGCAAAAACGCGCGGAAACGCTCAAAAACGCGCAAAAATGTTGCGATTGCGTTTTTGAGCTCCGTTGTTTTTTGTTTTCGAAAAAAATACGGTCGAAAAATTTATACAATAATGGACAGGCGTTTTTAAGCTGTAAAAAACGCAGCTGTAAAAACGTCCGTGGGCATGAGGCCTTATATATGCTAATTTTCATGAGCAAGTGAAAGTGTGAGAGCAGCATCTTTACAGCCCAACTTCAGACTCCTAACAAGATTAGTTCAACGGGCTAATTCATTTTTTTTAATATATATATATTCATTTCCTCCATATTGGGATACAAGGGGCTGTACTCTTCAAGGATTTTAAAGAATGCTCACTTGCATCAATAAATTCTCTATTATGAAGCATCATATTCTTTTTAAACTCTTTATTTATAATTTTCTTTGACACAACACACAAAAAGAAAGCAAAGGCAAGGAAAAAATAAATATATATACATAAAAATAAAAGTATACACATATATATATATATATATATATATATATATATTATACACACACATATACACATACATATATATACACATACATACACACATATGAAAATAAAAATAAAAAAAATAAATAAAAATAAGAGCAACTGCTCATGTCAATATTCCACACATCAAATAAGTCCTAATTAACATACATTATAAGAATACAAATATTTTACAGTAGCTACTGAAGATATAAAGGTAACCAATTATCGAATATTTTCAGTTTCCAAGTTAATAGGTCTCGCCCACCCCATATCGGGAGCAAACTGTAGGCGAAGACCCATCAACCTGTTGTTCAATTCATTATAGATAGCGTATTATCTACGTAACTAAGCTTGATGTAGGCAACTATAGAACTACAGAGTACATTTTTTAAGATATTCAGAGGCTCTAGGGTGGACCATCCAATTTTCCCATTTTTCTTTAAAGTTAACTGTATTGTAATTTTTGTATGCCAACATCAGTTCATATTGAGCTTGAATATTCAGTCTAACTATGACATTGGTTAAGTTTGGAGCTTCAGGGGATTTCCATAGACTGGATATTGTGAGTCTGGCTGCTATAAGTGTATTGGCTACAATAGTTCTATACATTATAGGGTATATGTCAAGATTTAATCCTAGAAGGGCCATGGCAGGGGTGAGATCCAGCAAATTGCCAGTGAGATCCGCTAAAAACACTGAGACAAAATTCCAGAAACTGTGTATATTTTTACAACTCCATAGGGTATGGTGAAGATTTCCTATTTGCTCATTGCATCTCCAACAGATCGTTGAAGCTGTGGGATATATCTTTGATAGCCTATATGGCGTCAGATACCATCTGTTTAAATTTTTTTATCCCAGTGATCAGTACAAGAGGAAGCCTTTCTGAATATTGAAATAGCTTTCCTCCATTGGGTACCTGTGAAAGTCTGAGATAAATCTTTTTCCCATTTGAGCATATGGGGTTTTTTGTAGTCTGTGGGGTATGTGGTGAGAAGGTCATAAAATAAAGAGATACCCCTCACTCTTTGGTCTTTATAGTTTGTTAAATATTGCCAAATTGTGGTCGGAATATTTATATTGTTATGGGGAAGGACATTTTTTAGTCTAGAACATTTTGCTATTTTACCTAATACCAACTCTTTATAAGTTACAGGTAGTTCATTATAAATGTTGTATCCCTGTTTGACCCATTCTTTTGAAATGCGGATTTTGCAGTAGTCTATTATTTTTACTGGCATTTGTACTGTAACATTATTGTCCAAAATTTTTGTTTTGGATAAAACGTGTTTCCATGCTATCAAGGTGGCTCTAATACTGATTAGATTGGGGATGTTGATTTTTTTAAAGTGGTTGTAAACCCTGTTGAGCATTTTTTTTTTTACCTAACCTGCAAGACAAAGCTATAATGAGCTAGTATGACTAGCATACTAGCTCATTATGTACCACTTACCTTAGATCGGGGCCCCCGAAGTCATCCGTGTCCCTCCTCTAGCCGCATCCATCGCTGCGGCGATAGCCGGAATGTTACTTCCGGGTATCGCCGCTGCAGCCAATCACAGCGCCGCTCCGCTGCGGCGAAGACGTGACTCTGCGCATGCGCGCGTGAGCCGTCAAATTCGGCTACGTCGTCGAATGTTGCGACCTAGCCGAATTTGTGAATGGGGTTAACCCCATGCGCATGCTCGTGACGTCAGCGTCGCCGATTTTAAATGCAAATATCTCCTTAACCGTGTAGGATAAGGAGATTTATTTTTCGTACATCACGGGACACAGAGCGACATAGTCATTACTAATGGGTTATATAGATACCGTCAGGTGCTGGCACTGGCAACTTCCAAAACCGGAAGTACCCTCCCCTATATAAGCCCCTCCCATCCGGGAGCACCTCAGTTTTTTGCCAGTGTCTAAGGTGTTAGCCAAGAAGAAACATGTGTTTTTCACTGAGCTTGCGTACAGGTTCTTTTGGGCCTCAGTAAGCTATTCCGGATCCGACCAAAAAAGCTTCATAGCTAAACGGTCGGTACCCGGGCCTTGCAAAGAAGAGCAAGGTTTTGCCTGTAATGCTTCTCTTAGGAGAGCTGGACCCTGGGATCCAGAGCTCTGGTCATACCCACGACCAAGATGTTTTCTGTGCAGGGTGCTATACAGGTCCAGGGGAGTGGAATCCCTGGGAACCCGGTCCCTGAAGGTTTGATTACAATGCCTGCCGTGATAGGTGAAGTTTGGGCTTTTGTGGACCAAACAAAGTCCTGCGGCGGGGAACAGGTAAGTGGGGGCCCCCAGGAACTTGGTTCTATTGGGGGACCCCCAAGCCTAATTTGTCTTTCTGTCTGTTACCTAATGGTATTCCCGCAAGATTCTGTGCATGCCTGTAACTGCTAAAAAAATGTAATAATTTTTAATGGTGGTCAAGAAAAAAAAAAAAAAATAATAATTTTTATATATATATTTAATATATTAGACTGCGGTACCTGTGTTTGTCCACTAGAGGCCGCTGTGGAATGTTTCTTGTCATGTGGACTAGTTTCTTCTCAGCAGAGCAAAGTCCAGGCAGTTGGTGAGTTCTCTTATAGGAAACTGCTTCCTCTGCCATGTTGCAGTGCTCGTCCATCCCCCGGCCTGCGGCAAAGAGGGGCCCTGGCTCCTGTCCCTTTGTTTCCATTAAAGAAATTAGCGCCGAAGGCGCACGTGGCCGCGCGCGTGCGCGTGCACGCGCCTCTATATATAGAGGTGAGCCGGAAAAGGGGGCGGAGCCTGGGGGATGACGCTCTGTGCGCGCCGCAGCGCTTCTGCGCATGTGCGGGCGTCCCAGCAGGTTTAAAAACCACAATATTGTAGTAAGCTGGCTATGAAGTACAGAGACAGAGCTGGCAACATTTAAAGGCATACAGCAAGCGGTTGATACAGGCATCCCCTAGAAAGGCACATTAGTAGACACCAACTGTTTCTTATAGCAGCATTTATGCTAGACTATTATCAGTAACTGGTGTATTTCGGCTGGAATACCTCAGCTTTGTGGCTTAGGAATATGCCGTCTAAAAACTCCGGGACTAGAAATTCCAGGAGGAATAGGGGGTCTCCATCGGGCTCTGAGGATCTTGGGCATGCTTTGGCTGCACCAGTCTCCCCTGAAGAATCAGAGGTTAGTGACCGTAGGGCACCCCCAGGAGTACCTGGTACTGTGGCTGTCCTCAGTTCACCTGCTCCTGTGTATGTAACAGAGGAGGTTTTTTCCTCAGCTCTGGGAGGGCTGGAAGAGAGATTGTCAGCATTGATCGCTGCTTCCCTGTCACAGGAGAAAAGCGCTCGATCTCCGTCTCCTCCCTCAGAGTGCCTGTTAACAGAGCAACAGTCCCATACAGAGGTCGACCTACCTGAGGGGGATCAGGATGAGGTCGATTCGGTTGCAGAGGAATCAACAGTGGAAGAGCCGTTCTCAGCATCACATGCTGAAGGGTTATGGGTTCAGTCCCTGACTAATATGGTCCGATCAGCATTTAAAATGCCACTTGCGGAGCCATCCTCCACTTCTGTCTCCTCGTTGGGGTCGCTAAAAGCTCCCCAGACTGTTTGTTCCTTTCCGATCCATCCTTTACTGGAGGGGCTCATTTACCAGGATTGGGAGCATCCTGACAAAATATTTACTCCTCCCAAGAGATTTCCGGTGGTCTATCCTATGGAGGATAAGTTCATCAGAAAATGGAGGGTCCCTACAGTGGACGCAGCCATCTCTTGTGTGAATAAATCATTGACATGTCCGGTGGAAAATGTCCAAATGTTCAAGGACCCAATAGATAAAAAATTGGAGTCCTTATTGAAATCTGCTTTTTCTACAGCAGGATTGGTGACACAACCAGCAGTGGCAGCTATTGGGGTCTGCCAAGCAGTGAAGGATCAGTTGAAACAGGTCTTAAGGGACTTGCCAGATCAGCAGGCTCTTGCCCTAGCTGATCTACCTAGAGCCTTATGCTTTGCGGTGGACGCTATAAAGGATTCAATCCATCAGGCCTCCCGCCTTACGCTGTCTGTAGTACATATGCGCAGGCTTCTATGGCTCAAAAACTGGTCTGCTGAAGCTCCCTGTAAAAAATTGCTGGTCAGCTTCCCATTTCATGGGGAGCGCTTATTCGGGGAAGACCTGGACAAGTATATCCAGAGAATTTCCAGCGGTAAAAGTACACTTTTGCCGGTTAAAAATAGAGTTAGAGGTCCCTCTTTTAAGAGGCCGGCTTCTCCAGTCCCTAGGGCATCGGCTGTGAAACAGTTCCGACGGCCTCCTCGGTCAAATCCCGGAGGTAGAAATCAGGGACAGTTGCAGGGTAACAAGAAGCCCTGGAGCAGGAGAGGTACAAAACCTCCCCCAAAGTCAAATGCATGAAGGGTTGCCCCCACCCAATCGGGTGGGGGGAAGACTTCAGTTGTTCACAGAGACCTGGCGGGACACGATCCGAGACAGATGGGTGCTCTCCGCAGTAAATCTGGGATACAAATTGGAGTTAAAAAACTCCCCTTCTTCCCGCTTTATAAGGTCAAACGTGCCAAGGGATCCCCAGAAGAGAGGATCCCTCCTGTTGGCACTAGAACAATTATTGCTACAAGCAGTAATTATAGAGGTTCCCCTGGAAGAGTGGGGGTTCGGGTTTTACTCAAACCTCTTTACAGTTCCGAAGCCAAACGGGGACGTGAGGCCCATACTAAATCTAAAAGGGCTAAACAAATTCCTGCATATCAGGACTTTCCGGATGGAGTCGATCCGATCGGTAGCCACTGCCCTACAAGGGGAGGAATGGTTAGCCTCGATCGACATCAAGGATGCTTATTTGCACATTCCCATCTTTCCAGCCCACCAAAAATTGCTACGCTTTGCGGTAGAAGGCCGCCATTTTCAGTTCAGAGCCATACCCTTCGGTCTGGCCACAGCACCAAGAGTGTTCACAAAAATTTTGGCCCTGTTATTGGCCAATCTAAGAACACGAGGTGTAACGATAATGGCATATCTAGACGACTTGTTGCTGATAGACCACTCAGTGGAAAAACTAGAAGTGGTTGTTCACGAGACAATCAAGTATCTGGAATATCACGGTTGGATTATCAACCGAGACAAGTCAGCCCTAAAACCAGTCAAAAGTCTGGAATACTTGGGGCTAAGGCTGGATTCAGACCAGAGAAAAATTTTCTTGCCTCAAGAAAAGGGGTCGTCTTTGAGAGATTTGATCCACTTAGTGGGCTCAAAAAGACAGCCATCCATACGCCTGTGCATGAGGCTGCTGGGAAAGATGGTGGCATCATTCGAAGCAGTACCCTACGGTCAATTCCATTCAAGGAAGTTGCAAAGGGCCATACTGTCAGCCTGGAACAAAAAAGTTCAGGCTCTGGACTTACCAATGTCCTTGTCCCCTTCCGTTCGCAGGAGCCTCCGCTGGTGGTTGGTTCCCCAGAATCTGGAAAGAGGGAAATCCTTCAGTCCGATTTCCTGGAAGGTGGTCACTACAGATGCCAGCCTTGTAGGCTGGGGAGCAGTACTGGAGCAATGGTCTCTCCAGGGCAAGTGGTCAGAAGCAGAAAAGGCCCTGCCCATCAATCTCTTAGAGATACGAGCAGCCCGGTATGCCCTAGTAGCATGGACATCCAAACTCCAAGGGTCCCCTGTCAGAGTTCAATCAGACAATGCCACAGCAGTGGCATATATCAACCGTCAGGGGGGCACCAGGAGTCGTGCAGCCCAAAGGGAAGTAAATTACATCCTGAGATGGGCAGAAAAATATGTCCCAGCCATATCTGCGGTATTCATTCCAGGAGTGGAGAATTGGAAGGCGGACTTTCTAAGTCGCCAACAATTATGCCCAGGGGAATGGTCCCTTCATCCCGAGGTTTTCCGGACAATATGTCAGCGGTGGGGAACACCGGATGTAGATCTGCTAGCATCCAGATTCAACACAAAAGTGGACAGGTTTGTCTCTTGGACAAGGGATCCCCTAGCTTGCGGCTCGGATGCCCTAGTGTTCCCTTGGGATCAGTTCAAGCTGATATATGCATTCCCACCGCCACAATTGTTACCTCGATTACTCCGCAGAATCAGGGTAGAAAAGAAACCAGTGATTCTGGTGGCTCCAGCGTGGCCCCGAAGAGCATGGTACGCGGAGATTGTAAAAATGTCTGTGGGGAGTCCTTGGACCCTCCCACATCGTCCGGACCTGCTTTCGCAGGGACCGGGTATACCACCCTTCCTTACCAGCCCTAGGTTTGACGGCCTGGCTATTGAAGCCCACATTCTAAAAAAGAGAGGGCTCTCTAATGCTGTGGTGTCTACCATGATCAATGCCAGGAAACCGGTATCCAGGCAGATCTACTATAGAATCTGGAAGGCGTACATCGCCTGGTGTGAGGCCAGAAAATGGCATCCACGTAAATACGTAATAGGTAGGATTCTGGACTTCCTACAATGGGCTGTAGATAGGAAGCTTGCCTTGAGTACTATCAAGGGTCAGATTTCGGCCTTGTCAATATTTTTTCAAAGGCCCTTGGCTTCGCATTCACTAGTCAAAGCCTTTATACAAGGAGTGATGCATATTAGTCCTCCGGTTAATATTCCCATATGTCCATGGGATCTAAACTTGGTTCTGTCAGTTCTACAGAAACAACCATTTGAACCATTACAGCATATTTCCTTGGTGCTTCTCACCAGGAAATTGATTTTTCTAGTAGCCATTTGTTCGGCTAAAAGAGTGTCGGAATTAGCAGCTATGTCCTGTAAGGAGCCATATCTGGTTATCCATAAGGACAGAGTAGTGTTACGTCCTCATCCAGCCTTTCTTCCTAAGGTGGTATTGAGGTTTCATTTGAACCAAGATGTGGTTCTTCCTTCTTTTTTCCCCAAGCCTACTTCGGTAGAGGAAAAGTTATTGCATTCTTTGGATGTAGTAAGAGCAGTTAAAGCTTATCTAAAAGCCACTGCTCAGATTCGCAGAACGGATACTTTGTTTATTCTGCCGGAAGGCCCCAGAAGGGGTCAGGCAGCATCAAAATCTACTTTAGCCAAGTGGATTCGACAGGTCATAATACAAGCCTATGGCTTGAGAAGTAGACCGCCTCCGTTCAAAGTTAGGGCGCACTCCACGAGAGCAGTTGGAACTTCATGGGCAGTGCATCACCAGGCCTCCCTGGCTCAAATCTGTAAGGCCGCAACATGGTCTTCAGTACACACGTTTACTAGGTTCTACCAGGTGGACGTTAGAAGTCAGGAGGATGTCGCCTTTGGGCGCAGTGTGTTGCAGGCCGCAAAAGATCCTCATGTCTGATAGCGCTCAGCTTATATATGGTGTATCCCCCCCCTCATTTGGCATTGCTTTAGGACATCCCATTAGTAATGACTATGTCGCTCTGTGTCCCGTGATGTACGAAAAAGAAAATAGGATTTTTATAACAGCTTACCTGTAAAATCCTTTTCTTGGAGTACATCACGGGACACAGAGCTCCCACCCCTCTTTGGGGACACTTATTGCTTTGCTACAAAACTGAGGTGCTCCCGGATGGAAGGGGCTTATATAGGGGAGGGTACTTCCGGTTTTGGAAGTTGCCAGTGCCAGCACCTGACGGTATCTATATAACCCATTAGTAATGACTATGTCGCTCTGTGTCCCGTGATGTACTCCAAGAAAAGGATTTTACAGGTAAGCTGTTATAAAAATCCTATTATTTCATGCACCTACAGGTAAGCCTTAATCTAGGCTTACCTGTAGGTCTTTGTTTATAAAGTGGGTTTACAACCACTTTAAGTAAGTGGCTAGCCATAGCTAGTGAATACAAGTCGTATCCTAGTGTTGCCTCCCTTTCAATAGTTGCCCATAATTTATCCTCTGAAGGAGAGAACCAGTGTTTCATTTGATCTAATAGTGAGGCGTAATAGTAACTTTTTACTTCCGGTAATCCCATTCCTCCCACTGTTTTGTTAGAAGTCCGTATAGAAAATGCCACTCTGGGTTTTTTCCCATTCCAGATAAAATTTTTGAGTTTCTTATTAATTTGTGTAAAAAATTTATTAGGAATAATAGTAGGGAGGTAGCGGAAATAATATAATATTTTGGGTAGTGTTTGCATTTTAAAGGCTGCTATTCTCCCTACCCATGTGAGTTGAGTTTTTTGTATATTTTGAAGATCTTTGTGTACTAATTCTAGGAGTGTGGGGAAGTAAGTTTAATCCCTAAATATGATGAAGTTGTTGTGTCCCAGTTAAAACCGTATTTTTCTCGCATATTTTTATTTTGGTCAGAAGATAAGTTCATTGGTAATTCATTGCATTTATTTTTGTTAATTTTGTAGTAGGATATTTTGCCATAATGGTCTAGTATATTTTGTGCAGCATGTAATGATGCGTCTGGGTTAGTTAATGATAATATGATATCGTCCGCAAATAGTCCGATTTTGTGTTCGTATTGTCCTATTTTTATACCTTTTAATGTACGGGTTTATTCGTATGGATTCTGCCAAAGGTTCTATTACTAATGAAAATATCAGGGGGGATAGAGGGCACCCTTGTCTAGTTCCATTAGTGAGGTCGAATCTTTTAGAGATTGTGCCTGATGTAGAAACTCTGGCTGAAGGTTGTGTATAGAGTGACATAATAGCAGTATGTATAAATCCCTTTAATCCAAATTTTGTTAATGACTTGGATATGTAGTCCCAATGCATTCTATCAAATGCCTTTTCGGCGTCTATAGCTAATAAAAGGGAAGGTGTTCTTTCGTTATCTATCTGGTTAATCAGGTTTAGAATTCTTCTTGTACCATCTGGTGCTTGTCTGCCTTTAATGAATCCTACTTGGTCAGGTTTAATGAGATGGGGGGGTAATTTCTAGCAGTCTATTGGCCAATATTTTTGCGTAAATTTTCAGGTCTGTATTTAATAACGAAATGGGACGGTAATTAATGGGGGATGTAGGGTCTTTTTCTGCTTTAGGTATTGTAATTATGATTGCCTCTAACATTTCCTTGGGAAATTGACTGGTATTTGCTACATGGTTAAATAGATTGGTTAGATATGGAACTATAATATCCGCACAGGCTTTATAGTGTTCTGATAAACCATCACTACCTGGCGCTTTATTTATAGGTAAATGTTTGATAACATTGAAAATTTCTACTCTCGATATTGGTTCATTGAGTTGTTCAAGGGTGGTAGGGTCAATTTCAGGAAGGTTTACAGATTTCAAGAAGTCAGAAATACTTTCAGGAGTAGGTTGAAAGGTATCTTTGTCCTCTTGGAGGTTATATAGAGAAGTATAGTAATCTGCCAGTGAATCCGCTATTTCTTGGGGGTTATAATGGGTATTTCCTGTTTTATGGTGTATTATTTTAGATATTTTATTATTGTTTTGTCGTTGACGTAGTAGATTCGCTAATAGTTTACCAGCTTTATTATTCTGGGAATAATAATTTAGTTTTATTATTTTTAGGTATCTGTCATGGTCTTCTAGCAAGGCGCATCTCAGTTCTAACCTGAGTTTGGTTAATTGTTGTATCAAATTGGAAACTTTGTAGGGTTTTTTATGTGTTTCTTCCACACTCGCTATATCCTTTTAGTAAATTATTTATATTATTTTGTTTCTTTTTTTTTTCTCTTGCTGCTACCTGTATGAGAATACCTCTAACAAAAGCTTTATGGGTACACCATAAATTTGCAATATCCAGAGATTCATCTGTATGGATATCAAAAAATTCTGTTAAATTCTTTTTTATTACAGACAGGTTCCTCTTTTGAGCTAGGATGAACGTATTGTTTCTCCATAAGGAATTATTAGGACAGGTACCTCCTGTCTGGATTTCTAGTGTAATTGGTGCATGGTCAGACCAGGTTATATTGTGTATTTTGGCATCTGTTACTCTTTGTAGCAGGTGTTTGTCTGTAATAAAATAGTCTATCCTGGAAAATGATTTATGAACCTGTGAAAAAAAAGTGTAGTCTCTTTCCGTTGTGTGTAGACATCTCCAGGGGTCATAAAGGTCTTCATCTTGAAGCATCTTGTTCAGTCCATATCTGGTGGAATTTTCTTTTTTGGAAGTGTCCATAATGGGATCCAGAGGTGCATTGAAGTCCCCACAGAGAATGAGTAGTCCTTTTTGTAGTTTCCTTGCAGCAGTTATTGTTTTCCGTATAAATCTTTGTGGGTGTTTATTTGGAGCATATATATTTATAATTGTATAATCTGAGTTGTTAATGGTCGCGACCAGGATTATATATCTACCTTGGTTGTCCGTTTTAAGGTCCAATAGTTGAAAGGTGACTGTATCTTTAATTGCAATTACAACTCCTTTTTTCTTCTTATTATTGCTAGAACTAAAAAATTTTGGGAACTTATGATGTGAGAATTTGGGAGCTTTGTCTTTTGCAAAATGCGATTCCTGTATACACACTATATCACTTTTGTGTTTTAGTGCGTCAGTCCAGAGAGCTCTTCTTTTATATGGGCTATTGAGACCTTTGGTGTTGATTGACAGCAGTTTAAGGCCCATATTGAAGGAATTTGGTGCTTATTAATTTTATCTTGTCAGTCTGTGATGGGAATATTAACCCAATACTGTTATTCTTACTGATACCTTTCTTGTCCAGTAGATGGTGGTAATGCAACTGAAAACTTATGAAGTGAAAACTCAACAATAAAACAAACAGTTTTAACAAAAAAAAAAAGAAATTTGGAGTTGGTATGCAACTCCTGTGTACATTGTGAGTGTACCCGTTATCCTTAGGGAGGGGGAGTAACAAGACCTCCCAGACTTAGGGCTCCCCTGAATTTGAATCCCTGAGAATAGGATTTGGTATAACTGGTGAACTTGAAATAAAGCAGATCTGTGTAATTGAAATATATTTTTCAGTCAAAAGTTTCCTTGGCGGAAGCTCTTCCTTGGTTAGTATGCCTTTGATGAGACAGTTTCCCTGGTGAGGGATTATCCAAAATGTCCTCACTTTCGGTAGGAAGTATCCCCCATAGCTGTACAGTTTTTAGACCCTCCTCCAGGGTATGTATGGAATGCATCTTGCCCTCACGTTCTATCAGTAATTTTGTGGGGAAACCCCATCTATAAAGTATTTTATGGTTTCGGAGAATTTTTGTTATTGGGTTCAGGTTCTTGCGTGCTAATAATGTAGCTTGCGATAAGTCTGAGTAAAGTTTGATTCCTGCATATGGGTCAGGTAGCGGTAAATGGTGACGTGCATATTGCATTAGTTGGTCCTTCACTTGGAAAAAAATTATTTTTGCGATTACATCTCTGGGTAAATGCTCTGGTATATGCGAGGGCTTAGGCAGTCTGTGTGCCCGATCAATTGACAGTTCCTGTTGAGGGACCATTGGTAATAGAGCTGTTATCATGCCTCTTATGAATGTCTTCAATTCCTGGGGCTTAACATTTTCTGGTATACCACGAAACTTAACATTGTTCCTTCTACTTCTGTCCTCAAGGTCAGAGATCTTTAGTTTTAGGTTTTTTAATTCCTCTTCCACATCAAAGTGGGCTTCAACCAGGTCATTGTGTGCCTCAGTAAAGTCACACATCTTATGTTCCATATAGTCTACTCTGTCACCCATTGCATCAAAATCTCTCTTGGACTGTTGCATGAAATTAAACATATCTTGTTGCAGAGCCCCCCTTAATGACATGACTATCTCTTTAAGTGTGGAGTCTGAGACGGGCTGTCCTGAGGTGGGAATGGCATGCAATTTTTCATCAAATGGATTGTTATATACTGTCATGTCAAAGTTATGAGGAGATTCACTTACATTCTCTTCTGAATTGTCTAATCTTCTTTTCTGAGAAGGAGGGCTGTGAATTTCAGCTTGTGGGAGAGTGCTGTTTGGACACTGTACCTCCATAACTGATTTCTCCTTATTCTCCTGAAGTGCCAAGTAGCGCCTTAAGCTGTGCTGAGAGGCTGAGGGACCAGCGCCATCTTGTTTTCCCTGAGTCCCTTGAGGGCTCTGGAATTCACTCAATTTAAGGGGTTTCTCCTTCTTTTTGTTCCCCATCCGCACCTTATGTTCTCCGCCGCTACCGGAGCTTAACTGAGTTCTCAGGGCTGCTTTTATTTGCTTCTAGCCGCTCAAGGGATTCCCGTTATCCCGGAGCAGGTTACAGAGCGACCATTCTCCCTCACCTCCGGCCACGCCCCCCATGAAGCATCATATTCTAACAATCCAGGTCTCCTTGAAGCAGAAACAGGTTCCTGTTGAAGATGTCTGTTCCCCTGCTTAAAAATTCAAAATTGTGCTCTTTACATTGCCCAGGAAAACCAAGTGACATGTCATGGTGACCAGGAATTCAGAAGCACAAATATTGCAAAATTTACCCTGATGATGATGTGATTACATTAGCCCAGCAACAGGAACTCCACATTATGAACTGTCCTCTGAAATCTCACTGACGCAGGGAATTAGGGTTTTAGCTAACTTATGCTAACTTAAAGATTTAAATTTTTGTAGACCGACATTCCCTGCTGCTTTATCAGGAAATGGAGCCTACACCAGTAAGTAGAATTAAAATACAATACATCTACTGCCAAAATGCTATCAACTAAACTTCTATTCTAACTGCCTGAGGGCTACAAAGAAGGAGTTCGAGTGATGTTAGTATCTGGGTGATAGGCCTCTTGTGCACCTGTAAATCTGCATTGGCCCTGAAGTTGAATACACATACACAAAATGAAACACTTAAGCCAGCCATACATGATCGATATTCGGTCGGCTCAGCAGGGACCGGCCCAAGTTCGATCAATGTATGGGGGTGGGATGGTTGTATACAAGTCTATCAATTGACTTGTGTACAACTGGCCTGTTGGAAAATTCTCTCTCGGTCAGTGTCACCTGCTACAGGCCCAAACTTGTGTGCTGCAGTCTCCATTCAGTGCTATATAGAGAGTTCATATTTTAGCAGAGTACAAACTCTTCATTGAACTGAATGAAATTGTTACTGGGGGTGAAGGAAAATATTTCGAAAGTCCTCTGAACCACCCTACTGTGACTGATATGTCCTTTGCATGCATACCCTGATATACCAGATCAGGGTTTCTCCCGAACACAGCGACATGTTTGTTTTGTTTTGAAGACCTAAAGACCGGGGAGGGTCTGATGGTACCCCTGTTGAGACAGGTTTTAGGGAGGCCGGGGAGGGCTGAACTAACCTGTAGGCGTTTGTCCTTCTCACAGGTCGCTCCAAGCGTGCACCAGCGCTCTGGCCGCAGGGAGTGCGCGCCATCGTTGTAATGCAAAAACACCGCCATCAAGCCGCTCTCTTCACTTCCGGGTTTTTCTATAACAGGAAGCACTGTTACCAAGCCTCATTCTGAATATGGCCGCATCACAGGAAGTGGGCGGCGCCGCAGATACAGTGCAACCCGGAAGTTCTAGAGACGCCGAGAGACAGCGTGGAGAGTGGCGTGGAAGGTGGTGGAATCGGTCGGCTTGCTGTACAAGCCCCTCTAGCGATATCTGCAGCCCAGAACCCAGCCAACCTCCTCATGGAGCAAGAGGAAGGGAAGGCCACTGCGACTGCAGGCAGATCCAGGTCGGGGACCGGTGAGTACAAACCCCCCCTTGGAAAGGGAGGAGGGAAGGAAGTGAGAGGTCCTGGCTTCCAGGGGTCTGAGAATCCCTGGGCCAACCAGAACAGGAACTGGACTTTACCTCTCACCTTACCCTTTCCCCTTCCCAGTACAAACCTGCAGTGCTAGGGGAAGACAGAGTAATGTTATGCATATGTGTTGTATCTCTTGTCTTACAGAAACCACCAGCGGAACCCAGGAGGCCTCAGTACAACCTCCTGCCGCTACAGGGCATAGCTCCTCAAAAAAATGTGGGTACTGTAAAGATAAACTCCCAAAGTCCCACTCAAAGCCATTTTGTTATAAATGTATAAATGATTTAGCAGGGAAGGAGGCTTCTGCAATGATGAAAAAATTCCTCTCATCTATGCAGACGGAAATGCTGGCAACTGTCAAAGCTTTCCGTGAAGCCGCCGGGCAGTTAACTACCCAAGGTCCCGATACGGAGGAGCTTACCCCTAGAGAAGGCACATCCTCCCAAGAAAACTTCTTTGCAGGAGGACCCAGTGCCCTCCTCCCACCCTTACAATCACTCCCTCTAGGCCAGGCAGAGGAAGAAGAGGAGGAAGGGGGAGATATAGAAAGCCAGGCCAGGTCAGGACACAGCTCAGAGGGAGAATTGGATATAGACCCCTTAAGCCAATCCCAGGAGGAAACAAGGCTAAGGAGACACCTCTTCGCTGTGGAAGATCTGGAAGGACTCCTGCAGGCAATATATGCCACAGATGAGATCCCAGAAGCCCCTAAAGTAACATCAGCACAAGATAAGGTTTATAGAGGCCTGAGCAAGTCTCAATCAAGAGTGTTCCCACTCCATCAATTCCTTAAGGATCTAGTCCTACAGGAATGGAAAGAGCCTGAAAGGAGAATTGTCAGACAAAAGACTTGGAAGAGGAGGTTTCCCTTTAATCAAGCTGACAAGGAGACATTCTTTAAGCTCCCAAAACTGGATGCGGCTTTGTCTCAAGTCACCAAGTTGTCTGACCTCACCTTTGAGGACGCAGGCAGCATTAAGGATTTGATGGACCACAGAGCAGAATCCCATCAACCATGGGTCCAGCCTTAGCAGCAGCCTGTGTAGCCAGGAATACAGATTCCTGGGTGGAGAAGCTCACCAAGCACATATCCCAGGGAACAGAATCAGAGGATGTTATTGATTCCCTGACAGTAATAGGGAAAGCTGTTGCTTACCTTGCAGATGCGGCAATTGAATCTGCAAGAGCCTTGGCTAAAACAGCAGCATTAATCAACTCGGCTAGGAGAGCTGTCTGGATTAAGGCTTGGGAAGGGGATACAACATCTAAGGGTAAGCTATGTGGCCTTCCCTTTCAGGGTTCATTGCTGTTTGGCCAGGGCTTAGACGATGTCCTGTCAAGGTCATCAGAAAAGGGTAAAAAGTTTCCAGTAAAACCCAAAAAAGAAAGATTTAAGAATTTTTTTCGAGGCCCCCCGGGGCAACAACAGCATAGAACCAAAAAGGAACCCAACAAACGGTGGGGTTTTGGTAGGGGAAAGCAAAAGATCTACTGTTTCCCTCCCCCAAAGTTGGTGCCAAAGAGACTAAGTGACGCCAAGTTTAGAGTGGGGGGAAAACTGTCCCACTTTGTTCCTCAGTGGGAAAAGATTTCGGACAGCATTTACATCTGCCAGATCCTGCGAGAAGGTTATCGTTTGGAATTATCGGCAAAACCCCCCTCTATGGTCACTCTGACACATCCTCCCAAGGATGCCCTAAAAAGATCTGCCGCCCTGGAGGGTATCCAGGAATTGGTAGAACAGCAGGTGGTGGTAACAGTACCAAAAGAACAACAATACCAGGGATTCTACTCCCACGTATTTGTTGTTCGCAAGCCATCAGGGAAGTACCGGCTGATAGTAAACTTAAGAAACCTGAACAAGTATCTGGAATACAAAAAGTTTACTATGGAAAGTATCTACACGGTACACAAAAACCTCATGAAGGAAGCCTTCATGACGACTCTGGACCTCAAGGATGCCTACCTCCACGTGCCGATTCATGTGGACCATCAGGCATACTTGAGGTTCGCAGTAGTAGTCAGAGGAGAGATTTTTCACTGGCAATTCAGAGCCCTCCCATTCGGACTAACAGCCAGTCCAAGGATTTTTACAAAATATATCTCTAATTCCTTACCTGGACGATCTACTGATCTCTGGGCAATCAGCCCCCCAGGTCAGGTTAGATACCAGCAAAGCAATATCCGTCCTGGAAAACCTAGGTTGGATAATCAATACAGAAAAATCCTCCCTCGAACCAGAACAGGTCAAGACCTTCCTGGGCTACATAGTGGACACCAGGCTGCAGAAGCTCTTCTTGCCAGAAGACAAAGTGGCAAAACTAACTTCATCAGTAGGGGATCTGATAAAGACCCCGTCACACTCCAGAAGGGAAGTACTAAGAACCCTAGGCCTGATGTCGGCGAGTATACCAGCAATAGTCTGGGCACAACTCCACTCAAGGACACTTAATTTCTTCTTCCTGTCCTCATGGGACAAAAAGGAGTCCTTGGATCAGGAGATACCGCTAACCCCTCAGGACCTCTCCTCCCTGGAGTGGTGGACAATACCCAAAAACCTAAAAGGAGGCAGACCATGGGCCCAGTGGAATCCGGTAAAGGTCACCACCGATGCCAGTTCCTGGGGGTGGGGAGCCCACCTGGGGAAGGAAAAAGCCCAAGGCCAATGGATCAGCTCACTAGGTCGGATGTCATCCAACTACAGGGAGCTCAAAGCAGTGGGGGAAGCTCTAAAAGCCTTTCAGAAAAACATCACGGGCAAGGAGGTTCAAGTAAGCTCCGACAACGCCATGGTCGTAGTCTACCTGAGTCACCAGGGAGGCACCAGGTCCAAAACCCTGCTAGAACTATCCAAGGAAATTCTGGATTGGGCCGAGGGAAAGGTTCTCTCCATTTCTGCCATCCACATAAAGGGGACAAGCAATACCGAGGCAGACTTCCTCAGCCGTCAGCCAATAAGACAGGGGGAATGGGAACTAAACCCAGAGGTATTTCAAAACCTGGTGCAGTGCTTTGGAAATCCGGAAATAGACCTGTTTGCCAACCGGCGAAACAGGAAAGTAATGAGATATTTCTCGATTTCCCAAGAGGAGGAGTCAGAAGGTTTAGATGCACTGACTCAGACCTGGCATTACAGGCTGGCATACGCCTTCCCACCCTTAGTCTTGATTCCACGGGTCCTTCAGAAGCTCAGCAGATCTCCAGGCCAGATCCTCCTGATAGCACCCTGGTGGCCAAGGAGATCTTGGTTTGCAAGCCTGAGATCCATGGCAGAAGCGGAACCATTGAAGCTCCCGTACAGGACAGATCTTCTCAGACAGGGGCCAGTACTACACCCAAAGCCGGAATTTTTGGTTGGCCTGGTTAGTGAGCGCCCTATCCTGAAGCGTAAAGGCTGCTCAGAGAAAGTAATAAGTACCCTCCTTCTGAGTAGAAAACCAGTGACTAAAAAGATTTACTCAAAAGTTTGGAAGACTTTCTGCTCCTGGGATAAAGAAAGGCAGATGACCTCCACTACTGCTCCGGTTATCCTGGAGTTTCTCCAGGATGGAGTAGACAAAGGCTTAACAGTCAGTACCCTTCGGGTTCAAATAGCGGCCCTCTCAGTCTATCTTGATAGAAGACTGGCAAAAGAGGACCTCATTAAGCATTTTCTGTTAGCAAGGGAAAGAGTTTCCCCGGTCCTTAAAGGTAATTTTCCACCTTGGGACCTGACTAGGGTGTTAGAGGCGTTATCTAAACACCCATTTGAACCTATAGAAGAGGTTCCCTTTAAGTTTCTAACTTTAAAAATAGCATTTTTGTTAGCAATTACTACAGCCAGGAGGGTAGGGGATTTGCAGGGACTGTCCATGAAGGAACCATTCCTACTGGTACAGCCACTCTCAGAGCAGATCCCTTGTATCTACCAAAAGTAGCATCCTTGATTCATAGGACGCAAGATATAATATTGCCGTCCTTTTGTGATAAACCAAAAAATGAGAAAGAGAAATTTCATTGTCTGGATGTAAGAAGGTGTCTCCTTACCTATCTAGAGAGAACAAAAAGTTTTAGGAGATCTAATCATCTACTAATTTTGTACGCTGGACCCAGGAAGGGACTTCAGGCCTCTAATGCCTCAGCTTCTCTGATCCATCTGGAGACTATCTCCAGGGCTTATGAATGCTCTGGGATTCCAGCACCAGCTAAAGTCAAAGCTCATTCAACCAGATCATTAGCAGCTTCCTGGGCTGAAAAAGCAGGGGCCTCCTGAGAACAAATCCGCAGCGCGGCCACCTGGTCCAGTCAACATACGTTCCTGAAGCACTATCGTGTGGAAGTGTTGTTACAGCAAGACTTGCCTTTCGGCCGGAAGGTCCTACAAGCTGTGGTCCCACCCTGAAGGTAGGCCTGTGTTTACTTGATTATCCTCTCAGGTGTGCCGTCCTGGAAGGTGATGGGAGAAAACCTACGTTAGACTTACCGGTAACGGTATTTCTACGAACCTTCCAGGACGGCAGGCCTGCTTCCCGCCCTATGTTGAGGGAAAGATAAGCTAAACGCTAGGTGGTAAGTACCTATATGGAGCTATGTCCCTTGTGAACCAGTTCGGGATTACTTTATTGCATACTGGGGATCAAGGGGAAGGGTGGGGTCGTATAACAAGCTGTCAATTGATTGTGTTTCCTGTAGGGAGGAGCCCTCATCTCTCAGGTGTGCCGTCCTGGAAGGTTCGTAGAAATACCGTTACCAGTAAGTCTTACGTAGGTTTTTAGCGGCACTTTACCGTCGGAATTGCGACGGTAGTCGGCCGCTAGCGGTGCGGTTTTAACCCCCGCTAGTGGCCGAAAAAGGGTTAATACTGCCGGCAATGCGGCGCATTGCCAGCGGTATAGCCGCGGTTTCCCATTGCTTTCAATGGGAAGGAGCGGTAAACACACCGCTCCAAAGATGCAGCTAGCAGGACTTTTGGAGCGGTCCTGCTAGCGCACCGCTCCAGTGTGAAAGCCTTCGGGCTTTCACACGGGAGAAACCGCAGCCGCTGTTTAGAGTCGGTTTGCAGGCGATATTAATAGCGCCTGCAAACCGCCCCGATGTGAAAGGGGTCTTAGTGTCCCTTTAATGTAAAAAGAGCTTAATGTACCATAATGTGCCTAAACCTCAATCAATTGTCTTGAAACTTTGCACAACCTAAGTTTTCAACTTCCCAAACCTAGCTAAGAAGAGTCATGGATTTTAATCTCCCACAAAGAAAATGAGGGTGTTAAGCTTGTTTGGGGAGCTTAATGTGGCTTAATTTACAATAAAGTGCCTAAACCTCAATCAATTGTCTTGAAACTTTGCACAACCCCTGCTTTCAGCTTCCCCAAACCTATCCTAGATGTTTCATGGATTTTTGTTTCCACAAAACAAGTGAGTGACATTAAGGCTACTTTCACACTGGGGCATTGCGCCGTTGGCAGGAAAACGCCGCCATTTTTAGCGGCGCTTTATTGTAGTTTTTGTGGCGCTATTCGGCAGCTAGCGGGGTGCTTTTAACCCCCGCTAGCAGCCGATAAAGGGTTAAAACCACCGGCAAAGCGCCACTCCAGCGGTTCGGCGGCGCTGCCCATTGATTTCACCGCTGTGTATACACCGCTTCTACAGCGCCTCAAAGATGCGGCTGGCAGGACTTTTTTGAGCGTTCTGCCAGTGCACCACTCCAGTGTGAAAGCCCTAGTGTGAAAGGGTAAGTTCACCTTTACAGAAAATCTGTAAGGTGAACTTACACTGGACCCCCTCCCTATCCCCCCCGGGTCCAGCTGACCTGGAGCCCCGCAATCATCCCCTGTGACACATCGGGTTGCTGCTTCACTAGTCAGGGGATTTGAAATCCCGTGGCTTGATCTCCTAAACATACCTCGTAAATGTATGTATAGGAGGCGTTCTAATTGGTTGGTGCCGTAACATGGATGGCGCCGACCATTCAGGACCCTCCTAGCCCGTCTTGTCAGCGCTGGAGAAGAGGAGAGAAAGCCGTGGGGATTTCAAATCCCTGGACCAGTAAAGCAGCGACCTGATCTGTCACAGTGGATGATCGCAGGACTTCAGGTTAGCGGGACCGGGGTGGAATGGGGAGGGGGTCCAGTGTAAGTTCACCTTCCAGATTTTCTGTAAAGGTGAACTTAAACTTTAATGTAAAAGGAGCTCTATGTGTAATAAAGTGCCTAAATCTCAATCAACTGCCTTGTAACCTTGCGCAGAACTTTGCACAAGTTCTTTGTGTACATTAAACCACATTAAGCTCCCAAAAAATGTAAGGGGTTGCAAACCCTCAATATTTTTCACCTTAATGCATTCTATGCATTCCCTTTTCCTTACCTGAACCCGGTCTTTCCAGCGACGGGGACGAGCACACCAGCTCCAGCCGGTGTCTCGGATCCTGATTGGATAGATTGATAGCAGTGCAGCCATTGACTTTTGCTGCTGTCAATCAAATCCAATGACGCGGGAGCCGGGGGTGGGGCCGAGTCCTGCTGTCTTTGTCAATGGATGCAGCAGCAGGACACAGGAGCTCTCCAACGGGTGACTCGAGAAGAAGAGGAGCCAGGAGCGCCGCTGAGGGACCCCAGAAGAGGAGGATCAGGGTCACTCTGAACAAAACCAACTGCACAGAGGAGGTAAGTATGACATATTTGTTTAGAAAAAAATGAACCTTTACATATCCTTTATGCTAAATGTCACTCATTTCCCTTGTGGGAAACCAAAATCCATAAAACTTTCAAGATAGGGTTGACAAGATAAAAACTTTGTGCAAAGTTTCAAGGCTATTGATTAACCACTTCAGCCCCGGAGGGATTTGCCCCTTTAATGACAAGGTCCTTTTTTATGATACGGCACTGCGTCAATTTAACTGACAATTGTGCGGTCGTGCAACGTTGTACCCTAACAAAATTGACATTCTTTTTTTCACACAAATAGAGCTTTCTTTTGGTGGTATTTACTAATCGCTGCGGTTTTAAATTTTTGCGCTATAAACAAAAAAAGAGCGACAATTTTGAAAAAAAATTAAGAATTTTCTCTTTCGTTCATGGACGGACACAGCCTTAATCTTGACAAAGTGGGTATTCGCCTTCATTCAGGAGTGACTAGGCAGAATGTGTTAACAACTTCAAAGCTGAACAGCCACGCCCAGGGGGCGGTCCTACTGGCTATATCCCCTCAGCCTGCACTAAGCAGCTCAGTTTTTTTCTGCCTAGCTAAGGAAATGACATGGCTCCCTTCGGGGCCCATAGGCCTGGAGGTTTATTTCAAATAGAAATTTTATTATTTTCTTTTTTTTTGTTGTTCCTGTGATCTTCGATCAACTGCCAACTGGGCGACAGGCTGGATCCCAGATCCTTGTAGTCTCCCCATTTTCAGCCATCAAGCGTGTGGTGCTTTTTTTTCTCTTTCGTTCATGGACGGACACAGCCTTAATCTTGACAAAGTGGGTATTGGCCTTCATTCAAGAGTGACTAGGCAGAATGTGTTAAAAACGTCAAAGCTGAACAGCCCCGCCCAGGGGGCGGTCCTACTGGCTATATCCCCTCAGCCTGCACTAAGCAGCTCAGTTTTTATTTTATTTTTCTTTTCTTTTTTTTTTGTTCCTGTGATCTTCGATCAACTGCCGACTGGGCGACAGGCTGGATCTAAGATCCTTGTAGTCTCCCCAGTTTCGGCCATCGAGCGTGTGCCGACCGTAGCTACGCGCTGGGTCATCCACGACATGCCCGTCGCTCTACGGGTGGCCGGTGAGCTTATACGTTCCAGGGCATGCATATGACCGGTCTATAGGGCCGAGTCGCAGCAGCTGGTCCGACAGTAACCTCCGTCACCATGCGGAATATGGTCTGTCTGGGATGCATCCAGCACAATCCACGCAGGAAGGGTAAGTAGTAATCCCCTGCTTCGGCAGGATGACATAGCTGGGCATGCCTGCAGAGGTGAGTAAGGGGTTCTATCTTTCCCTTCCTCCCTCCCTTCCCTCCTCCCTAGGCTCTCTGAGCTAGGCTGGCTGCTGGGGCCGGGGGTTCACCTGGGGGAGGCTCCACCTGTGTGGGAACTGTGCATGTACGTCCGCTAAACAAATGTTATGAGCTGCCATGAAAAGTTTGCTTACCTGTGTGTTCTGCTCCATGCTGTCGGCGGCCATTTTGCTTGTGATCCATGCTGTGTTTGGCCTCTATCTGCGCTGACAGCCATGTTTATGTGGTCCGCGATGTGTTTGCCTCTCTCTGCCGCTCGGCGGCCATTTTGCTGGGGTCCACGCTGTGTTTGGCCTCTATCTGCGCTCGGCGGCCATGTTTTTGTGGTCCGCGCTGTATTGGCCTCTATCTGCCGCTCGGCAGCCATTTTTCTTGTGATCCACGCTGTGTTGGCCTCTATCTGCCGCTTGGCGGCCATGTTCTTGTGGCCCGCAGCATTTTTTGGCCTCTATCTGCCGCACGGAGGCCATTTTCTCACGGTCCACGCCGATCAAACAGCATTTAAACGCAAGTTTACCGACACACGCTGCAGAGTGATAGTGGACCCTCAGGTGTCCAGATTAAACAGGGTAACCACAATTCTGGTGGAAGGGGCTCCTGCTTTCAAGGACCCTGTGGACAGGAAGGCTGAAGCCGTCACCCGCTACCTATACACGGTGGTAGGCTCGGCTGTGCGCCCAACGGTGGTTGGGGCCCTGGTGTCTCAGACACTCACTGAAAGGGCAAGAATGCTGCTCCATGGGTTTAAAGCACATGAGGCTCCCTCGGACGAGGTTGCTATGGCCGACCAGTTGATACGTGGCCTTAAAATTTTTCTCTGCTGTCCAGAGCCTCAAGCTATGCAGTGGTGTTACGCCGTCCACTCTGGCTAAAAGGTTGGTCGGCGGACCAATCTTCCAAGAAGGCTCTGATGGATTTGCCCTTTAAGGGCGACAGACTTTTTGGAGCATCCCTGGATGACATTATTAAAGATGCCACAGGAGGTAAGAGCACGCTGCTCCCACAATCCAAAAAGGGTAAGGAGCCACGCCGTTGGC
This sequence comes from Rana muscosa, assembly GCA_029206835.1. Classification (NCBI taxonomy): domain Eukaryota; kingdom Metazoa; phylum Chordata; class Amphibia; order Anura; family Ranidae; genus Rana; species Rana muscosa. Next base: position 585,356,990 of record CM055116.1, read on the forward strand.
AAGGGCCCTCCTTCACTACGCACAAGCGGTTCTTTCGTCCGCCTAGTGCGGCAAGTAAACGATCCCAGGCCGATAAAGCGCCTGCTGAGGGACAGAAGCGTCCCCGGGTTTCGCAAGCCCAACAAGCCTGCAAAGAAATCTATGTCCGCATAAAGGTCTGCCCACCACCCATCATGGATCTCAGGGCCCTCAATTGCTTTGTGGTGGTACAAAGATTCTGGAGGGAGTCGGTTTGCTCTGTTATCGCTGCCCTCCATCCGGGGGATTTTCTGGCATCCTTGGACATCAAGGACGCATACTTGCATATCCCCATATGCACCAGGCATCAGAGATGTCTGTGCTTTGCTTCCGGGGAAGACCACTACCAATTTGTGGCTCTCCCCTTTGGCCTGGCACCGAGGGTGTTCAACAAGGTGCTCGCCCCGATTCTGGCCCTACTAAGACAGCGTAGCATCGCTATCATGGGCTACTGGGACGATCTTCTTCTGAGGGCCACTTCAAGCTCAGAATTAGAGGTGAGCGTGTCTATAACCTGTCAGACCCTCCGATACTTTGGTTGGGTGCTGAACACTCAGAAGTCAGTATTGGTACCGACTCAATGCCTAGTGTATCTGGGGTTGATTCTGGACTCCTCAGAGGCAAAAGTTTTTCTCCCTATGGGAAAGGTGCATCCCAAAGATGGTCGTCATGCCGCTTTTGCATGCGAGTCCTGGGCCTCATGGTAGCCTCCTTCGAGGCGGTACCGTATGCGCAAATTTACACAAGTGTTACAGAAGGTAATTCTGTCCAGAAGGGACAAGTGCCCATCATCCCTGGATTGTCAAATCCGGGTGAGCCACCTAGTCAGGACCTCCCTAGTTTGGTGGCTGACATCACCGACACTTCTGTCCGGGAAGTCGTTCCTTCCTTTTTACTGGATGGTGGTCACGACGGACGCCAGCCTTACCGGTTGGGGGGGGAGTCTGGGGAGTTCAGTTGACCCAGGGTCGCTGGACCCCGGAGAAATCACACTTGCCGATCAATGTCCTGGAACTCCGGGCGATCAGGCTGTGCCTCTCCACGTGGTCTCAGAGGCTTCAGGGGCATCCAGTCAGGATCCAGTCGGACGACGCCAGGGCGGTGGTCTATGTCAACCATCAAGGAGGAACAAGAAGCTCAGTGCAGCATCGGAGGTCGCTCACATCCTAAGGTGGGCAGAAAGGAGCGTACCGGCCCTGTCGGCCGTATACATTCCGGGCGTAGAAGACTGGCAGGCGGAGTTGCCAGATGCTGGACCAAGAAGAATGGTCTCTACACCTGGAGGTGTTTCAGCTCCTTTGCCAAAGAGGGGGCATGCCAGACGTAGATCTCCTGGCTTTTCGACTCAATCGAAAGGTATTGAGATTGTGGCCAGGTCAAGAGACCCATGGGCAGACGCGACAGTGGCGTTAGTGGCACCGTGAAGTCAGTACCGGCTAATCTATGCCTTCCCTTCTCTAAAGCTTCTTCCTCATCTGCTTCGCAGAGTGAAGGCATAGGGGATTCCAATGATCCGAATTGCTCCAGATTGGCCTTGGCGTCCTTGGTACGCCGATCTAGTGCGTCTGGTAGCAGACGTCTCTTGGCGTCTACCGCTAAGAAAGGACCTACTGTCGCAAGGTCCCATACGCCATCCTGGTTTACAGTCACTGGCCTTAACGGCATGGCTATTGAGAGCCAGGTGCTAAGAGACCGGGGCCTGTCAGACTCGGTGATCTCTACCATGAGGAGTGCTCGGAAATCGTCCTCTAGGAAGATTTACCATCGCACTTGGAAGACCTACATATCCATTTGTGAGGAAATGAGGTGGCATCAGCATACTTATTTGGTTTCCAGAGTCCTGCTGTTTTTACAGCGTGGGGCGGACCAAAAGCTTGCTTTAAGTATGACTAAGGGGCAGATATCTGCCCTGGCTGTCCTTGTTCAACGACCCCTGGCGGCTCACTCTCTAGTGAAAATGTTTGTACAGGGGGTTCGGCATGCGGCCCCTCCGGACCGCCCTCCACTACCTCCGTGGGGCTTGTATAGCAGACATCCCCTGGCGTCTACCGCCACGAGAGGACCTGCTGTCGCAAGGTCCCATACGCCATCCTTCTTTACAGTCACTGGCTTAACGGCATGGCCTCTCGGTGCTTCAGAAACCACCGTTTGAGAACATCAGGGAGATTCTCTTGTTGACACTTTCTCAGAAAGTGGTCTTTTTGGTGGCTGTTACGTCAGTTAGACGGGTTTCTGAGCTGGCAGCCTTGTCATGCAAGGCTCCTTATCTGATCTTCCACAAGGATAAGGTGGTGCTGCGTCCGCAGCCTTCTTTCTTCCTAAGGTCATTTCGACCTTCCATCTCAAGGAAGACATTGTACTGCCACCCTTGTGTCCTCTTCCGTCGAATCCTAAGGAGACGACGTTGCATTCCTTGGACGTTGTCCTAGCTCTGAGAGTATACTTGTCTGTTACTGCTCCGTTCCGGAGTTTAGACTCACTGTTTGTTTCGGTGGCTGGTCCCAAGAAGGGCCCAGCGGTCTCGTCGGCCACCATTCCGAGGTGGATCCGACAGATCATGATCAGGCTTACGCCATAAAGGGTCGGGCGCCTCCCTTTCCTGTCACGGCGCATTCGACCAGGGCAAGAGGTTCCTCTTGGGCTTTCTGACATCAAGCGTCTGTTTCCCAGGTGTGTAAGACGGCGATCTGGTCGTCCGTTCACACTTTCACTAAACTTTACAAGTTGATGTGAGTGCATCTTCGGATGCTTCTTTCGGCCGCAAGGTGTTGCAGGCGGCTGTTTAGACTTGCAACTCCTCAGTTGAGGAGCTCTGTTTTGTTTTGGGGTGAAGTTGTTTTAATGCCGTTCCCACCCCTGTTTTTTTTGACACTGCTTTAGGACGTCCCACTTTGTCAAGATTAAGGCTGTGTCCGTCCATGAACGAAGGAGAAAATAGGATTTTTATACTCGCTGTAAAATCCTTTTCTCTGAGTTCATGGACGGACACAGCACCCACTCTTCCTTTTTAAGTTTGTGCTGCTTTTGACAAACTGAGCTGCTCAGTGCAGGCTAAGGTGATATAGCCAGTAGGACCGCCCCCTGGGAGGGGCTGTTCAGCTTTGAAGTTAACACATTCTGCCTAGTCACTCCTGAATGAAGGCTAATACCCACTTTGTCAAGATTAAGGCTGTGTCCGTCCATGAACTCAGAGAAAAGGATTTTATGGTGAGTATAAAAATCCTATTTTTTTTTACTTTTTGCTATAATAAATATCCCCAAAATTTTTTTTTTTCAATTATTTCTTCATCAGTTTAGGCCAATATGTATTCTTCTACATATTTTTGGTAAAAAAATCGCAATAAGCATATATTGATTTGTTTGCACAAAAGTTATAGCGTCTACAAAATAGGGAATAGATTTATGGAGTTTTTATTATTTATTTATTTTTTACTAGTAATGGCGGCGATCTGCAATTTGTAGCGGGATTGTGGCGGACAGATCAGACACTTTTGACACTTTTTTGGGACCATTGACATTTATACAGCGATCAGTGCTATAAAAATGCACTGATTACTGTATAAATGTCACTGGCAGGAAAGGGGTTAACACTAGGGGGCGATCAAGGGGTTAAATGGGTTCCCTAGGTGTGTTTCTAACTATGGGGGGATGGGACTGACTAGAGGAGGTACAGGGATTTGTGTGTTTAGACACACAATTCCCCATTACTCTTTCGTCCATGGACCGACACAGCTTCTCTATTGACAAAGTGGGTATTATCCGTTAATTAGGAGTGACTAGGAAGAAAACTTGTAAAAAGTGTTGCATCACACCTTCTACAGTACCGCCCAGGGGGCGGATCCTCTGGGTATATCCCCTCAGTCTGCATCTCGCAGATCATTTTTTTTCTGTCTAGCAAGGAGTAGGACATGGCTCCCTTCGGGCCCATTGGTCTGGGGGGAAAATATATTTTTTTGCTCCATTTTTTTGTTTCCTGCAATCTTCGATCAATTGCCGACTGGGTGACAGGCTGGATCCTCGATCCTTGTAGTCTCCGCAGTTTCAGCCATCGAGCGTGTGCCGACCCTAGCTATGCGCTGGGTTTTCCACGACATGCCCGTCGCTCCACGGGTGGCTGGTGAGCCTACGCTCCAGGGCCTGCATCGGACCGCTCAGCTTCGGCTGACCTTACGGCCGAGTCGCAGCAGCCTGCCTGGTGAGCGTCGCGCTCCAGGGCATACATATGATCGTCCTTTTGGGTCCAATCACAGCATGCCTGGCCAACAGCCATCTTCCGTGCGTGGACGATGATCTGTTTGGAATGTCTTCCAGCATAATACATGCAGGATAGGTAAGTAAACTCCCCTGCTGGGTGATTTGGCTGGACATTCCTGGAGAGACCAAGTAAGTGGTTGTGGCCCCTTTCTTCCCTCTCTCCCTGCCTTTCCCTCCTCCCTGGGCTTCTAGCTAAAGGTTGCTGGGTGCTGGGGGTCACCTAAGGGGTTCCACTGGAGCAGGGCTGGCTGTAACTAACATTTAAAAGAAATGTAATTTCTGCTTACCTGTATGTGCTTCCTCCTCCATGCTGTCGGTGGCCATTTTGCGGTGGTCCATGCCGGGTTCGGCCTCTAGTGACTGCCTGGCGGCCATCTTCCTGTGGTTTCGGCGCCATTTTCTTGTAGTTCCACACCCACTGGCCTCTATCGACTGCCATGTTTGTAATGATCCACGCTGTATGTATATATTGCCGTTCGGCGGCCATCTTTTTTGGTCTAGGGCTGCTTTGCCCTCTATCTTCGGCTCGGCAGCCATTTTCTTAGAGCCCACATTATCTTCCATACAGACGTTTTGGCGGCCATTTAGCCAGAGTCTCCGGCCTCTAGGGTGCATTACACTGGCGCGAAAAATTCACACAGGAAGCGCTGATAAAAGAAGCAGACTGACACAGCAAGCAGTGGGACAGCATCACAGGCGCAGCACACGGCAGCATAGCAGTACCGGTCCAGGGTGGTGAGCCCTCTGGGTGACCCAGCATCTCTGCAGCGCAGGAGGGTGGCCTATTGATATCTTGCCTGGAGCCCTGTGGGTGTCAGCGTGTGGTCAGCATAGCATCTGAGCCAGATGTCTTCTCCCCGGAAACACCAGATTTAGCAGCTGGTGCCCCTGAGGTGTCTATGGACGCTATGTCGGCAATCCTAGAGGTGTTTGCTGCCAGGGTGGAAGCACCACACGGGAATACAGGGGGTAGTAAACGCCCCCGTCCCCTGCAATCTTCTGGGGATATTTCTGAGACAGAACCAGGTCCAGCTACGGCTCATGGCCCAGATTCTGACGTATCAGAGACTGCAGACCGTGACCGATCGGACAGTGAGGATGACTCCAAGTCCAGGTCAGTACGCGAGACGGCTTTGGTATCTGACCTTATTACTGCAGTGGGGTATACGCTAAAGTTGGAAAATACTGCAGAAGCATTAGAGACTCCAGTCCCCTTTGGGTTTCGTAAACGTGCCCGCACTGCTAAGGTGTTCCCTTGTGTGTCTTATTTTGATAAACTCTTATACAAGGAATGGGAGAACCCACTGAGGGTCTTTACAGCCCCAAAGAGGTTTGCTATACGGTACCCCTTTTGAGGAGAATTTTCTGAAGAAATGGACCTCTCCCCCTATAGTGGACCCTCCGGTGTCCAGACTTAATAGAGCTACCACTATTCCAGTAGAAGGGGCTCCTGTTTTCGAGGACCCTGTGGATAAGAAGGCTGAAGCACTCGCTCGCTACCTATACTCAGTGGTAGGCTCGGCAGTACGCCCAGTATTGGCGGGGGCCCTAGTGTCTCAGACACTTACTGAATGGGCAAAATTGCTACTCCAGGGGTTAAAGGAGCGAGATGTTCCTCCTGATGAGATAACTTTGGCCGACCAGTTGGTCCAGGGCCTTAAGTTTGTCTGCGAGTCAGACATGGATACTATTCCCCTGCTGTCAAAAGCTTTGGTTTATGCAGTAGCAATACGCCGCCTGATCTGGCTAAAGGGCTGGTCTGCGGACCAGACTTCCAAGAAAGCCCTGTTGGATCTGCCTTTTAAGGGCGACTAACTTTTTGGGGCTTCTCTGGATGACATCATCAAGGATGCAACAGGAGGTAAAAGCACTTTGCTTCCCCAAACTAGCAAGGGTAAGGGGCCACGCCAAGGGCAAGGGCCCTCCTTTACTGCACGCAAGCGTTTTTCGTCCCCCTAGGGTGACAGAGAAAAGACCCCAGGCCGACAAGGCGCCTGCCCAAGGACAAAAGCGTCCTTGGTCCCGCAGACCCAACAAGCCTGCGGACAAATCTGCGTCCGCATGAAGGTCCGCCCCCATCCAGCTCTCGGGTGGGGGGACGTCTTCGCAAATTCGCGACTCAGTGGACAGCTCTAGTCTCCGACAGGTGGGTTTGCGAAGTAATCTCCTCAGGCTACAAGATAGAATTCGTCACCCCCAATCTCCAGCTACTACCGACCCGTCGGGAGGCCCTGTATGGGGCGGTCCAGCGTCTACTGGAACGCGGGGTAGTTATTCCAGTTCCAGAACAGGAACGGGGTCAGGGTTTTTACTCAAATCTGTTCATTGTGCCGAAGAAGGAGGGGGTTCGTCCAATCTTGGATCTCAGAGCCCTCAATTGCTTTGTGAAGGTACAAAGATTTCGGATGGAGTCGGTTCGATCTGTAGTCACGGCTCTCCGGGGGACTTTCTGGCCTCCTTGGACATCAAGGACGCACACCTGCATGTCCCCATATACTCCAGACACCAGAGGTTTCTGCGATTTGCTATCGGGAAGAACCACTACCAGTTTGTGGCCCTCCCGTTTGGCCTTGCCTCAGCACCTAGGACGTTCACCAAGGTGCTCGCTCCGATTCTGGCACTTCTAAGACAGCGGGGTATCGCTATCATGGGCTACTTGGACAACCTTCTACTGAAGGCCCCTTCAAGCTCAGAATTAGAGGTAAGCGTGTCCATTACCTGTCAGAATCTTCGAGACTGTGGTTGGATACTAAACACGCAAAAATCAGTATTGGTGCCCACTTAACTCCTAGTGTACCTGGGGTTGATTCTGGATTCCTCAGAGGCAAAGGTATTCCTCCCTGAGGAGAAGTTGCAGACCCTCCGGGCTGCAGTACGGCAGCTGACTTCCAGGAATTTGTCTTCACTCCGTTTTTGCATGCGAGTGTTAGGCCTCATGGTAGCCTCCTTCGAGGCGGTCCCATATGCTCAATACCACACTCGAGTGTTACAGAAGGAAGTTCTGTCCAGATGGAACAGATGTCCATCATCTCTGGATTATCAAATCCGAATGAGCTACCTAGTCAGGAGATCCCTGGTATGGTGGCTGACAGCACCGGCTCTAATGGCCAGGAAGTAATTTCTTCCGGTTTACTGGATAGTGATCACGACGGATGCCAGCCTTACAGGTTGGGGGGGAGTCTGGGATGTTCAGTCGACGCAAGGTCCCTGGACCCCAGAGGAAGCCCTCCTGCCGATCAATTTCCTGGAAATCCGGGCGATCGGGCTGTGCCTCTTCAAATGGTCTCAGAGGCTGCAAGGGTGTCCAGTCAAACAACGCCAGAGCAGTGGCATATGTCAATCATCAAGGAGGAACAAGATGCTCAGCTGCAGCATCGGAGGTCGCTCGCATCCTGAAGTGGGCAGAGAGGAGCGTACCGGCACTGTCGGCCGTGTACATTCCGGGTGTGGAAAACTGGCAGGCGGACTACCTGAGCCGCCAGATGCTGGACCAGGGAGAATGGTCCTTACACCCGGAGGTGTTCCAACTCCTCTGCCAAAGATGGGGCACACCAGACGTAGATCTTCTGGCTTCTTGACTCAATCGGAAGGTATTGAGGTTTGTTGCCCGGTCAAGAGACCCATGGGCAGACGCAACGGACGCGTTGGTGGCATTGTAGGGTCAGTATCGGCTAATCTATGCCTTCCCTCCCTTAAGGCTTCTTCCTCTTCTGCTCCGCAGAGTGGAGGCACAGGGAATTCCAATGATCCTGATCGCTCCAGATTGGCCTCAGCGTCCTTGGTACGCCGATCTAGTACGTCTGGTAGCAGACGTCTCCTGGCGCCTACCACTATGGAAGGACCTGCTATCGCAAGGTCCCATACTCCATCCTGCTTTACGGTCACTGGCTTTAACGGCATGGCTGTTGAGAACCAGGTACTGAGAGACCGGGGCCTGTCAGATTCAGTAATCTCTACTATGAGAAGTGCTCGGAAACCGTCCTCTAGGAAGGTTTATCACCGCACTTGGAAGGCCTACATCTCCATGTGTGAGGAAATTAAATGGCATCCGCGTACTTATTTGGTTTCCAGGATCCTGCTGTTTTTACAGCATGGGGTGGACCAAAGGCTTGCCCTAAGTACGATTAAGGGACAGATATCTGCCCTGGTTGTCTTTTTTCAGCGACCCCTGGCGACTCACTCTCTCGTGAGTACATTTGTGCAGGGGGTTCGACATGTGGCCCCTCCGGTTCGTCCCCCGCTACCTTTGTGGGACTTGAACCTGGTCCTCTCGGTGCTTCAGAAGGCACCGTTTGAGAATATTCGAGATATTCCCCTGTTGACACTTTCTCAGAAAGTGGTTTTTTTTGTGGCTGTTACGTCAGACGAGTCTCTGAGCTGGCAGCCTTGTCCTGCAAGGCTCCCTATTTGATTTTCCACAAGGATAAGGTGGTGCTGCGGCCGGCAGCCTTCCTTTCTTCCGAAGGTCCTTTCACCTTTTCATCTCTACGAAGACCTTGTACTTCCATCCTTGTGTCCTCATCCGTCGAATCCTAAGGAGTCGGCGTTGCATTCCTTGGACGTTGTCCGAGCTTTGAGAGTATACCTATCTGCTACTTCCCTGTTCCGGAAGTCAGACTCACTGTTTGCTTCGGTGGCTGGTCCCAAGAAGGGCCAAGCAGTCTCGTCGGCCACCATCTCTAGTTGGATCCGACGGATAGTAATCCAGGCTTACGCCTTAAAGGGTCAAGCGCCCCCCCTTTCCGGTCACGGTGCATTCGACCAAGGCAATAGGTGCCTCTTGGGCTTTCCGACATCAAGCGTCTGTTTCCCAATTATGTAAAGTGGCGACTTGGTCGTCCGCTCACACTTTCACTAAATTCTACAAAGTTGATGTAGGTGCATCTTCGGATGCCTCTTTCGGCCGCAAGGTTTTGCAAGCGGCTGTTTAGAGTTGCAGCTCCTCTGTTGGAGGACTGCTGTTTTGTGTTTGGGGTGAAGTTTATTCTTATGCTGTTACCACCCCTCGTTTTTTCTCTGACACTGCTTTGGGACGTCCCACTTTGTCAATAGAGAAGCTGTGTCGGTCCATGGATGAAAGAGTAAATAGGATTTTTTACTCAACGTAAAATCCTTTTCTCTGAGTCCATGGACCGACACAGCACCCACCCCTCCTTTTAAGTTTGTACTGCTTTTTGACGAACTGATCTGTGAGATGCAGACTGAGGGGATATACCCAGAGGGTCCGCCCCCTGGGCAGTACTGTAGAAGGTGTGATGCAACACTTTTTACAAGTTTTCTGCCTAGTCACTCCTAATTAACGGATAATACCTACTTTGTCAATAGAGAAGCTGTGTCAGTCCATGGACTCAGAGAAAAGGATTTTACGGTGAGTAAAAAATCCTATTTTTGTCTCACGTGCCCATGAATACGGGTGGCCAGGGGCGATCGCACCTGCCGGCCACGTCCATCGGGTCCCCCATCGTGCAGTGGGCACGCACCTGCTATGGCTCTTAAAGGACATTTCTTCAGTGTTGTCACATGAAAAGATATAATAAAATATTTACAAAAATGTGAGGGATGTACTTACTTTTATGAGATACTGTACCTCTTCTGTGCAGTGATTTTTCACAGAGCAGCCCTGATCCTCCTCTTCTCAGTTCCCTCCCTGGCGCTCCAGGCCGCTCCCTCCTGCCAAGTGCCCCCACAGCAAGCAGCTTGCTATGGGGCACTCGAGTCATGCCGCAGCTCTGTGTGTCCATTTAGACACGGAGCCATGGTTCGTCCCCGCCCTTCTCTCCTGATTGGCTTACTAACTTTGACAGCAGCGGGCGTCAATAGCGCCACTGTTGTGTCTCAGCCAATGAGGAGGGAGAGTCCCAGCCGGCCGAGGCACTCGTGCAGATCGCTGGATAGAGGCGGGGCTCAGGTAAGTATTAGGGGAGCTGAGGGAAGTTGCTGCACACAGAAGGTTTTTTATCTTAATGCATAGAATGCACCTTCTGCCTTTACAATCACTTTAAACCACATTAAGCTCCCCAAAAAACAAGCGTAAAGGAATTGTAACGTCAGAAGGTTTATTTATCCTAATGCATTCTATGCATTAAGATAAAAAGCCTTCTGTGTGCTTCAGCCCCCCTAACACTACCCTAAGTCCCATCTAGATCCAGTGATGACATTGCAAGACCCTGACAATCACAGGCATGACTCGCAGAGGCATGATGGGATTTGTAGTTTCACCACAGCTGCCTACCCCTTACTTAAGATAACAACGTAATACATGCATTTTTCTTTTTCATACATCATGGGACACAGAGTCAGGCTAATATTCATTACCTGCTAGGTTATACTTCATCAGGTGAATGGACACTGGTATACCAAGGTCTTTAGGGAAGTGATCCCCTATATAACCCCTCCCATACAGGAAGTTACTTCAGTTTTTTACCAGTGTCTACAAGGTGGATGGCACGTTTGATTGAGCTCGCTGAACTCCAGGTCTCTAGTCCCACAAACGGTTCTTAAATGAATCAAGGGATTGACTGATCTGATCCATTTGACACAGGCTTTATAGCTTGGATAAATGGTACCCGAGCCTTGCAAAGAAGACTCAAAATCCTGCAAGGTTTTGCCTGTAAGCTGCCTCCGAGCGCTGGACCCTGCGAAGTGGAATCCTGGACACTAAAGCGCTAAGGCATTCCTGCAGGGTGCTCTACAGGTCCAAGGGAGTGGACCCTAAACATGAAAGGGGTACCCAGTCCTTGAAGGTCCTCAAGTGACAGGAACCCGCCGTGATGGGTGAAGATTGGGCTCTTAGTTTCTAAGCTGCCTTGCGCCGGGACGGGTAAGTGAAACCCATATATATATATATATATATATATATATATATATATATATATAAAATAAATATCATATATAAAAACTTAAATTCGTAAAGTCCATATGATAAAACAGCGCTAAATAAGGATAAATGTCCAAAAACATGTAAAAAGCACTTGAGTGATGACTTTGCAACAGTCAAACTAGTAGTGGTATATCTTCTCTGGATACGATATGTAGTGCACCCTACACCAATCCCAAATCTTCACCACAAGTGAGGCACGCTCCCCCTCTGGGGTACAAACTCACCACAAAGATGAAAAAGATAGGCCTTTTTTTTTTTTTTTTAGTCTGTAGGTAGTCTCACTCCAACATCCGTCATCACCACCAGGGTAGTATGGGTTAAAATCCTCAAGCAAACATATAAGGACATAAAGGCACTAATAGTGTAATATTGCTTTAATTAAGAAATCCCCAATACTAAAACCCTGTTTCAAATGCACGTACAATTAAATCACTTGTAAAACAGCACATAAAGTATAGAGTGTAATCACCGCTATCCTGTCCCAAGAGGGCGCCTGTGTTGCATTCGTAACGCGGCGGTCTTTTGTTCCGGATTTGCGACAGCTGCCGTGATATTCGCTCTGTACTTCCTAGTTACAGAGACGCTGCGGTATCTGGGCCCTGACCGGTTTCGTCACAGATTGACTTCAACTGAACGCCCTCAGTTGAAGTCAATCTGTGACGAAACCGGTCAGGGCCCAGATACCGCAGCGTCTCTGTAACTAGGAAGTACAGAGCGAATATCACGGCAGCTGTCGCAAATCCGGAACAAAAGACCGCCGCGTTACGAATGCAACACAGGCGCCCTCTTGGGACAGGATAGCGGTGATTACACTCTATACTTTATGTGCTGTTTTACAAGTGATTTAATTGTACGTGCATTTGAAACAGGGTTTTAGTATTGGGGATTTCTTAATTAAAGCAATATTACACTATTAGTGCCTTTATGTCCTTATATGTTTGCTTGAGGATTTTAACCCATACTACCCTGGTGGTGATGACGGATGTTGGAGTGAGACTACCTACAGACTAAAAAAAAAAAAAAAAAGGCCTATCTTTTTCATCTTTGTGGTGAGTTTGTACCCCAGAGGGGGAGCGTGCCTCACTTGTGGTGAAGATTTGGGATTGGTGTAGGGTGCACTACATATCGTATCCAGAGAAGATATACCACTACTAGTTTGACTGTTGCAAAGTCATCACTCAAGTGCTTTTTACATGTTTTTGGACATTTATCCTTATTTAGCGCTGTTTTATCATATGGACTTTACGAATTTAAGTTTTTATATATGATATTTATTTTATTTATTCTGTTTTATATTTATGAGGTTCTCATTTTATATAAATTTAAACAGCTGCTCCTTTTATATAATTTATACCATAGTTTAATTACTCTGATATATTTATTTCCGAGCTGAGTATATCGTCTATTTTCCCATTATTTACCCATCTAAATAGGCAAATTATTGAACCACAGGAATTGCATACCAATACATAGGCGCCGAGAAGTGCAAATTTTGGGCCTGTTTATTTGCACCTTTTCTTTATATATATATATATATATATATATATATATATATATATATATATATATATATCCAGTGACCATACGGGGAGTTTTTGGGCTAGCTGTGGGTGTTTGCAAAAGTGTACCTTGTTGCTTGTGTCTGGCTGTCTTTTATCTGATGATGGCGAACAACGCTGCGCCATATCGCCTTGGTTTTACAAGGGCGCACATGCATTTACAAAAGTCATCATGGCACAAGTGCATCCGCAAAAGCGCAGCTGAAACTTAACAGTTTATTTGTTTGACAACCAGGGCTCGTGTGCATTCGCAAGAGTGCTGCTATACTCACCAGTTGTCTGGCAGCCATGGCGTACGTGCATTCCCAAGAGTACCGCTATACTCACTAGTGTTTTCTGGCAGCCACGGCGCATGTAGCTTCGCCGCAGTGGTGCAGTAGCCTTATTGGGCACACAAAGATTTGTGTCATGCGTGAATGCGGTCACGCCCGTTTTCCGGGAAAGCGCACGTGCGTGCGCATGCAGGTGCAGTTCGTCCCGGCGCACAGCCAGCTTATTTAAGCTGTGTATGCCAAACGTGGTACTTCCAGGAGACCGCTGTGGGACACAGAGCAGGCTTTTAATTTTAGGATGACTTCTACTAAGTGCTCATGTGCATAAATCAATAGCCCAGGTAATAAAACATGCATTGTACCTACCCAAAGTGTGTTTTTCCTCTGTGTCTTTAAAATAATACATCCGCACTGCACTCACTTGATATTGTTGACCTCTATATTAGAGAGAAGTTGCTCTTTTGTCAGTGTGTTATGTGGTCCCTTTGAACATCAACCACTGGATCCTTCTCCTTTTTACGGTCTTTGCGATGCAAAGGAGGAGGATCCAGGGCATGATGTTTAAAGGGACCACATGACACACTATTTGACGTCTCTTTAATTTAGAAGTCAACAATGTCAGGTGAGTGTGGTGTGGATGTATTATTATTAAAGACACAGAGGAAAAATGCACTTTGAGCAGGCACAGCACATTTTATTACTTGAACATTGATTTATACACATGAGCACTTACAGTGGATGTAAACCCAATTCATGAAATTTGAGCTGGATACATATATCTGCAGTGTTTTGTTATCTCTATTCAAAGCCCTGTGTCTTGTAGCTTTGTCCTGCTCCGTTCTTCTGTTATCAGCCTGATAACTTTTGACAAGCTCTCCGAGGCGGAAGCCTGAGCTGTGTGTCGGAGGAGGTTGCTATAAATAGATTAGCAGACTGCCAAACTATACAAAGGCAACCTCTGCATGTGTGGGGAGGGGGTGTGTGCCTTTCCTCCAATCAGCTGTCTTACAGTGTCTAGCATTGATCCCCTCCTACAAGGAACCAGGAAGTGAAAATTCTAACAGGATGTGCACTTTCTAAACAGTATATCAAGCTGAAGACAGAAGATATACAAGTAAAACTTTATGTAGGGAGATTTGTTTAACCACTTAAGTTCCGGACCATTTGGCTGGCCAAATGGTCCAGAGCACTTTTTCTCGTACATCACGGGACACAGAGCGGCATAGTCATTACTATGTGGGTTATATAGTTTACCTTCAGGTGCTGGCACTGGCAACTTCCAAACCGGAAGTACCCTCCCCTATATAAGCCCCTCCCATCCGGGAGCACCTCAGTTTTTTGCCAGTGTCTAAGGTGTTGGCCAAGAAGTAACGTGTTTTTCACTGAGCTTGCGTACAGGTTCTTTTGGGCCTCAGTAAGCTATTCCGGATCCGACCAAAAAAGCTTCATAGCTAAACGGTCGGTACCCGAGCCTTGCAGAGAAGAGCAAGGTTTTGCCTGTAATGCTTCTCTTAGAAGAGCTGGACCCTGGGATCCAGAGCTCTGGTCATACCCACGACCAAGATGTTTTCTGTGCAGGGTGCTATACAGGTCCAGGGGAGTGGAATCCTTGGGAACCCGGTCCCTGAAGGTTTAATTACAATGCCTGCCGTGATAGGTGAAGTTTGGGCTTCTGTGGACCAAACAGAGTCCTGCGGCGGGGAAAAGGTAAGTGGGGGCCCCTCAGGAACTTGGTTCTATTGAGGGGACCCCCAAGCCTAATATGTCTTTCTGCCTGTTACCTAACGGTATTCCCGCTAAATATCTATGCATGCCTGTAACTACTAAAAAATGTAATATTTTTAATAGTGGTCAAGAAAAAAAAAAAATATATAGACTGCGGGAACCTGTGTTAATCCACTAGAGGCCGCTGTGGAACGTTTCTTGTCATGTGGACTGTTTTCTTTTCATCAGAGCAAGTCCAGGCAGATGGTGAGTTCTCTTGTGGGAAACTGCTTCCTCTGCCATGTTGCAATGCTCGTCCATCCCCCGGCCTGCGGCAAAAGGGCCCTGTCTCCTGTCCCTAGTTTCCCTTTTCAAAAAAGAGCGCCGAAGGCGCACGTGCCCGTGCGCGTGCACGCGCCTCTATATATAGAGGTGAGCTGGGAAAGGGGGCGGAGCTTGGGGGATGACGCTCTGTGCGCGCCGCAGCGCTTCTGCGCATGTGCGGGCGTCCCAGCATGTTAAAAGGCACAATTATGTGTTGTGAGCTGGCTATTGAGTGCAGAGACAGAGCTGGCAACATTTAAAAAAGGCATACAGCAAGCGGTTGATGCAGGCATCCCCATAGAAAGGCACATTAGTAGACACCAACTGTTTTTATAGCAGCAATTGTGCTAGACTATTGTCAGTAAGTGGTGTATTTCGGCTGGAATACCTCAGCTTTGGGCTTAGGAATATGCCGTCTAAAAACTCCGGGACTAAAAATCCCAGGAAGCATAGGGGGTCTCCATCGGGCTCTGAGGATCTTGGGCATGCTTCGGCTGCACCAATCTCCCCTGAAGAATCAGAGGTTAGTGACCGTAGAGCACCCTCAGGAGTACCTGGTACTGTGGCTGTCCTCAGTTCACCTGCTCCTGTGTATGTAACAGAGGAGGTTTTTTCCTCAGCTCTGGGAGGACTGGAAGAAAGATTGACAACATTGATCGCTGCTTCCCTGTCACAGGGAAAGAGCGCTCGATCTCCGTCTCCTCCCTCAGAGTACCTGTTAGCAGAGCAACAGTCCCATACAGGGATCAACCTACCTGAAGGGGATCAGGATGAGGTCGATTCTGTTGTAGAGGAATCAACAGTGGAAGAGCCATTCTCAGCATCACATGCTGAAAGATTATGGGTTCAGTCCCTGACTAACATGGTCCGATCAGCATTTAAAATGCCCCTTGCGGAGCCATCATCCACTTCTGTCTCCTCGTTGGGGTCGCTAAAAGCTCCCCAGACTGTTTGTTCCTTTCCAATCCATCCTTTACTGGAAGGGCTCATTTACCAGGATTGGGAGCATCCTGATAAAATATTTACTCCTCCCAAGAGATTTCAGGTGGTCTATCCCATGGAGGATAAGTTCATCAAAAAATGGAGGGTCCCTACAGTGGACGCAGCCATCTCTTGTGTGAATAAATCACTGACATGTCCAGTGGATAATGTCCAAATGTTCAAGGACCCAATAGATAAAAAATTGGAGTCCTTATTAAAATCTGCTTTTGCTACAGCAGGCTTGGTGACACAACCAGCAGTGGCAGCTATTGGGGTCTGCCAAGCAGTGAA
Organism: Rana muscosa; assembly: GCA_029206835.1. NCBI lineage: Eukaryota > Metazoa > Chordata > Amphibia > Anura > Ranidae > Rana > Rana muscosa. The sequence continues at coordinate 585,373,273 of CM055116.1, forward strand.
GGATCAGTTGAAACAGGTCTTAAGGGACTTGCCAGATCAGCAGGCTCTTGCCCTAGCTGATCTACCTAGAGCCTTATGCTTTGCGGTTGACGCTATAAAGGATTCAATCCATCAGGCCTCCCGCCTTACGCTGTCTGTAGTACATATGCGCAGGCTTCTGTGGCTCAAAAACTGGTCTGCTGAAGCTCCCTGTAAAAAATTGCTGGTCAGCTTCCCATTTCATGGTGAACGCTTATTCGGGGAAGACCTGGACAAATATATCCAGAAAATTTCCAGCGGTAAAAGTACACTCTTGCCGGTTAAAAACAGAGTTAGAGGTCCCTCTTTTAAGAGGCCTGCTTCTCCAGTCCCTAGGACATCGGCTGTGAAACAGTTCCGACGGCCTCCTCGGTCAAATCCCGGGGGTAAAAATCAGGGACAATTGCAGGGTAACAAGAAACCCTGGGTCAGGAGAGGTACAAAACCTCCCCCAAAGTCAAATGCATGAAGGGTTGCCCCCACTCAATCGGGTGGGGGGAAGACTTCAGTTGTTCGCAGAGACCTGGCGGGACACGATCAGAGACAGATGGGTGCTCTCCGCAGTAAGTCTGGGATACAAATTGGAGTTAAAAGACTCCCCTCCTTCCCATTTTATAAGGTCAAACGTGCCAAGGGATCCCCAGAAGAGAGGATCCCTCCTGTTGGCACTAGAACAATTATTGCTCCAAGCAGTAATTATAGAGGTTCCCCTGGAAGAATGGGGGTTCGGGTTTTACTCAAACCTCTTTACAGTCCCGAAGCCAAACGGGGACGTGAGGCCCATATTAAATCTAAAAGGGCTAAACAAATTCCTACATATCAGGACTTTCCGGATGGAGTCGATCCGATCGGTGGCCACTGCCCTACAAGGGGAGGAATGGTTAGCCTCGATCGACATCAAAGATGCTTATTTGCACATTCCCATCTTTCCAGTCCACCAAAAATTTCTACGCTTTGCGGTAGAAGGGCGCCATTTTCAGTTCAGAGCCTTACCCTTCGGTCTGGCCACAGCACCACGAGTGTTCACAAAAATTATGGCCCCATTATTGGCCAATCTAAGAACACGAGGTGTAACGATAATGGCATATCTAGACGACTTGTTGCTGATAGACCACTCAGTGGAAAAACTAGAAGTGGTTGTTCACGAGACAATCGAGTATCTGGAATATCACGGTTGGATTATCAACCGAGACAAGTCAGCCCTAAAACCAGTCAAAAGTCTGGAATACTTGGGGCTAAGGCTGGATTCAGACCAGAGAAAAAATTTCTTGCCTCAAGAAAAGGTGTCGTCTTTGAGAGATTTGATCCACCTAGTGGGTACAAAAAGACAGCCATCCATACGCCTGTGCATGAGGCTGCTGGGAAAAATGGTGGCATCATTCGAAGCAGTACCCTACGGTCAATTCCATTCAAGGAATTTGCAAAGGGCTATACTATCAGCCTGGAACAAAAGAGTTCAGGCCCTAGACTTACCAATGTCCTTGTCCCCTTCCGTTCGCAAGAGCCTCTGTTGGTGGTTGGTTCCCCAGAATCTGGAAAAAGGGAAATCCTTCAGTCCGATTTCTTGGAAGGTGGTCACTACAGATGCCAGCCTTATAGGCTGGGGAGCAGTACTGGAGCAATGGTCTCTCCAGGGCAGATGGTCGGATGCAGAAAAGGCCCTGCCCATCAATCTCTTAGAGATACGAGCAGCCCGGTATGCCCTAGTAGCATGGACATCCAAACTCCAAGGGTCCCCTGTCAGAATTCACTCGGACAATGCCACGGCAGTGGCATATATCAATCATCAGGGTGGCACCAGGAGTCGTGCAGCCCAGAGGGAAGTAAATTGCATCCTGAAATGGGCAGAAAGATATGTCCCAGCCATATCTGCGGTATTCATTCCAGGAGTGGAGAATTGGAAGGCGGACTTTCTAAGTCGCCAACAATTATGCCCAGGGGAATGGTCCCTTCACCCCGAGGTTTTCCGGACAATATGTCAGCGGTGGGGAACACCGGATGTAGATCTGCTAGCATCCAGATTCAACGCAAAAGTGGACAGGTTTGTCTCTTGGACAAGGGATCCCCTAGCTTGCGGCTCGGATGCCCTAGTGTTCCCTTGGGATCAGTTCAAGCTGATATATGCATTCCCACCGCCACAATTGTTACCTCGATTACTCCGCAGAATCAGGGTAGAAAAGAAACCAGTGATTCTGGTGGCTCCAGCGTGGCCCCGAAGAGCATGGTACGCGGAGATTGTAAAAATGTCTGTGGGGAGTCCTTGGACCCTCCCACATTGTCCGGACCTGCTTTCGCAAGGACCGATATACCACCCTTCCTTACCAGCCCTAGGTTTGACGGCCTGGCTATTGAAGCCCACATTCTAAAAAAGAGAGGTCTCTCTAATCCTGTGGTATCTACTATGATCAATGCTAGGAATCCGGTATCCAGGCAGATCTACTATAGAATCTGGAAGGCGTACATCGCCTGGTGTGAGGCCAAGAAATGGCATCCACGTAAGTACGTAATAAGTGGGATTCTGGACTTCCTACAGTGGGCTGTAGATAGGAAGCTTGCCTTGAGTACTATCAAGGGTCAGATTTCGGCCTTGTCAATATTTTTTCAGAGGCCCTTGGCTTCGCATTCACTAGTCAAAGCCTTTATACAAGGAGTGATGCGTATTAGCCCTCCGGTTAATATTCCCATATGTCCATGGGACTTAAACCTGGTTCTGTCGGTTCTACAGAAACAACCATTTGAACCATTACAGCATATTTCCCTGGTTCTTCTCACCAGGAAATTGATTTTTCTAGTAGCCATTTGTTCGGCTAAAAGAGTGTCGGAATTAGCCGCTATGTCCTGTAGGGAGCCATATCTGGTTATCCATAAGGACAGAGTAGTGTTACGTCCTCATCCAGCCTTTCTTCCTAAGGTGGTATCGAGGTTTCATTTGAACCAAGATGTAGTTCTTCCTTATTTTTTCCCCAAGCCTAGTTCAGTAGAGGAAAAATTACATTCTTTGGATGTAGTAAGAGCAGTTAAAGCTTATCTAAAAGCCACTGCTCAGATTCGCAGAACGGATACTTTGTTTATTCTGCCGGAAGGCCCCAGAAAGGGTCAGGCAGCGTCAAAATCTACTTTAGCCAAGTGGATTCGACAGGTCATTATGCAAGCCTATGGCTTGAGAAGGAGACCGCCTCCGTTCAAAGTTAGGGCGCACTCCACGAGAGCAGTTGGAACTTCATGGGCAGTGCATCACCAGGCCTCCCTGGCTCAAATCTGTAAGGCCGCAACATGGTCTTCAGTACACACGTTTACTAGGTTCTACCAGGTGGACGTTAGAAGTCAGGAGGATGTCGCCTTTGGGCGCAGTGTGTTGCAGGCCGCAAAAGATCCTCATGTCTGATAGCGCTCAGCTTATGTATGGTGTACCCCCCCCCCTCATTGGGCATTGCTTTAGGACATCCCACATAGTAATGACTATGCCGCTCTGTGTCCCGTGATGTACGAGAAAGAAAATAGGATTTTTATAACAGCTTACCTGTAAAATCCTTTTCTTGGAGTACATCACGGGACACAGAGCTCCCACCCCTCTTTTGGGGACACTTATTGCTTTGCTACAAAACTGAGGTGCTCCCGGATGGGAGGGGCTTATATAGGGGAGGGTACTTCCGGTTTGGAAGTTGCCAGTGCCAGCACCTGAAGGTAAACTATATAACCCACATAGTAATGACTATGCCGCTCTGTGTCCCGTGATGTACTCCAAGAAAAGGATTTTACAGGTAAGCTGTTATAAAAATCCTATTTTTTGCAATTCGGCACTGCATCGCTTTAACTGACAATTGCGTGGTCGTGCAATATGGTTCCCAAAAGTCCTTTTTTCTCTTCTTCGTCCATGGACGGACACAGCTCCTTCATTCATGACCGTTGGGTTATGTTCCTGTTCATAGGAGAGGACTAGGCAGAACATGTTAGTTATCTTAAAACATGTAACTTTACCAGAGTTGAACAGCCCCGCTCAGGGGGCGGTCCCTCCGTACATAACCCTCCTACCTGCAGTCAGCAGCCTCAGTTTCTTTCTGCCTAGCAGAGGAGAGGATGTGGCTCCCTTCGGGCCCAGTATCCTGAAGAGATTTTTACTTTTACTATTTTATTTTTGAGAATCTTCTATCAACTGCCGGCTGGGCATGACAGGCAGGATATTATTGATCCTTGTAGTCCCCCCCCCCCCCCCAGTCCGGCCATCGAGCGTGTTACCGTCCCCTCGCAAAGAAGCGTGGGGTCTATCACGACATACCCCATGGCTCCAGGGAGACCGGGCCGACAGCTACTCCATACTACTCGGTTGTAGGTCTGTCAGGAACACACCAGCAGGGACGGGTAAGTACAGTTCCTCCTGCTTCGGTGGGGTGGAACAGCTGGGCATTCCTCAGGGGGTCGTTAGGTTTTCCTTCCTTCCCCTCTCTGTCACCCATTTTTTCCTCCTCCCCTCGCGGGGCTACTGCGACCGGGGAATAACTTTAGGGGGGCTCCAGGTACCGGCGGGGGGGCTGTGAGGGTGTCCAGGCCCGCTATCTGTGTGGGGGTGGTGTTTTTTTGGGAGCCTCCGCTGTTGGCCTTCTCGTCCACCTCGCTTGCTGGGCGCCAATTTTTGAAGCGCTGGTGCCATTTTTCTTGGGCCTATGCATTGCATTGAATTCCCCATTGGCGGCCATTTTGCCGTAGCCGCACCATGCTGCAGGCGGAGGTCATTTTCTTGTGGTCCACGCACTTTTTTCTGGGCACCTGGCAGCCATTTTGGAATGGGTTTTGGCCTCTAGTGCTGCACTGGCTTCCTGAGAACTACGCGAATGGCGTCATTCACCCCACACAGCTTCTCAGTCACACGCGGTGTGAGGATGGAGAGCGGACAGTGGCGCTCGGCAGTCCCTGGCTGGCGGTGAGTCCCCTGGGTATTCCCTCCCCTCGGTCAGTGCAGCTAGGAGGGTGGACAAAGTTATTGTCAGGTAACTGACTAGGTTCCTAAGGGTGGTCAATGGGCGTTCTGGAGCCAGAGGCTGACGTTTTTTCCCTCAGACATTCCAGCGGCAGCATCCGGTGCTCTGCACCTGCACTTCCCATGGGCACTTCCCATGGCTTTCTATGCGCTCCCTCCCCCCGCCATCGCCTGGGAAATTGCTCGGACTCGGACTCGGGCCTGGCTGCAGGTGGTCCCTGGTTCTGAGATGTCAGAAGCGGCGGACAAGGACCTTCCCTGTGTAGAGGACCCCTCGTCCGGGCCACCTCAAGACAGCATTACTGCTGTCAGGGACACTCGCAAGCTGGATGATACAACTCTTCCACAGCTGAGTCTGCCCTTTCTTTGGGTCGCACAAACCGACCCGCTATGTTTAAAGTTTTTCCTTACATAGCTACAGACCGGTTGCAGAGGCCCCTTGCGGTCCCTCAGTGCACCCCGGTCTCTCGGTTATAATAAGTAACCTCTATCCCGGGGGAGGGGACCAACATGGAGTCAGTATCTGTAAGGCAAAAGCAGAGCACCTGCGGTTTCCCGTTATTTCCTGAGGAATGCTCTGACTCTGACAGGACCACCGGTCTGAGTTGTCAGAGCTTGCTTTTTACCTGCAGTTTGGTGCTTGCTTCGGCAGCGCATATACGCAGATTGGAACGATACAGAGAAGATTAGGCGCCCTCGGCGCAATAGTTTAAACATACACAATATGTATATACACAACACTGGATACATTCACAGTGTATGTATGTATTATTGCTCTCTGTGTCTGCGTGGGTTTCCTCGCACGCTCCAATGACGTGCGCGCCTTCGGTGCCATACACATTATAAACATGCACAATATGTTTATACACGACACTGAATACATTCACAGTATATGTATGTATTATTACTCTCTGTGTCTGCGTGGGTTTCCTCTGGGTACTCAGGTTTCCTCCCACGCCCCAATGGTGTGCGCGCCTTCGGCGCTTTGCACAGCATAAACATGTTCAATATGTTTATTCACACATACTAAAATACCTACACGGTATGCGTATGCAGTCTGCGTGGGTTTCCTCTGGGTACTCCGGTTTCCTCCCACGCCCCAATAGTGTGCGCGGCTTCGGCGCTTGCACAATATAAACCTGTTCACTATGTTTATTCACACATACTAGTATACATACACCGTATGTCTATGTACTATGCTCTCGGTGGCTGAGTGGGTTTCCCCCCACGCTCCAATTGCGCGTTTTGGCGCAATACACAGTATATACTATGTGTTTGTACAATCAGCACTTATCAATGAAGTAGCTGCTGGAAGGTGTCAGTCCCTTTTTTGGGTCACACTCGACCCACTCTATATTGCAGAAGCGTGCCGACTCTTCTTAGATGGGGACTGGGTTTGTCGCAGAGGTCCTTTTTGGTCCCTCAACGCATGTTATTCCTTGTAGAGCATTGTCATAAGGATATGTGTTTTTTAGGGCTGTGGAAATTAACTATTAATTCCTCGAATAATCGATTAATTGCTTTGATCGATCAATTGCTTTGATCGATAAATTCTTTTGATCGATCAAAATTCGATCAAAATTCTTTGGGCTTGCCGTGTCCATCTGAATGGCTCCTTTGCTGTGCCTTCATATCTGCATGCCGGCAGGACCTTACTATCTGCCACACGCAAGGGCTGTTACATTTCCCTCTATCACTTCCCTCTATCAACCTGGGATTCTACAGCCATCCACTGGGAGTTGTGATCGTTCCCTTCACGGGACATCTACATGCCAACGGACTGATGTTAGCCCCTTCTCATCTGGATTCAGCAGTGGTATCGTTGTACACATTTTTATACCAGTATCATACTTAGATACATGTTTTTATGACTGCTTTTGCTACCATAGATTTTATCTCCAGTGCAATATTTATTTTGTTACCTACTTGAAGACTATAAAAGTTTTAATGCTATTCCCATCGCGTGCTGCCTTTGTGTGTTTTTTGTATCCTGCTATCGATTTTTCCAGTGGTTGGTAGCTGCACTGGGAATCCACCTTGCAAGGAGATCAGCTAAAAGTAGTTGGATATCTATGTGCGTTATAATTAATCGAAATTAGTTGATTAACCGATTAAAAAAAAAATCGATTAATCGAACACGAAAATTTTAATCAGTAACAGCCCTAGTGTTTTTGCCTATGAAGTTGACCCCTGGTGTCAGGGGTACCACTTTCCCAGCAGGGGGATCACCTGCCTTTCGGAGGTGATCAGAAGCGATGGCTGGACTGTGTTCGCCATGCTGAGGTCAGCGTTACGCCCGTTAGTGGCTGTGTCTCTGGTGTCTCTGACACTCAATGACTGGCCAAAGCTTTTGTACCAGGCAGTGGAGGAGCATCAGCTTCCTCTATCAGTCGACCAGCAGGTGCACTGCAACTGCTTTAGCCTCTAGGGCCTTTGTGTCCGGGGTGGTTTTGCGCCACCTGAAAAGGCTGATATACTGGTCCGCTGACCGAGTTTCTAGGGAAGCTCTGACAGTTTTGCCTTTCTTTGGCTAACAGTAGAGGCGCCCCGTAAGCTGGGACCTTCCTTCTCCAATATCTTGAGGTGTTTCTTTGGGGTTGTCATACCCATACCGCTGCAGGACAAATTCAGATATGTTCATGGCTCTTAGGCCTCAGGGCCCTTAATGCCCTTGTGTAGCCGTCCGTTTTTTCCGACCACGGAGTTTGTGAAGTGGTCCCTTCATATAAAATTGATGTTATTCTTTCTTATTCACTGGATAGTTTCTTTGTCCTACAGTCTCGTTGGACTGCCCTGATGGGGCAGTTCAAGACTGGGTGGGGATTTGGAAATTCAGAATGGAGTCGCCTCGCTCCATCCAGGGACGTCCCTGGACTTCACGGACGCGAGCTGGCATGTCCCCAGATGCGACAGGCACCAGAGGTTCCTGTGATTAGTGGTCAGGGAGAACCACTATTAATTTATGACTCTCCTTTTTGAGCTAGCGGCACCGGGAGTTTTCACCAGGGTGCTCGCTTAAATTCTAGCCTTGCTGAGTCAACATGGCATTGTCATCATTGGTCTCTGCATGGTCTTCTTTTATAACCTGTGTTCAGTTTAGAATTAAAGGAAGACGTGTCTATAGTCAGTCACCATCCTGGGGCTGGTTCTGTGCTCATCAGAGGCGAGAATTTTTCTTCCGCCAGAAAGGTTGCGGATGCTCCAGGGGGCAGTGAAATGGGTCTTGGCCTCTTTCGAGGCAGCACCGTTTGTCCCGCGGGGTATGGTCATTACATCCGTTTTTTTTTTTCAACTCCTTTGTCGGAGATGGGACACGCCAGACGTGGATCTCCGGAACTCTCGACGCAATCGCAATTGTCAAGGTTTGTGGCCAGGTCCAGAGGTCCCTGGGCAGTCGCGTCAGACGCGTTGGGGGCCCCGTGGGGTCAGCTCGGCTAATTTATGCCTTTTAACCACTGAGGTTGCTTCCTCGTCTACTCCGCAGAGTAGAGTCCGAAGGAATTCCAGTGATTTTAGTCACCCCAGATTGGCCCAGGCGTCCCTGGTTCGCCGACCTTGTGTCTCTGGTGGCGGATATGCTTTGGCGTCTGCCTATGGAGTGGGACATTCTCTCGCATGGTCCCATTCTTCATTCTGCTTTGCAGTCACTGGCTTTAGTGGCATGGCTATTGGAAGCCAGGTACTGAGGGACCGAGACCTGTCGGTTTCGGTCATTTCAACCATGTTGAGAGCACGGAAATCTTCTTATAGGAAGATCTACTATCGCACATGGAGAGCCTCCTTTTCTATGGGAGGCAATGGATTGGCATCCACAGACTTATTCGTTTTCCAGGACCCTGCTGGGTTTTTTTTTTTTACTGCGTGGAGAGGATCAGAAACTTGCCTTAAGCAATATTCGGGGCAGTTTACAGCCTTGGCTGTTTTCTTTCTGCGACCCCTGGTGTCTCTTTAACAAGTAAGTATGTTTACGCAAGGGGTTTGACAGGTGGCTCCTCTGGTGGCTACCTCCGTGGGTTTTGAATCCGGTGCTCTCGGCGCTGCAGAAACCTCCCTTTAAGGACATTTAGGAAAATTCCTCTTTTGTCTCTTTCTCAGAAGGTGGCCTTCCGGGTAGCCATCACAGCTGTCAGGAGGGTTTCTGACTTGGCGGCCTTGTATTGCAAGTCCCCATATTTGGTCCTCCAATGGGACAAAGCGGTGCTACGGCTGCAGCCTTCTTTTCTTCAGAAGGTGGTTTCGGCCTTTCACCTGAATGAGGACATGGTACTTCCACGTTGTGTCCTCGGCCATCGCATTCCAAGGAGATTGCGCTACTTTCTTTAGATGTGGTACATGCCCTGCGGGTGTACCTGTCTGTATCGGCTCCGTTCCGGAGGTCTGACTCCCTGTTTCTGTCGGTGTCTGGTCCGCAGTAGGGCCTGTCGGTCTCGTCGGCCACTATTGTTCGGTGGGTCAGGCGGACCGTCATCCAGGCTTATGCCCTTGAAGGGCAGGTGCCTCTCTTTCCCCTTAAGGCGCATTCGGCCTGGGTTTTTGGTGCCTCTTGGGCTTTCTGACATCAAGCATCTGTATCACAGGTGTGTAAGGCGGCGACCTGGTCGTCCGTTCACATTTCTTTCACACTTTTTCAAGGTTGATGTGCATGCATCTTTGGATGCTAGTTTCGGCCGCAAAGTTTTGCAGTCGGCTGTTTGAGGTTGCATCTCCTCTGTTGAGGAGCTCTGCTTCTTTGGGGTGAAAATTGTTTTTGTTTGCTGTGCCCACCCCTCGTTTTTTTGACACTGCTTTGGGACGTCCCAACGGTCATGAATTAAGGAGCTGTGTCCGTCCATGGAGGAAGAAGAGAAAATAGGATTTTTGTAATCACCGTAAAATCCTTTTCTCGATTCGTCCATGGACGGACACTGCACCCATCCCTCCTTTTTTAGTTTGTACTGCTTTACTACGAACTGAGGCTGCTGATTGCAGGTAGGAGGGAAATTGAAGGAAAAGGTAAGTGAACCAACAATGCACTAGCTTAAAAGGAACCTATTTAGAAAATAAAAAACAAACCTTTACAACCCCTTTAAGGAGCTGTGTCCGTCCATGGACGAATCGAGAAAAGGATTTTACAGTGAGTACAAAAATCCTATTTTTCCCACAAATGGAGTTTTCCAGGTCATATTTGCAGCCACAAAATACTTACTAGCTGTGCACACATAGTCCCACAACATGGACACTGACATACCAGAAGTATTAAGTGAATCTGCGATCGACAAGCATTCTTTTTTTATCTGCGAAATTTCGTCAATTCAGGAGCGCATAAAGGCCTTGGAGGAGAGGCAAGGCCAGGCTATGAAGGGGTGCAGGAGATGATCCTGCTATTGGAAAAGTTGCCATAATTATTTTTATTTTTTTATAAGTTATATAAATCGTTTATACAGTTATAACGTGTATTTTTTTTTGTAATATTGCTCGTTTTTAGTGTAATAGCTCGGCCTAAATCAGCCAGAACTGACAGCAGCCGGTAAATACATGTCAAATACATATAAGGTCCATTCACACGTCTGTAAAATGGGTCCGCATCCGTTCCACAATGTCATGGATATGCAGTAATGTTTGTCTGCCATCTTACCTTTCCTCCTCATGTGTTCATCTTAGAGGCCAGACTCTCTCACCTGGCTGCTTTTATAATCTCTCCTCCCAGCCTGGATCCACCCCAGGTCCTATCACAGAACTCTATATTAACCATAACCTGTGCACTGCAAGTCTGCCTTGCTGATCAACGTGTTTGTTTAAGCATTGTGTGTTTGGGTTCCTGCCTGCCGTGTGCTACGTCTGTCTCTGTGTTACAATATTGGCTTGTTGCCGACTATCCCGGTCTGCTTGTGACCTTGACCTTCGGCTTGTCCTTTGTTCATCCTTGTCTGCTTGTTGCCCTGACCTTGGCTTTTCCCCTCACTATTCTTGTATCCTGTGCTGCTGCTTCCCCTCTATCCTCCTTACCCTATGGAGCGTGAGCTAGGGGACTCTGGGGGCCGCGACCTGGACCCAGCTGCAGCGTAACATCCTCACCACTAGAGGCTCTGGTGAAAACCTGCTGGATCTTAGACTCCGCGCCCTGGGGAATCTTGGGCTCTAGCTCCCTGTGGATCCCTGTTGTGCTCCACTGGTCCCGCTTTCCTCAACCACCCAGTGTCCCATTCGCAGCAGTCAGCCATAGGGTTCACTACCTTGTGGTGCACTCCTGACCCCCAACGGTGTGCATCTGTCATCTGGCCACAGGTAACCTGACACACAATTTAGCAGAACGTTTACAGACCCATTGATTTTCAATTCCAGTCTGAAAAATTAGGCATTCACAGCCTGGATAAAGAAGTAAGTGTCGGCCAGTACAGGCCCCAAAAATTAGCCAACAGACGTTCACCTGACAGCAAAGAACTTTGTATTCTGTGGCTGGAGGGTACATTAGGCATTCACAGGATAAACACGTTTCAGCCATTACAGGCCCCAAAAATTAGGCATTCAACGGACATAAAAGGCCTTTTATGCCGCTGTATTTACCTTAGACAGGGACCATGAATTGTTAGGCCTCATGCCCACGGATGTTTTTACAGCCGCGTTTTTGAGCGTTTTTTACAGCTTAAAAACGCCTGTCCATGTTAGTCTATAGCTTCATGCCCACCTAGACGTTTTTGAGCTGCAAATGGCATAGATGTTTTTAAACTGTAAAAAAAAAAACAGGACCAGTGTGTTCCTCAGCGTCGGAGTTAGGCAGAAAAAAACGCGAGCGTCAAAAAAAAAAAACGCACACTAACGCTTTACAATAACATGGACAGGCATTTTTAAGCTGTAAAAAACGCAGCTGTAAAAACGTCAGTGGGCATGAAGCCTTATGGGTGGTGGTGGATATTTGTGGCCTGTCATGAGGAATTTAAATCAAACATGGTCTACTGGTCACATGTGTTGAATTCCTCCAAGATCCAGGCCTCATTCATTTTTAGAAATGTGAGTAAGTCAACACTGTCGTTAGCTAGGCGAGTGCGCTTATCGGTCACGATCCCCCCTGCTGCGCTGAACGTCCTTTCGGACAGGACACTGGACGAGGGGCAAGCCAACAGTTCCCTTGCAAATTGTGCAAGCTCTGGCCAGAGGTCAAGCCTGCCCACCCAGTAGTCCAGGGGTTCATCACTTCTCAGAGCGTCCACATCGGCCGTTAACCCGATGTAGTCGGACACCTGTCGGTCTAGACGTTCCCTGATGCTGGATCCGGATGACAGCTGTCGATGGGTCGGCTGAAAGAATGATCTCATATCAGAAGTGACCAACACATCTTCAAACCGCCCTCTTCTTGCAGGCGCTGTTGGATTGGTACCCGCAACTCTTTCTCTGTGAGTGGAAATTCCTCTGCCAGCGCACGCAAAAGCAGAATGCAGAATTTCTCTAAGCAAGGCCTGGAAGTGCTCCATTCTGACAGCCCTCTGTGATGGTGGTAACATTTTCGGCATTTTTTGTTTGTTCCGGGGGTCTAAATACGTTGCCACCCAGTACTGGTCCTTGCCCTTTATGCTTTTTATACAGGGGTCCCTCTTAAAACACTGGAGCATGAAGGCCCCCATTTGCACTAAACTGGAAGTGGTGTGGTGGCCTGGCTCCTGCTCATCATCCAGGATAATGTCGCCCTCGTTCTCCTCCCCCCCATCCACGGACAACAGGGATCCCAGAACGGTTTAAAGCATGCTCTTCTTGCTCCTCCTCATCCGCCCCGGCACCATCCTCCTCTGACTCCTCTTCAGACTCCTGTTGTTGACTTGTCTCAGATGGAGTAGCCCACCCCCTGGGAATTCATCCAGCATTGCGACTTCCTCATCTTCCTGCTCCTCGATGGCTTGATCAATGACACAACGCAATGCACGCTCCATAAAGAAGGCGTAATGTACGATGTCACTGATGGCGACTGACCAGTTTGGTGATCTCATCAAATGGCCGCAGAAGTCTGCTTGCGTCGCGCATGAGCAGCCACTGGCGCAGTGAAAAAAAACCAAGCTCCCAGAACCTGTCCTGCCGCAGAGTTCGTACAGGTAGTCTTTAACTGCACGTTTCTGCTGGAGCAGCCTATCAAGCATATACAAGGTTGAGTTCCATCGCGTCGGGCAGTCACAAATAAGATGTCTGACCGGCAGATTGTGTCGCCGCTGAATGTCAGCAAGGCGAACCATGGCCGTGTAAGATCTTCTGAAATGGGCCGAGATTTTCCTTGCCTGCCGCAAGATGTCCTGGACCCCAGAGTATTTGACAACGAATCGCTGCACGACCAAGTTCAAGACGTGTGCCATGCATGGCATGTGTGTAATTTTGCCCTGTTTCAATGCGCTCAGCAGATTGGCACCGTTGTCGCACACCACTTTACCAACTGTCAAATTGAGCGGTGTTAGCCACTGATCTGCCTGTGAACGCAAAGCTGAAAGGAGTGCAGGGCTAGTGTGGCTCTTGGCTTCCAGGCACAACAGACGCAGCACAGCATGGCAACGTCTCACCTGGCATGTCGAATAGGTTCTGGGGATCTTGGGCGGCGCAGCGGGAGAGACGGTAGCAGCGGAAAAGGAGGAGTCAGCCGAGGGGGAGAGGGAGGATGGAGTAGGAGGAGGAGAAGAAGAGGCAGGCCTGCATGCAATCCGTGGCGGTAAAACCAAATCTACACGGGTGCCACGGGTTACATGCTTGACGGCCGTTATAAGGTTCACCCAGTGGGCAGTAAAAGTTATATACCTTCCCTGCCCGTGTTTGCTAGACCACGTGTCTGTGGTCAGATGTATCTTTGCACGACACTGTGCCAGAGATGCATTTACTTGCCGCTGAACATGGACATATAGCTCTGGGATGCCCTTCTGCGAGAAATATTTCCTTCCTGGGACCTTCCATTGTGGTGTTCCAATGGCCACAAATTTTCGAAAGACCTCCGAGTCAACCAGTTTATATGGCAGTAGTTGGCGGGCTTTCATTTCCGACAAGCCAGCGGTTAACCGTTGGGCAAGAGGGTTATCCAGCGGCGTAATTTTTTTACGCTCGAACATTTGGCCACGGAAGCCTGCCTTTTTCCAGAAAAACGTGAGGACAGCATGATGGAAGGTGGAGTGGAGGACAATTGTGAGGAGAGAGGAGAATGAGAAGTAGAAAAGAGGCTGGACGATGAGAGCCTGGAGTGTGGCTTTGTGGGTTCTAAAGGTGTTGCTCCCACTGGGCTCGGTGATGGGAGTTCATGTGCCTTCTTAAGGCGGTCGTCCCTAGGTGAGTGTTGGGCTTATCGCGACTTATGCGTTGACTGCAAAGGCTGCAGATGGCAACACTATTGTCAGCAGCGGACACGTTAAAAAAAGCCCACACTGTGGAGCCATGTGCCGGCGTCCTGCGAGCGCCAGATGTGACCGTACATGGTTGATGGCTCGCTCCTGATACATTAGCAGTCTGGTTTGTCCCTCCTGTGCAATGTAAGTTCGGCCTGCTTCTCCTCCCTATCTGCTGGTCCATCTCTCCCTCTGAACTCCCCTCCTCTTCCTCTCTTGTGGGCACCTACGTGACGTCCCTAGACACGTCATCATCGACGTCACCTTCCCCACCACTAACATTAGAGATCTCGGAGTAGGCAGCAACAGCGGGGACCAACCTCCTTGGGCTGATCTGGGTACTGTCGTCAGACTGCTGAGTGGCGGTTGTTGCTACCTCCTCTTCCTGATCCAATGCCAAGAATGCCTGCGCATCGGAAATGTCTTGTGATGGATCGGAAAATAATTCCTGTGACTCAAGCGGAGGGTATATGGTGGTGGTGGTGTTGGTGGTAGTGTCTTTGGGGGTGCACACAGCAGAGAGTGAAGAGGGTGCAGATAGAGAGGATGAGGAGGGTGCAAAAGAGTAAGGCTGAGTGAGCCACTCAACCAAGTCTGGTGCGTCCTTTTGACATAATCGAACGCACCTTCTGCAACTTTCCACTTTGGCTCCGGCCTGGTGCTCCTGCCCTACCCCTACCACCCCTGCGGAAGGGCCTGCCTCTTCCTCTGCCTGTCATTTTTTTAAATGACCCTGTGACAAAAGTCTCTAGAGAAGTGCAGTATATGTGGAAGAAGGTATATAACACCCTGCTTCAATCTGTCGTTTTGGGGGGCCACTGGTCTATCACACCAGTTATAATACTTTTTTCTAATTGCGTTTGTCACTCTTTGTAGTTGTAGTATCGCTGCAGAACCGCTCAGCAGTCACAATGCTGCACAATAGAAATGCACTATAATATGCTTTCTATATTTGAAAGTATATTATAAGTGTATTACACCCCTATATACTGCACACCAAACAATAGTACACCTATACCAGTCCTTAAAAGGACTTTTGTGGACCTAATAGCTAGTGATTTGTGTCACTACAGTCTGTCCCTGCTCCACACAGCAACCTCTCCCTACACTGACAAAAGACAAAATGTGAAATGGCAGCCAGATCAGGTCTATTTATAAGGTAGGGGGTATGTCCATGTGCTGAAATGTCTCAATTGGCTGTCCTGTACCACATGATGGATGTGTCATGGGTCAAAGTTCTTCACAATGTCTAAGAATATGGTGGCCGCGAATAGCGCCATATGTCCGCCGGTTCGGCGAATAGCGAACGCGCAAAGTTTGCCGCGGGGCGAATCACAAGGCCATCTCTTCTCATTTACTAAGCTCTGGAGCAACTGCTCTTCCAGAGGGAAACTGCACTTTGCAAAGCTTACAATCTATTTGACTTTAGTAAATCAACCCCTTTGTTGCTCCTCCTTCCAGAGCAAAGACACCCTAAGAAAGGAATTGTGTTACTGGCCAAATCAACAGGTAGAAATAAAGGGGGAAGAAGCCTAAAAAAAAAAAATAACGC
The DNA here is from genome assembly GCA_029206835.1 of Rana muscosa. Lineage (NCBI taxonomy): Eukaryota > Metazoa > Chordata > Amphibia > Anura > Ranidae > Rana > Rana muscosa. The sequence goes on from CM055116.1 coordinate 585,389,141, forward strand.
AGACGCCACATTAAAGGATTGGTAGGCTGAAATATTTTACATTTCTGTTTTTTTGGTTTAATACTGCTGCAAGACATTGTTATCATTGTTTTTCTAGTAGCATTTCTGTCAAGATGTGAAGTCTTCTTTTTTTTTTTTTCCTCTCTAAGGTGCGCACACGGTCAGTAGGGGAGTGCGTCCAGTTTTACTACAGTTGGAAAAAGTCTGAGCGTTATGATCATTTCACCCAGAGTCGGATGGGAAGGAGAAAGCAGCTGATACATTCAGCATCCTTGTAAGTATTGAGATCTTTCAAAAGGTGTAGAATGTCCCCAGTAAACTGGTAGTAATGCCATAATGTTTTGTTCAAAAATAAGACCTAGGAGTCTTTTTTTTTATTTATTTTTATTTTATTTTTATTACAAAAATTTGCACAGTGTCCTGCGAAACTGCATATAGCAGCGGGTTAAATTGGTATTAAACCCAAAAGCAAACATTTTATTGCAGCTTATCAAACCTTAGGTGTAATTCTGCATTCATTTTCATTTTAAAAGAGAAGTATGGGTTTTATTTATTTTTTCCTAGTCATACTTACCTCGGTAGATGCAGCATCAGACTGATGCTGCATCTGTCCCCCGGCGTCTCTGCACTGAGAACCGAGCCACCGAATGGCTCGGTTCTCACTCCTCCCCGAGCAGAGCGATGCTGTCAGTCAGCATCGCTTCTGCTCTACTTCTCAGTGGAGCGCTGAGCCATGGAGGGGCGGGGAGCGGCCGTCTCAGCGGGGAGCGGCCGTCTCAGCGGCTCGCTGAGACTTCCATCAATTAAGGCAGCTGGCGGACTCCCGACTTGGAAGTCATGATGACGCGCTGCCCCGACTGATGGCAGTGACGTCAGCAGAGAGTGAACTTCAGACCGCTCTCTGCTGAAAACGGGTCACAGGAGTGCAAAACTAATTGACCCAGAGGAGAAGCCCAGCCTAAGAAGCTGAGGCTGGACTTCTCCTTTTAAGTACTCATGCACACAGGGTTTAAAAACACCACTTTTACAGGCATTTTGTGTGTTTTTTTTGTTTGTTTTTTTAAGCATGTAAACATATCTGTGTGTTCCCTGTGTCCATGCACACATAGGTGTTTACAGCCTTTTGATCAGAAAAAGTGCTTGATCTTCGTAAACGTGCTTAAACTTTAACCGTACTTAGCATTTGAATATCCATTCCAGTGGCTAGAATAAATTAATATTCTGCCCAATGAAATCCATAAACGCTCAAATGCTTGACGCCCCTAAACATGTGCAATATGTGGCTTTAAATAATATAAAAAGTGCAGCGCTATCAACCATATATGAACATGATTCAAAAAGGAATGAACATTAATAATTAATGGCCAAAAACTAAATCGATAAATAATCAATGAAAAAAGTCAATGTGAAAAAAAGGGATTAGAGATGAAGTCTGATGTCCCAATCAGATCCAGCAAGTAAAGAGTGGAAAACGGAAAATAAAGATGCATAAAGGATAAAGCCAGCTTCCCCAGGTCCTCCGTGTGAAACGCCTCCAATAAAAAGGATGGCAGCTTACCAGAGAACGCTGGCCTCCAAACTAATGGAAAAGCCAAACAATGCAGTAAGGAAGGTCTTTTGTGAGTGCTGTTCCCTAAATAGACCCCCTAGTGTTACTGCAGGAAAACTCAAGCCTGTACATAGCCATAAAGAACTGGAATTTTGCACACTTGCACATATTGTCAAAAAAAGTGGAGCTTGTAATTTTTCTTGTATACATACCAATAGCCTTTATATACAAGTTTAGACTAAAGTCATATTGTGTTTTTATCTTATGAATGACACTATTGTGTGAACTATTGGGGAATGTGTTCTTTCGTTCATCAGAGAGTATGAAAGTGATGTGCCAATTTCAAAGTGTCAGTATGGACTGCGCGGATCTGTATTAAACAAAGGCGTTGGAGGTAGGTCTGTTTCTGATACACTGAATTTGAATGTAAGTAAGGAGACCACTTTAAATGAAAACAAAATGGATTTTAACCATTGGGGATGTAAGGGTGCAATCAGGGCGGCTAAGATGGAACACGAAAGATACATAACGGTTGGAGAGTAAAAAAAAAATCCCAAGAATTTCTTTAAGTACATAAATAGTAAGAAAGGGAGGTCAGATCATATTGGTCCCATAAAGAATGATGAAAGGGAATCTGGTTATTAAGGATGTAGAGGTGGCGAAGGTATTGAATTTATTCTTCTCAGTCTTCACGAGGGAATCGGGGGGCTTCAGTAACCAAAACTGCAATGTTTATCCTCATGACACATCACAGTAAGCACCCTCATGACTAACAGAGGACAGAATTAGAAATAGACTTGAAAAACTTAACATTAATAAGTCACCGGGAACAGATGGCTTGCACCCGAGGGTCCTTAAGGAAATCAGCCAAGTAATTGCCAGACCATTGTTCCTAATTTTTACGAACAGTCTACTGCCTGGTACCAGCTGATTGGAGAAAAGCCAATGTAGCACCAATATTTTAAAAAGGGCCAAGATAGATCCCTGGGAATTGTTTGCAAGCTCTTGGAGGGGATGATAAGGGACTATATACAAGATTTTAGTAATGACAACGGTATCATTAGCAGTAGTCAGCATGGATTCATGAAGAATTGTTCTTGCCAAACCAATCTATTAACCTTCTATGAGGAGGTGAGCTGCCATCTAGATAAAGGAAGGCCCGTAGACGTGGTGCATCTGGATTTTGCAAAAGCATTTGATACAGTTTCCCATAAACGTTTACTGTACAAAGTAAGGTCCGTTGGCATAGACCGTAGGGTGAGTGCATAGATTGAAAACTGGCTACAGGGGCCAGTTCAGATAGTAGTGATAAATGAGTATTCGGAATGGTCCGGGGTGGAAAGTAGGGTCCCACGGGGTTCTGTCCTGGGACGAATCCTATTTAATTTATTCATAAATGACCCGAAGGATGGGATAAACAGCTCAATCTCTGGATTTGTGGACGATATTAAGCTAAGCAGGGCAATAACTTCTCTGCAGGATGTGGAAACTTTGCAAGAAGATATGAACAAATTAATGGGGTGGGCAACTACATGGCAAAATGAGGTTTAATGTATAAAAATGTAAAATAATGAATTTGGGTGGCAAAAATAGGAAGGCAATATACTGACTAGGGGGAGATCCTCTGCGGGACTCTAGGATGGAAAAAGACCTGGGGGTCCTAGTAGATGACAGGCTCAGAAATGGCATGCAATGCAAAGCTGCTGCAAGCAAAGCAAACAGAATATAGGCATGCATTAAAAAGGTGATTAACTTCAGAGATAAAACAATAATTCTCCCAATCTACAAGACTCTGGTCCGGCCGCACCTGGAGTATGTTGTCCAGTTCTTGGCACCAGTCCTCAAAAAGGATGTGCTGGAACTGAAAAGAGTCCACAGAGGGGCAACAAAATGAATAAAGTGACTGGAGGACCTTTAGTTATGAGGAGAGGTTGAGAGCACTGAACTTATTCTCTCTGAAGAAGAGATGCTTGATAGGGGATATGATTTAAATGTACAAATACCGTACTGGTGACCCCATAATAGGGATAAAACTTTTCAGCGAAAGGGAATTGAATAAGACACACGGCCATTCACTAAAATTAGGAGAAAAGCCGTTTAACCATATACTGCGTAGAGGGTTCTTTACTGTAAGAGCGGTTAGGATGTGGAATTCTCTTTCACAGGCAGTTTCCGTAGGGATCATCGATAATTTAAAAAAAACTATTAGGCACCTGAACGACCACAACATACAGGGATATACAATGTAATACTGACATAAAATCACACACATAGGTTGGACTTGTGTGTTTTTTCAACCTCGCCTACTATTTAACCACTTCTTATCCCTTTGCAGGGATGAGAAACTGAGAGATCTATTTGTAAAATCAGCACACATTACACATACAGTAGGTGCCGCCGATATTGTGTTTCTATCGCGCTCCCATCGCCGAGATTCTCGGCGACAGGAGTGCCGAGATGTCGGCAGCAGGGTGGCGACACGTGTCGCTGCAATGGCGAGGAGACGCGACACTGTATTGAGCGGGGATCCGACGTGGATTCCCGCCAATACCCGGCACTGCGTTTGGTATGAATCCTGAGCGGGAACTCCACGTCAATTTTTAAAGAAAAAACCGGCGTGGGTTCCCCCTCCAGGAGCATACCAGGCCCTTGGGTCTGGTCTGGATTTGAAGGGGAACCCTACGCCGAAAAAACGGCGTGGGGGTCCCCCTCAAGATCCAAACCAGACCCTTATCCGAGCACGCAACCTGGCAGGCCGCAGGGGAACAGGGGGGCACAAGAGCGGCCCCCCCTCCCTCCTGAACCGTACCAGGCCACATGCCCTCAACATGGGGGGTTTGGTGCTCTGGGGCAGGGGGGCGACCTGCGGCCCCCCCACCCCAGAGCACCCTGCCCCCATGTTGATGAGGACAGGGCCTCTTCCCGACAACCCTGGCCGTTGGTTGTCGGGGTCTGCGGGCGGGGGGCTTATCGGAATCCGGGAGCCCCCTTTAATAAGGGGGATCCCGGCCCCCCCACCCTATGTGAATGAGTATGGGGTACATCGTACCCCTACCCATTCACCTGGTGGAAAAAAATGGTACTAAAAACACAACACAGTTTTTAAAAGTATTTTATTGCACCGCTCCGGAGGTCTTCTTCCGACTTCGGGGGTCTCCGGTGTCGTCGCCGCGCTCTCCGGTTCTTTCTTCTGCCGGGCCACCGCTATCTTCTTTTTAGCTCTTTTGCTAGCAGAGGCCCGGTCTTCTCCGTCGCTTTCTTCTTCTCCCGCTCTCCGGTTCTTCTCCCGCTCTCCGATTCTTTCTTCCGCCGGCCCCTCCACTAACTTCTTGTAGCTCTTTTGCTAGTGGAGGAGCCGGTCTTCTCCGTCGCCTTCTTCTCCCGCTCTGCGGTTCTTTCTTCCGCCGGCCCCTCCACTAACTTCTTGTAGCTCTTTTGCTAGTGGAGGAGCCGGTCTTCTCCGTCGTCGCCGTAGGCGTCTTCTTCCCTCTTCTCCTCCTCGATGTTAACTCAACGCTTCCTCTCGCAGTAATGATAAATCTTCGGTCCTCAGAGGTTAACCACTTAAGCCCCGGACCATTTCGGGCCATTAGGACCAGGCCTGTTTTTGGGATTCGGCACTGCGCTGCTTTAACTGTAAATTGTGCGGACATGCAATGTTGTACCCAAATGAAATTTGCGTCCTTTTCTTCCCACAAATAGAGCTTTCTTTTAATGGTATTTGATTGCCTCTGCGATTTTTATTTTTTGCGATATAAACAGAAAAAGACCGAAAATTTTGAAAAAAAATGATATTTTCTACTTTTTGTTATAAGAAAAATTGAATAAACTCAATTTTAGTCATACATTTAGGCCAAAATGTATTCAGCCACATGTCTTTAGTAAAAAAAATGTCAATAAGCGTATATTTATTGGTTTGCGCAAAAGTTATAGCGTTTACAAACTAGGGTACATTTTCTGAAATTTACACAGCTTTAAATTTATGACTGCCTATCTCATTTCTTGAGGTGCTAAAATGGCAGGGCAGTACAAAACCCCCCCAAATGACCCCATTTTGGAAAGTAGACACCCCAAGGAAATTGCTGAGAGGCATGTTGAGCCCATTGAATATTTTTTTTTTTGTCCCAAGTGATTGAATAATGAAAAAAAAAAAAAATTACAAAAAGTTGTCACTAAATGATATATTGCTCACACATGCCATGGTTATATGTGGAATTGCACCCCAAAATACATTCTGCTGCTTCTCCTGAGTACGGGGATACCACATGTGTGGGACTTTTTAGGAGCCTAGCCACGTACGGGACCCCGGAAACCAAGCACCGCCTTCAGGATTTCTAAGGGCGCAAATTTTTGATTTCACTCCTCACTACCTATCACAGTTTCGAAGGCCATAAAAGCCAAAATAGCACAAAACCCCCCCAAATGACCCCATTTTGGAAAGTAGACACCCCAAGCTATTTACTGAGAGGCATGTTCAGTCCATGGAATATTTTATATTTTGCCACAAGTTGCGGGAATATGACAAACTTTTTTTTTTTTGCACAAAGTTGTCACTAAATGATATATTGCTCACACATGCCATGGGCATATGTGAAATTACACCCCAAAATACATTCTGCTGCTTCTCCTGAGTACGGGGATACCACATGTGTGGGACTTTTTGGGAGCCTAGCCGCGTACGGGACCCCAAAAACCAAGCACCGCCTTCAAGGTTTCTAAGGGCATAAATTTTTGATTTCACTCCTCACTACCTATCACAGTTTTGAAGGCCATAAAATGCCAAGATGGCACAAAACCCCCCCAAATGACCCCATTTTGGAAAGTAGACACCCCAAGCTATTTGCTGAGAGGCATGTTGACCCCATTGAATATTTTTTTTTTTTTGTCCCAAATGATTGAATAATGACAAAAAGAAAAAAAAAATGTACAAAAAGTTGTCACTAAATGATATATTGCTCACACATGCCATGGTTATATGTGGAATTGCACCCCAAAATACATTCTGCTGCTTTTCCTGAGTACGGGGATACCACATGTGTGGGACTTTTTGGGAGCCTAGCCGCGTACAGGGCCCCAAAAACCAAGCACTGCGAACGCTGCAGTTATGTGTGTTGTGTTTGGTAAGTGACAGTGATCGATCGATACTGCACTTGGCTGGGCTGGGCTGGGCTGGGCGGAGGGGCTAAACGCAGGCGCTAGCAGGTATCTGGGCTGATCCCGCTAACACTGCGTTTTTGGGAACCCTAAACCGCTGGGGATGCTAGTATAGATCTGATCAGATACTATACCACTAAGGGGGGTGTATGCTTTGCGCGTGGGTGTTAGCGTTACTGTCACTAACCTAACACTGCCTGGGGCGACGCAGACCCTCTCTGGCGCTAAAACCTAATTGATCTCACCCACCGGGCGATCAGGGGGGTTAAACCTTTATTGGGTTATATACGGCGGGTGCCCTGATGCTATAAAAAGCAAACTAATCAACCAGCGTCACCCGTAACCTTTATATGGTGATCACTGGTGAAAGGGTTAACTAGGGGCAATCAGGGGGTTAAAACCTTTATTAGGTTAAATATGGGGGTACCTGACACTATATAAAAACCTGACGGGTAACCTAAATAACTTACTGGCTAACCAGTGACACCAGTGACGCTTATACGGCGATCACTGGTGAAAGGGTTAACTCTAGGGGCAATCAGGGGGTTAAAATAATATATGGGGGTACCTGACACTAATAAAAACCTGCGGCGAACCTAAAAAAAAATAACTGCCTATCTAAAACACCAGCGACACGAATACAGCGATCGGAAAAACAATCGCTTAGTGACGCTGAAGTTAGGGGGTGAAAGGGTTACCTGGGGGTGATCAAGGGGTTAAACCTTTATTAGGGGGGGTTAGGGGGCTACCCTGGACCTAAAGGGGCCTAATCCTAACTGCCCTGCAACTTTTTACAATCACAGATGACACTAAATGCAGTGATCAGTAAAATAAATGATCACTGCAATCAGTGACACTGTGATTGGGGGCTTTGGGGTGACCTGGGGGGTGATCTGGGGGTGACTGGGGGGTGATTTGTGTGCCTATGTGTACCTACGTGTCAGTGGACTGTTGGTGCACTAACCTGCTTCTTCTCTGCTCGGCGCCGGGAACGAAAAGACCGCGGCGAGGGAGATGACATCACTTCCTCCAGCCTTGTTTACATCACATGGCGGAGGAAGCATTTTCATTGGCCGGGAGCGATCGCGAGGGGGGGGGCGGAATCGAGCGGCCGCCCCCTCATGCCTGATCGCTCCCGAACACTTAACGGCCGCTCACTGCAGTGAAGGGGGGTCCGGATGGACCCCCCAACTGCACAAAGGCGATCACGTAGATCTACGTGATTCTGCCTGTCCGTGCCATTCTGCCGACGTAAATCGGCGGTGGGCGGTCGTTAAGTGGTTAATATAGGCTTCACATGACGTCACAGTCACATGGTCCCATGACGTCACAGTCACATGCTCCGGGGCACATGTGCACATGTGCCCTGGAGCATGTGACTGTGATGTCATGTGCACATGTGCCCCGGAGCATGTGACTGTGACGTCATGTGAAGCCTATATTAATCTCTGCGGACCGAAGATTTATTACTGTGAGAGGAAGCGTTGAGTCAACATCGAGGAGGAGAAGAGGGAAGAAGACGCCTACGGCGACGACGGAGAAGACCGGCTCCTCCACTAGCAAAAGAGCTACAAGAAGTTAGTGGAGGGGCCGGCGGAAGAAAGAACCGGAGAGCGGGAGAAGAAGAAGGCGACGGAGAAGACCGGGCCTCTGCTAGCAAAAGAGCTAAAAAGAAGTTAGCGGAGGCCCGGCAGAAGAAAGAACCGGAGAGCGCGGCGACGACACCGGAGACCCCCGAAGTCGGAAGAAGACCTCCGGAGCGGTGCAATAAAATACTTTTAAAAACTGTGTTGTGTTTTTATTACCTTTTTTTTCCACCAGGTGAATGGGTAGGGGTACGATGTACCCCATACTCATTCACATAGGGTGGGGGGGCCGGGATCCGGGGGCTCCCTTATTAAAGGGGGCTCCCGGATTCCGATAAGCCCCCCGCCCGCAGACCACGACAACCAACGGCCAGGGTTGTCGGGAAGAGGCCCTGTCCTCATCAACATGGGGGCAGGGTGCTCTGGGGTGGGGGGGCCGCAGGTCGCCCCCCTGCCCCAGAGCACCAAACCCCCCATGTTGAGGGCATGTGGCCTGGTACGGTTCAGGAGGGAGCGCCCCCCTCTTCCCCTGCGGCCTGCCAGGTTGCGTGCTCGGATAAGGGTCTGGTTTGGATCTTGAGGGGGACCCCCACGCCGTTTTTTCGGCGTAGGGTTCCCCTTCAAATCCAGACCAGACTCAAGGGCCTGGTATGCTCCTGAAGGGGGAACCCACGCCGGTTTTTTCTTTAAAAATTGGCGTGGAGTTCCCGCTCAGGATTCATACCAAACGCAGTGCCTGGTATTGGCGGGAATCCGCGTCGGATCCCCGCCTATCGGCAATGCGTGTCGCTCATCGTGAAAGGAACATTTTTTCCTTTCCCGATGACGAGACAGCTCGGCGCTGGCTCTCGCGACGGAGCTCATAGGGTGTCAGTATCGCCGCTAGAAGCGGCGAGATTGACACAATATCGGCGGCACCTACTGTAGTTAGGCACACGTTTAACCCCTTGATCGCCCAAGATGTTAACCCCTTCTTAGAATGTGTCATTCGTACTGTTACAGTATATAATATCACTCATCACTGTATTAATGTCACTGGTGATGTCAGTGGCAAGTTCCCCCTAGCGTCAATTAGTGTCAAATTGCCCACAGTACTATCACAGTCCCATGATAATTCGCTGATCACCACCATTAGTAGTGTAAGAAAAATATATATACCATAGTTTGTAGGTGCTATAAAAAACACAGTGATGATCAAATACCACCTAAAGAGATCACTATTTGTGTGAAAAAATGATAAAAAATGTTTTGGGTACAGCGCAATTACCAGTTAAAGTAGTGCAGTGCTAAATAGCAAAAAATGGCCTGATCATGAAGGGGGTAAAATCTTCCGGAGCTGAGGTGTTTAAGACAAAGATAGTTGTAAACAGAAGATTTTACCCCCCCCCATCAGATTTTTTTTATACATATGTAAGATGAGAGTAAATGTACTATGTTTGTTTTTGACAGTATTGTTAAAGGAAAAAATGTTACATGTCGTTTTTGGTCTTGTAACAAGAGATAAAGTCTCGAACTTTGCCCTGCTTCCAGGAATTCCAGTAATCAATAAGCCATTCCACAGAATGAGTCTGTCCAATAGTAAACCCTCCTTCCATATTTAAACTGGTTTATTAAAGACTTGTCTATCAGTTCCTGAAAGCTTCAGCAATGACACTGGTGTAGCTCACTAAGAAAAAATAAGCATGACCAAATGTACGTAGCCTAATAAGTGCACCAGTAATGAGAACAATACGTGGGCTGGCATTACTGGTCACTGCTTCTGCAAATGTAAGTTGCTTGGCTGTTTTGATGTTTTTGTTTCAACATGTCTTAGGGCTCTTTCACACGGAGGTCCGTCCAGGTCCGCCTGTCAGTTTTTTAGGCGGACCTGAAACGGATCCTCCATGCACCCCTATGGAAGCACGGATGTCAGCGGAGACATGTCCGCTGACATCCGCTCCGCTCCGAAAAAGTGTGACGGAGGAAAATCCTATTTTTCCTTCCGTCTGCGGAGCGGATCGGATGACAACGGACTCTACGGTCCGTCGTCATCCGATTCCCCATAGGGGAGAGCGGCGCTCTGACAGGGCGGTCCCTGCACAGTGTGCGGGGACCGCCCAGTCATCCGTCGGCTCAGCGGTGATCAACGGAGCGATCCCCGCTGAGCAAGCGGAGCTTCACGGGGCGGATCTTCACGGATCCGCCCCGTGTGAAAGAGGCCTTAGTCACTGACTGAGTATAAAGATAAAAAATCTATCACTTTCTGCATGCCTGTTTTTGGTCTCTAGCTCAGAAATATTTAGGCCAGAAGTAGCTAGGTAACTAGCAATTTCAAATATAGGGAAACAGTGAAGGCCTGTATTTTTATCTTGACAGATGACTTTACTTGGCAATTTTAGATTGACTGACTACTTCTATTTTAACCTATCAAATTTCTGTTATTTCGTTTTTAAAGCATTTTTATTTTATTATTACCAGCTTGTTTCCTAAAAGTGATTGTAAAGAGAATTTTTTTTTTAAATAACAATAAACCTCAGGTGAATATTCACCTTGCCAAAGGCCTGCAGAACATTCAGCCTAAGGCCCCTTTTACACTGGGGCGGGAGGTGCGCTGGAGGTATAGCGGCACTATTTTTAGCGGCGATATACCTTCGGAATTGCTGCGGAATTGCGGCATGTTCGGCCACTAGCGGTGCGGTTTTAACCCCCCCCTGCCGCTAGCGGCCGAATAAGGGTTAATACCGCCGGCAATGCTCCTCTGCAGAGGCGTATAGCCGCGGTTTCCCATTGTTTTCAATGGGAAGGAGCGGTGGAGATGGGGTAGATGCTGCTAGCAGGACTTTTGGAGCGGTCCTGCTGCCGCACCGCTCCAGTGTGAAAGCCCTCTCACACTGGAGAAACAACAGCCGCTGTTTAGGGTCGGTTTGCAGGTGCTATTTTTAGCGTAATAGCGCCTGCAAACCGCCCCAGTGTGAAAGGGGTCTTAGAGTGACAATATAAAAAGAAAGAACCCCCGCGGTAGCTGGGCGTATAACTAGTGAAGGGGGATGGGGATCGAAGGGAAGTAAAAGGGCTGGGGACACTGCAGCAGTCACCGGGGAGTCTGATCCAAGCAGACAGAAGTGAATATATGAGAGAAGGGTGATGGTGGCTGCGCTGTGATTATAACTAGTGAAGGGAGTGTGGGGGAGGAGGTCTGGAAAAGGAAACTACCTAATGCTAACCAAACTAAATCTAATATTTGCCAACCAGATGCAGTAATGTGTTGCCAACCAATGTGTAACATAAATAGTATGTGCATAAACTAAATAAATCACACCTCTGCGCATAGAAGGTATATAACCAGCAATGAAAACGTAATGATGTATGCCAAAACGTGTATCACTCTGAATGATAAACCTGTGCATATAGTATATAACCAAACATTATAACTCTATGTAATTGTAGCGGCCTCCTCACTCCGCCGTCTGGTTGGCTAGGGGTATGTCACGCGACAGGGTGAAGTGCGCTACGGCCCATGTCCTCCCCATAACTATGGGTGAGGTGAAGGCCAATACTTGATGTTTCCTCGGGCCGGTGTGTCTTGGGCATGTACCGAGTCTGTTGTGCAGAAACCACCAAATCACCCTTTGCTCCCATTAACAGAGTCCATACACCGATCACAGTCCAACTGTTAGGTTTATTTCGTATCTCCACATACAGGCAATGCGATGGCAGGATACAGGATACGGTGGGATGAGCAGGTCGAGGCACTATACTGATCTGGGTCCCTACACCCCCTGTGCTATGACCAAGGGTTGCAGGAGTCTTGACATGAATACCTCCGTTGCGTTGCAGCCCCTATCAGGGGAAGATGTCCTCCAAGGGAGTTACCGAAGGCCCATCCGTCACCGGGTTGACACTACACCGGGTCTTCGAACGCGTGACCTCCCCAGCCTCCTCACCTCAGATGCGGGTCTCCTCGCAAGGAGCACCCTGGAATCACTTCACCCTTGCGGGACCCAGTCGGAGTCACTGGGCCCCAGGCCTCCTCAATAGTACCTCATCCCAGGCTAAAGGTGCCTGGGATGGAATCACAACTTCATTCCGGCCAGACCTAGGGCGCCTAGGCCGGAACCTTGAAGCGCCCGCACCCAGGCTGAAGGTGCCTGGGTGCGTGAAGAGATGATCCCCCAAGACCTTGTGGCGGGGGCGTCTCCCCCTTTTATATCCTCCCGTCGATACCACGGCGGGTTCCCCGCCCCAGCCGTACCATCTCCAGGAAGGGACAAAAAGGGTAGCACTGTGGTGGCGATTCTACCTGAAGCCTGTAGGTACTCCGCCACCCACAGGCGAAGGAGAATATTACATCCCCCAATCCTCCACGAATAACAAAAAGGGGTCTTAACCCTGACACAATTATACACCTGGGTCACACTACCCCCAGGTGTATCCCACTAAATCTGAAGACCCCGCTACACACTCCCCCTGGTGATTTGACGCTGGTCCCCAGCGTCAGGTGCACACCCATGTCTCCAGAGAGTGGTAACATGGAGCAGGACCCTGAGGCTGCCCCCTAAATTTGTGAATACTAAGTGTGCCAAGGCCTGCTCGAAAGGGAAAGGAAAAAATATAAAACGATAAACTTTTGCATAAAACATCTATTCTGTATTCATGTACAATCCCTCCCATTGCTGTCTAAGAACCACCCCACTCTCAGTAGTCTTGACCGATGAATCTCCTGCAAAAAAAGGGAAACAAAGACAACATCCTAACAATCTGTGTCGACTTGAAATGAATAGGTCTGTCGGCCGAGAGACCCACTCACTCCAATAAGCAGAGTGATGCATGTGTAAAATTTTCAAACATTCGTTGCGCAACACTGCCACCTGGTGACAGTGCCGCGGTCATGACACTTGCGGAGATCTTCCTTCTTCCTGCTTTTCTACACTAACTTTTACCCCCAGAGTCTCTGCCTTTTGCACATGAAGAAGAGGGAGAAAAAAAAAACAGCTCCCAAGTCTCCAGTGAGTGAAAGAAAAGCCCAAATCAAAACAAAAGTAGGGCGCAGTTCTGAGCGTCTGGGAATGTTCCTTCCAGAAAGTTCAACAGCAACAGAATAGGAGCTCACTTCTCCTACAAGTAAAACCTTGGATCCGGTAAAAACAGGGGCTTCAGGTGCTTGTCAAACACTTCCACCGAATATTCGACATCCTCTCCTTCTTTCCTGCAGATGAGCACCTTATCGGCATGAATATGGCGCCCCAGTCTCCAATCAGCTCTACAGTCTCTAAACTTTTTAGATACAGGCGGTGAACATGACAGGTATCGCCGGGCATGAGGCACTTTGAGCTTTTCCCATACAAACTCGTCGTACCACCTTTGGCGCAAAACCTCGACTTCATACAATAAGTCCCGAGGCAAGTAGGGGTACTCCCACCCATACTCACGGGCGACTCTCTGGGAGAAAAGTCTCTGCAATCTGGCTAGAGGTGGCATCACATCTCGCTCGCCTTCTGGCTGTACAATGGCCTCCGGGTGCCGAGGTACCTTCACCATCTCGAGTTGCTTTGCCTTTGGTGCCCGCAACGAAGCACGCTGCGTCCCCACTATAGGGGCGGGTGATGTGGTTGAAAATGGAAGGTCGGTCGGAGGACTAGATTTCCTCGGGAACTCCGGGGCCTGTGCCCGGAGCGTACTGTCTTCTATGGACATGGGGGAATCCTGCGGTTTACACAGCACAGGTAGTGGGCGTCTGTCCCAGCCCTTCTGGTGAAACAGTTCGTCTATTTCTCCGTCATCACCACAGTCTGACAATGACTCTAGGTCGGAGGTGTCTTACATCTCGGCGGGAAGGTAGTCTCTAGTAGACGGAAGGCTACCCTCCCTTGCGGACTCCACTGGTTGTGGACTCCCGACACCTCCAACCAACACCCCAGTCCCTAGCTCACCTGGACCTTCTGAAGAACTGGGATGTCCGGGACTCTCTTCTCTACCGGCGCCATCTAGGCCAGGCAAGCGGCGGGGTGAAACTCGACCACGACCATAGGATGCCTGTACCAGGCCAACTTTCCTCTTCGGGGGTGGCAACAGGGAATCTGTGGTGACCGAAGCAGTGTCCTCTGATTTTTCTCTCAGTCTCTGGTTGGGCAGTCACATCTCCCTGGTCAGCGCGTACGGGGACCTCCGCAGAGGCCTGGATCTCTCTCTCCGGAGTGGCGGTTCCTGTGATGCAGTTGAGGCGAAGGGCCCGGGGCCTTACTGTAGATGATTCGACCTCAAAAAGAAACTCTTTGCACGCTTCACATCGCCCGAACGGCTTTAGTTGGACCACCAGTCCCGAGCATCCGGGACAGATCACACGAGGGCCTCCGTGTCTCTGCATGAATACAGAGCCAACTGTCCTCGGGGCCTAAGTCTTATCCCTGTATCTGTCAGGGGAGCAGCAAATGCAGTCATCTTCGTGGGGTAAGGTACCAACATCCACGGGGAGCTTGAGACCATCCCGACCACTTGCTGTTCCATCACGCGCTGACCACGCACCGGATTCTCCTCCGCGTGGGCCTTTCCCGACTTAGGGTCATGTCCACAACTCCGAGCAGGGATGCACTTTAGCCAATCACATGGCCGACCTGCTCGAAATTCCTCCGGGCAGCAAAGTTCAAACACAGACGTTCTCAGTTCCATCGTTGAGACACACACGCATCCCGGACGAGCCCCCACGTGTAGCGGCCTCCTCACCCGGCCGTCTGGTTGGCTAGGGGTATGTCACGCGACAGGGTGAAGTGCGCTACGGCCCATGTCCTCCCCATAACTGTGGGTGAGGTGAAGGCCAATACTTGATGTTTCCTCGGGCCGGTGTGTCTTGGGCATGTACCGAGTCTGTTGTGCAGAAACCACCAAATCACCCTTTGCTCCCATTAACAGAGTCCATACACCGATCACAGTCCAACTGTTAGGTTTATTTCGTATCTCCACATACAGGCAATGCGATGGCAGGATACAGGATACGGTGGGATGAGCAGGTCGAGGCACTATACTGATCTGGGTCCCTACACCCCCTGTGCTATGACCAAGGGTTGCAGGAGTCTTGACATGAATACCTCCGTTGCGTTGCAGCCCCTATCAGGGGAAGATGTCCTCCAAGGGAGTTACCGAAGGCCCATCCGTCACCGGGTTGACACTACACCGGGTCTTCGAACGGGTGACCTCCCCAGCCTCCTCACCTCAGATGCGGGTCTCCTCGCAAGGAGCACCCTGGAATCACTTCACCCTTGTGGGACCCAGTCGGAGTCACTGGGCCCCAGGCCTCCTCAATAGTACCTCATCCCAGGCTGAAGGTGCCTGGGATGGAATCCCAACTTCATTCCGGCCAGGCCTAGGGCGCCTAGGCCGGAACCTTGAACCGCCCGCACCCAGGCTGAAGGTGCCTGGGTGCGTGAAGAGATGATCCCCCAAGACCTCGTGGCGAGGGCGTCTCCCCCTTTTATATCCTCCCGTCGATACCACGGCGGGTTCCCCGCCCCAGCCGTACCATCTCCAGGAAGGGACAAAAAGGGTAGCACTGTGGTGGCGATTCTACCTGAAGCCTGTAGGTACTTCGCCACCCACAGGCGAAGGAGAATATTACATCCCCCAATCCTCCACGAATAACAAAAAGGGGTCTTAACCCTGACACAATTACACACCTGGGTCACACTACCCCCAGGTGTATCCCACTAAATCTGAAGACCCCGCTACACAATCAACAGTGAAATAAAATAACGATATGTAATAAAGGTGTATGACACACAACTGGAAGCGGTGAAATCCTCCTTTTTTTTATTTATTTATTTATTTAATTTAATTTTATTTATTTATTTATTTTTTTTGGAGGATTTCACCGCTTCCAGTTGTGTGTCATACACCTTTATTGCATATCGTTATTTTATTTCACTGTTGATTACATAGAGTTATAGTGTTTGGTTATATACTATATGCACAGGCTTATCATTCAGAGTGATACACGTTTTGGCATACATCATTACGTTTCCACTGCTGGTTATATACCTTCTATGCGCACAGGTGTGATTTATTTAGTTTATGCGCATACTATTTATGTTACACATTGGTTGGCAACACATTACTGCATCTGGTTGGCAAATATTAGATTTAGTTTGGTTAGCATTAGGTAGTTTCCTTTTAGAGTGACAATGCTTCCCTTGCATCGGAGGAGGACCATATATTAACACCGGTCTCTGTATCCAAAGCCTATTTCCAAGCTCCCTGTCTCTACCTGAGATTGATCCTGATATGCCTGGTCTAGAAGAGGCAAATACAAGAAAAATAAATTAGGAGGACCCAGAAGCAGACTCCTATACACATGAAGTTGTAGCTTCATGCAGAATGCTTGCTAATGTGGAAATGCTCAATTCTGCTGTGGGCAAGGGCCTCGGCATTGTCATACTTGATTCTCCTCCGTTTTGTCATACCCCTTTGGGGTTCCTTGTTCATGAACAAGTGGAATTGGTAATCTGTGACGATTGGGTCACTCCAGGGAAGACTTTTCTCCCGATTTCTATCCAGTGGAAAAAGAGTTTGCTAAGTAATGGTCTGTTTTAGAAGTTGACCCTGCCATCGTAGTCTTAAACAAACTTATCACTGTACCAATTGAAGATGTTCCTTCATTCAAAGATTCTACAGATAGGTAGTTTGAGATGCTCTTAAAGACTGTCTTTACACTAGAAAGCACAGCTTCTGTCTGTCAAACTGCAGCTAACCAGACAGCAGCGGCCCGTCCATTAAGGTGCATCGGCGCCCCCCTCCCCCTTCCCATCCATGCATCTGGCCCCTTGCAGGACGCCGGATGCATGAATTCCAATGGCGGAGGTGGTTTTTTTTTAAGCACCTGATTAAAGCCAGAGGCTCTAATAGGCTTAAAAATAGGGTGGGCTTGGGACGCAGAGCACTGCGAACCAAGCCCACCCAGTTGTGTGACAATAGCAAATGAATATTCATAATTTTCACACTGAATCACCTCCCTGCCAATGAGGAAGCGAGTCTGAGACCCGTTACCCAATTGACCAAAAGAATAATGCCGATTGGCCGCCGAGAAGGAGGGAGAAGACGGAAGCCGCCGGGAAAGGGAAGCTGTCTGTGCTGCCCACAGAGGAAGGAAAGGGAAGCCGCCCGAGATGCCTGCCATAGCTGGGGTAACTGCTCTGGACCCACCTGCTGCCACTGTAACTGGACTAGGGCAATAAATAACCAACATGATCCTGTATTCCGGGCATATTACTTAACTGAACAAACACAGCAAATGCTTTCTGCTTTACTCTTTTGTTTGGATGCCCTAGAACAAGTAATACAAATTTCTAGAATGTCTATCCTCTCCATTCAAATGCACAGAATCTTGTGACTCAAATCCTGGACAGCGAAAGTTGCCCATAAAAGACTCCTCACATGTATGCCCTTTGAAGGAAATCTTTTTGGGGAGGCACTTGACAAATTTAGAAAAGATGTCACAGGAGAAAGTTTTGCTTGCAAAGCGACAGATCCCAAAACTCCCCTCAGTAGCCTCTACCTCTTCATAACATAGAACACCTGATTATAAAAGGGTGAACCGCCCCAGGTGGTGTACTGAAGAAAATGCCCTCCTCAAAGTGGAATCCAGGTGCAGACTCAGCACGAACAACATTGAAAAAATGGATTCTGGACAGCTGCACTCCAATAAAAGCCTTATTGTAATGAATAGTCAATGTTCATGTGACAACAGAAGCAGGACAAACAGCTGACGCGTTTCACAACATCATTGTTGCTTAGTCATAGCTAAATGACCACATATTGTTTGAGCATTGTCAAACACCTGATTGCTTTGCCCAGGCTTTAACTTCAAAGTCGTAAGTCCAGCTTTCTTTTTGCTTGGGTCACAAAGTCCACAAATTCTTCCCAATGAAGGGGCACCCTCACAACTAAGAACTGGTGGATGTCTGTTAGTTTGCCTCTCTCACAGATGTCCCAGACCTGTGAAGTCAATCATGTTTTAAAGGGGAACAAAATAGAGTTCAAAACTGTATTCCCTTACCACTTTTTTCATCTCAAATCAACCAAAGCTGTCCAAGGACAGTCAGATTTGCAGAATGCCCTGAACCATCTCTTGTCCCAGTGGATATTTGTACCAGTATCCCCACAAGACAGGTTTAAAGGCTTCTAATCAAACTTAGATTAGTTACAGCCTCTCTGAGATCAGGAGAATACTGTGCATCCATAGGTATTTATTTATTTTTTGAAAAGTTTTATTTATAGCTTTTGACATAACAAACAGACCCAGTGGGCCATACACAAACACAAACTATATACAATTCTTCAGCATTGGCTCCCTCTCCCTCCCCCCAGACCCCCACCCAGCAACAAGAATAATACAGTTATAAAGTCACTTTAACTCGGGTCACAGTCTATATGTTGTTTGGAAATGTCACATAATCACAATCATATTCAACTCTTACTGCAAGTGCATTTATAATGGGTGCCACCCAATCCGCCACCGTAAGTTCACTATTCATCCAACTGCCCCATACTTTATCAAATTTCTGAGGTGCGCCCCTACTAGCATACGTAGCTCTGTACAGCGGTACAGCTCTATTCACCACCCCCTTCCATGCTGATACAGTGGGCGGATTGGGCTTTTTCCATGATAACACTATCAGTTTCCTGGCGTAATATATGAGAATCGTTAACAGAGCACGAGTCGCTCTCCTTGGGGCTAGATTGTCTACCAGTCCCAAGAGGCATACCTCAATTGAAGGCTGTACCTGGATGGCGGTCACCCCAGCTATGCAGTCGGCAACCCCTCTCCAGAACCCCTGGATGAATGAGCAATTCCAAAAGACATGCATGAAATCGGCCGTGAGGGAACTGCACCACCAGCAACAAGGAGACTGTGTAGGGCATATCTTGGCCAGTCTAGCCGGCGTAAGATAGATGCGATGCAGGAATTTAAATTGGATGAGATGGTCCCTAGCAGAGACCAATCTAGTAAAATGAATGTCCCATACATCATCCCAGTCATCCCTGTCCATCTGGGGGAACACCTCACCCCACGCCGCCCTACACTTTGCTAGGAGATCACCTCCCTCACTGAACAGCTGTTTATATATTTTAGACAAGGCCTTGTCTAAAGTGTCCTCTCTCAGTAGAGACTCCATATCACTAGTTTGCATGGTGATACCAATATCTCCAAATTGGGCATTAAATGCATGTCTGAGCTGAAGAAAACGAAACAAGTGTGTGTTGGGCAGATTAAACTTGGCTTTAAGGGCGTCAAACTGTAAGAGTTTCCCACCCCCCACTATGTCCCTCAGAGTCTTAATGCTATATTTAGTCCAGGTGACTGGATCGGGGTACTCACAAAAGTGTGCTAGCTGAGGATTCTTACAAAGTGGTGTGTAAGGAGAAATCTCAGAGGCGCCACCCACCTTATTCACTGCCACCCATGCCCTACAGGCGGCACGCATGGATATCGTGAGCTTATACGGAGCCCTGATTCCCCGAAGCGGGAGATGCTTCAGTGCCTCATACGAACCCACAACAGCCGCCTCCAGCGTATTAGCAGTGTCGTCCTCAGGTAGAGTGAACCACCTGTGGACAAATACTAGCTGACCGGCTAAGAAATACCGGTGGAAGTCCGGGACCGCCAGTCCCCCTTGTTTCCACGGCAGTTGTAACACCCGGAATTTAATTCAAGGGCATCGTCCCTGCCATAGGAAAGTTGTTATGAGACTATCTATTTTTTTAAAAACATATCTCGGTATCCAGACAGGGGAATTCCGAAATATATACAAAAACAAAGGTAAAAATTTCATTTTCACTAAATTCACCCTACCAATGAGCGTCAAAGGTAAGTTTTGCCATGCCTGTAGCCTGGATTTCAGTTTAGTCAAAAGTGGATCGACATTCAAGGCAATAAAATCGGACACGGAATTAGAAATGTTTAACCCCAGAAATTTGAGCACCTCCACCCGCTGTAAAGGACAATCAACAGGAATCTCACACCTGGGGGGATAGCGTCCTGAGCGATAGAATTTGGGATTTTCCCCAGTTGACTTTCAGACCCGAAAAACGTGCAAAAGAATTTAGGATATCTAGTGCTGCCGACAAGGAATTTCCGGAGTCCCGCAGAAAAAGAACCCTGTCGTCCGCATAGAGTGCCGTCTTTTCGTTCAAGTCACCCACCATGATCCCCCGCACCTCCTCAGAGGCCCGCAAGGCCGCAGCCACGGGTTCAATCATGATGGAGAAAAGACCCGGGGACAAAGGGCAACCCTGGCGAGTGCCCCTCCGCACTGGAAAAAATTCCGACAACATATTGTTTAACTTAATGGCCGCTGTAGGAGAATGATATAGAATGTCGATCCACTTCCTGAAATGAGGCCCGAAACCGAATACCTCCAGCACCACCCTCATGTAATTCCAGTCAACGGAATCAAAGGCCTTCTCCAAATCCAAAAAGACCAGTATCCCGCCGCTGGAACTGTCTGGGCCCAACTGCGTGTGGGTGAAAACCCTACGCAGATTGATATCCGTGGCTTTCTTGGGCATGAAACCTGTCTGGTCAGGGGAAATAACATGGTGCAAGACCGACATAAGTCTAGTAGCCAACATCTTAGTAAGTATTTTGAAGTCCATATTCAGTAAAGAAATGGGCCTATAAGAAGAACATAGCATTGGGTCCTTGTCCGGCTTGGCCAACAGTACAATATGAGCCTCATAAAAGGAAGGGGGGAGGCCCTCCTTCTGAAAACAGTCGGCATACAATTGCAGTAGTCTAGGCACCAGGATCTCCGAGTAACGACGGTACCAGTCAATTGGCAGACCATCAGGACCCGGAGCCCTGCCACCAGGAAACGATCCAACTGCGGAGACCACCTCCTCCTCCCTGAACGCGGCACCAAGAAAATTACGAGATTCCCCTGGCAGCTCGGGCAACCGCAGGGCCTCAAATGTGACCCCAAGGTCACCCGTGTCATAGGGATCTATAGGCTACGTCAACAGGTGTCCAGACTGGGACAGTACGCAAGGCACTACCGTTGGGGACGTGTCCCCAGCCGTCAAAAAAGCCAAGAGTTTACCGTTTTTATCCCCCTGTTCAAAAACACGCGCCGCACTCCTTTGCAGATGACAAGTAGTCGTCTCTCGGTAATGGAGAGATACGTTCCTCCTTGCAAACCGCAACTGAGCCAACGTGTCAGGAGAAGGTGAGTCCGCATGTGCCTTGGCGCACTCCCGCTCCCTGTCATGGAGTTGTTTTTCTACACTATTCCGCTCAATTCTCAGGGCTTTTATGGCTGATATGTATTCCCCCCTAGTGGTGGCCTTGAAGGCCTCCCATTCCGTATGTAATGTGGCCGATCCCTCGTTAACCTGCCAAAATGTGTCAATGTGTGGTTGCAGCATCTCCTCCACAGAGGGCTCCCCCACCCAACCAGGGGATAAACGCCAGACTCTCCTTGAATTCTGGGAACCCACTTGCAAAGTAATCTGGAGAGGAGTGTGATCCGAGACACCCCCCGAAAGGTAGGACGTCTCAGCCACCAGAGGCAACATTGCTCCATTAGCAAACGCCAGGTCTATTCTGGAGGACGAAGCATGTACCGAGGACAGATATGAATAGCATCTGTCAGTAGGATGCTTCCACCGCCAGATCTCAGTAAGACCCGCAGCATCCGCCCACTGTGACAATTCACGGTTTGGAGCCCTATGTGGGTTGGACGTGTCCAACGTATAATTGAGAACATTATTAAAATCACCAGCCATCAACAACTGAAATGGAGCGTGAGGTGCCAATTTCTCCAATACCTTATACAGGATATTGCCTGTAAAAGGAGGGGGAATATATACATTTACCAGGGCCAACTTCCGAGAGTAAACTTCAATTATGACCACTAAATACCTTACCCCAGGATCAGTGATCACTGTATCTATGGAGCAAGGTAGGGACTTGTTCAACAAAATAGATACACCCCTAGCATATGACGAATAGGTGGCATGTATGGCTCTGTGCATCCAGGGACGCTTCATGGCCAGAATTTTGTTGCCTAATAAATGCGTTTCCTGTAAAAACATTATGTGAGGATGTTGGGCCTGCAAAAATTTCAGCACCAAAGCTCTCTTGTATTTAGAATTCAATCCCCTGACATTCCAAGAGATGATTTTAACTTTTAAAGACATGACTGTAATTCCAAAATTTGCCACAAGATGGGGGCCTAGGAGCACAGGAGAGGTCCAGAAGTACACAGAGCCACACAACAAGCTGAAGAATAACTATAACATCTTTACAGACAGTACTTTGTGCCTGAGCCCATTTCTGAGTGTCCCCTGGCCCACCAATTGTGAAATACCGAGGATGACACCACAAACAAGCAGCCCCAAAAAAAGTGGAGCAGAAACAAAAAAACAGAACAAAACATTTGCTCATAAACAGTCCCATCTTAGTAATTCCCTGTCTAGCCAGCAAACAAAAACACAACAAAACAAAAAAAAAAAAAAGGAACAACCAGCACCAGCAGACTTAATCCCCAAAACCAAAAACAAAAAATGGAAAGATGTTCTATAGAGTTATTCCATATGCCCCTTTGGAGGGGATTAAAGTGTCAACCAGGTGAGTGCTGACACCACACGCCTTTTACGAATACTCAGTTCAACAGAGAGAGCATCCTGCTCCATGGTCATGCAGCACTAAGCAGCTAAATGCATCCCGCAGCCTCCTGAAGGTAACATTTTGCACAGGAAAAGCAAGGTCAGTCCAGATCACATCCACCAACCAGGCACACCAATACTAAGCTCACTGGAGGGGGTAACATGGGGTAGGATGAAAGTCAAAGTATATGTGTCTACCAGCGTGCACTCCAGCAGAAGCAGATGTAAGGGTGGCCAAACAGAGTATGACAAAAATAGAAAAAATAAATCAAAGTAAAATAAATGTTGTACATTAAGCCAGAGTCTCCAACCAATCCGAGACATCCGAGGGGACCTCAAAAAATTTCACAGAGCCCTGGTATTCAACACGGAGCTTGCTGGGGTATAGCATGCTGTATTTGAGGCCCTTGTCCCGGAGCCTCTGCCGAACATCCACGAACGTGCGACGGCGCCTCTGCAACTCTGGGGAGAAATCCGGGAAGAAGTGCACATTGGTATTTTCAAACCGGAGCTGTGGTGACTTCTGGGCTTCCGCCAGAATGAGATCTCTATCGCGGTAATTTAGAAATCGCACGAGGAATGGTCTGGGCAATGCGCCCCATGGTCTCGGGCCTGTGGGGACCCTATGAGCCCGCTCCACAATATATGCAGAGGAGACATGCTGTAACGCCAGGATATCCTTGAAAAAGGTTTCAGCAAAGCTGGCTGGCTGCGAGCCCTCCGCACCCTCAGGCAGGCCCACCACGCGCACATTATTGCGGCGCAGTCTATTTTCAGCGTCCTCAGACCGCGCCATCAAGGTTTTAACCGTGCGTTGCAGATCAGCGACATTCTGGGATGTTATAGCCGCGGTATCCTCAATACCCGAGATACGAGTCTCAGCAGCAGTGACACGGCCTCTAAACTTGTCCATATCTTGCCTGATGAGGCCACACTCCATGGCCAGTGTGTCTATTTTCCCCATAACCAGGGTTTTGCTCTCCTCAATGGCCACCAGAATGGCTGCAGTGGAGGCAGTACCCTCAGATTTCTCCATACCTTGGGGCTGCTGCGGGTCACCATCCACCTACTCCATGTCCCTCAGAAGCTGCAGGGCTGTCTGTATGGCCACTGCACGCTCCGCTCCGGAGGGCAAGATGGCCGCTGCACGTGTCACCGCTGGGGAGCCCTGCGTCTTAGGAGGCGGCTGTTTCTTGGTCGATTTCCTCCTGGATGGCATCAGTGTACTCCGGAGGTGACCCCGAGCACGGAGCAGCTGTCAGCCGGCCCGGATGCCGCTCAGTGCAGGAGATATACACAGGATTATTAACACAGGAGCCGGAGCTCTCGCACACGTCTTCTCTCCCTCACATCCGGACACGCCCCCATCCATAGGTATTTAAGATGTCTACCTGCATATTCACATTTGTCCACCTTATCAGTGTTTTCTGCACTTTGCAGTGGCAGTCAGTCATTTCCAGTTTGTCACATTGATTTTTTACCTGCCTCTTGCTCCAGAGTATTCACAAAGGTCCTAGCACCTCCTCTTGCTCTTCTCAGAACTCAGGGCATCCAGATTACAGGTTAAGTGGCTGACCTTCTGAAGGGCTTCTTTTCCTTCCAGCTGTCTGAAAATTTCCACAGGACAATTCAGATGTGCCAGGCTTTTGGTTGGGTGATCAATTTCCAAAAATGTGCTTGCCAGCATTCTCTTCACCTGGAGAATTTGGATCTGGTCCTGGTAACCTTCCAAGCAAAGGTTTTTCTACCAGAAAAGAAAATTCTATCTGTAAGTTAACACTCAAGAACACAGATAGCAAGCAATTTTGCTGCAAGTTTGAAAATGACTTGCCAAGCTATTGCTAGACTTGCCAGGTTTCACAAGTTGGTTGCACAATTGTAGCAAATTCGAATTGCATGACTCCAGATCAACTTTCTTTGCAAACATTCTGCAAGTCTTCTGCAAGTTCTGGTTCAGTTATGTTGTGCAATAGTCATCCCACAACAGTGACTGAATTTTCATGCTGCAGACTTGCAGAGCTCTTGCTGTGGACCCACCACTGCAACTTTTCTCTTGCTAGAGACCTGCCACACAAATTTGTTACACATTGGAAAAGTGTCCACTAGAATTTGTGCTTCAAGTGCTCTGCAAGTGTACAATTTGCCAGTGAAAAATGTGCAGCGAGTTAAGAGCCTTCCCTAAAGTGAGATTCTCCATGATAGTACTAGGACTCATGGTAGCCGCCTTCAAAGCTGTACCATTTGCCCAATTTCATTTGAGACCTCCAACACATCTTTATCTACCTTTGAGGCTGTACTATTAACCCAATTTCACTTGACACCTCTCCAACACAACATCTTGTCTACCTGGAACAGGCATGCTCCTTCTCTAGACCTGCCCATGCTCCTGTCTAGTCAAAGAAGGAACCCCCTAACTTTGTGGCTCTCCAGTCCAGCCTTATTAGAGAAGTCCTTCCTTCCTTATCACTGGAAAGTAATACCACATGCCAGTTTTTCAGGCTGAGGAGTGTTCCAGTTCACGGTCCAGGGAACATGGTAATCAGTGGAAGACAAGCTGCCCATCAACATCCTGAAGCTCAGAGCAAAAAGCGAGGCTGTGCAACACTCGACCTCTCTTCTACATGGACACCCAATATAAGGGATACCAAGTGCAGGTATCCAGCAACAGCAAGGGTGACCAGTTCAATGTACTTGGGAAACTGAAATCAGACCGTGTATGATTAAAGTAAGATTTATTAATAATTAACTCAAACCCATCCCAACACCAGCAAATGGAAAACGTAGCAAAGGTGAAGTTGTACATTAACTAAAGACCAAGTTACAAAATACCTAACAAGCAGCCTTAATATAATACAATATATACAAAATGGGGAACATAGATAAACGGGGTAAGACAGGAGCTGCAAGGAAATAGATAGGGAGGGAGACAGATCAGGGATCCAGAACAGGTGAGACTATGGGAACCACAGTGCCACCAACAGGTGATCCAGTGCCTGACACCTAATCACGGAACAGCTATTGCCACAGCTGTGGGCTACATCAGCCATCAAGGAGGCACCAGGAGTCATGCAGCCTTGAAGGAATATATGGAGTGAAAAACTGCGCTAAAACCCAAATAGAACAATGTGTTAGCTGCCAGCACTCAAACAGACAAGGTGGAAAATATAAATAAAATAAATAGTGCAGCGCTAAACCAAAAGGTAACAGGTAATATCACTCAATGAGATGTGACAACCAAACATTCAATGAACAATCCCAATAGTATGAGACTGGATGTGAATATAATGAAAATCACAATAAAAGTGTATATATGATAAGTACTTCTATGTAGAGGAAGTCTGCTCGACCTTATTGGTCAAGTAAACATAAATGAATAATGTGAAATCCATAAAATGAAAAAATAAATATAACGAAAAAAAGGTCAAAAAGTCCTTGTGACATAAACAAGACCAAAAAACCCTGTGTGGGCTGGAAATGAATCAACTCAAATAGTACAAAATGAGTAAATCACTAATATAAGTTAATGGACTAAAATGGAAACGAGTCCGTGTGTCCTGAACACACTCTATATTTATCTTCCCACAAAGGTGACGAAAACAAAATATTGACTGTAGAGACACTTGAAGTAATAAACTGGATGGGGTACCCTTACCGCAACAGGTGGACTCATCTGTCGTATGATAGTGAGTCAGATAGGCTTGAGGTCTCAACGACCAGGAACGATGGAACAGGAGGCCATGGACGTCTCAACCAATCTTGAAAAGGAAGATCCAGTGGATAGGGATGCAGGTGCAACACTTCTCCAGCATACAAGCTCCAAACGAACAAAGGTGGAAAAAATAGAAACAAAGGGGAAACTCCCAATGGTGCAGGTCAATAAAACCGTGACATGGTTTATTAGATAAAATTGTCATACAAAAAGCTGACAATACATTAAAAAGTCATCACAGAAGTAATAAAATTGTCATACAAAAAGCTGACGATACATTAAAAAGTGATCACAGAAGTAAGAGCAATGTGGGGTGCAGTATATCCCACATTGCAGTATACTGCACCCCACATTGCTCTTACTTCTGTGATCACTTTTTAATGCATTGTCCGCTTTTTGTATGACAATTTTATCTAATAAACCCTGTCACGGTTTTATTGACCTGCACCATTGGGAGTTTCACCTTTGTTCATTTGGAGCTTGTATGCTGGAGAAGTGTTGCACCTGCATCCCTATCCACTGGATCTTCCTTTTCAAGATTGGTTGAGACGTCCATGGCATCCTGTTCCATCGTTCCCGGTCGTTGAGACCTCAAGCCTATCTTACTCACTATCATACGACAGATGAGTCCACCTGTTGCGGTAAGGGTACCCCATCCAGTTTATTACTTCAAGTGTCTCTACAGTCAACATTTTGTTTTTGTCACCTTTGTGGGAAGAAAGATATAGTGTGTGTTCAAGACACACAGACTCGTTTACATTTTAGTCCATTCACTTATATTAGTGATTCACAAATTTTGGACTATTTGAGTTGATTCATTTCCAGCCCACACAGGGTTTTTTGGTCTTGTTTATGTCACATGGATTTTTTTATCTTTTTTTTTCTTTATATTTATTTTTTCATTTTATGGATTTCACATTATTCATTTATGTTTACTTGACTAATAAGGTCTAGCAGACTTCCTCTACACAGAAGTACTTATCATATATACACTTTTATTGTGATTTTCATTATATTCACACCCAGTCTCATACTATTGGGATTGTTCATTGAATGTTTGGTTGTCACATCTCATTGAGTGATATTACCTGTTACCTTTTGGTTTAGCCTTGAAGGAAGCCAGCACATCCGAGGAGTAGACAACTGGTAAACAGATTACCTTAGCTGCCACTGCCTGGATTAAGGGGATTGCATCCTTCACCCAGGCAATTTCAACCTGATACGTCAGAAATAAGGGATCAGGCCATCTAGATTCAACAACAAACTACTTCTGTTTGTGGCCAGGACCAAGGATTTCCTAGTCCTGACATCTGAGACTAAGACAGTGATTCTGATTACACCAACTGGCACAGGACCTGATACACAGACATACTCAGACTACTAGGAGATGACCCCTGACCTCATCCCAACAGGCTAGACCTGCTGTCTTGTGGCCATCTCTTACATCCTGCTTCTCAGTCTCTGACTTTACCAGCATGGCTGTTGAAGCCTAGGGCTTAAAAGACAGAGGGGTCTCTGAGTCCGCCATTCACACTTTGCTAAACATCATAAAAAGGCACTTCCAGAAAGATCTACTATCGTGCCTGTAAATTGTTCTTTGTCTGGCGCTTCAATCCCAGAGATTACTCTGTGGCTCCCACAGACCTCTGGCTTCGCTCTCCCATGACAAAACATTTATTCAAGGTGTACCTCACCTCAATCCTCCCTTGCAACATCATCCTGTGCTCCCTTGGGATTTTAACTTGGTTCTCTCTGCCCTGCAGAAAACAACCCTTTGAATCCCTCTGGGATATCTTCTCAGTTGGCCTCTCCTACAGAGTAGCCTTTTTGGTTGTGATCAAGTCTGTCAGACATGTCTGAGTTGGTGGCTCATGTAAGGAGCTGTTCTGCATTCTTCACAGTGACAAGGTAGTCTTATACCCAAGGCCATCCCTTTCCAAGGTTGTATCAGTCTTCCGCTCAGTGTAGACATAAATGCTACCACCCTTATGCCTTGCTGCAAAGCACCCAAAGGAAATTGCTCTCCATTGCCTAGATGTAGTCAGAGCCGTAAAAATATCCCTCAAAGCAACAGCCTCCATCTGGAAAGCAGATTCACAATTTTGTCTTGTTTTTTGGATCTGGCAGGGGACATCCAGGTTCCAGGTCTATCATCACACAATGGATAAGACTGATCTTATCTTAAGACTTATCTTATCGATAGAGCTTACACTCTCAAGGATAAACCTTCTCCTGCACTTTTTCCATATATTTTTTTTTTGTCAGGTAACAACATGGACAAAATCAATGGGTACATGTCAGTCCATGTCATATGCATAAAGTGATAATACATTCAAGATATGACTGACCATTCAAGCTTATAAATGCCCTCACATACACATTATTCAGCCTTGAGTGTTGGGGCCTTTATCACCCAGATTGTCAGTCTGTTCCAATCCCTGCAAACTAAGAGGGCATGTCTTATTATTTATTGCGTAACGGGATAGGCATGGGGGTAGGGGTGTGCCCTTTTAGCTAGATGTAAGAAAAACTTCACATATAAAACAGGTAGGACTCTTAGCCATCAGTATTATATGGGGAAAAGGAATGTGAGAATAAAGAAATCAGGGGCATGGGGTAAGTGTAGGGTAAGTAGAGCTACTCACATATAGTAAGGTAGGGGTCTCACAGAACAGTGTGTCTCCATCCCATCCCTCTACTTACCGGGGCCAGATAATTAATGGATATGGGGTCATTTAATCAGAGTGCGTTTGGCAAGAGTTCATGATCTGTTTGTGCTCTACATTAGTTTTGTAGTGCATTCAGCATGCCCACATGCAGGTATATTTGTGCAGACTGTCCTGCAATATGTGTAAGTTCTTCCATTTCTGCAATGTTTTTTAAATTCCGAAACCATTCTCTAAGATTTGGGATAAGTGGTGTAATAATTATTGAGCAGGGGTGAAGTCTGGTGTGTTGCCTGATACCACTGAGATGAAATTATGAAGCCATGACCAATACTCTGTGATTAAGGGACAGGATGACCATATACAGTGGGTACGGAAAGTATTCAGACCCCCTTAAATTTTTCATTCTTTGTTATATTGTAGCCATTTGCTAAAATCATTTAAGTTCATTTTTTTTCTTCATTAATGTACACACAGCACCCCATATTGACAGAAAAACACAGAATTGTTGAAATTTTTGCAGATTTATTAAAAAAGAAAAACTGAAATATCACATGGTCCTAAGTATTCAGACCCTTTGCTCAGTATTTAGTAGAAGCACCCTTTTGATCTAATACAGCCATGAGTCTTTTTGGGAAAGATGCAACAAGTTTTTCACACCTGGATTTGGGGATCCTCTGCTATTCCTCCTTGCAGATCCTCTCCAGTTCTGTCAGGTTGGATGGTAAACATTGGTGGACAGCCATTTTTAGGTCTCTCCAGAGATGCTCAATTGGGTTTAAGTCAGGGCTCTGGCTGGGCCATTCAAGAACAGTCACGGAGTTGTTGTGAAGCCACTCCTTCGTTATTTTAGCTGTGTGCTTAGGGTCATTGTCTTGTTGGAAGGTAAACCTTCGGCCCAGTCTGAGGTACTGAGCACTCTGGAGAAGGTTTTTATCCAGGATATGCCTGTACTTGGCCGCATTCATCTTTCCCTCGATTGCAACCAATCGTCCTGTCCCTGCAGCTGAAAAACACCCCCACAGCATGATGCTGCCACCACCATGCTTCACTGTTGGGACTGTATTGGACAGGTGATGAGCAGTGCCTGGTTTTCTCCACACATACCGCTTAGAATTAAGGCCAAAAAGTTCTATCTTGGTCTCATCAAACCAGAGAATCTTATTTCTCACCATCTTGGAGTCCTTCAGGTGTTTTTTTTGCAAACTCCATGCAGGCTTTCATGTGTCTTGCACTGAGGAGAGGCTTCCATCGGGCCACTCTGCCATAAAGCCCCGACTGGTGGAGGGCTGCAGTGATGGTTGACTTTCTACAACTTTCTCCCATCTCCCGACTGCATCTCTGGAGCTCAGCCACAGTGATATTTGGGTTCTTCTTTACCTCTCTCACCAAGGCTCTTCTCCCCCGATAGCTCAGTTTGGCCGGACGGCCAGCTCTAGGAAGGGTTCTGGTCGTCCCAAATGTCTTCCATTTAAGGACTGTGGAGGCCACTGTGCTCTTAGGAACCTCAAGTGCAGCAGAAATTTTTTGTAACCTTGGTCAGATCTGTGCCTTGCCACAATTCTGTCTCTGAGCTCTTCAGGCAGTTCCTTTGACCTCATGATTCTCATTTGCTCTGACATGCACTGTGAGCTGTAAGGTCTTATATAGACAGGTGTGTGGCTTTCCTAATCAAGTCCAATCAGTATAATCAAACACAGCTGGACTCAAATGAAGGTGTAGAACCATCTCAAGGATGATCAGAAGAAATGGACAGCACTTGAGTGAAATATGGGTGTCACAGCAAAGGGTCTGAATACTTAGGACCATGTGATATTTCAGTTTTTCTTTTTTAATAAATCTGCAAAAATGTCAACAATTCTGTTTTTTCTGTCAATATGGGGTGCTGTGTGTACATTAATGAGGAAAAAAAATGAACTTACATGATTTTAGCAAATGGCTGCAATATAACAAAGAGTGAAAAATTTAAGGGGGTCTGAATACTTACCGTACCGACTGTATGTAAGATAGTGTCTTTGTCATTTTTACAACACAAGCATCGATCAGGTAATGACGGGGAAATTTTGTATAGCAAGGAGGGTACTCTGTACTGTATCCTATACCTGTTTCTTTGGTGGTGATGTTCAATGAGATTTTGTGTTCAATAGGAAGCAACGTCAAACGTCACTTACGCCCAATGCTCTTAAAGAGACATTTTTTTTTTCAAATAACATTTGATTTTAATCTTTTGGACCACAGATCTCATATTTAAGCGGTCATGTCATGCTTTTTTTCTATTACAAGGGATGTTTACGCGGTCCCAAAGAGGAAATTTCAGACTAAAGAGACAACCCCGCCGGAGTATAGTAGATCTTTGAATGGCTCCACAAGTTTGATCAATAAAATAAATAGCCGAACAAAAAAAAAAAAATCTTTAAAAATGAGTATCTGTTCACCATATGCCCCTTTTTTTTGTTTTGTTTTTTGCAACAAAGAGAAAAGATTTCTCGTAACCCTCTAACGGCTACGTAGTCTGGGCAGCTTAAGGACAATTTTGGTTTTCTCTTACCGTCCATGGACTGACACAGCATCTTCAATCTTGACAAAGTGGGTTATGTTCCTGCTCATAGGAGAAGACTAGGCAGAATGTTAGATGTTTTAACATACATTTCATTACCAGAGCTGAACAGCCCCCGCCCAGGGGGCGGTCCCTCCGGACATAACCCTCCTACCTGCAGCCAGCAGCCTGAGTTTTTTTTCTGCCTAGCAGAGGAGAGGACGTGGCTCTCTTCGGAACCAGTCTCTTGAAGAAATATTTTATTCTTTTTTGTACATTTATTATTTTCTTTTTGTGATTCTTCTATCAACTGTCGGCTGGGCAACAGGTTGGGTAGTTGCTATCCTCGTAGTCTTCCCAGTCCGACCATCGAAGGTGCTGATCCTCGCTCTGCGTGAGATCAGTCTACGACATACCCCGTGGCCGGTGAGCTTTTTGCTCCAGGGTCCACATACGACTGAACAGTTTTGCTGTATCTTTCACGGTGGACCGGGCCGACAGCTACTCAGTACTGCACTGTGATAGACCTGTCAGGAACACACCAGTGGGT
Organism: Rana muscosa; assembly: GCA_029206835.1. Classification (NCBI taxonomy): domain Eukaryota; kingdom Metazoa; phylum Chordata; class Amphibia; order Anura; family Ranidae; genus Rana; species Rana muscosa. Next base: position 585,421,522 of record CM055116.1, read on the forward strand.
CCTAGCTGGACAGGTAAGTACTGTTCCCCTGCCTCAGCAGGTGAGTACATGCTGTGTGTTCCTATGGTAGGGGGGTTTTCCCCGTCTCCCCCTTGTTTTTTGCTACTCTCTGTCACCTACTGGCGATGCGCTGACTGGGGGTCACTCTGTCCCGGTGGGGGTCCATAGGAGTCTGCATTAAGGTGTGGGGTGCTTTCTGTGTCAGCCTGGGCCTTGTGCGCCTTTCGGCGCTATGTTTTTACTGTGCTTCACTTTGCATTGTAAACCGCATTGGCGGCCATCTTGCCGTGGCCGCGCTGTGGCGTAATTGCGGCGGCCATTTTCTTGAAGCCGCGCGCTCTTTTGTGCTGGTTTGGCCTCTATCGCTGACTGGAACGGCGCGATTCTACACAGTCTCCTCACTGTTCACTCGCGCTGAGGAGCAGGACACAGGCAGCGGAACCGAGCGGTCCTAGCTGGGTTGGTGAGTCCCCTGGGTAACCCCCCACAGTCAGTGCAGCCAGAGGGTGGACTTTTTCTCTCATTCATTGACAAAGTCTCAGAGGGTGGTGGTATCATGGAGTCAGTGTCACCTGCTTCCCTATTCATGTCAGAAGCAACTGGCAGTGCTGCTGCACCTGCGGTCCCTATGGACCAGTTGTCGGCAGTCCTGGAATCATTTGTTGTCAGGATGGAAGCGGCGTGCAAGCGCAAGGGGGCTATAAAGTGCCCTCTCCCCCCACCATCTCCAGGGGAGTTCTCTGATTCAGATATGGGCATTGCTGTGGCACAGGACCCTAGCTCTGAATTTTTGGACATTTTTGACCAGGACATTCCTTGTGAGGAAGACTCCTTATCTGGGTCAGTACATGACAGGACACTTGTTAGTGAACTCATTGATGCTGTGAGGGACACTCTCAAGCTGGATGCTGCGGCTGAGGAGCCCGTGGTGGAGTCAGTCTCCTTTTTGGTTCTTTTCAAGCTAATCCTTCTAAAAAGGTTTTTCCCTATACAACTTTTTTTGACAGATTCATAGACCAGGTTTGGGACAAACCGCAGAAGACCTTTGCGGTCTCGCAGTGTCTGGCGGTTAGGTACCCCTTTGAGGACAGCCTGATTAAAAAATGGGCCTCTCCGGTGGTCGACCCCCCCAGTCGCCCCGGTTGAATAAAGCCACAACTCTCCCGGTTGAGGGGACCCCTGCTTTTAAGGACCCTGCTGATAGGAGGTCGGAAGTGGTGAGCAGAGCCATGTTCACCATGCTGGGATCCGCGCTACATCCTCTTGTAGCGGTGACCCTGGTGTCTCAGACACTCACGGAATGGGCGAAGATTATGCACCAGACTGTGCAGGAGCATAATCTTCCTCCGGAATGCATTATACTGGCAGACCAAATGGTACAGGGCCTGGTGTATGTGTGCGATGCCACTATGGACATTGCTCCCCTAATTTCTAGGGCCTCAGTGTCTGCGGTGGTTTTGTGTCGCCTAATCTGGTTAAAATGCTGGTCTGCTGACCTGGCCTCTAAGAAGCTCCTGACGGATTTGTCTTTCAAGGGCGGAAGGCTATTTGGTGCTTCCCTGGTGTCACGTACCTTACCAGAGACTGAAGTGCTGGGAGGGCTTCCCTTGCGACTAAATGCAGAGCGCCCCCTGAGGGGGGCACAGGGAGTGCTATACCCAAAGAGGCAGGGGTTGCCAGCTGCGACAAGTTGAGGTGATGCTGGAGATCCACTGGTGAGCAGGGTAGACTGCCAGGCGGGGGTACTTCGGAAGTACCAGAGGAGGCTGTGCAGCAGGGAGAACCAAAGGCGGAGTCAGGAGCCAAGCCAGAAGTCATACACAGGTTAGCAAGCAGAGGTAGAGTCACTGGAACAGGTCAAGGGACAAGCCAGTGTCATACACAGGATCAGCAGACAGGAGCAGGATACAGGAACAAGCCAAGGATCAAGCCGGGAACACACACAGAGAAGACTGGTCAGGCAAGCCGGGTCAATAACGGTAATTCAGGATAGCAAAAACAGGAACTCAGGAACAATCACAGGAAGGCTGAAGATCATGCAGCAGTTATTGACTGCTGCAGCAAGCTTTAAATAGGCCACTGGGCACCAAGTGTCACTCACGTATTGCGTGCACTTTGGCGCACGCGCATGAGCATTGCGCTCTGGTGCATGCGCATTGCGTTCTGGCGCACACGCATGCGCACTGGAGAGTGTAGATTCTGCTGGACATGGAGAGAGCTGCCAGTCCTAATGCGGATAGTTCCCTGACAGTGCCCCCCTCCTCAGGGGCAGCCTCCGGATGCCCAGACGTGCTTGCTTCTCTGGATATTTTATGAAGAACTCACGTAATAATTTAGGGGCGTAAACATCTTTTGCAGGTTCCCAAGAGCTTCCACTTTACTAAGTATTGGATTTGTCTACCTCTCTTTCGACCATCCAAAATGGCTTCTACCTCAAATTCCGTTTCTTCACCTACAGTGATTGGAGGTGGAGGTGGGTCTTCTCTTCCAGCAAAGGGGCCAGCGATAGCTGGTTTGAGAAGTGAGACGTGGAAGACTGGGTGAATCTTGTAAGATTTTGGCAGGGACAATTCGAAGGCCACAGGCTTAACCTCTTTCTTTATTGCAAAGAGACCAATGAACCTTGGGCCCAGCTTCCTGGAAGGGCAGGACAATTTGAGGTTCAATGTAGAGAGCCATACTTTGTCCCCTACTTTCAGAATTGGATTATTTTTCTTCTTCCTGTCATAATACTTCTTATAGTCTTCTTGTGATCTCTGCTTAGTTTCTTGAACCTGTAAATTTTCTTGAATAAAGGTTATTCTATCCTGTACGGCAGGTACTGCTGCTTCCGGAATAGCATTGGGCAAGAAGGACCGGTGGGATCCATAGTTCGCCCAAAACGGGGACTGATTAGTGGTGGAGTGTACCGAATTGTTGTACGCAGATTCGGCACATGGGAGCAAGGCCTCCCAGTTATCTTGGGAAACGGTGGAGAAGGAGTGGAGATACTGCTCAAGCATCTGGTTTGTTCTCTCCGTTTGGCCATTACTCTGTGGATGGTAAGCAGACGATAAGCAGATTTCAATGTTCAAAGCTTTACAGAGAGCCCTCCAAAACCTTGAGGTAGATTGCACTCCTCTGTCAGAGACAATACTGTTGGGCAGACCGTGCAATCTTACAATCTCTTTGATAAAGGTGTGTGCTGTATCCATGGCTGAGGGAGTACCGAATAGAGGCAAAAAGTGGGCCATCTTCGTTAGACGATCGACCACCACCAGGATAGTGGTAAAGCCTTCAGAGGGGGGCAACTCCACTATAAAATCCATGGACAGCATCTTCCACGGGTGGTCTGGGACAGGTAATGGTCTTAGCAGACCCCAAGCTTGTTGTGTGCGGCTTCCTTTACTTCTGGCACAGGTTATACAGGAACTTACAAAGGCGGTAGGTGAGATGAAAGTTAAACCTTGAAAAGAATAAGGCCCATCTGGCTTGCCGTGGTCTCAGTCGTTTGGCGGATCTGAGGTATTCAAGGTTTTTATGGTCTGTGAATACCATGATGGGGTGAGCTGCACCTTCAAGGAGATACCGCCATTCTTCCAAGGCAGCTTTTATTGCCAAATATAAAAAGAAAAAACTGCGCTAATTGGTAGTAAATACGTTTAGAACTCTCTAAGCAGCAATAATAATGGGATAGACACCTGCATCAACCTCCAGGACATAAGGCAAAGCTGTATCTGGGTGCTGTAGAATGGGGGCTGAGGTGAACAGAGTCTTTAGTTTATCGAAAGCTTCTTGGGCCTCCTGGGACCATTGAAAACGGGTATGCTGGCGGGTCTGCTGGGTAATGGGGGCAATAATCCCAGAAAAGTCTTTAATGAATCTCCGATAAAAATTAGCGAACCCAATGAACCTTTGGATGCCTTTTTTATCGGTAGGGGCTGACCATTCCTGAATAGCGGATACTTTCTAAAGGGTCCATGGTAATTCCAGATGTGGAAATGATTAGACCCAAAAATTGTATGGATGACCTTTCAAACTCACACTTTTCTGCTTTTGCGTAGAGCCTGTGTGCCCTTAGTGTGGATAGTACCTTCCGGACATGAGTTCTATGTAGTTCCAGGGTGGCAGAGAAGATGAGGATGTCATCCAAGTAAACGATTAAGAAGTGATCCAGAAACTCTCTAAAGATGTTATTCACGAAATGTTGGAAGGTCGCCGGAGCGTTGCACAGTCCAAAAGGCGTAACGAGATACTCAAAGTGACCGAAACGAGTACTAAAAGCGGTCTTCCATTCGTCTCCCTCCCGAATGCGTACAAGGTTGTAGGCGCTTCGTAATTCCAATTTAGTAAAGACTCGTGCAGTGCGGAATCTTTGGAAGAGTTCAGGAACGAGAGGGAGAGGGTATCGGTTTTTGATAGTGATTTTATTGAGTTCCCTGTAATCCACACAGGGCCTGAGAGTTTTTCTCCACAAAAAAGATCCCAGCACCGGCTGGAGAAGATGATGGGCGGATGAACTTCTTTTCTAGGTTCTCGTCAATGTATTGACGCAGGGTTTCAAGCTCAGTCTCTGAAAGTGGAAATATTCGTCCGAAGGGGATCTCTGCACCAGGCAACAGCTCGATAGGGCAGTCGTACGGACGATGGGGTGGTAATGTGCCAGCTTTCTTTTTATCGAAGACCTCTAGAAAGTCATGGTAAACTGGAGGGACGTCTTGGTTGGAAGTGGAAGCTGGCTGAACAGTGAGGCAACTGGAAGGTGCTATAGGTTCAGGTACTATGCAATGCTGACGGCAGTAATCTGATTTGAAGGAGATATTCCCCGTGTTCCAGTCTATTTGTGGGTTATGTGTAGAGCTGCACGATTAATCGTTTGAGGATCGCGATCTCGATTCACCCCCCCCCCCCCACGATCTCCAGGCTGGATGACCGCGATTTTCTTAAATCCCCGCCAGTTCCACGTAACCAGCGTGGAACGCAAATTGATCATAGAGCGTGATGCATTGAAACAGTCTCTCCTCTGCTCGCACACAGCCCCGCCTCCTCCTAACCCCACGCTGTGATAGACAGAATGCGGGTCCAATGCTGGGATGTGTTCTGTCTATCACAGCGCGGGGTTAGGAGGAGGCGGGGCTGTGTGCGAGCAGAGGAGAGACAATTTCATCATACGGGTGGTGAGTTTCTATAAGAAAATGTGTGCTGCTGTCCGTCCTCCCTTCTCCCCCCTCTCCCCCCCACATACCACACTTGGCTGGCTGTCTTCGGGACTCCGTCCTCCCCCCCGGCTGCCGAGTCTGTCTTCCGTCTCCTGTCCCTGCCGCCTATGTTCACAGTGAGAGAAGAGAGCTGTGGGATGTGGAAGTGAGAGGGTCAATAAAGAGAACCTGTCTCCTCCAATTGGTATCACACAGTGAATTGTTTTCTCCTGTGTGATAGCAATAAAGTGAAAAAAAATGATAAAAAAATAATAATAATTAAATTAATAAAATAAAGAAATTAAAAAGTAAAGAATAATAAAAATATTAAAAATAAGAAAATTTTGCAAAAAAAAAAAAAGACAAGCGATTTTTTTTTTTTTTTTAAATTTACCATTTTAAAGAATCGTGAGAGAATCGTGATCTTTGTTCTAATCAAAAGAATCGTGATTCTCATTTTTCCCAGAATCGTGCAGCTCTAGTTATGTGCCCGTAGCCAGGGGAGCCCCAGAATTACAGGACACATTGGTGAACAGAGAATATCAAAACGAAGGAACTCTTGATGGCCTGAGCCAATCATGGTAAGTATAGGTAAAGTCTCTTGGGTAACCGGCCCAGAACAAGGTGTGGATCCATCAGCCAAGTGAATCTTAAGTTTATGTTCCTTATTCCGCAAAGGAATCTGAAAGTCTTTAGCAAGGGAAATGTCCAAAAAGCAACTGCAGGCCCCGGAGTCGATTATTGCTGGGAATCTGACCTCTCCTTTTGCCAACTGTAATGCGACATGGAGAACAAGGTGAGCTGAGGAAGGTTTCGGGACTTGGAGGTGCAGAGGATTGCGGAGAGAAGATCTACTGGGCCTTATTGGACAGTTGAAAAGGAAATGTCCAGCTTCTCCACAGTAGAAACAAAGGTTCGCTTGCTGGCGATAAAGTCTCTCATTAGGGGTCAGGGCAGAGCAAACCACGCCAATCTGCATAGGCCCTCTGTTGGACGTGACTGGAGAGGAGGGTGCAGGAGCGTCTGGAACCGTAGGCAGTGTCCAAGAGGGCCGGCAGGCTCGTGTACGTTCAGACTGTCTCTCCCGCAGTCGTCTATCGAGTTGGATGGCTAGCTGAATGAGCCCTTCTAAGGTGGTAGGGGCCCCCACTCGTGCTAACTCATCCTTGATAGGTTCAGACAGGCCAAGTCGGAACTGATATCTGAGGGCGGCCTCATTCCACCCTGTGTCCGTAGCCAAATTGCGAAAGTCCACAGTATAGTCTTCTACAGGGCGCTGCCCTTGTCGCAAGGCATGGAGGACAGCTTCGGCGGTGGCCGGGCGTTGTGGGTCATCATATAATTTAGCCATGGCTTCAAAGAACAAGTCCATTGAGTCAATAGCAGGATTCTTTTGTTCCAGTAACCGATGTGCCCAAGACTGAGGTTCTTTGGACAGCAGGGAAATAACGAATCCCACTTTGACAGTCTCTAGAGAGAAAGTTCTTGGCTGAAGGGCCAGGTAAAGTAAACAGGAAACCTTGAATGCTCTGAACTTCCTTCGGTCACCTGAGAAGCGTTCTGGAGTGGGTACCCGTGGTTCAGGCGGAGGAAACATCATAGAAGCGGATGTAGTGACTGCAGTAGGTGGAGTAGAACTTTCTACAACAGGAGACATCATCGGGTTCGGAAGGCAACCTCCCAACTGGGAGTATTGCTCCTGTAGGCTTGTCACTGCTTGGGTAAGGGCCGCGACTTGCTGGCACAAAGTCTTGAGCGGGGAAGCACCTCCGTCGGTCTCTGACACTTCTGGCTGCATGATACTGTCACGTACCTTACCAGAGACCGAAGTGCTGGGAGGGCTTCCCTTGCGACTAAGTGCAGAGCGCCCCTTGAAGGTGGCACAGGGAGTGCTATACCCAAAGAGGCAGGGGTTGCCAGCTGCGACAAGTTGAGGTGATGCTGGTGAGCAGGGTAGACTGCCAGGCGGGGGTACCTCCGAAGTACCAGATGAGGCTGTGCAGCAGGGAGAACCAAAGGCAGTGTCAGGAGCCAAGCCAGAAGTCATACACAGGTTAGCAAGCAGAGGTAGAGTCACTGGAACAGGTCAAGGGACAAGCCGGGGTCATACACAGGATCAGCAGACAGAAGCAGGATACAGGAACAAGCCAAGGATCAAGCCGGGATCACACACAGAGAAGACTGGTCAGGCAAGCCGGGTCAATAACGGTAATTCAGGATAGCAAAAACAGGAACTCAGGAACAATCACAGGAAGGCTGAAGATCATGCAGCAGTTATTGACTGCTGCAGCAAGCTTTAAATAGGCCACTGGGCACCAAGTGTCACGTATTGGGTGCGCTTTGGCGCATGCGTTATGGCTCATGCGCATTGCGTTATGGCGCATGCGCATTGCGTTATGGCGCACGCGCATTGCGTTATGGCGCACGCGCATTGCGTTCTGGCGCACGCGCATTGCGTTCTGGCGCATGCGCACTGGAGAACGTAGATTCTGCTGGACATGGAGAGAGCTGCCAGTCCTTCTGCGGATAGTTCCCTGACACCTGGATGACATTATTAAAAATGTCACAGTGGGTAAGAGCACCCTTCTTCCTCAGCCTACTAAGGCGAAGGAGCCGCGCCGTAAGCCGGGTCCTTCCTTTCCCACTCAGAAGAGGTTTTTTCGTCAGTCAGATCCTGCGGGAAAATTCTCCCGGACTGACAAGGATGCGGCTGGGGGACAGAAGCGTCCCTGGGTGCGTAAGCCGAACAAGCCGGCAAACAAGCCCGCCACCGCATGAAGTCTTGCCCCCGCCTGACTCTGGGGCGGGGGGACGACTTTGCAGGTTCACGGATCGGTGGACCTTCCGGATCTCCGACCGGTGGGTATGCAAGGTGGTCACCTCGGGGTACAGGATAGAATTCCTTTCCTGGCCACCAGACAGATTCTTTCCCTCAAATTTCTCTCTCCTTCCGGCGTGTCGGGCTGCCCTATTAGGGGCAGTTCACTACTTGCTGAGGTGCGAAGTAATTGTGCCGGTACCGTCAAAGGAGAGGTTTCAGGGATTTTATTCAAATCTGTTTGTGGTCCCAAAGAAGGACGGAGTCCGTCAAATTCTGGACCTCAAGGCCCTAAATGCCTTTGTGAAGGTTGGGAAATTTTGCATGGAATACATTCACTCGGTGATTGCTGCGCTCCACCAGGGGGATTTTCTGCCATCCTTGGACATCAAGGACGCCTACTTGCATGTCCCAAACTGCGCGGGTCACCAGAAGTTTCTGCACTTCGCGATAGACGTAGACCACTATCAGTTTGTGGCTCTTCCTTTCGGTTTGGCGTCAGCACCGTGGGTTTTCACCAAGGTGCTTGCCCCGATTCTAGCTTTGCTGAGACAGCGAGGCATTGCTATCGTGGGCTATCTGGACGATCTTCTTCTGAGAGCAGACTCTGGCTCAGAATTAGAGGAAAATATGTTGATAGCCAGTCAGGCCCTCCGAAAATTCGGCTGGCTGCTGAACATTCAGAAGTCAGTCCTGGTTCCGACTCAGCATCTGGAGTACCTAGGATTGGTTCTGGACTCCTCGGAGGCGAGGGTATTTCTACCCTTAGACAAGTTACAGACTCTTCAATCTGCGGTACGAATGCTGACGTCCCGCAAATGGTCGTCACTCCGTTTTTGCATGAGGGTCCTGAGACTTATGGTGGCTTCCTTCGAGGCGGTGCCGTATGCCCAATTCCACACTCGAATCTTGTTCCAGCAAGATAGGATCTCCTTTTTGTAAGTTTCCATTATCACTGGATCATCAGATCCAGGTGGGTCACCTGGTCAGGGCATCCCTGACGTGGTGGCTGAGATCCCCGGCCCTTTGGTCGGGGAAGTCGTTCCTTCCTGTCCAGTGGACTGTGATCACAACGGACGCCAGTCTTTCGGCTGGGGTGGAGTCTGGGGAGTTCTGTCAGCTCAAGGGCTCTGTACTCCGGACGAGACCCGTCTGCCCGATCAATATCCTGGAACTCCGGGCAATCAGACTGTGCCTTTCCTCATGGTCAAGAAGACTGCAGGGACGCTCGGTCAGGATACAATCGGACAACACCACGGCGGTGGCTTATGTCAACCATCAGGGGGGAACTCGGAGCTCAGCTGCGGCGTCCGAGGTCGCTCCCATCCTAAGGTGGGCCGAAAGAAGCGTGCCGGCTCTGTCGGCCGTTTACATTCCAGGAGAAGACAACTGGCAGGCGGACTATCTGAGCCGCCAGATGTTGGACCAGGGGGAATGGTCCTTGCATCCGGAGGTGTTTCACCTTCTTTGATGGAGGTGGGGCATGCCGGATGTGGACCTATTGGCCTCTCGACTCAATCGCAAGGTGTCGAGATTCGTGGCCAGGGCCAGGGATCCCTGGGCGGACGCGTCAGATGCGTTGGTGGCCCCGTGGGGTCGGCATCGGCTGATTTATGCCTATCCTCCACTGAAGTTGCTTCCTCGACTACTTCGCAGGGTGGAGGCCGAGGGGATTCCGGTAATCCTCATCGCTCCAGATTGGCCTCGGCATCCTTGGTACGCCGATCTTGTGCGCCTAGTGGCGAACGTTCCATGGCGGCTGCCTGTGCGGGAGGACCTTCTGTCTCAAGGTGCCATACTTCATCCTGCTTTACAGTCGCTGGCTTTAACGGCATGGCTATTGAAAGCCAGGTGCTAAGAGACCGGGGTCTCTCGGATTCGGTCATCTCGACCATGCTGAGGGCACGGAAATCTTCTTCCAGGAAGATATACCACCGTACCTGAAGGGCCTACATCGCTATGTGCGAGGAGCTGGATTGGCGTCCATGGACGTATTCCGTTGCTAGGATCTTGCTGTTTTTACAGCGTGCTGTGACCCAAAAGCTTGCCTTAAGCACCATTAAGGGTCAGATTTCGGCTTTGGCTATTTTCTTTCAGCGGCCGCTAGCGGGCCATTCTTTGATTAGTACCTTTGTACAGGGGGTCCGACATGTGTTCCCCCCTATTAAACCACCTCTTCCTCCTTGAGATTTAAATTTGGTACTCTCGGTTTTTCAGGAACCTCCTTTTGAAAACATCAGATTCCTCTCTTAACTTTATCTCAGAAGGTGGCTTTTCTAGTAGCCATTACTTCTGTCAGAAGGGTTTCTGAATTGGCGGCCTTATCTTGCAGGCTGCCATACTTGGTCCTCCATAAGGATAAGGCGGTGCTACGCCCGCAGCCTTCTTTTCTCCCGAAGGTGGTCTTGGCCTTCCACCTTAATGAGGACACTTCTGTCTTTATGTCCTCGTCCATCGCATCCCAGAGAGTTTGCGCTTCACACGTTAGACGTGGTACGTGCTTTACAGGTGTACCTGTCTGCTACGGCTTCGTTTCGGAAGTCTGACTCGCTGTTTGTGTCTGTGTCTGGTCCAAAACAGGGCCAAGCGGTTTCGTCTGCCATCATTTCTCAGTGGATCAGGCAGACTGTCATACAGGCCTATGCCCTTAAGGGGCGGGCGCCTCCCTTTCCGGATATGGCGCATTCTACCAGGGCAATTGGTGCTTCCTGGGCTTTCCGGCATCAAGCGTCTGTTGCACAAGTGTGCAAGGCGGCGACCTGGTCGTCCGCACATACCTTTTCAAAGTTCTATAAGGTTGATGTGGCTGCATTTTCTGATGCTTCCTTGGGCCGCAAGGTTTTGCAGGCGGCTGTTTAATGTTGCACCTCCTCCGTTGAGGAGCTCTGCTTGTTTGGGGTGAAGTTTGTTTTTTTCCTTGATACTGTTCCCACCCCTCGTTCTTTGACACTGCTTTGGGACGTCCCACTTTGTCAAGATTGAAGATGCTGTGTCAGTCCATGGACGATAAGAGAAAATAGGATTTTTTGTACTCACGGTAAAATCCTTTTCTCTGACACCGCACCCACCCCTCCTTTGTTGAGTTTGTAATGCTTTAATACGAACTGAAGCTGCTGGCTGCAGGTAGGAGGGTTATGTCCAGAAAGACCGCCCCCTGTTCAGCTCTGGTAATGAAATGTATGTTAAAACATCTAACATTCTGCCTAGTCTTCTCCTATGAGCAGGAACATAACCCACTTTGTCAAGATTGAAGATGCTGTTTCAGTCCATGGACGTGAGAGAAAAGGATTTTACGGTGAGTACAAAAAAATCCTATTTTATCTGTGTGTTTTTTTTTTGTTTGCCCTTTTTTTCCCAGGGTGGGATGGGTGTCCCCCCACGCTCTTACCGGACCACGAAGGGAAGAAACTGAGACGGTGGGAATGTGGGAGGGTTGTTTTGTTTTTTTTCCTCTTTTTTTTTCCTCTCTCAGGGAGGATTTTTTTTTATATTAAGTGTTAATTGTATGTTAAATAATGGTAAGGTATGTAACTAGACAGACTAGATTGATTACAGGTGCCCTTAGGTGGTAATCAACACCTTTAAGTAATAATTGTGCCACGTCCTCAAAGTAATTGAATAAAGATAAATATGGAAAAATTGACTTTGTAGGCACGTAAATAAAATATAACAAAATTTTAATATTTCACATAAATGACATTTGATCAACTATTGTATCTAATTAAGAATACAAAAATATACACAGTATGTAATAAAATGTTGGGTCACGTGGTACATCCCAGGGAGAGTATCTCAGTGTAAGAACTTGCTGCGGTGGTGTCCACTAGACAAAAGTCCAAGCTGAATGGAGATATCTCCTTGGTGCAGAGTCCACGGGATCCTTGTATAGTTAAAATTAAGCTCTACATGTTCTGCAATGTGTACAATCGCTTCCTCAGGAGCTTCTAGGTTTTAAAGAGAACACATCTCATTAGATAATCAAAATACAATATAATAAACATAATCAAAAAAAAAAGCCAAAAAAATTGTTTGTGAATCACTCACCACAATGTGATGCGGATAAAGAGTGTTTCAAACTCAAAACATGGCACTGATTTAATTGCAACGAGAGTTGCCTGTTCACAGGGATAAGAGCAAAGAAGAGAAGGGATCTTTTTTTTTTTTTTTTTTTTTTTGGGTGACGAATGGGAATAACACAGGGTTAGAATGAATGTAAGGGGAAGACGGGGAAGGGAGGCAGAGGGAGATACTCCTGTCGAGGTGCCTCTTTAAAGGAAAGGGGAAGGAGATTTTGAATACAATGTTGGTAGTGGTTTTCTTTTGTTGTGTTTTTTTTTTTTTTTTTTGGAAGGTAAGGGGATGGGCACAAGATGGGATGCTTAATTTTTAGGGGAGGGGTGGGATATCTCCTGGGGTGGGGTGGGGGGAGGAAAGGGGGGAACTCAGACTATCCATGGGAATAGACTTATACATAGATACAAATAAAGTAAGGGGACTATGGAGGAAATAAAGAAAGGAAGAGGGAGAAACCTGATTACACGACTGGTATATACGATTACAATGAATGCTATAATATAAACGGGTATATGTGTGTATATATGTATATAAGGTTATCTCATATCTTTGTGTGTTACTAGATGGAAATAAGGTTGATATAATGAAAATGAATGAAGATATGTTGAGTAGTTAGAATATACACAAGAGGGGAATGACTGGGGATATGGGGGACAGAAAAAGAAAATATAAAACGTAAAGACATAAGATAAAATTTAAATATGGACTAGTACATGGAGATAAAGAATGAGGGCATTGTATAGAGACACCAGGCACTAACTCTAGCCTGATCTATAGCACCCCCCACAATAAACGCCTCTCCTCCGAGTGGCGGATAAGTCTGAGGCGTTACAGGGGAAATTTTATTTACTCTTTCGTCCATGGACCGACACAGCTTCTCTATTGACAAAGTGGGTATTATCCGTTAATTAGGAGTGACTAGGCAGAAAAACTTGTAAAAAGTGTTGCATCACACCTTCTACAGTACCGCCCAGGGGGCGGACCCTCTGGGTATACCCTCTCAGTCTGCACATCGCAGATCAGTTTTTTTCTGTCTAGCAAGGAGTAGGACATGGCTCCCTTCGGCCCATTGGTCCGGGGAAAAAAGATATATATATATATATATATATATATATATTTTTTTTGCTACATTTGTTGTTTCCTGCGATCTTCGATCAAATGCCGACTGGGTGACAGGCTGGATCCTCGATCCTTGTAGTCTCCCCAGTTTCGGCCATCGAGCGTGTGCCGACCCTAGCTACGCGCTGGGTTTTCCACGACATGCCCGTCGCTCCTTGGGTGGCCGGTGAGCCTACGCTCCAGGGCCTGCATCGGACCGCTCAGCTTCGGCTGACCTTACGGCCGAGTCGCAGCAGCCTGGCCGGTGAGCTTACGCTCCAAGGCTTGCATCGGACCGCTCAGCTTCGGCTGACCTTACGGCCGAGTCGCAGCAGCCTGTCCAGTGAGCGTCATGCTCCAGGGCATACATATGATCGTCCCTTCTGGGTCCAATCACAGCATGCCTGGCCAACAGTCACCTTCCGTGCGCGGACGATGATCTGTTTGGAATGTCTTCCAGCAGAATACATGCAGGATAGGTAAGTAAAACTCCCCTGCCTCGGCTGGGTGATTTAGCTGGACATTCCTGGAGAGATCAAGTAAGTGGTTGTGGCCCCTTTCTTCCCTCTCTCCCTGCCTTTCCCTCCTCCCTGGGCTTCTAGCTAAAGGTTGCTGGGTGCTGGGGGTCACCTAGGGGGTCCCACTGGAGTGGGGCTGGCTGTAACTAACATTTAAAAGAAATGTCATTTTTGCTTACCTGTGTTTCTGTGTCTCCATGCTGTCGGCGGCCATTTTGAGGTGGTCCATGCCAAGTTTGGCCTCTTGTAACTGCCTGGCGGCCATCTTCCTGTGGTTCGGCCACACCCACTGGCCCCTATCAGGTGATCGGCGGCCATGTTGGTCCACCCTGTATGCAGATATTGCCGTTCGGCGGCCATCTTTTTGTGGGCTATGGCTGCCTGACCTCTATCTTCTGTCGGCGGCCATTTTCTTAGAGCCCACATTATCTTCCATACAGACGTTTTTGGCAACCATTTTGCGAGAGCCTCCGGCCTCTAGGGTGCATTACACTGGCGCGAAAATTCACACAGGAAGTGCTGATAAAAGAAGCAGACTGACACAGCAGCAAGGGGACAGCATCACAGGCGTAGCATAGCAGTACCTATCCAGGGTGGTGAGTCCTCTGGGTAACCCAGCATCTCTGCAGCGCAGGAGGGTGGCCTATTGATATCTTGCCTGGAGCCCTGTGAGTGTCAGCGTGTGGTCAGCATGGCATCTGAGCCAGATGTCTTCTCCCCTGAAACACCAGATTTAGCAGCTGGTGTCCCTGAGGTGTCTATGGACGCTATGTTGGCAATCCTAGAGGCGTTTGCTGCCAGGGTGGAAGCAGCACACGGGAATACAGGGGGTAATAAACGCCCCCGTCCCCTGCAATCTTCTGGGGATATTTCTGATGCAGAACCAGGTCCAGCTACGGCTCATGGCCCAGATTCTGATGCATTAGAGACTGCAGACCGTGACCGATCGGACAGTGAGGAGGACTCCAAGTCCAGGTCAGTACGCGAGACGGCTTTGGTATCTGACCTTATTACTGCAGTGCGGGATACGTTAAAGTTGGAAAGGACTGAAGAAGTAGCAGATACTCCAGTCCCCTTTGGGTTTCGTAAACCTGCCCGCACTGCTAAGGTGTTCCCTTGTGTGTCTTATTTTGACAAACTCTTTAACAAGGAATGGGAGAACCCACTGAGGGTCTTTACAGCCCCAAAGAGGTTTGCGGTACGGTACCCCTTTGAGGAGAGTTTTCTGAAGATATGGACCTCTCCCCCTATAGTGGACCCTTTGGTGTCCAGACTTAATAGAGCCACCACTATTCCAGTAGAAGGGGCTCCTGTTTTCAAGGACCCTGTGGATAAGAAGGCTGAAGCACTCGCTCGCTACCTATACTCAGTGGTAGGCTCGGCAGTACGCCCGGCATTGGCGGGGGCCCTAGTGTCTCAGACACTTACTGAATGGGCAAAATTGCTACTCCAGGGGTTAAAGGAGCGAGATGCTCCTCCTAATGAGATAACTTTGGCCGACCAGTTGGTCCAGGGCCTTAAGTTTGTCTGCGAGTCAGACATGGATACTATTCCCCTGCTGTCAAGAGCTTCGGTTTATGCAGTAGCAATACGCCGCCTGATCTGGCTAAAGGGCTGGTCTGCGGACCAGACTTCCAAGAAAGCCCTATTGGATCTGCCTTTTAAGGGCGACAGACTTTTTGGGGCTTCTCTGGATGACATCAAGGATACCACAGGAGGTAAAAGCACTTTGCTTCCCCAAACTAGCAAGGGTAGGGGACCACGCCAAGGGCAAGGGCCCTCCTTTACTGCACGTAAGCGGTTTTTTCGCCCCCTTAAGGCGACAGGGAAAAGACCCCAGGCCGATAAAGTGCCTGCCCAAGGACAAAAGCGTCCTTGGTCCCGCAGACCCAACAAGCCTGCGGACAAATCTGCGTCCACATGAAGGTCCGCCCCCCACCCAGCTCTCGGGTGGGGGGACGTCTTCGCAAATTCGCGACTCAGTGGACTGCTCTAGTCTCCGACAGGTGGGTTTGCGAAGTAATCTCCTCAGGCTACAAGATAGAATTTCTCTCTTGTCCACCAGACAGATTCATCACCTCCAATCTCCAGCTACTACCGACCCGTCGGGAGGCCCTGTATGGGGCGGTCCAGGGTCTACTGGAACGCGGGGTAGTTATTCCAGTTCCAGAACAGGAACGGGGTCAGGGTTTTTACTCAAATCTGTTCATTGTGCCAAAGAAGGAGGGGGTTCGTCCAATCTTGGATCTCAGAGCCCTCAATTGCTTTGTGAAGGTACAAAGATTTCGGATGGAGTCGGTTCGATCCGTAGTCACGGCTCTCCATCCGGGGGACTTTCTGGCCTCCTTGGACATCAAGGACGCATACCTGCATGTCCCCATATACTCCAGACACCAGAGGTTTCTGCGATTTGCTATCGGGAAGAACCACTACCAGTTTGTGGCCCTCCCGTTTGGCCTTGCCTCAGCACCCAGGACGTTCACCAAGGTGCTCGCTCCGATTCTGGCACTTCTAAGACAGCGGGGTATCGCTATCACAGGTTACTTGGACGACCTTCTGCTGAAGGCCCCTTCAAGCTCAGAATTAGAGGTAAGCGTGTCCATTACCTGTCAGACTCTTCGAGACTGTGGTTGGATACTAAACACGCAAAAGTCAGTATTGGTGCCCACTCAACGCCTAGTGTACCTGGGGTTGATTCTGGATTCCTCAGAGGCAAAGGTATTCCTCCCTGTGGAGAAGTTGCAGACCCTCCGGGCTGCAGTACGGCAGCTGACTTCCAGGAATTGGTCGTCACTCCGTTTTTGCATGCGAGTGTTGGGCCTCATGGTAGCCTCCTTCGAGGCGGTCCCATATGCTCAATACCACACTCGAGTGTTACAGAAGGAAGTTCTGTCCAGATGGAACAGATGCCCTTCATCTCTGGATTATCAAATCCGAGTGAGCCACCTAGTCAGGAGATCCCTGGTATGGTGGCTGACAGCACCGGCTCTAATGGCCGGGAATTCATTTCTTCCGGTTTACTGGATAGTGATCACGACGGACGCCAGCCTTACAGGTTGGGGGGGAGTCTGGGGTGTCCAGTCGGCGCAAGGTCGCTGGACCCCAGAGGAAGCCCTCCTGCCGATCAATGTCCTGGAGATCCGGGCGATCAAGCTGTGCCTCTTCAAATGGTCTCAGAGACTGCAAGGGCGTCCAGTCAGGATCCAGTCAGACAATGCCACAGCAGTGTCATATGTCAATCATCAAGGAGGAACAAGAAGCTCAGCTGCAGCATCGGAGATCGCTCGCATCCTGAAGTGGGCAGAGAGGAGCGTACCGGCACTGTCGGCCGTGTACATTCTGGGTGTGGAAAACTGGCAGGCGGACTACCTGAGCCGCCAGATGCTGGACCAGGGAGAATGGTCCTTACACCCGGAGGTGTTCCAACTCCTCTGCCAAAGATGGGGCACACCAGACGTAGATCTTCTGGCTTCCCGACTCAATCGGAAGGTATTGAGGTTTGTGGCCCGGTCAAGAGACCCATGGGCAGACGCAACGGACGCGTTGGTAGCATCGTGGGGTCAGTATCGGCTAATCTATGCCTTCCCTCCCTTAAGGCTTCTTCCTCTTCTGCTCCGCAGAGTGGAGGCAGAGGGAATTCCAATGATCCTAATCGCTCCAGATTGGCCTCAGCGTCCTTGGTACGCCGATCTAGTACGTCTGGTAGCAGACGTCCCCTGGCGCCTACCACTACGGAAGGACCTGCTATCGCAAGGTCCCATATTCCATCCTGCTTTACAGTCATTGGCTTTAACGGCATGGCTGTTGAGAACCAGGTACTGAGAGATCGGGGCCTGTCAGACTCAGTAATCTCTACTATGAGAAGTGCTCGGAAACCGTCCTCTAGGAAGGTCTATCACCGCACTTGGAGGGCCTACATCTCCATGTGTGAGGAAATGAAATGGCATCCGCGTACCTATTTGGTTTCCAGAATCCTGCTGTTTTTACAGCATGGGGTAGACCAAAGGCTTGCCCTAAGTACGATTAAGGGACAGATATCTGCCCTGGCTGTCTTTTTTCAGCGACCCCTGGCGACTCACTCTCTCGTGAGTACATTTGTGCATGGGGTTCGACATGTGGCCCCTCCGGTCCGCCTCCCGTTACCTCCGTGGGACTTGAACCTGGTCCTCTCGGTGCTTCAGACGGCACCGTTTGAGAATATTAGAGATATTCCCCTGTTGACACTTTCTCAGAAGGTGGTCTTTTTGGTGGCTGTTACGTCAGTTAGACGAGTCTCTGAGCTGGCAGCCCTGTCCTGCAAGGCTCCCTATTTGATTTTCCACAAGGATAAGGTGGTGCTGCGGCCGCAGCCTTCCTTTCTTCCGAAAGTCGTTTCGGCTTTTCATCTCAACGAAGACATTGTACTTCCATCCTTGTGTCCTCAGCCGTCGAATCCTAAGAAGTCGACGTTGCATTCCTTGGACGTTGTCCGAGCTTTGAGAGTATACATATCTGCTACTTCCCTGTTCCGGAAGTCAGACTCACTGTTTGTTTCGGTGGCTGGTCCCAAGAAGGGCCAAGCAGTCTCATCGGCCACCATCTCTAGGTGGATCCGACAGATAGTAATCCAGGCTTACGCCTTAAAGGGTCAGGCACCCCCCTTTCCTGTCACGGCGCATTCGACCAGGGCAATAGGTGCCTCTTGGACTTTCCGACATCAAGCGTCTGTTTCCCAACTATGTAAAGCGGCGACTTGGTCGTCCGCTCACACTTTCACAAAATTCTACAAAGTTGATGTAGGTGCATCTTCGGATGCCTCTTTCGGCCGCAAGGTTTTGCAGGCGGCTGTTTAGAGTTGCAACTCCTCAGTTGGAGGAGTGCTGTTTTGTGTTTTGGGGTGAAGTTTGTTTTTATGCTGTTACCACCCCTCGTTTTTTTCTCTGACACTGCTTTGGGACGTCCCACTTTGTCAATAGAGAAGCTGTGTCGGTCCATGGACGAAAGAGTAAATAGGATTTTTTACTCACCGTAAAATCCTTTTCTCTGAGTCCATGGACCGACACAGCACCCACCCCTCCTTTTAAGTTTGTACTGCTTTTTGACGAACTGATCTGCGATGTGCAGACTGAGAGGGTATACCCAGAGGGTCCGCCCCCTGGGCGGTACTGTAGAAGGTGTGATGCAACACTTTTTACAAGTTTTTCTGCCTAGTCACTCCTAATTAACGGATAATACCCACTTTGTCAATAGAGAAGCTGTGTCGGTCCATGGACTCAGAGAAAAGGATTTTTCGGTGAGTAAAAAATCCTATTTTTTTTGTTTCGGCTTTTTTTTTGTTTTTTGTGGCCTGGTCCCGGTACTGCACCAGGTCACTATACATACAGGGAGTTTGATCTCCCAGGGGGGAGTTTTCTTCTTCTCCTCTCCCTCTGTCTGTCTCTCTCTTTCCGTCCCTCGCTCGTCACACCCTTCACTCGCCTTCCCGGCTAGACGGCCCCAACTGCTAGGACAGAAATTACTAAAATAACATTTACTTCATACAACGTTAAGGGATTGAATATCCCTGAGAAACAAGTAAGGTTGTTCTCGGAATTGAGTAGACTTAAATCGCAGATTCTTTTTTTTACAAGAGACACATTTTAAAGCGGACAAAATCCCGAGCCTTAAAAAACACAGATTCCCGATATTATACCATAGTACAGCACAGAGCTCTAAAACATGCAAAGTCTCTATTTTGATCTCCAAGCAGATAGCATGGAAGGAATCTGGGGTAGTTAGGGACGAGGGAGGATGTCTCTTAATAGTGAAGGGAACTTTGAGTCAACAAAAAGTTACGCTAGTGAACATATACCTACCGAATGTAGACCAGATAAACTGTCTAGAAACGTTCCTGCAATTGGTTCATCAACATAGGGAAGGAATTTTGGTGATGGGCGGTGATCTCAACATGGCTTTAGATCCCATAAAAGACACTTCGAAAGGTACCTCCTATCTGCCATATACCAAATTAATAAAAGCGAATAAACTTTTACAGGAACTACAATTGGTTGATAGTTGGAGGACTGTCCATACATCTATAACTCTCTCAGATCACGCTCCAACAAGTTGTACAATAAAATGGGGAGAGGCAGATAAGAAAGAATGGCACTGGAAGATAAATGAGACCCTAGTAAAGGATAGTGAATATGAGGGAAAATTGAAGGAAGAATTAGAGCTTTTTTTTGCAGCGAACGACACAGCAGAAATAACTCCCTTTTATTTGTGGGAAACACATAAATGTGTAATGAGAGGCAATCTTATCTCGATGGGGGCACATAGGAAAAGGAAATTAAATGAACAAATAGACTTGATGTTTAAACTTATTGGGGAGTTAGAAACTGTACACAAAAAATCCCAGGCACAACTAATAGAACAGGAACTAGATGATATACGGGAAAAGTTGAATCTATTGCTAATTGAAAACGCAAAAGCTAAACTAACCAGAGGGAGGAAAACATTCTATGAGTTTGGGAACAAACCAGGTAGAATGCTAGCCCCCTTCTTTTTTTTTTTTTTGGAACTATAGCGTCGGGATAAGAGGGGAGAGGACAAAATGGCAGAGGATGAGAAACTCCCCCGAATGGGAAAGTGAATGTATGGAATGTGATAGGGAATGTTTAATGTTAAATGTTGTGAATTTTATATGTAAAGAAAATCCTTAATACACATGTAACCATATCGCACAAATTAAGACACAAAAAGATGAAATGGTTAATAACCAACAGAAAATAGCAAAATGTTTTAAGGAATACTATGAGAGATTATATCAGCTAGAAGAGAAACCGTCCCTAGAGAATGCCCAAAAGAAACTGGAAGCAGCCAGGGAGTATATTAGAGAAACACACATGCCAAAATTAACAGAGGAAATAACTAGAAAACTGGATGAACCAATTACAATAGAGGAGTTTATGGAAGCAATAAAAATATTAAAACTGGGTAAGGCCCCAGGCCCAGATGGGTACACCCTGTCCTATTACAGAATGTTCGCTGAGAAATTGGCTCTGAGATTTATAGCATAGTACAACTCTTTGCATGAAGGAAAGAAAATACCGAATGAGACGCTGCTGGCACATATAGCAGTCATCCCAAAAGAAGGGAAAGATCCAGCACAATGCACTAGCTACCGACCCATATCATTGTTGAATGTGGACCTGAAAGTGTTCACTAAGATTCTCGCCACAAGGTTAATAGACCATATCCCAGATTTAATACACCCAGATCAAGTGGGATTCACCCCTGGGAGGGAGGGAAGAGAAAACACACAGCGAGTGGTGAGTGCGATCTATTTAGCACAAAAACAGAGGAAGCCAATGGTATTCGTATCTGCTGACGAAGAAAAAGCCTTCGAGTGGAATGGATGTTTCTAAAAGCAACGTTGCAGCACATAGGATTGAAAGAAGGGATGATGAGCTGGTTCTCAAATTTATACTCAGAACCGAGAGCGAGAGTTAAAATGGATGATAAAATCTCGGAGCCATTTCTTATTCGAAACGGGACAAGACAGGGCTGCCCACTGTCGCCTATTTTTATTTTGACAATAGAACCCTTCTTAAGGAATATACGGGCAAACCCGAACATTAAGGGGATAATAACGAAAGGAGATTAACAGAAACTGGCGGCATATGCTGACGATTAAATTTTTTTTATAACGTCCCCGATTATAGCCCTGCCATCTTTATTGGCAGAACTAAGAGAATATGGAAAACTGTCTAATTTTAAGGTCAACTATGGGGAATCAGAGGCAATGGGAATAGAAACAAAGGCCGCATTATTGTATCTGATAACTACGCAATTTTATTTCAGATGGACAGATACCTTGGGACTAAAATAACAAGGAACTTAAATAAACTATTTGAATTTAACTATGTAACATTGGTGAGACGAATAAAACTAGATTTATGGAGATGGGACAAGGAAATCTTTACTTGGTTCAGGCAGGCAAACATAATAAAGATGAATGTACTACAGAGACTTCTGTATTTAATACAGACCTTACCAATTAAGATCCGCCAGAGTTTTTTAAGGGACCTGAGGTCAAGACTCCTGAAGTTCATTTGGGCGGGAAAACCGGTGAGGATACGAAGAACTATTTTGTCACTGCCCAAGGTAGAAGGAGGGATCGGGCTCCTGGACCCAGTAAAGTATCAGAAAGCATCTCATCTAGTCAGAGTAGTGGTGTGGGCGAAATAAGAAACCCTGGATAAAAATGGAGCAAGCAACGGTAGACATACCGTTGGAAGGTCTGGCGTGGATTCCAGAAACCGAAATGTCAGTAGAAATAAAGAAACACCCAATGATAGGTGCCACTATACGAACAATTAAAAAGATCTTTGATAAAACAAATATATCTATGTACCCGAATCCGATGACTCAGATTCTGGGCACTAAGGCATTTTAACCGGGGCTGATGGATCAAAAATTTTGCACTCTACGACAAAGGGGCATTAGTAGGATTATCCATTTCTCAAAAGATGCCCGATTAATGACAAAGAGAGAGATTGAAAGAGAGGTCACACCAGAATTAGATTTTTTACGTAGGTTGCAATTAGAAGCGTTTTTACGGACAAAAGCAAGGATATTTACAGAAGTTAGAATATTGTCAAAATTCGAGCAGATATGCCTAAAAGGGAATCCTCTGAGACATTCGCTGTCTTATTTTTATGCAATGTTAATCAATTTAGACATACCACAAGAACTTGCGTTCCTCCGGGCATGGGAGAGAGACCTGGGACTAACATTCTCCCAAGAACAGAGAGATAGGATTTTGTTTACTCATAAGGCCTCAGTAGCAAGTAGATATCAGGAGGGAGGATACAAAATTTTAACCAGATGGTATAGAACACCAACAGTACTGCATAGAATATATCCTCAGACGTCAGATGCCTGCTGGAGGTGTCATGTAGCAGAAGGGACATTATTACATATTTTCTGGGAGTGTGTGAAAATACAGGAGTTCTGGAAAATGGTAATAGAAACCATTAAAAAAATTACAGGCATTTCTCTAGAAGATATACCAGCAGCCATTCTAATATTGGATATCCCTATGTCAGTGGAAAAATATAAAAACTCACTGCTAAGACACCTCATAATAGCCGCAAGGGCGTGTATCCCTGTTCTGTGGAAAAAGGAGAGCCCCCCATCTAGAGAACAATGGTTTGCTAGAATCACAGAGATCCAACAAATGGAAAACCTCACGATGACCATGAAAGATCAGGATGAGATATACCGGATGATATGGGCACCCTATCTGAAATACAGAGAGGAGGGAGGGGGGGTGAGGGAGGGGTTGGGGATGGGATGGGGGGTGAGGGAGGGGTGGGGGATGGGATGGGGGAGTAGGGGGAGAGGAGAAGGAAATCTGTTTTGATTGTTTTTGGGGGAGGGAGGAGGGTGGGTAATATGGTGAAAAGAAAGGTCAAAGGGGAAAAGAGACTTCATATGGAATTAATGAAGCAATAAGAAGATAGGGAAATTACAAGATTGTAATAATTTATTTTCTTTTTCTGTATGGGTTGAAATAAGTAAATGTTATGAAATTTAATAATTTGTAATATGAAACCTGTGGGAAAAAAGGAAAAATAAAGAATTTATAAAAAAAAGAAAAAATATATATAATGTTTGGGGGTTCTAAGTAATTTTCGAGCAAAAAAAAAACAGTTTATAACTTGTAAACACCAAATCTCAGAAAGAGGCTCGGTCCTTAACCACTTAAGCCCCGGACCATTTGGCTGGCCAAAGACCAGGCCACTTTTTGCGATTCGGCACTGCGTCGCTTTAACTGACAATTGTGCGGTCGTGTGACATGGCTCCCAAACAAAATTGACGTCCTTTTTTTCCCACAAATAGAGCTTTCTTTTGGTGGTATTTGATCACGTCTGCGGTTTTTATTTTTGCGCTATAAACAAAAATAGAGCGACAATTTTGAAAAAAATAATTATATTTTGACTTTTTGCTATAATAAATATCCCCCAAAAATATATAAAAAAAAACAAATTTTTTCCTCAGTTTAGGCCGATACGTATTCTTCTACATATTTTTGGTAAAAAAAATTGCAATAAGCGTTTATTGATTGGTTTGCACAAAAGTTATAGTGTCTACAAAATAGGGGATAGTTTTATGGCATTTTTATAATTTTTTTTTTCTACTAGTAATGGCGCAAACAGCGTTTTTTATCGTGACTGCGACATTGGACACTTTTGACACCATTTTGGGACCATTGTCATTTTTACAGCGATTAGTGCTATAAAAATGCACTGATTACTGTAAAAATGACACTAGCAGTGAAGGGGTTAACCTGTAGAGGGCGCTAAAGAGGTTAAGTGTGTCATAGGGAGTGCTTCTAACTGTTAGGGGGCGTGGCTACGAGTGACACGTCACTGATCGCTGTTCCCGATGAGAGGGAACAGACGATCAGTGACATGTCACTAGGTAGAACGGGGAGATGTTGTGTTTACACTGACATCTCCCCGTTCTTCAGCTCTGTGACCCGATCGCGGGACACCGGCGGACATCGAGTCCACGCGTCCCGCGGGCACGGTCATGGAGCTCGCAACATGGTCGCGAGGGCACCGCCGGCGGCCCGCGCGCGACCACGCAGCGGCAAATTAAAGGGGACATATATACGCCCATTTGCCCAGCCGTGCCATTCTGTCAACGTATAAGTTCGTGCGGCGGTCGGCCAGCGGTTAAGGGCTTGAT
The DNA here is from genome assembly GCA_029206835.1 of Rana muscosa. Classification (NCBI taxonomy): domain Eukaryota; kingdom Metazoa; phylum Chordata; class Amphibia; order Anura; family Ranidae; genus Rana; species Rana muscosa. The sequence continues at coordinate 585,445,923 of CM055116.1, forward strand.
CATCTACTTTCCGATTTTTGAAAACTATTCATTATCTGCTTAGTGTACTCGTTCTAGAATCCGTAATTTCACTGGATATGTAATTTCACTGGATATGTAAAGCGCAGTGCAAACTGTTCGTGCTGTATAATCTGCTTCTAAAAATGCAGATCCCACTTTAGTGTCTTAATGTGTGCCTGTTAACTGTGTTTCTGCCATTTTTTATAAATGCAGCTGGACCCAAGAAGAGCTCCTCTCAGGACAGTACCTGCACCTGCAATAAAGATCAATATCCTTGCAGACTTCACACGTCCCCTTGTTCTAACCAGGAGGATCAGCAATCTCTTGGCCTGCACAATGAATCAATCAGCCTTGACCCACACCAGTCAGAACTACCTTCATTACCTGATGCAAAAAAGCAAGACCATCCTTTGGGAGAATTAAACATGGCTGAGTTACCTCTTCATAGCTTTTTGTCAAGGCAATCATTTTTTTGCACTGGTTCTTATTCTTCTTAAACATTTATTTCTTACCTTCTACTTTAAAGTTGCCTTGGACTTATTTTTTCTAGCAGAAGAAAGCTTTCACCATTCCTTCTGTCATTATGGTCTGTTGAGTTATAGATGCTCAATTGTATCAACTCAGGAAGACATAATCAACAATACCAGAAAATCTGGAGGCTTTATAATTTGAAGTATTCATTAAACTATGTGCTGGAAATGGCTTGGTTTAAGCAACTTGTAATGCTGTTTAATTTATTTATAAAGTTTCTTTGCTCACATTTAACACTGCTAGCATACAAACATCTTTAGATTTCACAAAAAATTTGATCTGCTTTAACTGGTCAAACTCACTGGGTGAATCATATTGCCACTAAATAGTGTTATGCAGCAAGGACTGTCATAATCTTAAACTATTAAGGTCAGTAGCAGTAAGTTTTGACTGAATTTCGCATAAACATATCCACAATTGCCTACACTGTCATAAAAATGTATTAAACGCACCTTCATATCTAAAGTACAACTATAGCCTTGAGGAAAAGGCTATGTTGCAAATCAGGTGTGTTTGGAAGATAGGCACTGCTTTTCCTTTTTTATAATTAAGTTTAAAGTATGGTATTTTGGAAGGGTGATATTAAGGCACACCTCTCTATCAGGTAAGCTCTGGTTCCATACTGTTCAGCTTTGCTCCTTTTGTTGTAATGAGGATAGGTTGTGGAAGAGTTTGGTATCACTTGCAATGATCTTCTGAGGTCACATTGAATTCTTTCAACAGCTAATCTGCTAGCACACCACTATGCTAATGTGCATACAGTATGGTGTGTTATTAGATCAATAAATCTTTTGTTTGACATACCTCCTTTGATATTATTTTTAAACAACATTTATGTATACTTGTACATTTTGGAGTTGAATTTTATTTGGTTTTGTAAAACTAACATCAATAAAGGAAAACATGAATCATTTATTTGAATTGTTCAAATCTTGTTTAGTAGAAGTATACAATCAGGATCATATTACATTTAATGCCTTTTGAGGAGAGTTGATTAAAGTGCATTTAAATAATATTTCCTTTAGTTTTAGATAGCATGTGGAAGAGTCAGATTCACTTTAAGGGCCCGTTCACATTAAACGGACAGCTGCCGCACAGGAAAACCGCAGTGAGGCTTCTTTTTGATCCTGAATATAAAGTCATAAAGTGGTTTAATTGATCCATCGAGAAGTTGGTGGGAGAATTTGGTCCCGGGGGTCACCAAATTGTTACCGAACACTATTTGGTATTTGAGGATGGGAAACTGTTTGAAAACGTTTGTACACGATGGCCATATCCTTTAAAGTACATTTGCTTGAGTCCTAAGCAATTTATTTGCCTCATTCCCTATTATATTTGTGCATTTTTGTACTGTTGTGCCATTTTTTCTTGAAAAATAATAATTATTGGAAAAGAAAACCACAGTGGGGTTACTGTGTGACCGCTGTCCATTCTGGCTGCAGTGAGCTGACACACATCACACGCTTCCTTTTTCTTTCATAGAAACTTTATTTGAAGTGGCTTTTCATTCATGTTGCTGGACATTACTGTACAAGGACATGTGATTCTGTCCAATGTGCTGCGATAAAAGAAAGCATGTTTGCATTTTTTTTACAGTTCACTGCAGCACAGCTCCAGGCTGTGTTTTAGTGTGAATAGGACACACAGAAAACCATTGTTTTCTACATGGCTTAGCAGTGACCTGTGTTTTCTAGTATGGAAAGATACCAGTCACCGCACTAGTGTGAATTTTATCACTGCACACTGGACATGATCGCATGTACAGCAGCGCACCAGCTACATAGTCTGGTTGAAAAAGACATTTATCTAGTTCAACCAATAAAATGTCATCTTCCAGTTCTGCGGGGGGGTTAATGCAAGCCACTGGACATCTCAGGCATTCATTAAAAGTGCCGACTATGCCTGCCCTTTCCAACCCCCCTGCTAAATTTATAAAAGTTGTACTGTCATTTCTCACAATGAAAATGAATTCATAGCTATTTCATTGCCATGTGTGACTGAATACAGGTTAATCTGCAGTATTTTGTACATTTAACATGGTTACATTAACCACTTCCATACCTTGCAAATTCCAGCACTCCTCTCCTACATGTAAAAATCAATGCTAAATCTTTCTGCACTCATACTTTACAAAGGGCTGTGTAAACCTACACTGTATTGGGTGAATCTTAGATGGCAAAGACTCCCTGTTGGCTTTACAAGGGGACAGCTTTTGCAATGGGGCCCATGAAGAACCCGTTACCCCTGGCACGCTGCACCTTGATATTGCATCTGTTCTGTTGGCACCCCTACCAATCGCCAGGAGACCTAGGAGAGGACCCCTAGTACTCAATATCTCGTGAGTATCTTGGGTGAATTGACAGCTACAAACTTGTCAACTATGCTCTTCATGGTCAAACAGTTATTCCTGCAGAATCTTTGGGCGCTGTACACATTCTTTGTTAATGGAGTAAAGTGGAGTAGGTGCACAATTCTGGGCTGAGAGGAAGAGGGAAGCTAAACACTGAAATGTTGTAAAGCTGCTGCTTCCCTGAATATTTTTACAGGAAAGAATTAAGTGGACAATGCAGCCTCCTGTCAGTCCTTAGTTTGAGCCCGAGTGCCCAAACCCGAGTGCCCAAACCGTGACGCAAAACCAACTTTTCTCTTACCGTCCATGGACTGACACAGCATCTTCAATCTTGACAAAGTGGGTTATGTTCCTGCTCATAGGCGAAGACTAGGCAGAATGTTAGATGTTTTAACATACATTCCATTACCAGAGCTAATCAGCCCCGCCCAGGCGGTCCCTCCGGACATAACCCTCCTCCCTGCAGCCTCAGTGTTTTTCTGCCTAGCAGAGGAGAGGACGTGGCTCTCTTCAGAGCCAGTCTTCTGAAGATTTTTTTTTAATTCTTTTTGAATTCTATTATTTTATTTTTGAGATTCTTCTATCAACAGTCGGCTGGGCAACAGGTTGGGTAGTTGCTATTCTCGTCTTTCCAGTCCGACCATCGAGCGTGCTGATCCTCGCTCTGCGTGAGATCAGTCCACGACATACCCCATGGCTCCAGGGGTGGCCGGTAAGCTATTTTGCTCCAGGGCCCACACATGACTGAACAGTTCTGCTGTATCTTTCACAGTGGACCGGGCTGACAGCTACTCAGTTCTGCACTGTGATAGAGCTGTCAGGAACACACCAGTGGGTCCTCGCTGGACGGGTAAGTACTGGTTCCCCTGCCTCAGCAGGTGAGTACATACTGTGTGTTCCTAAGGTAGCAGGGTTTCCCTGTCTCCCCCCCCCCCCCCTGTATTTGCTACTCTCTGTCATTACCCTGTCGTGCGCTGACTGGGGGTCACTCTGCCCCGGTGGGGGCTCTGCATTATGTGTGGGAATGTTGTTTGTGTCAGCCTGGGACTTGTGTTTTCGCTTGCGCCGTCGGGCGCCATTTTTACTATGTTTTTCTATTAATATTGAAAACTGCATTGGCGGCCATTTTGCCGTGGACACGCTGTGGCGCACTTTTTGTTGAAGTCGCACACTTTTCTGGTGCTAGTTTGGCCTCTACTGCTCAGAATGGCGCGATTCTCCTCAGTCTTCTCACTGTTCACTCGCACTGGGAGCAGGACACAGGCAGCGGAACCGCACGGTCCTAGCTGGGTTGGTGAGTCCCCTGGGTAACCCCCCACAGTCAGTGCAGCTGGAGGGTGCACTTTTTTCTCATATTTTGACAAAGTCTCAGAGGGTGCTGTGTTATCATGGAGTCAGTGTCACCTGCTTCCCCCTTCATGTCAGAAGCAACAGGCAGTGCTACTGCACCTGCAGTCCCTAGGGACCAGTTGTCGGCAGTCCTGGACTCATTTGTTGCCAGGATGGAAGCGGCGTGCGAGCGCAAGGGGGATAAAAAGCGCCCCCTCCCCACACCATCTCCAGGGGAGTGCTCTGATTCAGATATGGGCATTGCTGCGGCACAGGACCCTAGCTCTGAATTTTTGCATATTTTTTGACCAGGACATTCCTTGTGAGGAAAACTCCTTATCTGGGTCAGTACATGACAGGACGCTTGTTAGTGAACTCATTGATGCTGTGAGGGACACTCTCAAGCTGGATGCTGCGGCTGAGGAACCTCTGGTTGGTGGAGGCAGTCTCCTTTGGTTAATTTCAAGCTAATCCTTCTAAAAAGGTTTTTCCCTATACACCTTTCTTTGACAAAATTCATTGACCAGGGTTGGGACATACCACAGAAGACCTTTGCGGTCTCGCAGCGTCTGGTGGTTAGGTACCCTCTTGAGGAGTGCCTGATTTAAAAAAAAAATGGGCCTCTCTTCCAGTTGTTCACCCCCCCCCTCCAGTCGCCTGGATGAATAAAGCCACGACTCTCCCGGTTGAGGGGACTCCTGCCTTTAGGGACACTACTGATAGGAGGTCGGAAGTGGTGAGCAGAGCCATGTTCATCATGCTGGGATCCGCGCTACGTCCCATTGTAGCGGCGACCCTGGTGTCTCAGACACTCCCGAAATGGGCTAATATTTTGCACCAGACTGTGCAGGAGGATAATCTTTCTCCAGATTGCATTGCACTGGCCGACCAAATGGTGCAGGGCCTGGTGTTTGTGTGCGATGGACGCTGCCCCCTTAGTTTCTAGGGCCTCAGTGTCTGCGGTGGTATTGCGTCGCCTTATCTGGTTGAAATGCTGGTCTGCTGACCTGGCCTCTAAGAAGCTCCTGACAGATTTACCTTTTGAGGGCGAAAGACTTTTTGGTGCTTCCCTTGATGGCATTATTAAAAATGTCACGGGAAGTAAGAGCACCCTTCTTCCTCAGCCTACTAAGGCGATGGAGCCGTGCTGTAAGCCGGGCCCTTCTTCCCCACACAGAAGATGTTTTCCCAGACTGACAAGAGTGCGGCTGGATGACAGAAGCGTCCCTGGGTACGTAAGCTGAACAAGCCGGCTACCAAGCCGGCTACCAAGCCTGCCACCACATGAAGTCTTGCCCCCGCCCAACTCTGGGGTGGGGGGACGACTTTGCAGGTTCACGGATCGGTGGGCCTCCCGGATCTCCGACCGGTGGGTATGCGAGGTGGTCACCTCGGGGTACAGGATAGAGGTCCTTTCCTGGCCACCAGATAGATTCTTCCCTCACACCTCTCTCTCCTTCCAGCGCGTTGGGCTGCCTTATTGGGGGCAGTGCAGGACTTGCTGAGGTGCGGTGTATTTTTGCCAGTACTGTCAAAGGAGAGGTTTCAGGGATTTTATTCAAATTTTTTGGAGTCCCAAAGAGGGACGGAGTCCGTCCAATTCTGGACCTCAAGGCCCTGATTGCCATTGTAAAAGGTTCAAAGATTCCGCATTCGCTCGGTGATTGCTGCGCTCCACCCGGGGAATTTTCTGGCATCCTTGGACATCATGGACGCCTACTTGCATGTCCCAATCTGCGCGGGTCACCGAAAGTTTCTGCGATAGGCGAAGACCACTATCAGTTTGTGGCTCTTCACCAAGGTGCTTGCCCTGACTCTAGCTTTGCTGAGACAGCAAGGCATTGCTATCGTGGGCTCTCTGGACGATCTTCTGAGAGCAGGCTCTGGCTCAGGATTAGAGGAAGATGTGTTGATAGCCAGTCAGGCCCTCCGAGAATTCGGTTGGCTGCTGCACATTCAGAAGTCGGTCCTGGTTCCGACTCAGCTCATTGCTCCTGGACTCCTCTGAGACAAAGGTCTTTCTACCCTTGAAATAATTGTAGACTCTTCAATCTGCAGTACGGGTGCTGACGTCACACAAATGGTCGTCACTCTGTTTTTGCATGAGGGTCCTGGGACTCATGGTGGCTTCCTTCGAGGCTGTGCTGTATGTCTAATTCCACAATAGAGCCTTTCAAAGGGAGATCCTATCCAGCTGGGAGTCTCCATTATCACTGGATCGTCAGATCCAGGTGAGTCATCTGGTCAGGGCATCCCTGACATGGTGGCTGAGATCCCCGGCCCTTCGGTCAGGGAAGTCGTTCCTTCCTGTCCAGTGGACTGTGATCACGACGACCGCCAGTCTTACGGGCTGGGGCGGAGTCTGGGGAGTTCGGTCAGCCCAAGGGCTTTGGACTCTGGATGAATCCCATCTGCCGATCAATGTTCTGGTCCTCCGGGCGATCAGACTGTGTCTCTCCTCGTGGTCAAGGAGACTACAGGGGCGCTCAGTCAGGATCTAGTCGGAAACGCCAGTCGCTGGTTTTAACGGCATGGCTATTGAAAGCCAGGTGCTGAGGAAACAAGGTCTCTCAGATTCGGTCATTTCAACCATGCTAAGGGCTCGAAAATCTTCCTCTAGGAAGGGATTCTACCGTACCTGGAAGGCCTACATCGTTTTGTGCGAGGAGCTGGATTGACGTCCACGGGCGTATTCCATTTCCAGGATCCTGCTGTTTTTAGAGCATGTTGTGATCCAAAAGCTTGCTTAACCACTTCCATACTGGGTCATTGTAAAATTACGCCGGCAGGAACCCTCTCTCCCTCCGGGTGGACGTCATCTGACGTTCTGGGTTTGTGGGGGGATATCTGAATGATGCCTGCAGCTAGAGGCATCATTCAGATATCCTTCTCTTCAGCCGGCGATTCTGCGCACCATAAGAACGATCATAGCGGCGGTTCCGCCGTTTGATTGTTCTTATAGGCGGCAGGAGGGGACATCCCCCCCTCCCGCCGCCATCCGGTGCTTCTCCGGGCTCTCCTGTGCCATCGGGGGCCCGGAGAAAGAATCGTCCGGCGCCGGTGGTCACATGATGAGCATAGAGATGACTGGTGACCAGATGGTCACCAGTCATCTCTACGACCGTCGTAGGCCCGGGCGCGATGTGATGACGTCACGCCCGGGTTCTCAAAAGTAAACAAGGCCGCCATTGCGGCTAGTAAGCATGAGATCCCTGCTGATGGTGGCTTGCATGTGGATTTTGTGAACTAAAGTGGACAGTTAAAAACCAGGAGTTTAAAACAGGAGTCTTCTAAACTGTGAGTAACATCTTAAACTTCCTACAAGAAATTTTATTGTAACTGGGAAATGAGTGCTAGCAGGGTTGAAGGTTTTGCTCAGTGCACAGTGTGCCACATGTATGCAAAATTGGTGCAACAGCTCCAGGATGGATACCGCTGTGACAGATGTGAGCAGGTTGCCCTTCTGCAACCTATATGCTAAAGACGGTTTGCACTTGAATGGAAGGGGGTTTGCTGTGCTGGGGGAGAGGTTTATGGGAAGGCTGGAGGAGTATTTAAACTAGGATTGAGGGGGGAGGGTGACCTAGAATTACATCAGGCACACAGGTTAGTTAGGGGCAGACATTAATGGAGAGTGGAATGGGGATAGATGGGGGAGGGTTATGGCAGGTGACAAGAAAGTTCCCATGTTGCAAACAGCCATTGGAAACTATAGTGCCATTTATACTAGTAAAAATTATATGAAAAACACCAGAGAAAAATGTAATACATTAAAGTGTGTGTTCAACAATGCCAGAAGTCTGCCAAGCAAAATAGGTGAGTTGGAAGCTCTGGTGCATGAGGAGATCGATGACGTAATCGGTATTGCTGAAACTTGGCTTCAATCCTCACATGACTGGGCTATTAATATTCCTGCTATTGCACTCTTTCAGGGAGACAGGGTAAAAAGGAAAGGTGGCGGGGTCTGTCTCTATGTGAGAGGATCTGATTGATGGTGAGTGTGATGAGGCTGAAGCATTATATAGATGTGCGTAGTTCAAAGTTAATCATTGGAGTTTGTTATAGACCACCAAATGTTAATGAGGAGGTGGAGACTCAGCTCCGTGCACAGATGGAAAGGGCTGGGACGGTGATAATGGGGGATTTTAACTACCCAGAAATTGACTGGAGTAATGGCACTGCTGGGACAGTTAAAGGGCAAAAATTTATAAGCCTATTGCAGGACAATTTTATGGTCCAGTTTATTGAGGCCCCAACTAGGAATGTTGCTCTGTTGGACCTGGTAATCTCAAACCATGCAGAGCGTATTACTAATGTTCAGATAAAGGAACACCTGGGTAGCAGTGACCATAACATGATTTCATTTGATGTTAGCTGTAAGCAAGAAATACATACAGGAAAGATAAAAACACTTAATTTCAATAAAGCTAAATTTCCAAGGATGAGGGCTGCTCTCTGGGACTTAGACTGGGAGGGAATATTGGCATCGATTAACACAGAACAGAAATGGGAATTCTTCAAAAAGACTGTTTGTGAACTCACTGCAAAGTATATTCCCATGGGCAATAAGTTTAAAAGGCTAAAAATAAAACCTATGTGGCTCACGGTTAAAGTTTAAAAAAGCTATAAGCAATAAGAAAAGAGCTTTTAAAAAATATAAAAATGAAGGAACACTAGTGTCGTTTAAATGTCACAAAGAATATAACAGGATATGTAAAAAGGAAATCGAGTGTCAGGGAAATGGCCGAGTTATTGGCATTCCTGCCAGTGTTCATCATGGCCGCGCCAGACTCACTCCTTTGCGCATGTGCGCACGCAGATGCGCCATGGCGCGCACAGGCGCACGCAGATGCGCCGCGGCGCGCACGGGCGCAAGCAGACGTGGGCGTGCTCCCCGGCCTATTTAAATCTGTCACTGGCGCACACAGGTTGCTGGATTATCATCAGCTTCCTGTATCTCCTGTGTCTCCTGTATCCTGTTTATCCTGGATCCCCGGCTTGACCCTTGGCTTGTACCTGGACCTGTGACTCTGCCTGTCTCCTCGTATCTGACCCCGGCTTGGCTGACTACTCCATTATCTTCTGCTCCCGTGCATGACCCGGCTTGTTCCTGTAAATACCCTCGGACTGATTCCTGTGTTTGACCCCCGGCCTGGCTCTAGACTCTGTTCGTGGTTTACCTACTGCTCCACACCAGAACCTTCCGTTGCACGGCTACCAAATCCGTTCTCCCAGTGCACCCCAGCTACCTTCTGCCTGCACCGGCCCAGTCAGCAGCAGTACCGGCAATCCGTGCACCTTTGGGCCCCGCACTCCCTGTCTCATCTCCAGGGGTGCGGTGCACTTAGCCGCAAGGGGCGCCCTCTCAGCAATCCGGCCTCACACCAGAGACTTGACATCGAGGATGCAAAAATTCTTCAAATATATTAATAGTAAAAAGGTCAGGTCTGAGCATGTAGGCCCTTTACAAAATAATCTAGATTGGGTGACTGGGGACAAAGAGAAGGCTAATTTATTAAATACTTTCTTCAGCTCTGTGTATACAATGGGGGAGATCATGTCCATAATGGGGGTGGTAGTGACAGCCCCAAATCAACAATGGCTCAAAAGTGATATGGTCCAGAAATATTTAGACAGAATAAAGGTGGATAAAGCACCTGGACCAGATGGCATCCACCCACTGATCCTAAAAGAAATGAGCTCTGTAATTTCAAAGCCATTATGTCTAATTTTTAGGGACTCAATAATGACAGGAATAGTACCACTGGATTGTCGCAGGGCCAATGTGGTGCCTATATTTAAAAAGGGAACAAAGTCTTTAACAAGTAACTATAGACCTGTTAGTTTACCTTCTATAGTTGGGAAGATACTGGAGAGATTAATAAAAGACCACATAGATGGGTTCTTACTGGAAAAAAACAATTTAAGCAACAGAAAGCATGGATTCATGAAAGACAGAAGTTGTCAGACAAACCTGATTTCTTTTTATGAAGAGGTAAGCAAAACCTTGGACAGAGGGGTGGCGGTGGACGTGGTATACTTGGATTTTGCAAAAGCGTTCGATACAGTTCCGCGCACACGGCTCATGTGTAAGGTAAAGTCTACAGGATTGGAAATATCAGTTTGTAAATGGATAGAAAACTGGCTAAAAGACAGAATTCAGAGAGTAGTGGTTAATGATTCTTACTCTGAATGGTCTAAGGTTATCAGTGGTGTACCCCAAGGTTCAGTGCTGGGACCCTTACTTTTTAATATCTTTATAAATGATATTGGGTCTGGGATCAAAAGTAACATTTCTGTCTTTGCAGATGACACCAAGCTATGCAGTGGAATAACGTCTTTACAGGATGTCGCCAATTTACAAACTGACCTCAATGCTCTGTCTAATTGGGCGACTATGTGGCAGATGAGGTTTAATGTTGATAAATGTAAAGTTATGCACTTGGGGGCTAAGAATATGAATGCATCATACATACTAGGGGGAGTACAACTGGGGGGATCCATAGTGGAGAAGGATCTGGGGGTTTTGGTAGATCGTAAGCTCAATAATGGCATGCAATGCCAAGCTGCGGTTTCCGAAGCGAGCAAAGTCCTTTCTTGTATTAAGAGGAGGTATGGACTCCAGAGAGAGAGATATCATTTTGCCCCTGTTTAAATCATTAGTAAGACCTCATCTGGCATATGCAGTTCAGTTTTGGGCACCAGTTCTCAAAAAGAATATCGGGGAACTAGAGAAAAGTTCAGAGAAGGGCAACCAAACTGATAAGAGGCATGGAGGAGCTCAGCTATGAGGAAAGATTAGAGGAACTGAATTTATTCACTCTTGAGAAGAGGAGAATAAGGGGGGATTTGATTAACGTACAAATATATAAGGGGTCCATATAGTGAACTTGGTGTTGAGTTATTCACTTTACGGTCAACACAAAAGACAAGGGGGCACTCTTTACGTCTAGAGGAAAAAAGATTTAATCTCCAAATACGGAAAGGTTTCTTCACAGTAAGAGCTGTGAAAATGTGGAACAGACTCCCTCCAGAGGTGGTTCTGGCCAGCTCAGTAGAATGCTTTAAGAAAGGCCTGGATACTTTCCTAAATGTACATAATATAACTGGGTACTAACATTTATAGATAAAGTTGATCCGGGGTAAATCCGAGTGCCTCTCGGATCAGGAAGGATTTTTTTTCCCTGCTGTAGCAAATTGGATCATGCACTGCTAGGGTTTTTTTGCCTTCCTCTTGATCAACTGTGGGTATAGAATTGGGTATATGGGACTGTACAATATTTTTATTTTTATTTTTTTTATGGTTGAACTGGATGGACTATGTAACTATGTAAGATCGTGAATTTTTTTTCACCGTGCTCATGCTTTCCAGCCTGGAGGAGAGATGTGTGGTCTTATTTACCCCGCATCTCTCCATAAAGAGGACCTGTCACACACCATTCCTATTACAAGGGATGTTTACATTCCTTGTAATAGGAATAAAAGTGATCAAAAATAAAAAAGTGTAAAAATAATAAAAAAAAATTGAAAACGCCCCTGTCCCCAATAGCTCGCGCTCAGAAGCGAACGCACGCGTAAGTCCCGCCCACATATGTAAACGCCGTTCAAACCACATATGAGAGATATCGCCGCGTGTGTTAGAGTGCGTGCAACAATTCTAGCACTAGACCTCCTCTGTTACTCTAACCTGGTAACCTGTAAAAAGTTTCAAAGCGTCGCCTATGTAGATTTTTAAGTACGGAAGTTTGGCACCATTCCATGAGTGTGCGCAATTTTAAAGCGTGACATGTTGGGTGTCTATTTACTCTGCGTAACATAAGCTTTCATGTTTTACAAAAAAATTGGGCTAACTTTACTGTTTTGTTATTTTTTAATTCATGAAACCATTTTTTTCCCCAAAAAAGGCGTTTGAAAAATTATTGTGCAAATACCGTGCAAGATAAAAAGTTGCAACGACCATCATTTTATTCCCTAGGGTGTCTTCTAAAAAAACATATATAATGTTTGGGGGTTCTGAGTAATTTTCTAGCAAAAGAATGATGATTTGTACATGTAGGAGAGAAGTGCCAGAATAGGTCCGGTATGGAAGTGGTATGAAAAGCCCTGTATTGAAAGGGTTAAGCACCATTAAGGGTCAGATTTCAGCTTTAGCTGTTTTCTTTCAGTGGCCGCTAGCGGCCATTCCTTGATTGGTACCTTCGTTCAGGGTGTCCGCCATGTGCTCCCCCCTATTAATACACCTCTTCCTCCTTGGGATTTGAATTGGTGCTCTCAGTTCTTCAAGAAAACCTCCTTTTGAAAACATCAGAGAGATTCCTCTCTTGACCTTATCTCAGAAGGTGGCTTTTCTGGTAGCCTTTACTTCTGTCAGAAGGGTTTCTGAATTAGCGGCTTTGTCTTGCAAACCGCCATACTGGATCCTCCATAAGGATAAGGCGGTGCTACGCCCACAGCTTTCTTTTCTCCCGAAGGTGGTCTCGGCCTTCCACCTTACTGAAGACGTTGTACTTCCATCTTTATGTCCTCGCCCATTGCATCCCAGAGAGTTTGCGCTTCACTCTTTAGACGTGGTACATGCTTGCGGGTGTGCCTGTCTGCTACGGCTTCGTTTCGGAAGTCTGACTCGCTGTTTGTGTCTGTGTCTAGTCCAAAACGGGGCCAAGCGGTTTTGTCTGCCACCATTTCTCGGTGGATCAGGCAGACCGTCATAATGACCTATGCCCTTAAAGGGCGGGCGCCTCCCTTTCCGGTTATGGCGCATTCAACCAGGGCAATTGGTGCTTCCTGGGATTTCTGACATCAAGCGTCTGTTTCACAAGTGTGCAAGGCGGCGACCTAGTCGTCTGCACATACCTTTTCAACGTTTTATAAGGTTGATGTGAGTGCATCTTCTGATGCTTCCTTCGGCCGCAAGGTTTTTCAGGCGGCTGTTTAAAGTTGCACCATCCCGGTGAGGAGCTCTGCTTGTTTGGGGTGAATTTTGGTTTTTTCCTTGATACTGTTCCCACCCCTCGTTCTTTGACCCTGCTTTGGGATGTCCCACTTTGTCAAGATTGAAGATGCTGTGTCAGTCCATGGACGTTAACCACTTCAATACCATGCACTTATACACCTTCCTGCCCAAGCCAATTTTGAGCTTTCAGCGCTGTCGCAATTTGAATGACAATTGCGCGGTCATGCGACACTGTACCCAAACAATTTTTTTATCATTTTGTTCCCACAAATAGAGCTCTCTTTCGGTGGTATTTGATCGCCTCTGCGATTATTATTTTTTGCATAACAAATAAAAAAAGAGCGAAAATTTAGAAAAAAACAAAGTTTTTTTTCTTTGTTTCTGTTAATTTTTTTTGTAAATAAGTACCTTTTCTACTTCAATGACGGGCACTGATAAGGTGGCACTAACGGGCACTGATAAGGTGGCACTGATGATGGGCACCGATGAGGTGGCACTGATGGGCACTGATAGGCGGCACTGATGGGCACCGATATGTGGCACTGGTATGCGGCACTGATGGGCACTCATAGGCGGCACTGATGGGCACTTATAGGCGGCACTTATGGGCACTCATAGGCGGCACTGATGGGCACTTATAGGCAGCACTGATAGGTGGCACGGACGGGCACTGATAGGTGGGCACTTATGGGCACGGATGGACACTGGTAGGTGGCACTGATGACACTGGTGGCTGTCATTGCTGGGCATCATGCATTTTGGTTGTGCCATGATGGTGCCAGTCAGTGCCCATTTGTGGGCACTGATTGGCATATATTTTTTATGTATTTGTGCATGTGGATGGCCATGGGGGACTTACCTGGCCATCCACATGCTTGGGCCTTTTCTGGTGGTCCTGGGGGGCTTCCCTGGTGGTCCAGTGTGGGTATCCGAGGGGGGGCTGCGCTGATAAACAATCAGCGCGAACCCCCCTGTCAGGAGAGCCGCCGATCGGCTCTCCTCTACTCGCGTCTGTCAGACGCGAGTGAGGAAGAGCCGATCACGGGTCTTCCTGTTTTACATCGTGATCAGCCGTGATTGGACACGGCTGATCACGTGGTAAAAAGCTTCCGCCGGAGGCTCTTTACCGAGATCAGTGCAGTGGTGTATCAGACTGACACACCGCTCCACCGATCGCCGCGATGATGACAGAACCACTTCCCGGACGTCAATCTACTATTAACTGGGCGGGAAGTGGTTAAGAGAAAATAGGATTTTTTTGTACTCACCGTAAAATCCTTTTCTCTGACGTCCATGGACTGACACAGCACCCACCCCTCCTATTTTATATATAGGGAGGAGGGTTATGTCCGGAGGGACTGCCCCCTGGGCGGGGCTGTTCAGCTCTGGTAATGGAATGTATGTTAAAACATCTAACATTCTGCCTAGTCCTCTCCTATGAGCAGGAACATAACCCACTTTGTCAAGATTGAAGATGCTGTCAGTCCAGGGACGTCAGGGAACAGGATTTTACGGTGAGTACAAAAAAATCCTATTATTTCTTTCAAAGTGCCAACACCGAATTAAACCTGCCAGCAGCTCTGTACAGAGGATGGGGACTGATCATCCCTCTGAATGAGCCCTAAGTTACCAAAAACGTACGATTCTGCCAGATTCGCTCAGAATGCAGGGTTTAGGAATGCATTGTGCAACATACACTGACCTACCTGACACATACACTGACCTACCTGACACATACACTGACCTACCTGACCATTACACTCAGCTACCTGACCATTACACTCACCTACCTGACCACTACACTCCTGACTGTAATACCATCCTAACAGAATTGGTGCCTGAGAACTACTGCATCCTAACCGAGCATAGAATAGGACAAAGAGGAGGAAGCCTAGCAGTGATCTTCAAATCCCACCTCTCTCTTCAAACCAACTCTACAGAACTCAGTGCCTTTCATGGAGACACTCGCTCTGCATCTTCAAACAACACCCCAAGACACCATCCACATACTGCTATGCTACAGACCACCAGGACCAAAGACAAATCTCCTTACACCCTTCACCTAATTCATCTCGACATACACCTTGAAAACCAAAAACTTTCTGTTACTCGGGAACTTCAACCTCTGGGCTAACTCCACCCAGGACCCCATCGCCACCTCCTGCATGAACCAACTGGAAGAACTAGGTCTGCAGCAACTAATAAATGCCCCCACGCATGGTTCGTGTCACATTCTTGACCTTATCTTCAAACAAAATATGGACATCAACACACTGGACAACATGCCGTTACCATGGACGGACCACCACGCTATCAAATTTAAAATCACCACGAACACCATCTTCCAAAAACCGAAACACTCAATAACAACACTGGACAAGATCTCAGAAGAAACTACACTCTGAACTCTTCAAAACCACACTATCAAAAAAAATAGGAATGCTAAATCAAAACCATTCAACGGAACAAACACTCAACTCCTTAAACAAAGCATTACTACAAACAGCAGACACAATCGCTCCGAAACGTAGAGCACTCATCTGCAAAAACAATTCGGGCTGGTTTAATGACACTCTTACTTTACTAAAGCAAGAATGCAGAAGAGCTGAAGGAGCCTGGAGAAGAAACCCAACAAAGGAAAACCAGACAAACTACAAAGCACTCACTAAGAAATATCACAAAGCAATCTTCAAAGCAAAAAAGAACATTTCTCAAACACCATCTCAAAAGCCCTAAACCGACCTCGTGAACTTTTCAAATTAGTCGCTCAGACTATGAACCCTACCCGCCTAGAGCCTCCAGCAAACGAAACTCAAGAATTCTGTAATGAGCTATCGGATTTTTTTTTATCGACAAAATCGAAAACATTCATGAAATAATTCAACAGAACAAAACAACCAACCTCACTCAGCCAAAGCAAAAAGAGGAAATCAATACGAACATTATACAATCAACTAAATTTGCGCTGGTCCCGATCACCATTGACACCACCAAAAACATAATCAGAAGCCTCAGACAGCACATCACCAAATGACATAACGTCTACAAAACTCCTGAAAGAATGTACCGACATCTTGGCACCTACCATAACACAACTCGTAAATCAAACGTTCAAAGAAGGTATTGTTCCGATCTCCCTCAAGCAAGGCATAATCAAACCCCTCCTAAAGAAACCCAATCTTGACCCCAAAGACCCTAACTAACGCAGACCGGTAACAAGCCTTAACACCATCTCCAAGATTATGGAGAAAGCAGTAGTACAACAGCTACAACTCCATTTGGACACCCACAAACTCTTGGACCCACTACAATTAGGCTTCCGCCCAGGCCATGGCACAAACGGCACTTCTCAAAATATGGGATGATGCCCTCGAAGCAGCAGATGATGGAGAATCATGTCTCCTGGTGCTGCTGGACCTCAGTGCAGCGTTCGACACAGTAGACTACAAAATTGTACTCATTCACCTTAAAGAAGTAGCAGGAGTCACAGACTCAGATCTACCCTGGTTCGCGTCCTTCTTAGAAAATCGTTCCCAGACAGTGAAACTAGGAACCTTCACCTCTGAAACTCGAGCAATTTCTTGCGGAGTCCCTAAAGGATCACCCCTGTCACCCGTGCTCTTTAACATCTACCTCCGCCCACTCCTCAAAATCATCAGCAAACAGGACCTGTGCTACTACTCATATGCTGATGACACTCAACTCTACTTTCGCATCACCGAAAAAAAGACCAATATCACTGACTAGAAAAATGCCTCACATTGATCGATGATTGGATGACTGAGAGCTCCCTCAAACTCAATGGATCCAAAACAGAACTTCTCCTCCACGCAAACCAAAAGACAAAAGCTAAGACTTCATGGACAACGTCCACCATCCTTGGACAGACCATCACCCCAAGCACCAAAGTCAAAAGTCTGAGTCATCTTTGACTCAGATATGTCGATGGATGCACAAATAGGATCAGTAGTCAGCGGATCTCACCATCTTCTCCGCCTGCTGCGTAGACTCATTCCCTTCATCCCAGAAGAGGAGATAGCAGTAGTAGTTAGAACAATCATCAATTCCCGACTCGACTACGCAAACTCCCTCTACATAGGACTACCTAAATACCAGATTTCGCGCCTACAAGTCGTCCAGAACACGGCAGCCAGACTGGTAACGGGGAAAAAACCCTGGGAATCCATCACCCCATCCCTGAGGACCCTTCATTGGCTAACCATAAAGGAACGGGTCACATTCAAGACCCTCTGCCTCACCCACAAATGCACACAAGGAAACACTCCTCAATATTTATGCGAGAAAATAAAACACTACACACCCAATCGCATTCTCCGATCAACTAACCAAAACCTCCTTCACATCCCCAAGTCCCACTACAAATTGAAGGGAGAACGAAGATTTGCAGTCCAAGGACCACGGCTATGGAACGCTCTACCCACAAACATCCGCATGGAAGAAAACCATCGGGCCTTTAGGAAAAAACGTAAGACCCACCTCTTCTAAAGGATTTGTAGCGCATGCACTGACCTACCTGATATTACACTCGCCTGCCTGACCATTATACTCACCTACATGACACATGCACTGACCTACCTGACATTACACTCACCTACCTGACATTACATTCACCTACCTGACATTACACTCACCTACCTGACACATGCTTCCTGCACTACTCACATCCCCATCCCCCCACACGCACAGTACAATGTAGATCAGAGGATTCATCCTCCTCCTTACCTTTCCATGGCCTCATTGTCCTGCTCTCCCCAGGCAGTATTGTAAGAATCCCCGCCATCCAGCTGCTCCTTGATATCCCCGCCATCCAGCTGCTCCTCGATATCCAGCTGCCCCTCGATATCCCTGCCCGTCGGAGGTCAGCTAGCAGTCACTGCACCTCTCCTCATGGATGACCTGCTTAGGACAGACTGAACCAAAGTCATCCTGGAGCAAGGGGAGCTGCCGACGTCCCTGGCACTGATACAAGGAAGGGAGCCGGCTCCTCTGTGCCTGCACGTCAGTGCAAGTGACTGGCTGAGGGATTCCCCTGGCGTGCCGACAGAGATAGCTTGGCGTGCCAGCTGTGGCACCTGTGCCATAGGTTCGCCATCACTGCTCTAGTCCCTGTATGCAAGTGTGGCTCCATGCAAGGAAAGGTGGTGCCTGAAACAAGAAACCAGGGGCAGCAGCTTTGGCACCAGTTTCAACAGGAACATACATGAGAATTAAAAGATTAAGACGATGCATACTTTGTAAGTTATTAAATCAGCTGCTGGCAGTGCCTAAAAAAGTTTAATATTTTAAGGGCTCATTCTCCTGTATGGCAGCTCTTGCTTTTGACACCTGTTAAGGTCATACGACACTGGCTGTTTTAACCCCAAAAAGCTGACTCGCTGCAATCATGTGCATTGCACGTGAATGAGGCTCTGCCTCACACCCTTAAATGGGTTTAATTTGGCGGCAGTACCGCAGCATGCATACAGCCCTGAGCTGCTACATGTCCTCCTTTAGGTGAGCGGTTGGGAGGCAGTAAAACTGCAGCCTAACTGCCCTAAGCTTTTTTTCCTGAAATACAGCACCACTATTTATTTACCACTTCTCTCTCCTAAGCCATTTATATTATTTTAAACTTGCAATCTCTATATCAGGCTGAAACTAATGGGGAAGCTAAAACTTAATTTTTCTTCCTATATTTTCTGTTTAGGATAATAGAATGATGAAAAACTGCGCTAAGACTAGTAACAAATTATAAAAAAGGCAAGCAGCAATGTGATAAGCATATACAAAACTAAAATGAAGAAAAAAGCTGCGCCAACATTGTTATAAAGGACTCAAGAGTCTCAATCTTAAAGTTCAGAAAAAAGGTAGTCCATATAAGAGAAATGGGGGAAGTCAGCCCATTGATATAGGGAATTCCAACTCGTGGTATGTTGTAAACACAAATTACACCAATCACAGTCACCAATGTACGAAATGGCTCCTTACTACAAATGAAAAAATATTATGCAGATGACTTTAACCCAGCCTAGGTCTTTATCCCTGGGAGAAAATTCACCGGATCACCAGATAGTCCACAAGGCTGATAGGGGAACTCTCCTGATGGCTCCGTGGCAGATACAACAACAAAAAATATATACCATAGGATAACGGTTTCCACAAGGTATAATGTATTCCCACCACCGTGCAAAAAAATAGGGTTAGAGTGACCACCACCTATATATGAATTGGCTCCTTACCAGGCATACACAGGGGATAAACATGTATCAGCTGCTTCCAGCCGCGATCCTTCCAGACAGACCCTCTATGTGATAAACGCTGCTGCGCTCCAAATGGGGTACCAAAAAACAGAGGGGGAGACCATAGAGTAGTACCCTCTTAACATGAGCTTTTATTAAAATTCTACTTACAAAAACGTAGCTATATACAAGCATAAAATCTAAGCCGGCCGGCTTAAGCGAGTACCCTTCTGTACTGCGTGGTGACGTCACTGCGATTCCCCCAGACGCGTTTCGTCATAGATGACGTTTTCAATGGGATAGGGCACGCAATGACTCACCTCTATAAATACATAAACCAAGCCTCGCTTTGAGATGCCAATATTAAGGTTGCGAGCGCCATCTTAACTAGGGGCACCTACCAGCATCTTGCGCTACATATCATAACAGCAAGAATACCTGTAGGAAGCAAGGCTAGACCTATTCCAAAAAACATTAAAAAACAAAACAAAGGACCGCCAAGCAAGCAATCGCCTGTCTAGTATTTTGACAAAGCGCGGAACCTTATGTGCGGCACACGCCATCACTATAGGTTCGCGCAATGTATACACACAAAATTAAGGTCATGAGCACCATCTTAGCTGGGGGCACCTGCCAGTCTCTTACGTTACTATACGTAACGGCAGGAATATGAATACCACAGCTAAGAGGCAAGACTGAAGGTATAATATAATACCACAAAACAAACTAATGGACGAGCAATCTTTTGACTAAACTAATATTAACTAAAGCGTGGGCTTCATATCATAGCCATCATTAAAGATCCACGCACTATAGAAGTGGTGCATAAACAAAAAAAGTGATCCTGTGCAGTGGCACAAATAGTGACCAACCAGGCAAACATATGCCTAATATATGGATATAATATTTTAGTGGTTATATCATGAAAATATATAGGTGATAAATGACTGTATAGTTTTAGTGACTACATAGTGATAATCCCCAACGATACCAATTAAGGGCTCGATGTTAGATATTAATTACAATAATTTTTTTTACTAAATGTGACAATAACAAATGCCATGTAAGGTATATTGAAATTACCATTACCGTATATACTCGCGTATAAGCCGACCCGAATATAAGCCGAGGCACCTAATTTTACCACAAAAACTGGGAAAACATATTGACTCGAGTATAAGCCTATGGTGTGCCTCACTGTGTCCATGCCTCACTGTGTCCATGCCTCACTGTGTCCATGACTAGACTGACGTTTAACATGGGAGTCTATGGAAGGGGTGCCCGGCTTTGAAAAATCGGTGCTCCCCGGCCGTAAGTCCCCCGGACAAGAAACTTTGCAAACTTGTAGAGGAAGAGTGAGGCTACATGTGTGCCAAGATTGGGGTCCAGAGGACCTACAATCGGCTGGTACCGGGTCCCCAAATTCACCAGAGAAATGACCGTTTAACATGGGAGTCTATGGAAGGGGTACCGGCTCCCCAAAGTCCGGGAGATCAGGCGCAAAAAGGTGACTCGAGTATAAGCCGAGGAGGGCATTTTCAGCACAAAAAATTGTGCTTAAAAACTCGGCTTATACTCAAGTATATACGGTATATACCCTACAAAAATATATATATTAACATACTCATGAACCTTCAAAAATTATTTTAACAATCCCTGAAAGTTGGCCAATCATACCAGATCGGCTATATAATAAAATTGTTGTATGTGGTTTTCATTAAACTAAATTATAAAAATATATATGGATATATATGAATATGAACACCCACAGAATGGGAAGGAATAATTACCCCATATTGGCAACCCACAGCAAGTTTACACAGATACACCAATCAAGCATTATTAATAAAGGCGTTAACGTCTGTTTCTATGTTGAGTCCATAGGGGGCATAGGTCTTAAGTCTATGTATCCACCCCATCTCCATTTTGGAGATTTCTCTAATCATAAAGCTCCCCCTCCAGTGTGGTTTATACTTGTCAATCCCTATATACAAGGTTTTCGAGGGGTCTCTATTGTGTACCAAACGATAATGGTTCGACACTGAGTGGTTTCTGAACCCTGATATTATATTAGTTACGTGTTCGTTCAGACGTACTTTCAAAGGTCGTTTGGTCCGTCCCACATATTGCAGGCCACATGGGCACTGCAACATGTAAACAACACCCATGGTGTCACAGGTGATGCATGGCTTGATCGTATATCGTTTACTAGTAACTGTGGATACAAATTCAGTGGTACGCCTCTTAGGACAAGAATTAAGGGAACACACTCTACATCTCTTACACATGTAGTATCCCCTCAGGTGATCAAAGAAACCCCTAGTGGCAATAGGCGGATTGAGAATATTGGGGGCCACACGATGCCTCAGGGAGGGCACCCCTCTAAAGATTACCCTGGGTTTCTCTGGGAGAATATCCCTTAAGACCACATCATTAGTGGCCAAATGCCAATGCTTATCAATTAACTTTTTGATGTTTTTATGCTGCAGCGAGTAGGTCATAATAAACGGAACCCCCATATCACCATTGCTATCTCGGGGGCCTTTCTCAATGAGAAGATCATCTCTTTTCACAGACTTCACTGTATCCAAAACACCAGCAAGAAAATCCCCCTGGTAGCCCTTTTCCAAAAATCTCCGTGCTAGAACATCAGCTTGTTCCAAAAACTGGTTTTGATCTGTACAGTTCCTCCGGAGCCTAAGATATTGGCTCTTTGGAACCCCGCAGAGCCAAGGATCATGGTGACAGCTACTCAAGGGGATAAATGAATTCCTGTCCGTCTCCTTGAAATAGGTTGAGGTCACAAAGGCATTATCCCTAATCTCGACCTTTAGGTCAAGGTAGTGTACTGCTTCCTGACTCGCTTCATAGTTCAAATGGATCCCTCTCTGGTTGGAATTCAAAGTCTCCATGAACCCCACCAAATCCTGGTAGTGACCTTCCCATAGGAGGAGGATGTCATCAATATACCTGGCCCAAAGGGCCACCTGAGGCATATTAGCAGCATAGATGACATCCTCCTCCCATTTGGCCATAAAAAGATTGGCCAAACTCGGGGCGTACTTGGCCCCCATTGCCACCCCGGTCTCCTGCTTATAAAAATGCTGGTCGAACCAAAAATAATTGGAGGAAGCAGCAAACCTTAATAGAGACAAAAGAAAAGATACCTGTTTACGTAAGAGACCAGAATCACGATTTAGAAAACACTCCACAGCACCAAAACCCAACTCATGGGGCATAATGGTGTAGAGTGATGTAACGTCTATTGTGACCATCCAAATATCATTACTTGGGGAAACGCCAGACAATAAATTAATGATGTGCCGCGAATCTTTAACAAAAGAAGGCATCACCCGAACAAGGGGTTGCAAATAAAAATCAATATATCTGCCCACCCGGGACGTAATGGAATCAATTCCACTAACAATAGGACGTCCCGGGGGGAAGACCGGTCTTTGTGCAATTTAGGGAGATAGTAGATGGTAGGGGTACGAGGGGCTTTAGGAATTAGGTATAACCTTTCTTTTTGATTAAGAATCCCTTCAAAAAAAACTTTATTCACCAAAAACTCAAGTTTCCTAGTATACTGTACCTTGGGGTCAGAAGGTAGCCGAGTGTAGGTGTTGGTATCTCCTATGATATTATACATCTCGGCCATATAGGCTGTCCTATCTAAGATCACTATCCCCCCACCCTTGTCAGCCGATCTAATGACCAGGTCCTTGTTATTACACAAGGAATCAAGGCCATCCTGCAGGGTTTTGTTCATCTTAGCCTTCTTCACCTCCATACTATCTAGATCCCTAAGCAACACATCCCGGAATACCTTCAGTTGATGGTGCTAGGGCCCCTGGAGGGTTGAACTCAGACGCATTTGATAAACCTGAATGTGTGAATTCAGTAGGTCTCTCCTGAGTGACCGGAGGAACCCCCACCATATACCTTTTGATATTCAACCTCCTAACAAATTTGTGGATGTCCATAAATGTATGAAATTTGTCCAAACCCTTTGGTAAAGCGAATTTGAGACCCTTATCCAAAAGGCAAATTTCAGGTTTGGACAATACCTTACTACTCAAATAAAAAATTCCCTGACCCTTTATGTTTTGGGTCGCTTTGATTGCTCTTGCCCGCCTCCCCCCTCTAGTTCCCCTCCTCTTTCTCCCATTCTTTTTATTCCTTGGGTAGGCCTGTGAAAACCCCAACTTCCCTGGCCATTGGCCATTGGTGGCCCTCTGGATGGCAGGGGTATATCAGGAACCTGATAGGATGAATTCAAACTACCCCTACCCCCCTGTTGGTAGTATTGTGAATTCCCCATCCAAGGATCGATCTCTGGACCATCCCTATCTCTGAGTGGAAAAAAAGAATTATGTGTATTGACCGAGTAGTCCCAGCTCTCATTGATATTATAGGAAGGAGAACACAAATCCCAATCATTATTGGGCCCCTGTCTCCAAACCTCGGCACTATCAGCAAGGGAACCATGCCCACGTTGGTTTGGGGGACCCCACCCTCTACCTCGAGACGGTGGTCCCCTTGCATTGGGTGGTTGGCTTGAGTGGTAATAAGTAGGATCATAATTCTGTCCATACCCAGCTCTAGGTGGACCAAAAGATCTTGGTGGTCCATACTGAGAGGGACCACCCCTAGTACCACTAGTCCCTCTCCTTGGAGACTGAAATGAGGAATGCCCAACGCCCCTAGTTGGTTTAGTGGCGTTGGAACCTCATTTAGGAACCGAGTTTTGAGTTGGTGGTTGTCCTTTATTGATTAGTGGTACTACCACAGGGGCCCCAATCTCCATTTCACTGGTGGTTACCTTAGATTGTTCCTCCAACAACTTTTTTTGCCACTCGAACACAATGTTCCCATAATAATCTGCTAGGTCCCTGTTGTATTTTTCCTTTTTTTTGGACCTCTGGTCCCTACCCTCTTTCTCAAGGATTTTTAAAAGACCTTGTGATTTATCTAAATATTCCTCACTCTCTTTGATGGGATTGAGTTTATCTTTGATGAGTCTAATTTCTTCGTCAAATTTGATTAATTTGGTGGCCTTCCTTTCCACCAAAAACCGAAGAAAAGAGACTCCTGCCTGATTAAAGTATTTGAACCACTCTTCCAGGTCCGTGTCTCCCTTCTGGGGGGTCACATCCCATCTCAGGCTCCTAGGGACCATCTGATGACCAATATAGGTCTTGAGGTACGCAATATCCCACTTGGTATGGTTTTCTGATATCATAAGGTTTTTTAACCTAATAAAAACCCCACCAAGGTCGCCCTCCTCATCTTTGTAAGATTCAAAGACCCCAGTAGTGTTCACCATTTTGGTAGCCCTAAACTCAAAAACATACATTTTCAGGATAAAAAGTGTCACAGCCGCAGAATTAATATCACAAGTGGAAAAAGAAAAACTGAAAAACTGCGCTAAGACTAGTAACAAATTATAAAAAAGGCAAGCAGCAATAATGTGATAAGCATATACAAAACTAAAATGAAGAAAAAAGCTGCGCCAACATTGTTATAAAGGACTCCTCAAGAGTCTCAATCTTAAAGTTCAGAAAAAAGGTAGTCCATGTAAGAAAAATGGGGGAAGTCAGTCCATTGATATAGGGAATTCCAACTCGTGGTATGTTGTAAACACAAATTACACCAATCGCAGTCACCAATGTACGAAATGGCTCCTTACCACAAACGAAAAAATATTATGCAGATGACTTTAACCCAGCCTAGGTCTTTATCCCTGGGAGAAAATTCACCGGATCACCAGATAGTCCACAAGGCTGATAGGGGAACTCTCCTGATGGCTCAGTGGCAGATAGAACAACAAAAAATATATACCATAGGATAACGTTTTCTACAAGGTATAATGTATTCCCACCACCGTGCAAAAAAAGAGGGTTAGAGTGACCACCACCTATATATGAATTGGCTCCTCCTATCTGCCACGGAGCCATCAGGAGAGTTCCCCTATCAGCCTTGTGGACTATCTGGTGATCCGGTGAATTTTCTCCCAGGGATAAAGACCTAGGCTGGGTTAAAGTCATCTGCATAATATTTTTTCGTTTGTGGTAAGGAGCCATTTCGTACATTGGTGACTGTGATTGGTGTAATTTGTGTTTACAACATACCACGAGTTGGAATTCCCTATATCAATGGACTGACTTCCCCCATTTCTCTTATATGGACTACCTTTTTTCTGAACTTTAAGATTGAGACTCTTGAGGAGTCCTTTATAACAATGTTGGCGCAGCTTTTTTCTTCATGATAATAGAATGATGATACGTGTTTTTATCAAGTGAAAAATCATGTGTTTTGGTGCCATCTAATGGCAGAATATAATATATACTCACCGGCCACTTTATTAGGTACACCTTGCTAGTACCGGGTTGGACCCCTTTTGCTTTCAGAACTGACTAAATTCTTCATGGTATAGATTCAACAAGGTGTTGAAAACATTTCTCAGACATTTTGGTCTGACATGATAGCCACTTCAGCCCAGAAGGATTTACCCCCTTCCTGACCAGAGCATTTTTTGCGATACGGCACTGCGTCGCTTTAACTGACAATTGCGCGGTCGTGCGACGTTGCATCCAAACAAAGTTTACGTCCTTTTTTTTCCCACAAATAGAGATTTCTCTTGGTGGTATTTGATCACCTCTGCGGTTATAATTTTTTGCGCTATAAACAGAAAGAGCGTAAATTTTGAAAAAAAAGCTATATTTTTTGCTATAATAAATATCCCCCAAAAATATATTTTAAAAAAACAAATTTCTTTCTCAGTTTAGGCCAATATGTATTCTTCTACATATTTTTGGGGAAAAAAATCGCAATAAGCGTATATTGATTGATTTGCGCAAAAGTTATAGCGTCTACAAAATAGGGGATAGGTTTATGGCATTTTTATTATTATTTTTATATTAGTAATGGCGGCGATCTGCGATTTTTATCGTGACTGCGACATTCTGGCAGACACATCGGACACTTTTGACACTATTTTGGGACCATTGTCACTTATACAGCGATCAGTGCTATAAAAATGCACTGATTACTGTGTAAATGACACTGGCAGGGAAGGGGTTAAACACTAGGGGCGATCAAGGGGTTAAGTGTTTCCTAGGGAGTGATTCTAACTGCGGGGGGTCTTACTACAACATGACAGAGATCACTGCTCCCATTGACCGGGAGCAGTAGATCCCTGTCATGTTGCTAGGCAGAACAGGGAAATGCCTTGTTTACATAGGCATCTCCCTGTTCTGTAGCTCCGTGTCACGATCGCGGGCCCACAAAGCCGCGATTTAAAGAGGATGTACCTGTACGGCCATTTGCGCAGCCGTGCCATTGTGCCGACGTACATTGTTGTGCGCTGGTCCGCAAGCGGATAGAATCCGGCAGTTGCTGCAGATTTGTCAGCTGCACAGCCATGATGTGAATCTCCCGTTCCACCACATCCCAAAGGTGCTCTATTGGATTGACATCTGGTGACTGGAGGCCATTGGAATACAGTGACCTCATTGTCATGTTCAAGAAACCATTTGGAGATTTGAGCTTTGTGACATGGTGCATTATCCTGCTGGAAGTAGCCATCAGAATATGGATACACTGTAGTCATAAAGGGATGGACATGGTCAGCAACAATACTCAGGTAGGCCGTGGCATTTAAGTGATGCTCAGTTGGTACCAAGGGGCCCAAAGTGTGCCAAGAAAATATCCCCCACACCATTACACCACCAACCTGAACTGTTGATACAAGGCAGGTTGGATCCATGCTTTCATGTTGTTTATGCCAAATTCTGACCCTACCATCTGAATGTCGCAGCTGAAATTGAGATTCATCAGACCAGACAAAGTTTTTTCAATCTTCTATTGTCTAATTTTGGTGAGCCTGTGCAAATTGTAGCCTCAGTTTCCTGTTGTTAGCTGACAGGAGTGGCAACTGGTGTAGTCGTCTGCTGTAGCCCATCTGCTTCAAGGTTCGATGTGTTGTGCGTTCAGAGATGGTATTCTGCATACCTTGGTTGTAACCAGTCTGCCCATTCTCCTCTGACATCAAAAAGGCATTTTCCTCCACACAACTGCCGCTCACTGGATTTTTTCTCTTTTTTGGACCATTCTCTGTAAGCCCAAGAGATGGTTGTGCATTAAAATCCCAGTAGATCAGCTGTTTAGCCAGACCAGCCCCTCTGCCACCAACAAGCATGCCACGTTCAAGGTCACTTAAATCTCCTTTCTTCCCTATTCTGATGCTCGGTTTGAACTTCAGAAAGTCATCCGGCGTGGGGTGTTGACATTTGCACTGCACCCCAGGCACCTGAATCTCCATTTTCCCCATCCTGCATTCAGTGAAGGCCACTCAGGTGAGCAGATCCGTGGGAGCCATTGGGAGACAAGCTGTCAGTTGTAAACACAGAAGCCAGGCTTCTTTGTTTACAAGTGATAGTGGTGAGCGGGGAGCAGAGGGCCTGAGCCAGAGGTGGTGGAACTGAGTTCCACTAGTTCCAGCTGAAAAAAAGCCCTGGCTTTATCGATTTCTAATGGGGTTGAAGGGGGATGAGAGCTTGTATCTGTTCGTGCAAAAGTGAGGATAGCTGTAATTTATTCAAGAAACTCTCAATATTAGCAGTTAAGGGAGATGGTGTGGTAGTCGAGGAGGTGAGATTGTATAATTTAGCATAGAAAGAGACAAATTGGTTCGCAATATCCTTGGGATTAGTATGTCGGGTTCCAGATTGATCCGTAAGATAGGGAATTTGGGCCTGGGCCAGTTTACGTTTAATTTGCTTGGCCCGAGTTTTTAGTTTTTTGAGTAGAATTGTAAACAAAGTCGTTTGAGGTGGAGGTTAAAGTTGTTATGAAGGTGGTCACTAAGGGCTTGTCTAGTAGTGCGTAGGTCAGCAATAAGGTGAGGTGTGGGTTGAGTCTTGTTGGCCCGTTCAAAAATACATATTTGATCTAGTAGGTGAACAGTCTTAGCAATGTGTTGTTTTTTTCTCATGGGCCTCTATTTTGAGGAGAAGCCCTCTGATGCAGGCATTGTGGGCGTTCTAGAATACAGTGGGATTACTTATAGATCCAACATTAATGTTGAAGTAATTATAAATTTCGAATGTGATCTGTTTTTGATAGTGGGGACGGGAAATGAGAGAGGTGTTAAGTCACCAGGCCATCCCTTTTTTATGTGATGGGTTGGGTAAAGTATTATTGAGATAGTGGCATGGTCAGACCATGTTATAAGGCCAATTTTAGTTTCTCTTTTCATCCATGGACGGACACAGCTCCTTAATTCTTGACAGTTGGGTTATGTTCCTGTTCTATTGGAGAGGACTAGGTAGAACATGTTAGATATTTAATACATGTTACTTTAACAGAGTTGAACATCCCCGCCCAGGGGCGGTTCCTCCGTACATAACCCTCCACCCTGCAGTCAGCAGCTCAGTTCGTAACAAAGCAGTACAAATTAAAAAATGAGGGGTGGGTGCTGTGTCCATCCATGGACGACAGAGAAAAGGATTTTACGGTGAGTACAAAAAAATCCTATTTTCTCTTTTCATCCACAGCCCCTTAATTATTGACAGTTGGGACGTCCCAAAGCAGTGTCAAAAAAACTCCACCCTGCAGTCAGCAGCTCAGTTTTTTTCTGCCTAGTAGAGGAGAAGGACCTAGATCCCTGTGGGCCCAGAGTCTTGAAGAAATTTTTACTTTTTATTATTTATTTTTTTTGAAGAATCTTCTATCAACTGCTGCCTGGGCATGACAGGCAGGATAATATAGATCCTTGTAGTTCCCCCAGTCCGGCCAGCGAGCGTGAGCAGACCTTAGCTACGTGCGGGTTCGGCCACGACATACCCCATGGCTCCAGCGGTGGCCGGTGAGCTTTGCTCCAGGGTTCACATATGACCGGGCGGCTTGCTGTCCCATTTCTCGGTGGATCAGGTGGACCATCATCCGGGCCTATGCCCTTAAAGGGCGGGCGCCTCTCTTTCACGTTACGGCGCTTTTGACCAGGGCTTTTGGTCCCTCTTGGGCTTTCCGACTTCAAGCATCTGTACCACAAGTGTGTAAGGCGGCGACCTGGTCGTCCGTTTACATTTTTTCAAAATTTTACAAGGTTGATGTGAGTGCATCTTCGGATGCTAGCTTCGGCTGAAAAGTTTTGCAGGCGGCTGTTTTGAGGTTGCAACTCCTCCGTTGAGGAGCTCTGCTTGTTTGGGGTGAAAATGTTTTTTTGATTGCTGTGCCCACCCCTCGTTTTTTTGACACTGCTTTGGGACATCCCAACTGTCAAGATTTAAGGAGCTGTGTCCGTCTATGGACGAAAAGAGAAAATAAGATTTACTCTTTCGTCCATGGACCGACACAGCTTCTCTATTGACAAAGTGGGAATTATCCGTTAATTAGGAGTGACTAGGCAGAAAACTTGTAAAAAGTGTTGCATCACACCTTCTACAGTACCGCCCAGGGGGCGGACCCTCTGGGTAATTCCCCTAAGTCTGCATCTCGCAGATCAGTTTTACTCTTTCGTCCATGGACCGACACAGCCTCTCTATTGACAAAGTGGGTATTATCCGTTAATTAGGAGTGACTAGGCAGAAAACTTGTAAAAAGTGTTGCATCACACCCTCTACAGTACCGCCCAGGGAGCGGACCCTCTGGGTATATCACCTCAGTCTGCATCTCGCAGATCAGTTTTTTTCTGTCTAGCAAGGAGTAGGACATGGCTCCCTTCGGGCCCATTGGTCCGGGGGAAAAAGATATATATTTTTGTTGCTACATTTTTTGTTTCCTGCAATCTTCGATCAATTGCTGACTGGGTGACAGGCTGGATCCTCGATCCTTGTAGTCTCCGCAGTTTCAGCCATCGAGCGTGTGCCGACCCTAGCTATGCGCTGGGTTTTCCACGACATGCCCGTCGCTCCACGGGTGGCTGGTGAGCCTACACTCCAGGGCCTGCATCGGACCGCTCAGCTTCGGCTGACCTTACGGACGAGTCGCAGCAGCCTGCCTGGTGAGCGTCGCGCTCCAGGGCATACATATGATCATCCTTTTGGGTCCAATCACAGCATGCCTGGCCAACAGTCACCTTCCGTGCGCGGACGATGATCTGTTTGGAATGTCTTCCAGCATAATACATGCAGGATAGGTAAGTAAACTCCTCTGCCTCGGCTGGGTGATTTGGCTGGACATTCCTGGAGAGACCAAGTAAGTGGTTTTCTTCCCTCTCTCCCTGCCTTTTCCCTCCTCCCTGTGCTTCTAGCTAAAGGTTGCTGGGTGCTGGGGGTCACCTAAGGGGTTCCACTGGAGCGGGGCTGGCTGTAACTAACATTTAAAAGAAATGTCATTTCTGCTTACCTGTGTGTGCTTCCTCCTCCATGCTGTCGGCGGCCATTTTGTGGTGGTCCATGCCGGGTTCGGCCTCTAGTGACTGCCCGGCGGGCATCTTCCTGTGGTTTTGGCGCCATTTTCTTGTAGTCCACACCCACTGGCCTCTATCAACTGATCGGCGGCCATGTTTGTCCACCCTGTATGTATATATTGCCGTTCGGCGGCCATCTTTTTTTGGGCTACGGCTGCTTGGCCTCTATCTTCGGCTCGGCGGCCATTTTCTTAGAGCCCACATTAACTTCCATACAGACGTTTTTGGCGGCCATTTTGCAAGAGTCTCCGGCCTCTAGGGTGCATTACACTGGCGCGAAAATTCACACAGGAAGCGCTGATAAAAGAAGCAAACTGACACAGCAGCTGTGGGACAGCATCACAGGCGCAGCACACAGCAGCATAGCAGTACCGGTCCAGGGTGGTGAGTCCTCTGGGTGATCCAGCATCTCTGCAGCGCAGGAGGGTGGCCTATTGATATCTTGCCTGGAGCCCTGTGGGTGTCAGCGTGTGGTCAGCATGGCATCTGAGCCAGATGTCTTCTCCACTGAAGCACCAGATTTAGCAGCTGGTGCCCCTGAGGTGTCTATGAACGCTATGTCGGAAATCCTAGAGGCGTTTGCTGCCAGGGTGGAAGCAGCACACGGGAATACAGGGGGTAGTAAACGCCCCCATCCCCTGCAATCTTCCGGGGATAATTCTGATGCAGAACCAGGTCCAGCTACGGCTCATGGCCGAGATTCGGACGCATCAGAGACTGCAGACCGTGACCGATCGGACAGTGAGGATGACTCCAAGTCCAGGTCAGTACGCGAGACGGCTTTGGTATCTGACCTTATTACTGCAGTGCGGGATACGCTAAAGTTGGAAAATACTGCAGAAGCAGCAGAAACTCCAGTCCCCTTTGGGTTTCGTAAACCTGCCCGCACTGCTAAGGTGTTCCCTTGTGTTTCTTATTTTGACAAACTCTTATACAAGGAAAGGGAGAACCCACTGAGGGTCTTTACAGCCCCAAAGAGGTTTGCGGTACGATACCCCTTTGAGGAGAGCTTTCTGAAGAAATGGACCTCTCCCCCTATAGTGGACCCTCCGGTGTCCAGACTTAATAGAGCCACCACTATTCCAGTAGAAGGGGCTCCTGTTTTCAAGGACCCTGTGGATAAGAAGGCTGAAGCACTCGCTCGCTACCTATATTCAGTGGTAGGCTCGGAAGTACGCCCGGCATTGGCAGGGGCCCTAGTGTCTCAGACACTTACTGAATGGGCAAAATTGCTACTCCAGGGGTTAAAGGAGCGAGGTGCTCCTCCTAATGAGATAACTTTGGCCGACCAGTTGGTCCAGGGCCTTAAGTTTGTCTGCGAGTCAGACATGGATACTATTCCTCTGCTGTCAAAAGCTTCGGTTTATGCAGTAGCAATACGCCGCCTGATCTGGCTAAAGGGCTGGTCTGCGGACCAGACTTCCAAGAAAGCTCTGTTGGATCTGCCTTTTAAGGGCGACAGACTTTTTGGGGCTTCTCTGGATGACATCATCAAGGATGCCACAGGAGGTAAAAGCACTTCCCCAAACTAGCAAGGGTAGGGGGCCACGGCAAGGGCCCTCCTTTACTGCACGCAGGCGGTTTTTTCGTCCCCCTAGGGCGACAGGGAAAAGACCCCAGGCCGACAAGGCGCCTGCCCAAGGACAAAAGGGTCCTTGGTCCCGCAAACCCAACAAGCCTGCGGACAAATCTGCGTCAGCATGAAGGTCCACCCCCACCCAGCTCTCGGGTGGGGGGACGTCTTCGCAAATTTGCGACTCAGTGGACAGCTCTAGTCTCTGACAGGTGGGTTTGCGAAGTAATCTCCTCAGGCTACAAGATAGAATTTCTCTCTTGTCCACCAGACAGGTTCATCACCTCCAATCTCCAGCTACTACCGACCCGTCGGGAGGCCCTGTATGGGGCGGTCCAGGGTCTACTGGAACGCGGGGTAGTTATTCCAGTTCCAGAACAGGAACGAGGTCAGGGTTTTTTTACTCAAATCTGTTCATTGTGCCGAAGAAGGAGGGGGTTCGTCCAATCTTGGATCTCAGAGCCCTCAATTGCTTTGTGAAAGTACAAAGATTTCGGATGGAGTTGGTTCGATCTGTAGTCATGGCTCTCCATCCGGGGGACTTTCTGGCCTCCTTGGACATCAAGGACGCATACCTGCATGTCCCCATATACGCCAGACACCAGAGGTTTCTGCGATTTGCTATCGGGAAGAACCACTACCAGTTTGTGGCCCTCCCGTTTGGCCTTGCCTGAGTACCCAGGACGTTCACTAAGGTGCTCGCTCCGATTCTGGCACTTCTAAGACAGCGGGGTATCGCTATCCTGGGCTACTTGGACGACCTTCTACTGAAGGCCCCTTTAAGCTCAGAATTAGAGGTAAGCGTGTCTATTACCTGTCAGACTCTTCGAGACTGTGGTTGGATACTAAACACGCAAAAGTCAGTATTGGTGCCCACTCAACGCCTAGTGTACCTGGGGTTGATTCTGCATTCCTCAGAGGCAAAGGTATTCCTCCCTGTGGAGAAGTTGCAGACCCTCCGGGCTGCAGTACGGCAGCTGACTTCCAGGAATTGGTTGTCACTCCGTTTTTGCATGCGAGTGTTAGGCCTCATGGTAGCCTCCTTCGAGGCGGTCCCATATGCTCAATACCACACTCGAGTGTTACAGAAGGAAGTTCTGTCCAGATGGAACAGATGTCCATCATCTCTGGATTATCAAATCCGAGTGAGCCTCCTAGTCAGGAGATCCCTGGTATGGTGGCTGACAGCACCGGCTCTAATGGCCGGGAAGTCATTTCTTCCGGTTTACTGGATAGTGATCACGACGGACACCAGCCTTACAGGTTGGGGGGGGGAGTCTGGGGTGTTCAGTCGGCGCAAGGTCACTAGACCCCAGAGGAAGCCCTCCTGCCGATCAGCGTCCTGGAAATCCGGGCGATCAGGCTGTGCCTCTTCAAATGGTCTCAGAGGCTGCAAGGGCGTCCAGTCAGGATCCAGTCAGACAACGCCACAGCAGTGGCATATGTCAATCATCAAGGAGGAACAAGAAGCTCAGCTGCAGCATCAGAGGTCGCTCGCATCCTGAAGTGGGCAGAGAGGAGCGTGCCGGCACTGTCGGCCGTGTACATTCCGGGTGTGGAAAATGGCAGGCGGACTACCTGAGCCGCCAGATGCTGGACCAGGGAGAATGGTCCTTACACCCGGAGGTGTTCCAAGATGGGGCACACCAGACGTAGATCTTCTGGCTTCCCGACCCAATCGGAAGGTATTGAGGTTTGTGGCCCGGTCAAGAGACCCATGGGCAGACGCAACGGACACGGTGGCATCGTGGGGTCAGTATCGGCTAATCTATGCCTTCCCTCCCTTAAGGCTTCTTCTTCTGCTCCGCAGAGTGGAGGCAGAGGGAATTCCAATGATCATAATTGCTCCAGATTGGCCTCAGCGTCCTTGGTACGCCGATCTAATACGTCTGGTAGCAGATGTCCCCTGGCGCCTACCACTACGGAAGGACCTGCTATCGCAAGGTCCCATACTCCATCCTGCTTTACGGTCACTGGCTTTAACGGCATGGCTGTTGAGAACCAGGTACTGAGAGACCGGGTCCTGTCAGATTCAGTAATCTCTACTATGAGAAGTGCTCGGAAACCGTCCTCTAGGAAGGTTTATCACCGCACTTGGAAGGCCTACATCTCCATGTGTGAGGAAATGAAATGGCATCCGCGTACTTATTTGGTTTCCAGAATCTTGCTGTTTTTACAGCATGGGGTGGACCTAAGGCTTGCCCTAAGTACGATTAAGGGACAGATATCTACCCGGGCTGTCTTTTTTTCAGCGACCCCTGGCGACTCACTCTCTCGTGAGTACATTTGTGCAGGGGGTTCGACATGTGGCCCCTCCGGTCCGTCCCCCGCTACCTCAGTGGGACTTGAACCTGGTCCTCTCGGTGCTTCAGAAGGCACAGTTTGAGAATATTAGAGATATTCCCCTGTTGACACTTTCTCAGAAAGTGGTATTTTTGGTGGCTGTTACGTCAGTTAGACGAGTCTCTGAGCTGGCAGCCTTGTCCTGCAAGGCTCCCTATTTGATTTTCCACAAGGATAAGTTGGTGCTGCGGCTGCAGCCTTCCTTTCTTCCGAAAGTCATTTTGGCTTTTCATTTCAATGAAGACATTGTTCTTCCATCCTTGTGTCCTCATCCGTCGAATCCTAAGGAGTCGGCGTTGCA
Source organism: Rana muscosa (assembly GCA_029206835.1). Classification (NCBI taxonomy): domain Eukaryota; kingdom Metazoa; phylum Chordata; class Amphibia; order Anura; family Ranidae; genus Rana; species Rana muscosa. The sequence goes on from CM055116.1 coordinate 585,480,955, forward strand.
TTCCTTGGACGTTGTCCGAGCTTTGAGAGTATACCTATCTGCTACTTCCCTGTTCCGGAAGTCAGACTCACTGTTTTTGGTGGCTGGTCCCAAGAAGGGCCAAGCAGTCTCGTCGGCCACAATCTCTAGGTGGATCCGACAGATAGTAATCCAGGCTTACGCCTTAAAGGGTCAAGCGCCCCCCTTTCCGGTCACAACGCATTCGACCAGGGCAATAGGTGCCTCTTGGGCTTTCCGACATCAAGCGTCTGTTTCCCAATTATGTAAAGCGGCGACTTGGTCGTCCGCTCACACTTTCACAAAATTCTACAAAGTTGATGTAGGTGCATCTTCGGGTGCCTCTTTCGGCCGCAAGGTTTTGCAAGCGGCTGTTTAGAGTTGCAACTCCTCCGTTGGAGGAGTGCTGTTTTGTGTTTGGGGTGAAGTTTATTTTTATGCTGTTACCACCCCTCGTTTTTTCTCTGACACTGCTTTGGGACGTCCCACTTTGTCAATAGAGAAGCTGTGTCGGTCCATGGACGAAAGAGTAAATAGGATTTTTTAGTCACCGTAAAATCCATGGACTGACACAGCACCCACCCCTCCTTTTAAGTTTGTACTGCTTTTTGACGAACTGATCTGCGAGATGCAGACTGAGGGGATATACCCAGAGAGTCCGCCCCCTGGGCGGTACTGTAGAAGGTGTGATGCAACACTTTTTACAAGTTTTCTGCCTAGTCACTCCTAATTAACGGATAATACCCACTTTGTCAATAGAGAAGCTGTGTCGGTCCATGGAGTAAAAAATCCTATTTTTTTGTACTCACCGTAAAATCCCTTTCTCTGTCATCCATGGACGGACACAGCACCCACCCCTCCTTTTTTAGTTTGTACTGCTTTGTTACGAACTGAGCTGCTGACTGCAGGGTGGAGGGTTATGTACGGAGGGACCGCCCCCTGGGCGGGGATGTTCAACTCTGTTAAAGTAACATGTATTAAATATCTAACATGTTCTGCCTAGTCCTCTCAGGAACATAACCCAACTGTCAAGAATTAAGGAGCTGTGTCCGTCCATGGACGACAGAGAAAAGGATATTACGGTGAGTACAAAAAAATCCTATTTTTTTGAACCGTTTGGAGGGTATGTTTATCAGCCAAAAACAGATCTATCCGGGAGTATGTTTTTTGTGTGTGTGAATAGAGGGTGCAATCTCTTTCTATGTCATGGAGGCACCTCCAAGGATCGTACAGGTCCATTGAGTGCATGAGGGAGGAGAGGGCAGTGGCGCGTTTACGGGTGGGGTTTGAGGAATCCAGGGTAGGGTCAACTATCTGATTAAGGGACCTTGCCTAAAAGGTTCCAGTTTCTCCATAATAGCCTTATAAAAACACTTGATTGGTGTCTGGGGCATAAATGTTGGCAATGGTCATATTGCAGTTGTTGATGGAGGAATTTAGGTTTTCATATCGGCCATCAGAGTCAAGCTCGGAGTGAAGGAGACGGAGGAGCGTTCAGCCATCATGACTTCTGCTTTCTTTTTGGTGGAATTAGCAAAAAAAAACAATGCTGAAATTGTTTATGGGAGCAGGCAGGGGGTTTGTGAGAGAAGAAATGCATCTCCTGTATGCATAATAAGTCATAATTGTGGCTTAAGGCCTCTTTCCAAAGTAGATTCTGCCTAAATGGAGAGTTTAGGCCTTTGACGTTGATGGATGTGATGGTAAGAGACATGTACAGGTACCACTAGAGGGGGTGAGTTCAAGAGGTACACCTTTTAGGGCTGCACACTAAGATGAAAACAGAAAAGAAAAAACATATGTAATAAGAAAGAAGAGGATAATATCAATCCACAATTAACTTTGCTTAAACTTGTAATTAACAGTAAAATATAAAACAGGTTTTGATCACAACCTAAATAAGGTGATAAATGACAAGAGGGCGCTTAGCACCTCCTATTTCTCAGGGGGTGTCATGATTTATTGCTTCCAGCAACAATGGGTGTAATTCTGGTGGCCACCAGCGGGTATTTCCCAGTAGATGGACTCTTCATTAATCAAGCTGCACTTGATGTGAGCTGCTGAAAGTATATAAGCCCGCACTCCACTGAGGTTCAGGGCTTCAGTATTCTTTTTAATAAATATATATTTTTCACTTACTTTTGTGACTTATTCCTTATGTGCAGCCCACTGATCTGTGTACCCTGTGCTGGATGCCTGTGTTAGGCTTCCCTGACAGAATACTGAAGCCATACCAACAGATCGGCTGCACTTAGGAATTGGGTCTGGGCACTTGCTATTTCTGAAAAGATGTATCTGGAAGATATTCTGTATCTTTCGCTCCTGGCAACAGATGACAGGGATTTTTGTCATCAGACATTAAGTGAATACACAAGAGAGCAGTTACTGGAATGCATCCGTCTTGCTCATGTTTTTGTTGATCAGGGTGGTTTTCAGTTTGAGGACGTGCAACCATTGATTCAGGTCTGTACAAAGTTGGCCCTGTCTGATGCCTCTAGTGGAGGTGACGATTATACACCTCCTTTTAATGCAGCTTAGGTAGAGTCTTTGGTGTGGCTGTTGGAAGATGACTCAGCCTTTTTCCATGAGCAGTACTCAGCTTGTCCTCAACAGGTACATGCAGCATGTCTTGATTCAGTGCAGTCTCTGGTCAGACTAGCAGTGTGCAAACCTTATTTTGTGAAACCATTATTACAGGCCTGGTCAAGTTTGTTGTACTCAGCCCCTGTCAGCTCCCAACCATCCATTTCTATGTCTAGACACCAAGCTGCTGGGATGTCTTCCTCTCCTTTACCCCCAATTCCCACTTTTTCTGAACAATACACCCTGCTAACAATGAAGTACCAGCACCCTGTTTCCTCCTTCTGCACTTACCCTGCCTTTAACCCTTCTGCTTCTTCTCGACTGCCTCCATCAGTTCCACCAAAATCCCCTTCAAAGTCTGCACCCTCTGTTTCACCATCCCTCCGCTCTTCACCTCTACCAGCTGCATCCATTACCTACAGCCCTATATCCATATACAAATCCTCAGTGGCAAAGCCAAAGAAGAAACTGAAGTTTTTTTCCAACCCATTCAATCCTGCCACTATCCCAATCTGCCTCCACTACAGCCAACTTGCTTCAGCCAGTTCCCATACCAGCGGAGCTGCTCCAGCCTGACTCTTTGCCAACCAACCTGCTCCAGTCCGTCCTCATGCCAGCTGATCCTGAACCTGACGACCCACCTAACCCTGCCAACTCTCTGCCTGCTGTCCAGTCTGAAGTTCCAGTACCTGCTGCCTGGCTTGAAGTTTCAGTACCTGCTATCCAGTCCGATGCACCTGTTGTTCTGCCTGATATGCCAGCGCCTGTGCCTTCTGCCCAGTCTGAAGTTCCAGTACCTGCTGCCCGGTTTGAAGTTCCAGCACCTGCTATCCAATCCGATGCACCTGCTGTTCAGCCTGTTGTGCCAGCACCTGCTGTTCTGCCTGATGTGCCAGCACCTGTGCCTACTGCCCAGTCTGAAGTTCCAGTACCTGCTGCCCGGTTTGAAGTGCCAGTACCTGCTACCCAGTCCAATGCACCTGCTGTTCAGCCTGATGTGCCAGCACCTGTGCCTGCTGCCCAGTCTGAAGTTCCAGTACCTGCTGCCCGGTTTGAGGTTCCAGTAACTGCCTTCCAGTCTGTCCCGGTGCCTGCCCTCCAGTCTGACATGCCTGCCCTCCAGTCTGACATGCCTGCCCTCCAGTCTGACGTGCCTGCCCTCCAGTCTGATGTGCCTGCCTTCCAGTCTGATGTCCCAGTGCCTGCCTTCCAGTCTGATGTGCCTGCCCTCCAGTCTGATGTGCCTGCCCTCCAGTCTGATGTGCCTGCCTTCCAGTCTGATGTCCCGGTACCTGCCTTCCAGTCTGGTGTGCCTGCCTTCCAGTCTGATGTCCCGGTGCCTGCCTTCCAGTCTGATGTGCCTGCCTTCCAGTCTGATGTGCCTGCCTTCCAGTCTGGTGTGCCTGCCTTCCAGTCTGATGTCTCGGTGCCTGCCTTCCAGTCTGATGTGCCTGCCTTCCAGTCTGATGTGCCTGCCTTCCAGTCCGATGTGCCTGCCTTCCAGTCTGATTTCCCGGTGCCTGCCTTTCAGTCTGATGTGCCTGCCCTCCAGTCTGATGTCCCGGTGCCTGCCCTCCAATCTGATGTCCCAGTGCCTGTCTTCCAGTCTATGGGGCCTGCCCTTCAGGCTGATGTCCTGGTGCCTGTCCTCCAGTCTGTTGTCCCGGTGCCTGCCTTCCAGTCTGATGTGCCTGCCCTCCAGTCTGATGTGCCTGCCTTCCAGTCTGATGTCCCGGTACCTGCCTTCCAGTCTGGTGTGCCTGCCTTCCAGTCTGATGTGCCGGTGCCTGCCTTCCAGTCTGATGTGCCTGCCTTCCAGTCTGATGTGCCTGCCTTTCAGTCTGATGTCCCGGTGCCTGCCTTTCAGTCTATTGTGCCTGCCCTCCAGTCTGATGTCCCAGTGCCTGCCCTCCAATCTGATGTCCCGTTGCCCGCTTTCCAGTCTGACGTGCCCGCCTTCCAGTCTGACGTGCCCGCCTTCCAGTCTGACGTGCCCGTCTTCCAGTCTGATGTGCCCGCCTTCCAGTCTGACGTGCTCGCTTTCTAGTCTGATGTGCCGGTGCCTGCCTTCCAGTCTGATGTGCCTGCCCTCCAGTCTGATGTCTCGGTGCCTGCCTTCCAGTCTGACGTGCCCGCTTTCCAGTCTGACGTGCCCATTTTCCAGTCTGATGTCCCGGTGCCTGCCTTCCGATTTGATGTGCCCGCTTTCCAGTCTGATGTGCCCGCTTTCCAGTCTGATGTCCCAACACCCACTGTCTTGCTTAATGATTCAATGTCTGATCTGCTTAGTGATCCCGTACCTGGTATCCAGCCTGACGATCCAGTTCCTGATGGTCTCATTCCTGATACCCTGCCTGGTGGTCCCTTTACCGCTGCCCAGCCTGATGACCCTGAGCTCGCTGCCCAGCCTGATGACCCTGCGCTCGCTGCCCAGCCTGATTACTCGGCGCTCGCTACCCAGCCTTATGATCCATGCCCACTGCCCAGCCTGCTGTCATGGCACCTGTTAAACCAGTTTCTGGTGCTCAGCTTGCCGCTGATTCTCCCCTGTTTGATTTCCAGCCTGACTGTAATGCTCTCTTTTTTTGCCTCCGATAGGTTCATACATGTTGCCCTGTCTGTTTTCATCTCCAGATCCAAACTTCCAGACCCTGGTGGTGGGGTGCATGTTCCGTTTTCGGACTCGGGGGGGGGGGGGGGCATGCCTCCCAATGGATTAAGAGACTCTGGCCGGAAAAGCGCAAAGAAGTCCGCAGTCACGGGGGAGACTTTTTGTGACTTTTCCGCACCTACATGCACTAACCGGTCAAGGGCAGAATGGAGTGTCCGGAGGCCACTCCTTGGGGGGGGGGACTGTCATGATCCGTGTTATGGCTTCAGTCACCTGCTGGTGGCACTATTGCTTCCAGCAACAAAGTGGGTGTCTCCCAGTAGATGGACTCCTCATTAATCAAGCTGCACTTGATGTGAGCTGCTGGAAGTATATAAGCCTGCCCTTCACTGAGGTTCAGGGCTTCAGTATTCCCTCTGCAAGCTTGTCCCTGCCTGACCTGATCCGTGTGCCTGAACCTGTTCCCGATCTGCTTCCTGTCCTGTCCTGGACTATGCTTCCTGTACCCTGTCCCTGAGTCTTGTCCCCTGATTCCTGCTTCCAGCTCCCCCTTGCTACTGCTCCCTCCATCTGGCTGCGTGTTTCCCCTTGTCTCTCGTCCCTGCCTTGCTGATATATATGTGCTCCTGTTCTTATATATATTAGTTAGATTAGGTGTTATGGGGTTTGCTGTGTTTTCTTGTACTTATTTTTTGTATGCATTTCTTGTTTTTGGTTTGCTGTTGTTTGGTTTGCACGTGTGCCTTATCTTTAAAAAATATATATTTTTCACTTACTTTTGTAACTGATTCCTTATGTGCAGCCCACTGATCTGTGTACCCTGTGCTGGATGACTGTTTTAGGCTTCCCTGACGGGGGTAAGAGTGTGAGGCACAATTGGTGTCACACTCGCCTAGGACATTCATTGAGACAGCAAAATATGGGTAAAAAATGTTGAGAATTACAGGACTCATCCTGCAACTGGCAGGTATGTAAAGTAACCAGAGTTACCGAGTTGGTGCAGATATAGTGCGCCGTGGATCCGTAGGGCATGCTGGTGGCTGCTGTGTTTGAGAGTCAGGTGGAGGAGAGTTGAGCAGGCCCCAATTTAGCAGCCGTTTAATGCTTTCTTTAGGCATGAAAGAAGTGGTAGCTTCATTTTGAAAAGTCACTATCAGCTTAGCAGGGAAGCCCCATTTGTATTGGAAATTGAGGTTGCAAAGGACCGTGGTGAGTTAAGAGAATTCTCTGCGTTTTTGAGCCGTGGCAGTGGAGATATCGGTGTAGTGGGAGATTGAGGTGTATGGCTCCGGTAGTGCGGAGACGGAACGAGCTGTCGCCATTATACATTCCTTAATTTGAAAACAGTGAATGTGAGCCAATACGTCTTGCAGGATGGAAGCAGGTAGATGATTGGGTTTGGCAATTCTGTGTGCGCGGTCAATGGTTATGTTGGCTTAGCTGAGGGAGAAGTAGGAGAAATAGCTGTTGTAGGTAGGAAATTAGCTCTGGAGGTTTAACGGTTTCTGGTATGGCCCTGAACTTGATATTATTCCTCCTGGAGCGATCCTCTAGATCAGCTACTTTGGCTTGGAGGAAGCATATTTCTTCAGTGTGGTGATCGTAGGCAACCTTCGATTCGTTGTGAACTGCGCCATGTTCTGTCACCACTTTTTCTAGGTCAGCCGTGTGTTCCTCTACCCGGTCAACTCTATTCTGTAGTGTGGAAAGAGAGGAACGCAGTTCATTGCGGAGGTCTCTTTGTAAAGGAAGAACAAAGGAAAACCCTCCAAAAGATGGGACTTTAACAGGCAAAACGGACAAAAACCATATAGGCAACCGTATATAAAAAAATATAAATTTATTATGCACAAAATAAAATCATGAAAGAGCGAAATCAAAATTAGGCTTAAATAAATATGATGAGCCAACAACACATAAATGAAGGATAAATCTCTGTGGAACTAGAAAATGATATACCCGACTCGTTTCGAGACTTCAGGTCTGTACTCTTCCTTAGGGATGCTCACAAAGCACGTGCACAGAAGTTCCACAATACAAACACAATCGTGAATACATAGTGTCATGGATATGCAGTAATGTCTGTCTGCCATCTTACCTCTCCATGTGTTCACCTTAGAGGCCAGCCACTGTCACCTGGTTGATTTTTTAATCTTTCCTCCTAGTTGGCCCCACCCCAGGCCCTATCAGAGAACACTATATTAACCTGTGCACTGCAAGCCAGCCGTGCTGATCAACGTGTTTGTTTAAGCTTTGTGTGTTTGGGTTCCTGCCTGCCGTGTGCTACGTCTGTCTCTGTGTTTCGATATTGGCTTGTTCCCAACTATCCCTGCCTGCTTGAGACCTTGACCTTCGGCTTGTCCCTCGTTTATCCTTGTCTGCTTGTTGCCCTGACCTTGGCTTTTCCCCTGACTATTCTTGTATCCTGTGCTGCTGCTTCCCCTCTACCCTCCTTACCCTTCGGAGCATGAGCTAGGGGACTCTGGGGGCCGCGATCTGAACCCAGCTGCAGCGTAACATCCTCACCACTAGAGGCTCTAGTGAAGACCTGCTGGGTCTTAGACTCCGCGCCCTGGGGAATATTGGGCTCTAGCTCCCTGTGGATCCCTGTTGTGCTCCACTGGTACCTCTTTCCACAACCACCCAGTGTCCCATCCGCAGCAGTCAGCCATAGGGTTCACTACCTTGTGGTGCACTCCTGACCCCCAACGGTGTGCACCTGTCATCTGGCCACAGGTAACCTGACACATAGTACATAAAACCCACAGATTTGGTAACTGTAGCATGTACATTAGTTTTAAATACTGACCATGTCAACAAAAGCAGCTGCTCCATATAAAAACGTAAGCCCAAGAAGTATAAAAACAAATGATAGAATGCCGTCTGTATTTACCCAAATGTAGAGCCAGCATGGGATACCGCACTAGGTCTGCGTGGCCACTGGGGGTGGTAATGATTGGGCCAAAAACCAAACTCATGAGAAATCTCAGAGGAAGCTGCATGAAAAGAGAATATATATACACGGCTCAAAAGTTCAAGTCCTGTGCTATTAGCCAGGCCTCAAGGGTTACTCGCCACCAGTTCCCCCTGCCCCTAAACACGCCCTCATAAAATATCTCATGAAAATAACACTTAAATGTTTTATGCAGAATTACGTTATAAAAATAACTAACAACAACTTTATCCGTGCCCATCAGTGCAGCCTGCCCATCTCCACCAATGCAGCCTGCCCGTGTCCTCCATTGCAGCCTGCCCGTGTCCTCCATTGCAGCCTGCCTGTGTCCAACAATGCAGCCTGCCCATGTCCAACAATGCAGCCTGCCTGTGCAGGGGAAGAGAGGAGAGGAATTTCCGGCTGGATGATCAGAGCGCTGAGGAACATCACAGCTTTCATTTCAATTGCAGTATGTTCCCGCCGCTCACCGTCACATACAGCCCCACCTCCTGGCCGGGGAACTTTGAAATACGTCACACATCCCATGATTGGATGGGTAATCTGTCTATCAAAGTCCCTGGACAAGGAGGAGGGGCTGTATGTGACAGTGAGTGCGGGGAACATACAGCAATTGAAATGAAAGCTGTGATGTTCCTTGGCGCACTGATCATCCGGCCGCCTGCTCTCCACTCTCTTCCCCTCCGCTGGGAGAATGGTTCCTATACAACCCCGCCTGCCGGTGGTGCTCACCCTCCACTCCCAGGCAGCCATAGCTTGCCAGCCCTCAAATTCCACTCACGAAAAGGTGTAGAGGATCTGTGAGTATAAACAAAAACAGACGCAAAAACGGTTCTGAGAAACAGGTACTGGCATAGAAACTTGCATGAAAGACAGGGTCTGTACTAAGTCAAGCCTCAAGCTGGATAAGCATAAATCAAAGGCTGATAGATATAATAAGCTGTCAAAGTATCTTGCCTCCGATCCAAACCAGACTAAGGATTAAAACAAGAAAGAATGCATATAAAAATATAAATAATAATGCTACCAAGAGGCAAAAAGGATTGCTTGTTCAAATCTAACAACATATGGGTCAAATTCCAATTATACTTCGGATAACAGCAATGCTAGTGGTGTATTGGATTGGATCAAGGGCTCATTAGGATATATAAATGGTCTATGAATCATTGCAAGCAATTACAATTTTTTAAAATATTTTTTAATGGTTTTTCAACATTTGCCATAATTTTTGAGATTTTTAATGTAAAAAAAAAAATAGGGCACCTTTAAAAACGCTTATAAACGAAAAAGTGGCAAAACGCTGGTACCGCATTTAGCGTCTGTAACGTGGAAATCTTCGGCGTCTGAACCCATTTTTTTGCTTTGAAAGAAACGCTGTTAAACTCAACTGCCTAAAAATGGCAATAAACGAGACTGTGTACATGGTCACATAGGATAACATTGAATGTGTTCAGGGGCAGTTGAAAAAAGTGTCCAACTGCCTCTGAACGCGCGTTTAACAGCATCCCGTGTACATGGGGCCTAAGTGATTCAGGAGGAGAGTAAAGGAGACTGTATATAGGTATATAGGAAGATGTCCCTGAAGTTGTTACCAAAGTTTTCCTAAAGTCAAGTGGGCATCCCATAACCTCTGTGAGGGGGTTAGCTCGGCAGCGGGTGTGTGTGACCCCCGGGATGGGCTCCCCACACAAAACAGGCCCAGCAAACGGAGGTTGTGGTTTTCAAAATCAAAAAAGGTGCGGTTTATTTTCTATTTACAGTGACAAAACACAGCAAAGCAAAAGAAACATAACCAAAATAAATCCTGGTCAAGTTGACCTCTGACTAAACATACAGGTTTCCTAACTAACAACTGGGATCAGCCTAGTGCTGTCCTAGTCCCTAAGTCCCTGGTTTTAAATGTCCAAGCAAATAGCCACACAGGCTTTTTCTCACCGCACAGGGGTTCACTCTCTCCAGACAGTCCACACAGGTCTGGTTCCAGGCATGAGCTAACATCTAATGAAGCTGGGAGTTCTTATAGAGGCCTAAATGAGCTGACAAGCTTCAGCTGGTCTCATCAACTCCCTGTCTGCACGACGCCCAGCCCTCTCCCTAGAGGTATGAGTCATCCATGAGCCCACTAGCCTTATACAACTCTCCACCTAGTTGTATAAGTCGGCGTAAAGCCTGAATCTGGGCGAAATATATCTACCCCCCTGGATGCAACCAGGTGACTTTACCTTCCTGCTGTCACATACCCCCCCCTCTTGTTTTAACCTCGGGGTTGGAACACCAGCAATCAGGCATTCATGTACTCGAGACAAAGCATCCACATTCCCCATTTGAACGCCAGGGCGATGCTTTACTGTGAAGTTGAATTCCTGGAGGGCCAGGAACCACCTATTCACTCTTCTATTTGTTTCCTTGTTTTGAGCCATCCACTTTAACGGAGCGTGATCCGTAACCATGTCAAAGTGCCTACCTAGCAGGTAGTACCGAAGGGAGTCTAGAGCCCACTTCACCGCTAAACACTCCTTTTCAACGGTGGCGTAATTTACCTCATGGGACTTCAACTTCCTGCTGAGGTAAATGACTGGGTGCTCTTCCCCGTTCCAGACCTGGGACAATACTGCTCCTAACCCCACATCTGACGCATCACTTTGTACGACAAAGTCTTTAGAGAAGTCGGGTGAGTACAACACTGGCTGGCTACATAAGGCTTGTTTCAAGAATTGGAATGCTGCCTCAGCCTCGGGGGTCCATTTAATCATGACCGACCCTTTCCCCTTCGTCAGGTTGGTTAGGGGCACAGCCTTAGAAGCAAAGTGGGGAATGAATCGCCGATAATACCCAGCGATTCCCAGAAAGGCTCGTACCTGCTTCTTGCTGTTGGGACGTGGCCAACTCTGGATGGCCTCGATTTTGTTGAGTTGGGGTTTTATTACTCCCCTCCCAATGGTGTACCCAAGATATTTGGCCTCCTCCTGCCCAATGGTACACTTCTTGGGGTTAGCCGTAAACCCCGCTTCCCGAACAGAGTCCAGGACTGCTTGCACTTTTGGCAGATGTGAGGCCCAATCTGTGCTATGGACAATTACGTCATCCAGGTAAGCCGCAGCATACTTCCGATGGGGCCTCAGCATCTGGTCCATTTTCCGCTGGAATGTGGCCGGCGCATTCCGTAACCCGAACGGCATTCTTTTATATTGGAACGCCCCGTCTGGGGTTACAAATGCGGTTTTCTCTTTGGCCGACTTGGCCAGGGGGATTTGCCAATACCCTTTTGTGAGGTCAAGAGTCGTCATGTATCGGGCTGTTCCCAGCCGGTCGATCAACTCATCTATACGTGGCATGGGGTAGGTGTCAAATTTTGTAACTTTGTTCAATTGACGAAAATCGTTACAAAATCGCCAGCTCCCATCCGGTTTAGGCACCAACACGATGGGACTAGACCAATCACTTTGGGACTCCTCTATCACCCCTAAGTTCAGCATTTTCTGTACTTCCTCCCGTATTGCCTCCCGTCGAGCCTCTGGGATCCGATAGGGTTTTAACTTCACCCTTTCACCGGGCGGGGTAATGATGTCATGCTCTACCCCAGATGTTTGTCCCGGCAGCTCAGAGAATACCTCCTTGTTGCGAAGCACAAACTCCTTAACCTCCTGTTGTTGGGGTTGTGACAAGGTGGCTGCTATTCCAACCTCAGGAATCACGCAACCAGTTTGAGCTGGTGACCAAGTGTCTGCGACTAGGGACTCTCTATCCCTCCAGGCTTTCAACAGATTAACGTGATAGATCTGTTCGGGCTTTCGCCTTCCTGGTTGTCTGACCTTGTAATTCACTTCGCTCACTTTTTCCATTATCTCGTAGGGGCCTTGCCATTTGGCAAGGAATTTACTTTCAACCGTAGGGACAAGTACCAATATCCTATCCCCCGGGGAAAAGGTACGGGTCTTGGCTCCACGGTTGTACACTCTCTGCTGTGCCAACTGCGCTTGGGCCAAATGTTCCTTCACGATGGGCATTACCTGTGCAATTCGATCTTGCATCAGGGCGACATGCTCAATCACACTCCTGTGGGGAGAACTCTCACTTTCCCAAGTTTCCTTGGCAATATCCAACAGCCCTCTTGGGTGTCTCCCATACAGTAACTCAAAGGGGGAGAATCCCGTAGAGGATTGGGGCACCTCCCTAATAGCAAACATCAAATAAGGAAGTAAACAGTCCCAATCCTTTCCATCTCTATCCACCACTTTCTTCAACATTTGTTTTAGGGTTTTGTTGAATCTTTCAACCAGCCCATCGGTTTGGGGGTGATACACAGACGTACGCAATTGCGTCACTTTGAACAATTTACACAGCTCTTTCATAACCCGGGACATAAAGGGTGTACCTTGGTCCGTAAGCAGTTCTTTACAAATACCCACCCGGCTAAAAACAAGAGATAGCTCTTTGGCTATGGTTTTGGCCGAGGTATTTCGGAGAGGGATCGCTTCTGGATAACGGGTGGCATAGTCCATTATAACTAATATGTACTGGTGCCCCCTAGCGGACTTGATTATAGGACCTACCAAATCCATGGCGATCCTCTCAAACGGGACCTCAATGATGGGTAGAGGGACCAGCGGGCTACGGAAATGTGGCATCGGGGCCAACCTCTGACACACAGGGCAGGAGGAACAATAATTTTCTACGTCCTTCATCACCCCCGGCCAATAGAATCTCTGTAATACCCTCTCTCGGGTTTTCTCTGTCCCCAGATGACCTCCAAGAATGTGCCCATGGGCCAACTCCAACACCAACTTCCTGTAAGGTTTGGGCACCACAAGCTGCTCAACGGTTTCTTCTGCCCTTTTTGCCACCCGATACAGTAGGTCCTTCTCTACGCTGAAGTATGGGTAAGTGCAGGTATTATCTGGGTTCACTAACTCGCCATCTATTTTCACTACGTTTTCCCGTGCCTTTATTAGGGTGGGGTCTTTCAACTGTTCTGTGGCAAAGTTTTCCCTGTGAACCTCAAGATCAGAAAACTCCACAGACGGTAGGTTTTCGTCTGAGGAGGTGGGCTCCTCTCCAGTTTCTTGAGTCTCCCCTGCCAATACTGATAAGGGAAATTCCGGAGAGTCCTCACCACTCTCAGGG